>OX392507.1:26770985-27411379 GCA_947623375.1 Apotomis capreana | reverse complement strand
TCGATCAAACAACGAAACAACAAACTCACTTACGCTTACATAGTTTCAGTCCAAACTATCACCATTAGGTATGTATAACTTACTGCGTGGATTTCTACGAGTAAGTGCTTCAACTGGAATGGACTACGGTTCTCATTCTAAGTCCGAATACATTTCACATTAATGAATAATTCTAACATTCAACAAGATAGCAGTCTTTCCGGTGACTTACAAGTATTAAAAATCTATAACCTTATTTTAATTACCTACGTCATATATAAACATGAAGTGCAATAATCGTAGGATTAGCTACTTTATTTTTTTTCTACAAATTTTAATGAAAATAATTGAATCAGGCGGTACCTACCTACTTTGCAGAAATATATAAAAATTAAATGAATAATATTGCTTTGCTTATGAATATTATTTACTCGTAAAACAGTAATAGTATTTTCCTAGATAATGCGTGTTATATCGCGGGTTAGCAAAGCAATATTATTGTTTTAATTGAAAGGTTTTTTTTTTATTTAAATTTTCCATTCCTTCTTCAAAGATTTGGGATGTATGTTCGTCGGCCAGCCACGGAACTATTTTGATGCATACACACTTAGTAACTTTGTAACCTTTAAAGCTTCCTTTATTGAGCCAAAAATCCATCAGTTTATGTAAAAGTCTTCTGTAAAAAAACAATACAATTTTTATTAGTAACGTCTGCTCGAGTAACTCAAATGTTAAATTGTAGCAAAAATATAAAAATGCTGCTAGGTACGATGCCACCCTAAGGCAAATAAGAAATGAAGCAGCTGATTTACGAATTTAATGGCTCGCGCATTGGAAATGCGGGTTCGAACCCCGCCCAAACCATTTCATTTTTAAATGTTTCGCTTCATTGTAAACATAAACCTATATTTACAATTTCGTCATCTCTAATGGATTCGGCCAGATTTAAAAAATAATAAATATCGGACAACCTCACAAAAATCGGGACAACCTCACAAAAATCGATATAGTCCCAAATTAAGCTCAAGACTTGTATTATAGGTATTAGAGGACGATATACGTACTTACATAAATATAAATATATACTTCAATACATAGCAACAACCATGACTCAAGCACAAGATATTTATACTATATAATATATTAGATTTGGACAGCTGGTGGGTGTATCCGGAGCGTTATTACGTTTTAAGGTGAAATGAAATCTGTCTCCCACTCGTGACACGAGCTGTTTGGCAAAGATCAAGACGTGTAGTCGTGTGCTTTACTTGTTTAAGGACTTTAAGAGGATATCACTGCTCTTTTTCCTGTACTATTAGTTCACGTTAAGTTCGCACCTGGTAATTATGACGTCACATAAAAATGAGGTCCAACCTTAACGTAACCGGGTTACAGAAATTGAGGTTTCGTTCTCGGGTTCTCGTCTATTTCCTCCAAAACGTAACACTTCAGACTTTTATAAATTCAGCACCACAAAACTGTCCATACACGTCCTTTAACAAAATGCGAGGCAAGGGCGCTTTTTATTAATTAAAAACTGAAAACTGATGACTACGCATAAAGAATTCGGATTGCGAACACATTTCCTTTATCATATCCAGCGGCGTTCGGGAAAGTACATGATCAAGTTACAGGAGGGTTATAAGAGGTAATAACGTTATAAGGCAGATAATTACATTACGAGGCATCGACGAGTCGGCTGTACAATGGTTGTCGGTGGAAACAGAATATGTGATATCATTTTTCGGGTAGATTTTAAAGCCGAGTTAATAAAGTAAAGGTAACGTTTTATAAAAAAATACTGTGAAATTGTGACTGGCTTTTTTTGAGCTAAATTAAATTTTGCTTTTAAATTTTCAGTTAAAAATTCAAGTGAATGTGGAGTATAGTCTAGTCGTTTCTCTTTTTTTAGGGATAACCTTCTTTTATAGATAAACGTTTCATCTAATGATGAATTTTATCGAATTTTCAATTAATCGTCAATATTTTTCAAAGACGTCATACATTTTTCATAAATCTTGAAAATGTCACCCTACTCGTATTGATTACATTTATTTCTGTTTTATATGACATTGCATTTTATACAAATACCTACAAATACAAAATTTATTTATTTTCCAAAAGTAATGCACAAGAAGATACAGATGGTTTAACGATATTGTAAAGTGAGCTTATAGAACAATAATGGTCCTCACACTAGGTCAAGCCTGTGTCGTGAAGACCGCGAGGTACTTAACAACTAGAGATTTACAGTATAGAGATGCGCATACAGATATTTATATTACTTAAATAAATTGAGGATGAAATATTAATAAGATATTATAAATATATTAATGAAAAGCTTAGACTGAATAAAATGACAATACAGTGATTTAATGATTACCAACAATAAACATGGGCGGTTTAAGAAAATGAAGTGTGTGTGGTGAGTGTGTGTGTGTGTGTGTGTGTGTGTGTGTGTGTGTGTGTGTGTGTGTGTGTGTGTGTGTGTGGTGTGTGTGTGTGTGTGTGTGTGTGTGTGTGTGTGTGTGTGTGTGTGTGTGTGTGTGTGTGTGTGTGTGTGTGTGTGTGTGTGTGTGTGTGTGTGTGTGTGTGTTTTTGTGTGTGTGTCTTTGTTTGCATCTCATGAATGGGTTGAGTTTATTTATTACATTATCGCAGAGGTATTAGTAAGCTTTCTGTATCCTTGTAAGAGAGGATCAGCAACCAGTCTTTAAGTGGATGTAGAAATGTAAGAAAGCGTCGCGCAAATGATGTTTTAATGGTAGCAACTGGGACACGGAAAATTCTTATGCCACGAGATCTGCCAAGACCCGTTGAGTGAGCCATATTCCGGTGCATTGTTGTGGCTATCTTATAGATAAGTAGTTGGCGGACAGAAAGTAGTTGTGACTCAGAGAGCAATTTATCTGTCGGATACTGGACAGGTTTTCTGCTCATTACTTTGAGAACCGCTCTTTGAGCTCTCTCAAGACCAATCATTGTTGAAGTACCAGCACCGCCCCACACCGAGATACAATATCCCAGAATCGACCGGCACAACGACACATACACGAGCCTCAGAACATTTCTCTCCGCAGAGCAATGGAGTAGACGCATTACGTAAATAAGTTTCCTCACGCGCTTCGTCAAGGAAGCAATGTGTTGTTTAAAATTAAGGTGATGGTCAATCTCAACTCCAAGGTATCGTATACACTTTTCTCTACCAATAGGGCTACGATTGTCACCAGCAATGTTGATACTAGTGACACTTTCAGGTTCAGATGCCTTGGTCTTGTGAAAGCAAATAAACTTAGTTTTGTCCAGATTGGGGTGAGCAAATTGTTATCGAGCCAGTCTTTTATGTCCTTTATACCCGTTTCAGCTTTATGCAGAGCCTCGATCCACGAGTTACCATAGAACAGTGCTGCTGTGTCGTCGGCATAACATGTAATATCGTGTTTTGAAGGGTTAATTGAACAGAGATCATTAATGTAGAGGGTAAATAAAGTAGGGCCTAGCACGCTTCCTTGCGGAACCCCGAACTGGATCGGAATTTGACCACTTATACTGTTGCCGACTCTTACACTTTGGGACTTATCGGTGAGATAGCTCTGAAACCATTGAAGGGGGGGGCCGCGAACGCCGAAGGCTTCTAACTTTTTCAGTAGAATAGGCACAGATACGATTCTGATTCTATTATTATTGCTGTAGTTATATTATATTATGATGGTGTATTTGACAAAATTTAATGATTATTATCTAATTTTATGTTCCTATTGACGATCATAATATCAAGATGCATGTAAATTGACTTAGGATAATTTATAGTGTAATTTGTTATTATGAAATAAATAAATCTAAATCTAAATCTAAATCATTTATCTATAAAAAAGGGATTAACCTAAGTAAGTGAAATGAAATCGTTACAAGAATTATAAAACAACTTAGATCATATAAGCCCTCGGCTTTATTTGGGTTAAACAGGCTTGTTTATAATTCGATCTATTCAGTTGCTGATTATTTATTTATATATTTATTCAAATATCAAGTATATAACACTAGCACATCGTCGCAAAATTGTTTTCACGGTTTGACTGTGGGATCCGTGAGTAGACAATATTACAGTATATCTATAGAAATCTTAATTCATAACAAGATAATAGGTAGTTGTTTGAACAGTATAACAGATGTTGATTTAGTATCGAGTAATCATGGTCAACCATATTTGCGATGTTGCGAAAGTAAAGGTCAATGTTTGCCGATCTGTCCAAACACACCCCTGACTTCTTCCGATTGTTCAAACATTCAGAACTTAGCAATACTTACCCTTGCTTTGCAGTGTTGATTAATTTTAAAATGTACATATTTGCATTAAAGTGGTAAATAAACAAATTTGTCATTTTGGTATATGATTCCTAAGTTCCTAACCACAACGTGGAGTCGAAGTTTTGCTATAAGGCCTACCACCACAACTTAGCAGCAAAATTTGTCTTATAACAACACCAAAAAAAGGGAAATTGGCACTGGGGTGTTAACGCATGCATTATACTTTTGATGACCATCATAAATCATCATTTAATTCACGACATTTCATTTTGAAATAATTTCCGATATTAATATGGCAACATAATATTGCATTTTTAAGCGGTATTTTGGCTAGAATTGTTTACGGTGTAGGAGTGTGCCTCCATTTACTTTTACATTCGTGTTTTCTTTCCTATTAAAGAGTGTTACCAATTTCTACGAATTTGGCCGTATACTGATATCTATCTAAAACGCATTGAACAGTACCTATTGAACAAAATAAGTTAAAAATACGAATCTAAAAATATACACAAACTTTTTCTTTATGAGTTGAATACGTACTTAAATATTACTTTAGAAGAAATTTAAGCTTTTTATTTCACTCTTTGATTTCATCCGGATAATGGAAGTGAGTCAAATGAAGTTCATGTTTATTAGAACGAGAAGATATTGTTAACTTTTCAATAGAACGAGTCATAGAAATTGCTTGTGTAGAATTAGATAATTATGTAATTATATGTGTTTACCGACCACCGGCAACTGATTTTCATTCATTTGAATCATCTATGGAAAATGTTTTAAAAATAGCATGTAAAGGTAAAAAACATGTTATAGTTTGTGGAGACTTTAATGTTAATTTACTTGAAATGACCAGTGATACTGTTAAGCTGTTAAGTTTGTTCAAATCTTTTCATTTGTTGAATATGTTCCTGGAGCCTACCCGGGTAGGTGTAACTAGTAAAACCTGTTTAGATAATATTTTTTGTGATTGTGATTACTTAGAAAAGGAAATATTTAAGTGTTTTAATTCAGATCATAGAGGGCAGAAAGCTTCTTTTCCTAACACTTTACAGGAAACACTACAACCACAAACTATAACATGCAGACCCATAACTAGTTATCGTTTGGAATCATTCAAAAATGACATTCATAATGATCTTTGTATGTTACCTCTTTCATGTAATGACTTAAATAGTACTTACAAAGATTTATTTGGCATAATAATGGATCAATTTAATACACATTTCAAAAAGAAAACTATTTCTGGGTCGACCACAAAAACAAAGTTTAGTGAATGGGCTACTGTAGGTATTCATAGAAGCAGAACCAGGCTTTATGAACTGTATGCAGAGGAGGAAGTGAACAAGGACGCAGATTTTTTAAACTATGTTAAGAACTATTCAAAATTGTTTAAGCAAGTGTGCATAGCCGCAAAAGCAAATTATATTAGTTCTAAAGTCAAAATGTCGGACAACAAAGTAAAAACTATTTGGAATGTTATTAACAGAGAAACTGGTAAATCCAAAACTCGCAATTGCCAAGTCAACATTGTCAGTGATAACGGGCAGACTATGTCAAATCATGATGTTGCCTCGGCATTCGAGGATTATTTTTCTAACATTGCAGTTAATACCACAAAATGTTTAAAATCATCTGCGTCCGAAGCCCATACCTTACTTTGTGCTAATTGTAAGAAATGTGATGTTGAGTTTCAATTTAGTCCAGTAAATACAGTAGATGTTATTAAAACATTTAAATCACTCAATTTAAAGAAAACAGAGGATTTATGGGGAGCATCAGTAAAAATAATTAATCATATCATAGATTCAATTGCGCCTTACCTAGCTTTGATTTACAATAGTTGCATAGCAGAGGGAGTTTTCCCAAATCTTATGAAAATTAGTAAAGTCATACCTCTTTTTAAATCGGGTGATTTGAGTGATCTGACTAATTTCCGTCCGATATCTATACTACCTGTTTTAAGTAAAGTTTTCGAAAAATTAATGTTGAAAGATCTACTAGGACACTTCAATAGAAATAAATTACTCTCTAGTAAACAGTTCGGTTTCACAAGGGGACGTTCCACGACTGATGCAGCATCTGTACTTATTAAACACATTTATGACAGCTGGGAGGAATCTTGTGATGCAATTGGGATCTTCTGCGACCTTTCTAAGGCATTCGACTGCGTTCATCCTGGAACACTCATTTTGAAATTAGAACATTATGGTCTGTCTTCAAATGCTTTAAGCCTTCTTTTTTTAAGCTTTCTTCATATCTCAGTGATAGAATGCAAACAGTGGATGTAAATGGAACCCAGTCCAATGGAGCTATAGTTAAGCTAGGAGTGCCACAGGGCTCTATTTTAGGTCCATTTCTATTTTTTTTTGGTTTATATAAATGACTTACCATCTATAGTAGATAATCTTTGTAATATAGTACTATTTGCTGACGATACATCATTAATTTTCAAGGTTCACCGGAAATCAACCGACTATGCGGAAATTAATGGCACACTAGAGAAAGTACTTAACTGGTTTACTACTAATAATCTTCTATTAAATGCCAAGAAGACTAAATGTGTTAGATTTGCTTTACCGAATGTTACGGCGGTAGATTCTACTATATTACTAAATGGTGAATGTTTAGAAATAGTGAATAAGGCATTATTCTTCGGTATAACATTGGACAGTAATTTGCAATGGGGTCCACATATAGCAGTGCTTGCAGGTAAATTAAGTTCAGCGGCGTACGCCGTTAGGAAAATCAGACAATTGAGTAATGTTGATACAGCTCGCTTAGTTTATCATAGTTATTTTCATAGTGTCATGTCATATGGTATTCTGGTTTGGGGCAAAGCAGCTAACATTCAGACTATATTTGTGCTACAAAAAAGAGCCATTCGTTCTATATATAACCTAAGTGCTCGTGACTCCTTAAGAGACATTTTCAAAGATATAAACATCTTAACTGTAGCGTCCCAATATATTTATGAGAATATTATGTATGTTATTAGAAACCTAGATTCATTTACAAAAAATTCCGATGTCCACAATTTTAACACTAGAAATAAAAATAAAATTGCTATTAGAAAGTTTCGTGTTCGTAAAGTAAGTAAATCATTTTTAGGCCAATGTATTCATTTTTATAACAAGTTACCTGATCATGTTTTAAAATTAGCTTTTCCATCTCTCAAAAATTATTTAAAAAAATCTCTAATGTCAAAAGCATATTATACAGTAGAGGACTATCTGACAGACAAAAATGCATGGCCTGAACCAGAAACCGCGTAGCTGACTCCTTCTTAGATTGTACCTAACTAGTTTAAGGGACACAGTTCTAATAAGAAAGCATATCAAACGTACATAAATTGTGATAAACCGTCAGGCTTTCTTGTAGTTTCGATTTTATTCTTACACTTTTCCTCACTTATGTCTTAAAATACACTTTTAATATGTTTTCTTGTAGAACTACGTATAGTTAAGCTCATATCATTGTCATAGTTAAGTACTTATGCTTTCTGAAAAAATGACTGACTGTTTCTTTCGGCGTTTCTTCTCAACAGTGGTCTCCTCTTGTGAAATGCCGGTAGACTCAGACATGTAAAAGTGCCCTTGTGGCCTACTTGCAGAATAAAGTTCATTATTTCATTATTTCATTATTATTCGTCATAACATTACCGACACAACCATTGAAGTTCATGTTTATTATTCGTCATAACATTACCGACACAACCATTGAAGTTCATGTTTATTATTCGTCATAACATTACCGACACAACCATTGATACAAAGATCAAAGCACAAAGATTTTTTTTAATGCGTAATCTGGCGGAAAAGACCTGGAATCGAACCTGGTACTTATCTGGACTACCGGTCCCTTATGCATTGTGTATAGATCTTTGCATTGTTTATTGCAAAGGCTTTTAGATCTTTGTAGTGAGACATTACATGCTTCACAAATGTATTACCTACATAGTTTTTGTAAATATAAATATAACGAAGGATTTACCTGTCATGAAATAGTTACAAGGGCCTCTACGCGTTGGGGTCGATTTCAGGCAGGCCTCGCTAAAGTTCGTAACATCATTGTGCCGATGAGATTCAATAATCAATTGAAAATACAGCAGAAGGAGGTATTGGGAGATTTTTTTATAAAACTTAACCTAAACTAAAAGAAGTTTCTGTCAAAAATGACATTTTAGTGACAAGCTTTTATAGCTGACTATACTTTTCTTTAAATATCCATCAAATGCTCACTTGCTTTTTCTATTATAGAGTTCCTATGGCCACCTTCCGGCTCCATCATCAGATCAGCCCCATGGTACCATATTAATGTATTGTCATCAAAGTTATGTAAGTATGCAAAATTTCAGCTCAATCGGTTGACGATATCTGCTTCAAAATTGAGTTGCAAGATTCCACCATACAATGCAAGTTAAATAAAAGCTTGTAAAAAATACAAAATCCCGCCCCCGACATCGTGAGGCCCACAATTTAAGAGCGCCTACGAGTAGTAAGAACATGCTACAAAAACTAACATTTTGGTGTACACCAAAATGTTAGTTGTTGTACCCTGTAAAAAACCGAACTCAAATCGGTTCTCCCGTTGAAGAGCTATGCTATGATGCTACAGTCACACACGTTAAATTAATATAACACTCACCTTTTTAGTCGGGGGTTAAAAAGATAACATAAAAAATCTTGTAATATAGTAGGTATAGTACATATTTCGAACGTCCATTTTAGTCTGCGATCAAAACAGCAAATATTCAAAGACCGTTTCATTTTGCTGGTATCCAAATAAAATGAAAATAAAAACCAATTACTTTGTTGCAAGGAAGTTTCTACATAATATATAAACTGTGAGTACATTTTTTTGTAAAAAAGTAAACTCTGGAGGGAATTCGTAGAACCCGATGAAGTAGTGCCCCTTCTATTCAGCTAATGCGGACCTGATGCAAAAGAGTTCTGTTTAAAATTGCCTTGGAAAATATTCTCGTTTAGTTGTCCAAACGAATATTGTTGAAAACACAGGACGTTTTGCCCAGTATCTGTGAAATAATGGCATATTTTTCAGCTATAATGTACCTTAATTCGACCTAAACTTAAACTATCGTCCTATGTTATGGGTTGATCGAGGCTTATGTACCTCAGATTCATTTTACGCTAGTTTTATTGATCGACCGCTCAATTTGCAGTGACCGTACCTGCGAGCGGCTGCGTAAATGATTTGTATGGAGAGTTGTGGTACTACAGAGTGACCGCTGTACTAACCGCGGCACTGTACTAGTCTTCATACAAATCTTTTACGATGTCGCTAGCAAGCACGGTCTCGTTAACTCATAGTACGGGTACTACCCGAGATCCGACTCTCGTGTCTAATACTATGTACGATAAAATGTACGAGATACGCTCTCTTTACCACAAAATAACAACTTAAAAATGTCACAATTTCATTATCAACCAAATGAAATCCCTAGATCTATTAAATACAATAAATTCTTGACTAAATACGAGACACCCTTTGTACCAGAAATGAGTCGGAGCGGGGGTCTTCCCCCTTTTGCCTGAGTCTACGGCCTACGTCGCGCACAAAACATTTTGCATCTGTCCCCCAGCAACCTGCCGTCTCCACCGCAAAGGGAACAAAAATGTAGGACGAACCTAGTGTGACATATATTTCTGCCGTTTCAAGTCCGCCTGATATTCGGCTGCAGCTCCAGCCGTGCGGGTGGTACGATTCATTCATTCATTCATTCTATTAAATTAAAACCAATGAAAAAAAACGGTCAAGTGCGAGTCGGACTCACGTACCGAGGGTTCCGTACAAACACTTTCCATCCTTAGGTGGTTAAGTTAAGTTTGCACCTAGTATGTATAGCGCCCCATACAAATAAGGTGCAAAGTTAACGCAACCAAACCCGTTTGTTGTATGGGCCCCTCTTAAATATTTATTTTATTATATTTTTAGTATGTGTTGTTATAGCGGCAATAGAAATACATCATCTGTGAAAATTTCAAATATTTGTGCAAAATATTTGTACTTGGGTCATGGATGTTATCTATGTATGTATTTATATATTATGTATATCGTCGTCTAGTACCCATAGTACAAGCTTTGCTTAGTTTGGGACTAGGTCGATTTGTGTATGATTGTCCCTTAATATTTATTTTATTTATTTATTTATTTAACTGTCTAGCTATCACCGTTCTTGAGATACAGCCTGGTGACGGACGGACGGACAGCGAAGTCTCAGTAATAGGGTCCCGTTTTTACCTTTGGGTACGGAACCCTAAAAATATGCACCAAGAAATGACAATACCTAATTATTACTAGTAGTAGACAAATCCGTATAAAAAATAAACTGTTCTATTGGTTCAGATACGAATATAAAGCAGCATCTCCACTGAAGCGGGGCTGTGTAAAATGGACCAATAACGTCCCTCAGATTTCAATGCACTTTTTTTTTATCACACACAGCCCAATTGGTTCATTTTCTCCGCTTCGCTTCATTGGACAGGCACCCTTAATGATCAGTATATGCTAAATACTTAAAATTTGCGGTCCCTTATTAACAGAAACTGCTTAAATTTGTAAGATTAAGTTAGTCCTAAAAATCACCAAACCATTGAAACCCAATAATGGCTTTTGGAATATCTTTCACATCCTAGTGAATATGTATATTTATATTATAAGACTTGTGAGACTACTTGTCGCAATGAAATCTTCCCAAGTTTTGTCGAAATAAAAATCTGACCGAGTTTCTGCGTGAACCTAAACCAACACAAAAAGTCATTACCTTTCCGGAAACTTGCGCAAACACGTCATTCGCCGGTCCAAGGTAGGGAGATGGGAGATAAAAAGTTTGTTTGTTAATCAAGGCTTTTATTAGCAGTGCGTATCTGCGAGTACCTATTCATTTATAATATACAAGAAGATGATGCCTGCATACTTCGTCCACGTAAAATAAAATAAAAAACCGGCCAAGTTCGAGTCTGACTCGCGCACCGAGGGTTCCGTACAAACTTTCACTTATCCCGTCTTAATTGGCCTGGTTGAGTTAAGTTTGCACCTGAAATTTATGGCGCCGCATACAAACGAGATGCTGTTTTTTTATTGGTAGAGTGATTCAAGAGGAAGTTTTACATGTATAATAAATGCATACTTTATTAGTATTGCACCCGTGGAATTAAATAAGTCGCGGCTAAGAGGTACTTTATTTATATATTCAATTAATCATAAGATATCTTAAAATTCTCAAATACTTGAAACAACGACATTAAAACATTATCAAAGTCAAATTAAAGGTCGAGAACTCTTGAAGAATCCAATCTCAGCAACGAAATGTTCGCAAGTTGAACTCGGCGAGTTATTGCGTTAAGTTTGACAGACAGACGGACAGATCCGCAAAATAGTTGCTCTGCTCAACGTCGGTGAAAATGCCGCGGAAAATACGATGAAAGTTATTAGCTTCGGGTGCGACCTTAGTGCTGGCCGCTTACGCTAGCTTTTGCCCACAGCTTCGCTTGCGCAGAAGGACTTATAGTGGCTTAACGTGAGTATCTTTATGTCGGAGCTTTTTGAAACAAACTTTAAAGCTGGTTCCTCTCAAATGTACTCTAGAATGGGTGACATAATATACCCACTAAAAAAAATTATGCCTATACTAACTCTCATTATATGGCCTTTTACGAATGAATATAGCCTATGTTCTATTGTATTAATGAAAAAAATTATGGCATTTTTTTAAGTGGAACGTACATTCATACAAACTTTCATCACTACAACAAAAATAAAATATCCTTTATTATAATATGTATCAGTGATATCTCTGCTTTACTGCGACATCGTATCGGGATAACATAATTATTTTGCTATTAAAACTGCATTCAGTGACATTAAGAGGCCTTATTCATCTTAAATATTTTTTTTTCATATTATAACAAACATATTGATAATTTCAACCAACTTTTTGAAGTGAATAATTTTCCCTGAGTTCAAGGTAGTAACCTAGCTATTTCATGCTTTCATTGCGTGTCGTCAGTCAGTCGATAATAAATTGAAAAAAAACCAATTTTTCGCGTGAATTTTGTATATTTCGAGTAGTTTTTGAAACAATAATTATCAATGAAAAATTCAAACTGTAGGTTTCAAATATATACCAATAAATCCCAATAGCCCTGTTCTAGGTAGTAACTTCAAATGTTAAGAAAGATGTTTAATCATTGAGAAAACTGTCTAAAACAATCAGCATTTTAAAAGTATTAAGGCCTCTTAACAAAAATATGACAGGGTAAAATTAAACTAGTAGTCAGTCCTGTGATTATTATTTTAATGATATAGTGAACTTTATTTTGTAGGGAAGCCACAAGGGTATTATGCCCGTCATATCGTCGCCAGTTGAACTGTACGCTTATTAAAATGGAGTACATACAAGGGGCATGCCAAAAGAAATTAGATACTCCTTGCTCATTTAATTGATACTGGCCAGTAACACACCACCACAAAGGCTGGCTATTTACTTATAAATTTAAAAATTAAACACTCGACAAAACTACGTATATTTTTTTTTATGATTTTTTTTCTGATTAAATCTGGCGGGAATTTTCTACGACCATGGAGCTGACACGACGTGATTTTCGGGTTATGATGTATTATGACTTTAAAAAAGGTTTGAAGCCTCAAGAATGTTTTGAACTTTTAGTCACGACTTTTGGTGAGTCTGCATGTTCACGTGCAACAGTTTTTAACTGGTTTGCTGAATTTAAAAAAAGACGGGCGAGTTTTGAAGATGATCCGAAGTCAGGTAGGCCGCCAACCGCAGTTACTCAAGAAAATGTGCAAGCTGTGGAAAAAATGATTCGTGGAAACCGACGAATCACATACGTAGAGCTAGAGCGAGAACTGGGTATTGGATCAGCAGCGTTGCAAACTATAATTCACGGACAATTATCCCTCCACAAGCGTTGTTCAAGGTGGGTGCCGCACAAGCTCAAAGATTTGCAAAAGGAACGTCGCGTGGATTGGTGCAAATTTATGATAAATAAATTTAATGGCGGTGAAAAAAAAATGTTTATGATATACTCACAGGTGACGAAACATGGCTATATAACTATGATCCTGAAACAAAGCGACAGTCAACAGTATGGTGCTTTGAAGATGAACCGACACCAACAAAATGTCGCCGAACGCGAAGCACACAGAAACAAACGGTTGCCTCGTTTTTCTGCAAAACGGGACATATTGCTACTGTGATACTAGAAGATCAAAAAACAGTCGATTCGGAATGGTACGTGACAGTTTGTGCCCCAAAATTATTGTCAGCTTGGTGTGATAAGCGGCCAAAGTCAGGAACCCAGCAACTGCTTTGGCACCATGACAACGCAGCCCCGCACACTTCTGCTAGAACACTGGACTATTTTAGTACCAAACACGTCACTATCTTGCCTCATCCTCCATATTCACCGGACCTAGCACCATGTGATTTTTATCTGTTTCCAAAAATCAAAGACAAATTAAAAGGAAGGCGATTTGAAAGCAAAGAAGATGCCCTGGCAGCTTATAACTATGAAATTTCTGAAGTGTCTAAAGAAGAGTGGTCATTAGTATTTTCCAAGTGGTTTAGACGGATGGAAAAGTGTATACGTGTTCACGGTGAATACTTCGAAAAAATAGACAACTTTAATGTATAATAAACATTATGATTTTTGAGTATCTAATTTCTTTTGGCATGACCCTCGTATGTGTACACATCTTAGTGAGAAAGAAAATGTATATTGCAGTAACTGTACATTCCTTTTGTCTTTTGTTTCTTTACTTTGGATATATTTATTTTAATCAATCAGAACATTACGTATATAGCCTCGTTGTTTTTTTTTATAATGTTGGTAAGGTTTTTTTACAGTAACCTTTTAATACAGTGGTATATAGCTAAGGTAGAAAAAAGTGGAGATATCCTGGATATAAATTCGAGTGCACTTTGAGATATTACCAAACGAGCGATGTCATACTCATACTCACTAACACGCAAACTTAACGCAACCGGGTTGGCGAAATGGCGAAATCCTAGGTATATCGCCATTTCGAAGATCATTCCAGGATATCAGAGAAATATAATATAATGGAATATACGCCATAATGGTTACGCCTCACGTCTATTTGACAGTTGTAATAAGAAAGGCAATTGACGACGGAACAAAATTCCAGTCGCGATCTTATATCACTATGTTCGCATCTTCACCGCAGCCATCAGCATCTCAGCCTAGCTTACATAACAATCGATCTGCGATTACAGGCGGATCCCACTCAGCACTACCGGTGCTCATTGCGTGCCCCGGGATCATGTCTATCCCGGGGATCATTATGGGATAAAAGAACTTGCCTGGCCAAATTACTTTACACAATACAGATACTATTTACGCTTTACAAAAGAAGCTGAACACGAAAGTTTAGGTTATTGATAAGAGACCTAAATAACTGGCGATTTTCGTGCCAACTTGGTATATTAGTACTAGGGGTGTAATCAATTCGCATTCGCATTTGCGTATATTCGCATGTTTTTGAATATTTGTATTCGTATTCGTATTCGCAAGAATATCTGCAAATATTTATCATACATTTTAAGATTAAGGCTAAGATTTAATCACATTTGTGCCCATGTAGTATAATTGTATTGGTTAGATTATTTAATTTATTTAAGACCTTACGGTGTCCTCTTCTTGGCGACGGGCCCCTCTCTCATTTCCCACCGTTCTTAAGGAACACATTAAATTGTACGTCTATGTACGCGAGCGGTCTATGGGTCCAGTATACCCAAAAATCGTACAATGCTCTGCGGGTTCAATTTAATAATGGGTTCAGGGCGCTGATGGGGTTGCCTCGCTACTGCAGCGCCTCGACTATATTCGCAGAAGCTCGCACGGATGATTGCCATGCCATTCGGCGGAAAAAAGTAGCATCACTTTTGGGAAGAGTGCGAGGCAACTCCAACAGCATCCTAAAAATGAGAAGTGACAAATTTGACTGTCCTATAATTATATGGACTTGTCAAATCCAATTTAGAAAATAAGTTTAAAGTTTTGTGATGGTACGGCTCGTGAAGTGATCGTCTAAGTTATAGCTGTTTACGTAATTGAATAAATTTGAAGAGAATTAAGGCTTACTGTAAGGTTAAGAGAATTCGTTACTACATTTACACACATTCGGGCTGAAACAGTCATAGCTATCTGGCTACTAGAGGCCGGCGTTAGTGACATCGATTCCGTTATTAGGACAAATGGAGTAGCCTCCATTGTACGGGTTTTGTTCCCGTCGTGAACAACCGATCGCCCGCAATCACAGGGGAAACCTACGCTTGACAGACCAGATGCCAAGCCTCGTACTCGAGTTATAGGGGCGCAGTTGACCCTCTTTCGCTGAGAAGCGATTATTTGCCTCGTATCCGAAGATGAGGTCTTGTTATTGGGCTGTGAGCCCGCCCCATTCGACCCGGGTCATAGTTTATTTAGGTGTCGGTATGCAAATAGGTTAGGTTTTGATTTGGCCAAATCAAAGGTCGAGGGTCAATCTGCAAGACATGGCGTGTAGTAGAGTGACCAGCAATCGCCGCTGTCACGCCTTTGTAAACGGAATAGTTGTCACGCTACCGACTGCTTCGAGTCAGTTTCGCTATCTAGACTCAGCCTGCATTGTCCTACACTTAAAGGTTAGGCCTTACGATGCCTACCTTAGAAAATATCACCTTTCTCTGCCAATACGCCCTTCGCCTCCAACTGGTCCGGTACTCGCCGCCCTCAGTAGTCAACCGCAGCCCAGTGTGATCCATAGTTATATACTTACGTAGAATGAGTAGGTAAATGTGTAAGCATTCGCCTTCAGGTGTCGCCCCGCGTCTCCGCGTCAGATCAGTAGGTAGTAACGGGTATTCTAGGAATATCCTAGTGAGTATTGTCCTAAGAGGGCTTCCTACATGAAGGCCTGACCCAAGGTCCAAATTCCATTGTCTCTGATTTACTTGACTGCCTGCCACACAGTTTAGATTCGTCTCTAGGTCCAACTAGGTCTCAAAGAAATGATTCGACTGATATCATTTTAGAACGGAAATCGTAATTGAGTATAAGATACGGGTTTTGGTATCGGAGGTTCAGTCCTAAAGAAGTCGCTCTGGCTGTAACAATCATTAAACAATCTAGCTATGTACTATAGGCTTTATGAACCACGACCTTAGTGGGGAACCTCCGTTAACAATCCCGAAGGGTACCTACCAATGGGATGAAATAAAAATATGGAGTTGTGCAAAATTAGATTTATTTTATCAAAATTGTTTATCTAAATTTATTTCACTTTTAGGTAAATTTGCAAAAGAAACTGTTCGATTAATTAGACTATGGTTGATGGGTTGCATCAATGACATAGCCGAGTGTTATATTCCTACCAGCCATACTAATTTAGAGGGAAAACATAACACTCAAATTAAAAACCCTCTAGGCTCTTAAACCTAGTTATACACACATGCACACAAAAGTTTACAGTCTTAATCTAAGAGTTGTCCCTAACTACCAAATTCAAGAGGAACAACAGTAAGAGAGGCTAACCTTCAACTTTACTTAAATCTATCAACACAAAAGCACGTATTTACAGCTAGAGTGATTTCACACTTGCACTCCTAATTTCATTCTAATTAATAACGGACCATTTCGATTTCTATAGTATTATTTTCCCCGTGGGGCGCGGCGCGAGTGATCCGACGCCACCAATCACTAAATCGCACCCAAAGGTAGGCGCAAATGATTATCACTATCATAGCCAACAGTATCCCTAAGAGGACTGGCAATTCCCAAGGCGTAGGGCCGGGGTGGGGGTGCTTGTTGTGGCCTAGGCGATGCAAAACATCTAGAGCACCCTCCGCGTCCATACCGGAAACTCGCGTGAATAGGTTCTACTGACTTTAATATGAAAGTGAGATGCAAAATATGAATCACTCTAATTGTTTCGGACAATGATGGTATTAGAGTACTTTACCGAGATGTCTAAGCCTTTCCCTGCTCCTAGCGTTTGTCAAACGCTAACCCGTCTCTAGCCCGCGTTCGCCGTCTCGCCTCGCCGTAGACCTCGCCCGCCTCGTTCAGACGAAGTTCACGTCTCACTCGTTCCGACACAGAGTCCTCTTAATCACTAATCACTTAAACTATATTTCCTTTACTTTATTTAAAAACTTATTATTATTTTACAAAGAAAAAAGTGACCACAGTTGACGCTAGTCTCGAGGAGATCCCGAGTGCTCGCAGCGCGGTTCAAAACGTAACTGTCCAAGCCTTGCTCCCGTCCGAGTCGAGCGGCCTCCTTCCAGGTCCATGCCACACCTCCTGTAATCCAAAATTTCTCCCGCCAGTCAATGTGAACAATGATCCGAACCCCACCCCGAACTAGTCATGCTTGGTTATTGGTCATTGGTTTCAGCGTCAAGTGACACGCCCTTAGATTCATTAGAATTACGTTGTCTGTTTGTCTCGACGACATTAAGATTAATGCTTTGCACATGTGCGCAGCTTCAAATTTCTCCCCATCGCTCTGAAAAGGTTGCGCAATATAGTTTTATGACGCCCCGTTGTGTTGTTTCTAGAATTGCCTATATTTAACTCTTTTTTCTAACTTGCTTCCTTAGAAATAGATTTAACAATCTGTGAGAGAGTTCGGCAGTTAAAAACAATTTATTGCGTAATAAATTTCCCGTCACTCTTTGTCTTTAGTGACAATTTAAAATTCTAGCGAAATTGTTTTTAGTATCATAAATAACATCGGGTTATTTATGGGCCGCGCAGTATCTATTATATTTTTGGATTTACGATTCCAGCCTGCCAGACGTGATTTCGAGGTCTCACGCTTTCACAAACCCAAAAAAATTATAATAGTAGATTTGACCATCTCACACTCCCCCAAATAGATTTGAATTTGGCCAGGAATTCTATGCTCCCATACATGTCCTAGACCAAATTAAAATCTATTTCCAACTCTTCATGTGAAACGGCAAATCTCTGGTCCGTTAGTTCCCACGACTATCCCTTGTTTTCCCACACTCATCATAAAATTACGTTGTGGTAATAAAACCCTAAACAGTCTAAATTCCGCATTGTTGTCCGAGTCGGTTATCCTATTGTTTTTTTTTTCCTTCGGTGGCGCTTACACTTCGCAACCTCTTTGTTAGTCAAGTCCTAGTCAACATTCTACCTGCAGGGCTTACGCGTTTTTGTAATAACGAAACAGGTGGATTGCATTGTAATTTCCCTCGACCCTGTTAGTGCGCGTGTCTATTAAAGTGTATACATTGTTATATGGCACAGCTCCTATTGTGAAAGGTCCCTTATACAAACGCATGAATTTTTTTGTTAATTTCTTATCCGCGTCTGATTTAGCGAAAGTTTTAAGTTTCACCAAATCGCCTATTTCGAATTGTATCAATTTATGGTTTTTGTTATAATGGAGTTCCCTACTTTCCGCCGCTTTCATTATATTCTGCCGGGCCTGTTGTCGAATATGTTCGAGATCCTCAGGTGGTTCTCCTACCCCGCCTAAAATGCCGTTTCTGATGTCTGTAGACAATAGGGTCCTTTTTCCCCAAACTATCTCATTCGGTGAATAACCTGTTGTGGTGTGTACCACCTGATTATAGCAATCCTCTATTTCCGGTAACAGATCTACCCAAGAGCGGTGTGATTTGTCGCAATAGGTTCGGAATAGCCTACCTAACTCTTTATTTACTCTCTCCGTCGAGTTCGGCCGCGGATTCCTAACGGATGTATGCGTCAGTTCGATACCTAGCTGCCGCACACCTGCCTCGAAATCCTTTGAAGTGAAGTTAGTGCCCCTATCTGAACATAGAGTCCTAATCCTCATCTGTACATGAAACTTCTTTATGCATGCTAACGTCGCCCTTCCACTTGCTCGACGTAACGAATATAGTTTAATCCATTTGCTATAAGCGTCCTGTACCACAAATATGTATTTGAACCCGAAACGTCCCGCTGGTAATGGTCCATAAATGTCGCAAAACACTTTCTCCCCTATTTCCCTTGCTATCACAGTCTTAATCGGTCCCATATGAGTTTCCCGCGCGTGCTTCGACTTTTGGCACGCCTCACAAGCTCTTACGATTTTACCTATTATGCGAGACATATCAGAAAAATAATACCGACGCTTCATTAGTGCATATACCTTGTAACGTCCAAAATGACCTATCTCCTCATGTATGCTAATGATCAGATCTTGCTGTAATTCCTCGGGGACGTAGAGCCTAAATGTATCCTTATGTATGTCCGACCTATAAAGAATTCCCTCTTTAAGCACGTAGTACTTTGACTCGGAGGTACCTATAGTCTCCATTCGACTAACTATTTTCCTAGCCGCCTCATCGCGCTCCTGATAATTCCTGATCTCCTTCCACCTGCTCTGTACCACCCGTCCTAACGGTACTTTGAATAGGTTCATCTCAGGCCCTACTGCCTTATTAGTTAATACGTCGGTGGTCCCTTTTATATGCCGGGATAGTACGTCTGCTACCGTGTTGAGTCGGCCTTTCACGTGTTCAACAGTGTAGTCGAACCGCCCTATATAATGTACCCATCGTATCATCCGCGCGCTCAATAATTTACATGTTTGTAAGAATATCAAACTTTTATGATCGGTCCTAATGATTAATCGCGCGCCTCTCAGGTAAGTTTCAAATTTTGACAAGCTGAATATGATCGCCCATAGTTCTTGTTCCGTAACAGTCCATCTACGTTCAGTCTCCGATAGTGACTTACTACAGAACCCTATTACCCTCTCTTCTCCCTCGCTTGTTAACTGATAAACGTAACCCGAAACTCCTAAATTGCTACTATCGGTCTGCAAATAATAAGTCTGTTTAGGATCCGGGTGTGCGAGAAGTATCGTGTCTACAAATAACCTTTTAACCCTTTCAAAACAGTTATTTATCTCCAGTGTCCAGGACCATTTTGTATTTTGTTTCAATAGGTCACACAAAGGCCTAACTTCCTCACTATATTTGGAGATAAACTTTCGAAAGTAATTTATTAACCCTAGGAAACCCCGTAATTGTTTCGCCGTCCTAGGTACGGGGAAACTCATTATGGCTTCTACGCGTTCGGGATCCATACGCACACCGTCGGTGTTTACTATGTGCCCTAATAATTTCACCTCTACACATAAAAATCGACATTTCCCTAATCGGCCCGTAAGTCCAGCGGCTTCTAACCTGTCTAGTATTTGATCTAGATGCGCTAAATGCAACCCTATATCCCCTGTAGTAAATATGACAATGTCGTCTAGATAGTTCACGCAAAATTCCCGTGTCCCTGCCAATATCGAATCCATCGCCCGCGAAAAGCTCTCTTACAATAGACATGATTGTCTGAAATTAAACGTCTTTATTTCTTGAATTCTTACTTAAGTAATCATAAAAAACATGGTACACAAGAGTCGAACTTGATCCTTTAATCCAACGAAACCCGAAGCAAAATTTTGTCAATTTTAAAAAGAAAATGGGAATCGAACCCATTTCGTCGTTCGTTCGTCGAACCTTAAGTAAGAATAGAGCCTGCGCCCTCGCACTCTCTGTGATCAGAACTCTTTAAACGGTTATCAAAAATAACACATTGATTTAATAACACAGGGATTGAACCTGCTCCTTCACAGTCCTACAACTTGAATGTCATATAATGACAATAGCACTTAGTAATTAGACAAAAAGTTTCTCAGGGATCGAACCTGTATTCTCGAAACCTTAAAACTTAAACCTAGTCAATTAATTCCCACAGGGATCGAACCTGCAGCTCCACATCCATTGGCTAAATATCCTCATGCTCTTAAGTTTTATCCTCATGTTTATAAAACATAACCAATAAAAGTACAGCAACATATGTCAACACTTCAACAGGGATTGAACCTGGTTTTCTTTACTAAATTGTATTTTAACGCTTATTCATTTTGATGTAGATTTGTTGGGAGTCGAACCCACCCAAACCACAACACAATTTATTTACTATAACTAAACTCTTCAATAATGTATCCTACCTCTCTTACAACTGAGATGGCTAACCCTATTAAATAAACCCAATTACCAGTAATCCGACGCAAAACGATACATACATACTCGCTATTGCATACAATATATGCATAAATTTTTGTTTTAGTGATGACTAGCACTATCGAATATATTTCGTTTATATATTCTTGGACAGACAGACAGACTCTAGTTCCCTTTGTTTCGGCATGAAACATGAGGCTAAAATATATTCATCAACCAAAATATCCTAAGACAGACAGACGTAGGATGCGTTCTTAATCGTCTCTATGTGATGAAGTATTTTTCGCTAATTAATATTCTATTAATTATTCTAAGACAGACAGCCACACAAATATTAGTTTCTTAACTAATATCCGTATTATACCAAATAAACATTACGATTTCTTTTTATATATTTCGGTAGAACCAACTTTTACAACCGTAAAAGCTTATTATATTTGAATATGCCTCAAACAAATATACATATATAAATATTATGATGATGATGATAGTACCCCTGTACTTAAATAATTAAACTATGTTAAACTAATTTCTTATCCCACTCTAAATCGTTGTAACTATTTTAACTGAACTATGTCTTCAACCTAAAAATAGCGTATGACTATTAGCGACCTCCCTTGGTTTCTCAAAATCAGCGAACGTAGTCCAATCCTTCGAGTATAGGTCCATTGCCTTACTCGCGTGCCCGGTAATGCACCCTAGCGCTATTATTTATCTCTCAATACGATCCATTTACCGCCCTTATATACTTTTTAACCGCTTTAACAATGCAATAGGGTTGTCGAAAGACTTCCCGTCAAAATTGGATTGCTAACCGACGGTTGTACCACGTATAAATTTCGCGTTTCCCTTCCTTGTATGCATGTTCCAATTGATGCTAATTTACTTCTACTATGTACCGTCCTAACCCCGTTATCCGTCAATTTCCCGATAACAAATCTTGCGCAACCTTCCATATAATAGGGGTAAATTCAAAACAATACACAAGCTCAATAATAGAAAGCAGATAACACAGTAAATAGTTCAATTGTATGCAATTTTGAAAGCACAAAGACAAACTAATCCAAGAAATAGACAAGGATTAGTGTCTCTTCCGCCGCAATCTCCTTCTAAAATCCCTGTAATTTCCATATCAGTAATTATATAGCTCTCCCCCGCTCCCCCAGACCTAAGGTAAATGTAATATAATTTTTACATAATAATATGCGCAATGTGTCTCTGCTCCCCCAAACCTAAAGTAAATGTAATACAACTCTTACATAATAACATGCGCAATGTGTCTCTTAACCTCTCTCCTGAAATTCCTCTTATATACTCAATTACGATTCCTACGTTGTGTTTATTTTTAAGCTAATATAAATCCAGTCGTATCGTTAATCGCGAATACGTACATGGATCCTTGGTCACGCGGCATCAAATTCTGTGATGGTACGGCTCGTGAAGTGATCGTCTAAGTTATAGCTGTTTACGTAATTGAATAAATTTGAAGAGAATTAAGGCTTACTGTAAGGTTAAGAGAATTCGTTACTACATTTACACACATTCGGGCTGAAACAGTCATAGCTATCTGGCTACTAGAGGCCGGCGTTAGTGACATCGATTCCGTTATTAGGACAAATGGAGTAGCCTCCATTGTACGGGTTTTGTTCCCGTCGTGAACAACCGATCGCCCGCAATCACAGGGGAAACCTACGCTTGACAGACCAGATGCCAAGCCTCGTACTCGAGTTATAGGGGCGCAGTTGACCCTCTTTCGCTGAGAAGCGATTATTTGCCTCGTATCCGAAGATGAGGTCTTGTTATTGGGCTGTGAGCCCGCCCCATTCGACCCGGGTCATAGTTTATTTAGGTGTCGGTATGCAAATAGGTTAGGTTTTGATTTGGCCAAATCAAAGGTCGAGGGTCAATCTGCAAGACATGGCGTGTAGTAGAGTGACCAGCAATCGCCGCTGTCACGCCTTTGTAAACGGAATAGTTGTCACGCTACCGACTGCTTCGAGTCAGTTTCGCTATCTAGACTCAGCCTGCATTGTCCTACACTTAAAGGTTAGGCCTTACGATGCCTACCTTAGAAAATATCACCTTTCTCTGCCAATACGCCCTTCGCCTCCAACTGGTCCGGTACTCGCCGCCCTCAGTAGTCAACCGCAGCCCAGTGTGATCCATAGTTATATACTTACGTAGAATGAGTAGGTAAATGTGTAAGCATTCGCCTTCAGGTGTCGCCCCGCGTCTCCGCGTCAGATCAGTAGGTAGTAACGGGTATTCTAGGAATATCCTAGTGAGTATTGTCCTAAGAGGGCTTCCTACATGAAGGCCTGACCCAAGGTCCAAATTCCATTGTCTCTGATTTACTTGACTGCCTGCCACACAGTTTAGATTCGTCTCTAGGTCCAACTAGGTCTCAAAGAAATGATTCGACTGATATCATTTTAGAACGGAAATCGTAATTGAGTATAAGATACGGGTTTTGGTATCGGAGGTTCAGTCCTAAAGAAGTCGCTCTGGCTGTAACAATCATTAAACAATCTAGCTATGTACTATAGGCTTTATGAACCACGACCTTAGTGGGGAACCTCCGTTAACAATCCCGAAGGGTACCTACCAATGGGATGAAATAAAAAATATGGAGTTGTGCAAAATTAGATTTATTTTATCAAAATTGTTTATCTAAATTTATTTCACTTTTAGGTAAATTTGCAAAAGAAACTGTTCGATTAATTAGACTATGGTTGATGGGTTGCATCAATGACATAGCCGAGTGTTATATTCCTACCAGCCATACTAATTTAGAGGGAAAACATAACACTCAAATTAAAAACCCTCTAGGCTCTTAAACCTAGTTATACACACATGCACACAAAAGTTTACAGTCTTAATCTAAGAGTTGTCCCTAACTACCAAATTCAAGAGGAACAACAGTAAGAGAGGCTAACCTTCAACTTTACTTAAATCTATCAACACAAAAGCACGTATTTACAGCTAGAGTGATTTCACACTTGCACTCCTAATTTCATTCTAATTAATAACGGACCATTTCGATTTCTATAGTATTATTTTCCCCGTGGGGCGCGGCGCGAGTGATCCGACGCCACCAATCACTAAATCGCACCCAAAGGTAGGCGCAAATGATTATCACTATCATAGCCAACAGTATCCCTAAGAGGACTGGCAATTCCCAAGGCGTAGGGCCGGGGTGGGGGTGCTTGTTGTGGCCTAGGCGATGCAAAACATCTAGAGCACCCTCCGCGTCCATACCGGAAACTCGCGTGAATAGGTTCTACTGACTTTAATATGAAAGTGAGATGCAAAATATGAATCACTCTAATTGTTTCGGACAATGATGGTATTAGAGTACTTTACCGAGATGTCTAAGCCTTTCCCTGCTCCTAGCGTTTGTCAAACGCTAACCCGTCTCTAGCCCGCGTTCGCCGTCTCGCCTCGCCGTAGACCTCGCCCGCCTCGTTCAGACGAAGTTCACGTCTCACTCGTTCCGACACAGAGTCCTCTTAATCACTAATCACTTAAACTATATTTCCTTTACTTTATTTAAAAACTTATTATTATTTTACAAAGAAAAAAGTGACCACAGTTGACGCTAGTCTCGAGGAGATCCCGAGTGCTCGCAGCGCGGTTCAAAACGTAACTGTCCAAGCCTTGCTCCCGTCCGAGTCGAGCGGCCTCCTTCCAGGTCCATGCCACACCTCCTGTAATCCAAAATTTCTCCCGCCAGTCAATGTGAACAATGATCCGAACCCCACCCCGAACTAGTCATGCTTGGTTATTGGTCATTGGTTTCAGCGTCAAGTGACACGCCCTTAGATTCATTAGAATTACGTTGTCTGTTTGTCTCGACGACATTAAGATTAATGCTTTGCACATGTGCGCAGCTTCAAATTTCTCCCCATCGCTCTGAAAAGGTTGCGCAATATAGTTTTATGACGCCCCGTTGTGTTGTTTCTAGAATTGCCTATATTTAACTCTTTTTTCTAACTTGCTTCCTTAGAAATAGATTTAACAATCTGTGAGAGAGTTCGGCAGTTAAAAACAATTTATTGCGTAATAAATTTCCCGTCACTCTTTGTCTTTAGTGACAATTTAAAATTCTAGCGAAATTGTTTTTAGTATCATAAATAACATCGGGTTATTTATGGGCCGCGCAGTATCTATTATATTTTTGGATTTACGATTCCAGCCTGCCAGACGTGATTTCGAGGTCTCACGCTTTCACAAACCCAAAAAAATTATAATAGTAGATTTGACCATCTCAGTTTCCATACCCGATAATTACTAACATTAGAAAATAAGTTAATATTACATTCTAACAAATATGGGTCAATGTTACCCGAAATAAAAATGAATTGAATTGAATTGAATTAATGTCTGCCGGGATATCGCACTCTTACTCGTATTTGTTGGGATCCACGTGGTTACTCAGCAGTCACTTTAACCCACAAGTCCCTCGGTATGCGACAGATGTTTCCGACTCAGGCACAATTCAGTTACAAGTATACCTATGTGAAATATATAACCATGTACTTTCAAGAATTCATAATTTTGTAATTTTTAACTAAACTGTTTTCCTAATACAAATCTAATTTTAGTACCTAAATATGTTGTTGAAAATGGGTCAATCTTAGAATGATGTACCTATTTCTTAGATTAGATACGTATATAAATTTTAAACATATATCATGAATTTTCAAACGAGCTTTGAAAGATGCTTCGCTCTTGGTTTCAAATGTTTCAATTGAGTTTTAAATAGGCAATATTCGCATTCGCGAACGTTAGGTATATTTAAATATTCGCATTTGCATTCGCGAATATTAGAGTCAAATATTCGGATTCGCCATCGCGAATGTTAAAATATCAACATTCGTTACACCCCTAATAAATATATGTATAATATATTTGTATTTATATCAAGTCAGCAAGAAAATCGCCATGTCAATGAATGACGATGTGATCAGGACTTTGGTTTAGCATAGGACATCTTTTTTATTTATTCGTAAAACGTAGGTAACTGATAACAAAGGATGATACAAAATTACAAACAGTCTCAATATGTTTAGCCTTTTGGTGGCTTACAAATATTCATCTGGTAAGCATGCTGCATATGACTGTATACTAGTCAGACGATTTATAAATACTAAAATATTTGTTAATTATAATCTACGATTAAAATATTCCTATAAGTATTCTTTTATCATCATCAGCCCGTATCAGTCCACTGCTGATCATAGGCCTCTCCCATAGCACGCCACTTAGCTCGATTGTCAGCTCTCCTCCAATTACCACCCGCTGTCCTGCGAAGGTCGTCGCTCCACCTTGTTACAGGGCACCCTACACTACGTTTACCAATTTTTGGCCTCCAATCCAGAACTCGTTTGCCCATGGTATGTATTATATAGGTGAGGTTTACGTAACAACGACAAACGACAACATTTAAAGAAACTCTTCTAGGTACCGTATATTTACTAACACAACTTTTAATCTCCGTTCAATTATAGAATACAACCCGGAAGCACCTCAGAAGTAATTAGTATTTACCCACTTCCGGCTCCGTAACTTAATAATTATACGACGAGCAACTCTGAATTTGTTGTTTTTGCACCAACTTTGGGAAAATCGTCAATATTTAAGGAACCAGTTTGGTTAGGATTCTTCGAATTCCTTTCACTGAATATATATATTTTTTTAATTATTTACTTGCTTACTTATTGAAACTGTATTAAGTGTCACTGTCAAGTTTTCATTTAAAGGTTAATCAAACACGTAGTAGGCTGGCTGTCCACTGAAGTGGAGCGAAAGAAATAACCAATCAGGCTGCGTCTTTGTGAAGCCCAAAAGAAGTGCATTTAAATTGAGGAATGTTAGTGGTCCATTTAAACAACTCCGCTCTAGTGGTAGGGAGCCTTAATTTGTGGTTCCACATTGTGGTGATTTTTCAGGGGTGTTTACTCGACGGAACTTTGGCGATATTTGCCATTTAGCAATATCTCGGCTTATCTATTTTTTATTAAAGCAGTAACGTCTGCTAACGTAAACTAAATGTTTACAAATGAAGCGAAAATTGAAAAATTGAAATTTTTCAATTTTCGCTTCATTTGTAAACATCTCGGCTTATCATTTGTCCTTGTTGTTAAAGCTCGCCATTTTGATTTATATTTTATACACTTATCAAAATCCCTTCGGTCGTCTACGGAACCGGAGTTTCGAAACTGGTTTCGTACGAAGCTTTCAATTTACATTTACGGAACTAGTTCCGATCAAGTAACTATCGTATTCCATTAGCCATGAATGGAACTAAAGTAGAGACACAAACAGGTCTTAAATAAAGTAAATACAATGACCAGCGCAACTAGTTAACTAACTAAAGTCACTATGATAAAGGTCGAATACTAAAGTATATAGCGAAAACGCCTTTCATAGATGTCAGTGTCAGCCATCAAATGGAGACGCAGATGGCATTAGAAAAGTCCAAGGGTGTTGCTGCGGCTTTCCCCACGACCTAAAAACCCCAAGCCGTTTCTATCATCTCCACACAAGAAATGATTGCTGTTCATAATTAATTACTCAAATTAAAGGCCCCTTTATGCGACTCCGGTTTCTTCGCCCGGTTATCTTTGGAACAAAGTGTAAATTATATATAATTGTACAATTAATGTTCGTGGGGTTTTTGTTTTGCATCTTTTGATTTGTGTGTATAATTTGATTTTGATTTCAAGCTTTCAACATGCCCTAGCATGTGTTTTACCCTCACAACTGCGAAAACTTGTATAAATTGACTAATAAAAATACTACTGGTGAGTAAAATTTGTTACCTATCTAAGTACTAAATGTTTGGTATTATAGTTCTGGAGGTAAGTAGGTAATATTTATTATAACATAAATACTTAACTGCAGTACCTAAGATATATCGTACGAGTACTTGTACTAAATACAAGTCTATAGTTTTGTGAAAGAAAGAAAGAAAGAAAGAAAGAAAATACATTTATTGCCAAAATAACAGAACACAGTTTTATGTACATCAAAAAAATACAAAAAAAGAAACACCAAGAAAAAATATCAAATAATTGAACAGTGGCAAAAGGACAAGCTCAGCAATGTGCTGGAAACCTAGCTGCTGCGGTGCGGCGCAGTTCCAGCGCTGATTTTCAGCTTGCCCAGTGAGTGACTTTTTGGCGACTAATACACTACTATTTTTTAACATATTTAACGAAACACGAAAAAGAGAAAGCTGTATAAAAAAGAAATTATCAGTCTACTGCAATATTAGTTAATTCGGATATGTAGTTTTTTTTTTTATTTATGAACAGTGAATATGAACAATTGTGGTTCACTGTCTATCCTGAAATGAGTACAATCAACAAATTTATAAGAACGTTTGATCCTCAATAAATATGTAGTTATAAAACGGTACCAATTCTCCACCATTTTCTGTTTCTTTTTCCGTAAGCTTTTTTTTTTTTTTTTTTTTATGTCATAGGGGGCAAACGAGCAAACGTATCGCCTGATGGAAAGCGATTACCGTCGCCCATAAACACCTGCAACTCCAGAGGAGTCACAAGTGCTTGCCTACCCGGAGGACGAAGATAGAATGCCTCTATGCTAGTAATTTCACCGGCTATCTTACCCCCACACCGGAACACAACAATGCGAACATTGCTGTTTGGCGGTGGGTTAGTAGGCAAGACGGTAGTAACAATCCGGACGGACCCTGCACGAGGCCCTACTACACCAAAAATTTTATTTGGCCAAGCAAAAAAAAAAAATTAAATAAAATAAAAATAAAAATGTATTTATTCAGTATTCAGGAGAAATAGAAGAACATGAATTATTAACTAAACTAAATAACGTACGTACTATACAACGGTAAAAATAAATTCACAGATTACATTATGGTAATTTCCTGAAGTCAGAAATGAAACATTCGCCAAGATAAATTTCTAAGAAAAAAAGGGCTCCCAAAATTAAGATATATTTCCTAGAATACTTCTCACTTTCCCCAGTACTTAACTAATCTTATTCCGCACGAGCAAATCCACATTCAAAAGCTAGCTCAGATAGCGCAAAATTTAGATTTATTTTCGCGGCAGACATTCGAAAAATGGAGGTTGTTTTTTTGAGACAAAAATAACGTTTTCGGCTGGTTAGATAATTACTGACGCAAGAACCCTTCCTTATAGTGACGGGCACTCGTGTCACCGAGAAACTCGAGTTAGATTGAGCACAAGTTCATTCATAAATATTAAGGACTCAAACTCGACCAAAATCTAATTGGACTCGCACCAAAAATGCTCGATTCGCATTCGCTTAAATTTCAGTATCTTGTACATTTATTTTACATAATGTAAATTACAATGCAAAAGATTAAAAACTAAATACATATAAAACTTAATTATAAGGAGTTCCCCAGTACTCAGGCCGTCTGAGGCATCGTCCCCAGCACGCTCGCCGTGTTTCAATTTCAGTATTGGAACGTGTTAATACTTCAAATACCAATGGTGTACCAGTTACGGTTCAAGCGTGTTAGAGCCTTAGTGACGTATATGCAGACAAACAATGAATGAAGTTCCGTTGTCAACTTTAGCCAACCTATAAAATAAATGAATATCAGACAACCTCACACAAATCGATCTAGTCCCAAATTAAGCTCAAGAAGGCTTGTGTTATGGGTACTAGACGACGATATACATACTTATATAGATAAATATATACTTAAATACATAGTAACAACCATGACCCAAGCACAAATATTCGAGTTCATCACACAAATATTTGCCCTGGCCGGGATACGAACCCGGGACCGCCGCTCAGTAGGCAGGTGCTTGCAAACTGAGCCAACCACGTCGTCAAATACTTATTAATTTATAGGTTTGCTAAAGCTGCAATATCTAAGTTAGTAGCATGTCCGAACTTATTTTCCTCTAAATATACTTGATTCCACGACATCGCCATGTGTCCCTCCCCTACCTTTATGAACACGAGCAGAATTTATGGAGCGATGATTTTTTTATATCCACGACAAGTCAGAGCGTCGTAATGTTTAACGTAGCACGGAATACCTAATAGATGAGCTGATTGGCTCGTGTTCAATTATAATGTAATTGTTGTATTCATTCTCCAAAAGCAAATATTTTTCCCGCGATAAAAAGACATCTATACAAGTTGTTACTATTTATTGTTATTATTTATTATGTTACTTGGTTTTTAGTTTCCCAATATTACTTACACAATTTTAATCTGGACATTTTCTAGTTTTCTCAGGACCTAATTGATAGCTATTGACATTTTAGCCAATGATTCATTTATTAATTATTAGACAAAAACACACTTAAATTATAAACTAAAACTAACCATAAAATTAAAATCAGTAAGTAAAACAAACTATAAAACTATAAGAGTTCTAAAATCATAAATATATATCGTTGTAATTGGGTTGGAAAAGAACAGATCTGACTATTTTATCAAATAAATAATTAATACAAGACACAAGTAATATCTAAATCGTAGAAATGTTATTTATTTAATTGCGTCCATGTTTTGGATATAAAATCGACGGTCCAAAGTGAAAACAGTTGCCGCGAATGTAGAGAACTTAAATAATATTCGTACGCGTATAAGCCACGTTTATGTTATCATAATGTTTATGACTCATTGTCAATGAGGTTCGTAGTCTCACTGTTAATGCGGAAACAAAAGGAGTTGATCGATTTTACCTGACACATCCAGTGTGTACTCATTGGGTGTCTAGAAATCAACGTGTTTTGAAATCTATCATATTTACAGAAGAACAATCCTCTGATCTGAGGTTTAGTGTGCGGTCGGTGATCTGGTGATAGAAAACAACTGCACCAAGTCTTCAATTGTAATACAGAAATACATAATTACCATCTACGCGCGCAAAGCCGCAAGTAGATACTGATATATATTGTAGCCTACAGATACATAGAATGTTTAAGATATATAAATGGACACGGTTTCCCGCGGGAACGGAGTCCACTCCGAATGATATATGGGCGTCGCGCGTCTCGGCGAGATCGCCCGAGATCACTTATCTCGCATACTTTACGGTCTGGCTGCTCGGATATTGAACACGGCCCACCAGGACGAGAAGACGGGAATTTGGAATTCGACCAGCTATCGTACCCGAAAACTTGTGAAATGTGGTTCCGGTGAGCACATTACGAAAATGTGGACATAAATGATTTTAGTCCGGTATTCAAAACTGCGTATAGTTGTACATTTGATAACTGCCCATCGATGAGCCTAGCAAACATGTCAAAATCTTAGGTGCTACGGTTGAAAAGTCTTAAATTCACATGGATTTCATGTAAACTGACCTATTTAAACGACAGTTGAACGAACCAGAAGTAACCGTCAGCTGCAAGTCAAGTAAAATGCCAATGAGAATGCGTCATTTACGTTTTTTTTTCTATAGCAATTGAAGAATTGTATTATTTGTCTTCGAGTAAAATAGCCATTTTACACACGCCTGAAATCACGCCTTATTTCATATGACTATAGGTATAGGACACAGTAATGTCGATTTACGTGTGAATGTACCAAGATATACCAAGAGTACATCCAACCGCATCAGTGCCAGCGTTACGGCCGATAGCCACCGGGTTTGCGGTGTCACATAACTTTGTTCCATAACTCGTGACATTTCAACACTCTCTGAAACCAATTTACTGAAATCTATAACTATTAAGCAGATAGATTGTCTAAAAATATAACTGAATGACGATTCCACTAACTAGACATTTTTCTCAGAGTAGTTCTTGAAGCCCTGATTTGTCGATCGTCTTAGGAATCCATTAATAAGAAACTTATTTCTTGTCGCTTTTTCTAAATACTACGCTCTTGAAGTAATTAACCTTGACCGTTGTGGCTGGTAGCTTCGGAAATGCCTGCTTAGGCGTGAATGTACCAGGAAAACATCAGACCGCTGTAGAAGTCCGGTGGTGCGGCCGGATTTGAGGTACGACATTACGTATAGCGTAGCTCCCATTACATACATAAGCTTAGGATGATTGCTATTTTTAGTAACTGTACGAGTATGAGAGAAATCTCTCCATTACAAGGTTTTACATTTAAGTGTTTGAAGTCTGATTTTTGAGGAGAGAATATGGGGTTGTTTGACAGTTACTGTTAAGTGAATCTCGTTGACGTACTGGTAAGCTTCACCACGTTTTAACAGATTTTACCGGAAATCCGGTCTTATTCAGCATGGCAGTTAGCCTCAGTAATGCCTGCTTGGGTACCAGGAGTACATCAAACCGCAGCAGTCCATCGGGTTTGCGGTGTGACGCAGCTTAGCCGTTCCATTACACGCGACGCCTAAACTGAACGCCTTCTCACACATCTGTACAAAGATATTCAGTCCATGCGCTCTCAGATTGCGATTCGGGTTTAAGTGAAAACTGAGAGGTTCTTATCTGGATCGCGTAAGAGCGAGAGAGACAGGTATAAAACGTGAATCGCATTCTGACCGCTCACGCAATGCACTTTGCAAGGCTAGCATATCTTACCGAGACTTCGCTGGTCTCGTGACTTAGCATCAACTGTCCTGCTCGCACGTTATAGAAAGGAATGTGACAAGTAGTATATCTCGCGCGACAAACAGTCGCTTGTCACAGTTATGCTAGACTTCTTGGTTTTGAATAGAGATAACTTTGGAAATAACTCTTGCTGAAGTGCTACAAGTTGCCTGTAATTTCTTAGGTTAAAAAAACAGTATTTCTTTTTTGTTATACTTTAATCGGATGAGAACCTTAATTATTAATTAATATTCTTCTAGCAGCTTCATATTTAACTGTTATTGAATACATATAATTTGAATATATTCATATACCTACATTAAATATTTAAAATTCTAATCAAATTTCCATTTTAATACCTTCTAATAATAATAAAATACCACTCTTGAATAGCGTTCATCGATATTTCTTACAAAGAGGTTTTTACTAGCCAATTCATTGTAATCACATTGACGTTCAATTTAATTTTTGGTACAAAAGAATATCAAAGTTTAAAAAAACGTTTTTAAGAGGGTTTCAATTTTAACATTTTCACGTAAAATATATAAACAAAATTAGAACGACACACCATGTCGACGCAACGTGGGGTATCATTGCCACATTCCACGTTATGATATCGTGATTATTTACGGCCGCACGATGGCGCAAAACTCGTAGTCCCTGCCTTCTACTTTTACCCGACTTAATTGTGGATTTGTACTTTGACATGCGGCTCTGAAGCCGAGTTACCAGATTTCAATGTCTGTAAACTAATAAATGAACTTCTATATAATCTCATTAAAGTTAATGCCTCAAGCGTATAATAAAAACTTCCCATTTCATAAACTGATATGCAAACTAAACGACATCTCCTCACCGTATCAACTCAAACACTTGCCCATTCTTAGTAACAGCTACTTTAAAATATATCATACTCACTTATGACATAAACTCGAAGAGGGTCGACCCTCGTTAGGGGCGCTCATTCAAGTTTTTACGCCCGAAGGCTACAGGGCCAAAGTTCGCGCCGATGCCCCCAGGTGCTAGCCCTACTTTAATATTATAATACGGTAAAACATTTCAGTGTTTGGTTTATTATGTTAGGTTAAATATTTAGGCTCCAGGTCGTTCATATTTACATTTATGTGGGGGCTGATTAGCTTTTAAGTGCTAGTTGGGTTAGCGGCTGTAATCCAAATTGGTTTTAAATACTTATCATTTATTTTTATTGTGTAACGAACATTTTGATATTAAAAGTAAATGTTAGGTACCTTATCATAACAATGTGGTAAAAACTTTTTGTAAATGTTAGAAGGTGCGTAGTTTTAGGCGTGAAAGAAAATGATAACCCTTGTTTTTGCGTATTATGCAAACGACAATGACTGCACATTTATTTTATTACAATATTCAGCAACGTTGCCGGGGCCATAAATGTCAGAAACCATGACAATTCAATGTATGGAATTAAATCAGGGGGGTAATTTAACCAATTTTAGAGAGATGATGGAGATTTCTCCATTTCATCACCATCCGTCACTTTTGACGTGTCCCTTGACAAGTGGCGATATCCCTACAACATCGCAACTTCGGAAATCCGGTCGCGCTTAATTTGCGTTTCTTTTGTATGTGACAGCATAAACAATAGGCGCATACTTTAACTTGACCGGGTAGTGCGTGAAATTAGTCAGTTACGTTTCGTTCAAAACAGAAATTCATATATGCATAAATAGCATTGTTAACAAGCATTATCGCCTTTGTATTTCCAAAATTTACATGAGATATATCACTTGAAGTTCATCGCATTTTAATGACAGTGCAAAGGCGATATCACTGTTATCTGATAGAGTTTTGACGTTTAGCGATCTCTCAAACAGCGTTCTCGAATTAGGTCCCAGATCGTCATCACGTCGCCATTTACCGGTGACTGGTGAGAATACCTTTGCGGTTTTACGTATCGCTTTAAAAAGTGTTGCTCAGATTTTGTCAATTTTAGAAACGTGACTGGCTTCTGAAGGCTCCCGCCCGTCTAGCATAACAGTGACACGCGACTCTTTGTCCCGCCACATATACGACCTGTCACTGTAACGCGGCAAACCTCCATGGTGCAGCACTGGCCGCTTACAAACGCCATTAAAAAAAGACAGGCGTTCCACGCTCGTCTTTTGTCTTTTTTCTCAGACACGCTTGGACTTGTGCTGAACGAACTGGTGTCTGAATGGCTATTACTTGTATATTTTAAAAATTAAATGTAATACTGAGATTGCTTATGTATTGTGGTGTTACGAGTTTTACGTAATTGTGCATAATTACTGTAAATATAACGCTGTATCATATATTGCTGATAGTTCTAACACTTGTAAGGGCTGCCGCGGTCGGAGTATAGCAAAAGGGGCCCTATTTTAGGACTTAGAAAATTTTTGAATTGATTTTTTTTTTGCTGTTTTTGGGCTTAAATTAGATTGAATCTTGTAGATTACGCTAAAAAAAACATATTTTGTTCTTTAAACTTTTTCACTCAGAGTAATATTTACCGAGATAAAGGGGTTAAAAAAAAAACTTTAAATTTTTCGAATTTTCAGGCTTAAATTAGATTTTAAGGTCGTTCGAATATGTATTTGCAAAACTGTTTTACGGGATATAAAAAAAAAAAACTAACCTAACCTAACCCGGCCGAGTCGGATCTTAGTGTGCAGTGCGAGGATAATTAGTGTGCAAGTCAGTATTTGGCAAGGCCCATTTTCAGCAAACAGTTTTACCTTAAAACCTCAATATCTCGGTAATTATTAAGTTTAGAGAAAAGTTGCCCATACAAAACATGCTTATTTTAGCGTCATCTATACGATAGCATCATAAAAAATAAGTGTTATAATGACATACCATACCACAATCAAAAAATTTCTAAGTCCCGCGCCCCTTTGAACCCCAATATTTCGGTAAATATCGATCTGAGAGAAAAAGTTTAAAGAATAAAATATGCTTATTTTAGCGTAATATACAAGATTCAATCTAATTTAAGCCCAAACAAACAAAAAAAAAATTTTTGGTCGTAAATTTTCTAAGTCCTAAAAATAGGGCCCCTTTTGCTATACCCCAACCGCTGCCGCTTTGCAGGTAATATTTGTATATACTTATTTTTCTTTGTTTTCCTTTTATCTGGGGGCACGGTAGTGCCCCCGCCAAGACGAACAAAAAAGAGGCGGGGCACTACCTACCTTTTCTCGAACCGTTTCGTCTCATTTTCAAACCCTCATAGTTTCGTCCCAGTTAACACCAGAGCGCCCAAATTCACAGGTTAAGATGCAGTTAGGAAACATATGAAATGTACAAAATTTCACTGATCTAGGTTTTATACTTTAGGTTTTATTGGTACCTAAAATACGCCGATTTTGCCACTCACTCACTGACGTATCAAAACCTCTGGGGTACTTCCCGATGACCTAGAAAGTTGAAATTTGGTATGTAAGCTAGTATTAGTACACAAACAACAAAATAATTCTTAAACTTGGAACTTTTACCCCCCAACCCCTTAACCTAGGGGATGGAAGTTTGTATGAGACTTCTGCAAATTTTGATACTAGAGGTCTGAAAATTGATGTAGGGACTCCTTGTTATAAATGAAACACATAATATTCTGGGATTTTTAGAAAATCACCCTCCCACCCTTTAAATAAGGGGATGGAAGTTTGTATGGGGTTCCCATAATAGGGGATAAAAGTGTATATTATATATGGGGCTAAACGTAAGTATTTCTTAAATACACAATTATGACTATTTCTGTATCTACACTTTGACTTTGTATTTTAAATCTGGGGGCACGGTAGTGCCCCCGCCAAGACGAACAAAAAAGAGGCGGGGCTCTACCTACCTTTTCTCGAACCGTTTCGTCTCATTTTCAAACCCACCGACAGCCCAAAAAAAAAAACTAGGGCACCTTACAAAAATAAATGAGATCCCACCAAAACATTTCATGTAAAATTGGCGGCCAAGACTCACATGCTCATATTAACGCTTTCGCTGTAAAAAGTTATCAGATCCCAGGAAAAGCCAAGCCCCTAAGCACTGACTTTACTAACCCTACACCTTGGTTTCAAAAGTATGGCTTGGCCGTTTCATAGTACCGTAAATAAGTCCAACGGACCGTCTGGCGCATTACGGTTTATATTTACGGTAACCTATGAAACAGCCATGCCATACTTTTGAATGCAAGGTGTAGGGTTAGTAAAGTCAGTGCTTAGGGGCTTGGCTTTTCCTGGGATCTGATAACTTTTTACAGCGAAAGCGTTAATATGAGCATGTGAGTCTTGGCCGCCAATTTTACATGAAATGTTTTGGTGGGATTTATATTGTTAAACTCAATCCAAGTCTTATTTCGTTCTCACTGGTCTTGACAAATACGAAATAAGGCATGGATTGGTTTGGTGTCACCAACTAAGTGAGATGTTGTTCCAGCCCTTTTTACTTGGCTGAAGATTGCGTGCTGTGGTAAACGCACCTCTACCGGCGGTTGTTCCTGCTTGATGTGCGTGGAAGCTGGAGATACGCGGACCCTTGAAACCCTGTTTTTCCTACCTACCATCCTGCCCAGCTCCATTAAGGCCAGTGTTTCCCGTTAGTGCCGCGTACTGACTGAATACCGTCATCTTTATATTGTATATAGTTTTATTCTTTATTATATATTTTCACACTACCACGGCTCGTCTTTTATTCCCGACGACTAGCCGGGCTACATTGGCGCCCAAGGGTTTATTCAGTCAGTACGTGGGTTTTTTTAGACTTGGATTGGGTTATGTACATACTTGTAAATATTATACGTGTTTGTACATAGCTAAGGTTGTTAAATTTTCTGTCATTTTGGTTTTATTGTGTTATTTTTTCTTGTGTATAGGTAAAAGTTAGGCTAGATCTGTTTTACTTGGTAGGTTGACCTGCATCGGTTACAGGCTGCAGCTTTCACTTTACGTTACTTTTTCACTACAGAAGGTGTTTGTTATGTACATGTTTGTGTGTATGTATGTTTTGTAAATAGACATTTTTTTTTGCGGTGTACAAAGGTTCTAGTAGGTAGTAAATATGGAGTTTTCATTCGTTAGTGTAAATATGTTAAATAAAAATGAACTTGCTTACGAAGTAAGTATTAGGCATGAAAAGCCTCGCGATACGGTTGCGGAGCTCCGACAGCAGTTGAGTGACTTGTTGGGTAAATATGTAGCTGAGGATTTGCCGACTAGCTTTTCAGTTGCCGATGACTTGGCCGGCACTGAAAAATCTATGTCTTTTATAGAGGATAAAATCGTTCTGTATGAAAGTTCCTGTGACTCGAAACTTGTAAATAAAATTCAATCATTTCTTGTACATATATACTTACGTCTTCAGCGAATAGACATCTCGGATGATGACGATCACCGTGCTATGTACAAAAATCTTGTTACAAAATTTAGCGCGTTGAAGACGCGTTTTGATTTGAAAAATAACAGTTCTATTAATAGTTCAGCCGCTTCATTTGTAACAGCGAACTCTGAAAGATGCACAGAGAATAAAGTCGTTGTACAGTGTGACCGTGCGGTGACCAGTGAGTTTCGAAAATTCTCGTACTCGGGTAAAGGCTGTCCGCGTAGCTTTGTACAAAAGGTTGAGGAGTTTGCCTTGTCTAGGAATTTGCCAACAAGCACCTTGCTAACTCATTGTTATGAGATATTCACGGACGCAGCACTTCATTGGTTTCGTGCTTATAAAGACGGTTTTACCACGTGGGATAGCTTAAAAGTAAAACTGTTTGATGATTTTGGTATTGTTGATTACGACTATAAATTACTTCAAGAAATACAAGACCGCACACAAGGCAAGGAAGAGTCAATTGTAGCGTATTTTGCTGTTATGTATGGTTTATTTGCTAAACTTACCTACACTATGTCTGAAGCGGATAAATTACAAATTTTACTTAGAAACATTCGTCCTGAATACGATATTATGGTAGCACAGGCTGATATTAAGTCTATTGAAGGTTTGAAGGCTGTGTGTCAGAAGTATGAGGTGTGCCTTGATAGGTCGCGGAACTTTAAAGAACCTCCTACCCACAGCTCATCTTCATTAACTGAAGATTTTGTATATAAGCCTGTAAATACTAAGTCTGTAAATATAGTTAGTTCTAGTAAACAATTTTGTGTTCGCTGTAGAGTGAACGGACACAGTTTACGCATGTGCAAAGAGCCACGCTCTCTAGTGTGCTTTAAATGCGGTTTATCTGGCTACCGCAGCACGAATTGCCCTAAGTGCAATAAAGCAGATCCTGAAACTAAGACTTTTTCAAAAAACGCGTAAATGAGGATCAAAGACTTACTGTACATAAAAATTGTAATTTTTCGAGTGATGAGTGGAATGACTGGCTGTCAGTTGTACGTCTATTCATGTTGTCTTTCAAAACGTCATTGATCCTCTTCGACGATCAAAATGATAATGAACGTCCTTATGTAAATATTAATGTAAATAATTTGACACTCTGTGGCTTACTCGATAGCGGTAGTTCTATTACAATACTTGGTAATAATTCTCAAAACGCTCTACTAGATCGGGGATTTGTACTTAACTCGTCGTACAAAATTTCCGTGCGAGCTGCTAATGGGCAGCCTGTTTATTCTATTGGCTACGTGGAATTACCTGTACAATTTAACGGTAAATGTCTTTACATTACTGCACATGTAATTCCAGACATTTCTTCTTATTTAATTCTGGGTATAGACTTTTGGAAAAGCTTCAATCTGTTGCCTAATTGTCTCAAAAACGCTGAACTGAGAAAACCTTCCAATTGTACTTCCTTAACTATTAATGACACTTTAAAACAAGTTCTTCCCTTTGAAGACTTGTCCGCGGAACAGCAGTCTCAGGCCAATAATATTATATCTCGGTTTCGCGAAGCTTCCACGGAATCTAGTCCTCTTGGTCGCACACACTTGGTCGAGCATCGTATTGACACCGGTGACCATGCACCTATTAGGCAACGGTGTTACAGGCTCTCTCCTGAAAAACAAAAGGTGCTGGTGGAAGAAGTGGACAAGATGCTTGATTTGGACATCATAGAGCCTTGCGAAAGTCCGTGGTTAAGTCCTGTTCTCGTTACTCCCAAAAAAGACGGTACTTGGAGATTCTGTTTGGATAGTAGGAAGCTTAATTCTGTCACTAAAAAGGATGCTTATAAATTACCTTACATAAATGAGATCCTTGACAATTTGCGTGATGCTAAGTTCTTGTCTAGTATCGACATCGCTAAGGCATTTTGGGAAATACCATTATGTGAGGGAGATAGGGACAAAACCGCTTTTTACGTTCCAGGACGTGGAATGCTAAGATTTAAAGTGACCCCATTTGGATTGACCAATGCACCGGCCACGCAGCAGCGTTTAATGGACGTGTTGTTTACACCTGAATTCGAAAACCGTGTTTTTTGGTATTTAGATGATATAATAGTAATATCGAGTACGTTTGAAGATCACATCAGTTTGTTATCTAGAGTACTGGAAAAACTGAAATACGCGCGTCTTACCATTAACTTTGAAAAATCTACTTTTTTCCGACGCGAACTAAAGTACCTCGGTTATATTGTAGATCACCAAGGCTTGCGCACAGATCCTGATAAGGTGCAAGCGATACTTGACATTCCTGTGCCAACTACTAGACGTGAGCTAAAAAGATTTCTAGGTACAGCTAGCTGGTACAGACGTTTTGTACCTAACTTTAGTACATTAGCCGCGCCTCTTAATTCTTTAACGTCTACTGGTAAGAAGGCTCCTCCATTCAAGTGGAATGAGGAGGCTGACGTTGCCTTTAATAAAATAAAGGAAACGCTTATAAGTAGTCCTGTATTAACTTGCCCGGATTTTTCAAAAACTTTTTCAGTGCATTGCGATGCATCTAATTTTGGAATCGGGGCTATGTTAACTCAAGAAGAGAACGGTGTGGAACGACCTATTGCCTATTTTAGCCGTTCTTTATCTAAACAACAGCAACATTACTCGATTACTGAACGTGAACTATTAAGTCTCATTGTCTCCTTGGAACATTGGCAATGCTACTTAGATAATGGCCAAAAATTTGTTGTATATACCGACCACGCGGCCATCAAGTGGTTTTTAAATTTGGATAACCCGACAGGTCGATTAGCTCGATGGAGTGTTCGTTTGTCCGCGTTCAACTTCGAAATTAGACATAAACGAGGCAAGGACCACGTTGTACCTGACATTTTGTCACGTTCGGTACCAGTTGACCTTATTTATGTTGATTCTGATGATGAATGGTTTAACAACATCTTTAAAGGTTGTCAGGATAATCCTGCTGCATTTCCTGACTATAAAATTGTAAATAATAACTTGTATAGACTAAAAAGAACTAGTTCTTTCCTGACTTCTGATTATGATTGGAAACTAGTAATTCCAAAGGAAATGAGAGAAAAGATTATACATGACAACCATTCCCAGACAACTGCTGGTCATTTTGGCATATTTAAAACTCACAAAAGAATAGCTTTGCGCTATTTTTGGCCGGGTATCTACAGGGACGTTTGTAAATATATAGCTAATTGCGAGACCTGTTTAGCATACAAGTATCAAAATCATCAAACTCTAGGAATAATGGGTAAACCTAAGGAATGTTCTAGGCCATTTCAGTGTATTTCAATCGATCTTGTTGGCACATTACCTATGACACGTAAACAGAACCGTTATATATTAGTCGTCAACTGTTGTTTCTCAAAGTACTGTTTGATATTTCCTATAAAAAAGGCGACTTCTAATATAATATGTAAGATCCTAGAAGACTTCATATTCTTGGTACATGGCTTTCCAAGAACTATTATAATGGATAACGGTACGCAGTTTATCAGCAACGAATTACAGGAACTTTTTACTAAATATCAGATCCCACAGGTACATTTTACTCCCAAATACTGCCCGCAAGTAAACTCTGTCGAGCGCTACAACCGTACTATTATGACTGCAATTAGTTCGTTTGTTGAAAACGACCATAGAAATTGGGATCTCAATATTCCGCAGATCCAGTTCGCTATAAATACCAGCGTTAATGAAGTGACGGGGTTTAGCCCTGCCTTCCTGGTTTTTGGCAGAGAACTCGTTCCGTGCGGGTCGTTCTATGGTGTCGCTGACTCTAATGACGTCGATTATGACGACCTTATATTTGCGCCGCGTGATATTTACGCTGAAAACTTAGGCCACTTGTCGCCTATTTTAGATAAAGTGCAGGCTGCAATTTGGGATGCTCATGTAAAAAATTGTAAATATTATAACTTAAGGCGTAAACAGGCCGAGTTTGATGAAGGTGATATTGTATGGCGTCGTAATTACCAATTAAGTGACGCTGGTAAATATTTTACTGCAAAACTAGCTCCTAAATTTGTAAAGTGTACAGTATTGAAAAAATTGTCACCTCTCGTGTACGAACTGGCCGATGACCATGGCCGTGCCATTGGTAAATGGCACATCAAAGATTTAAAATTGTAAATATAGGTTAGAACTTTAAGCTAGTTGTATGTATCTCCTTTTTTTTTATCTTAATCTCTTTTGTTGGAATTTTCCTGCGTTTTCTCTTTTGGAAAATTCTCCTGGGCGCGCGGGGTACTGTAACGCGGCAAACCTCCATGGTGCAGCACTGGCCGCTTACAAACGCCATTAAAAAAAGACAGGCGTTCCACGCTCGTCTTTTGTCTTTTTTCTCAGACACGCTTGGACTTGTGCTGAACGAACTGGTGTCTGAATGGCTATTACTTGTATATTTTAAAAATTAAATGTAATACTGAGATTGCTTATGTATTGTGGTGTTACGAGTTTTACGTAATTGTGCATAATTACTGTAAATATAACGCTGTATCATATATTGCTGATAGTTCTAACACTTGTAAGGGCTGCCGCTTTGCAGGTAATATTTGTATATACTTATTTTTCTTTGTTTTCCTTTTATTTATATTGTTAAACTCAATCCAAGTCTTATTTCGTTCTCACTGGTCTTGACAAATACGAAATAAGGCATGGATTGGTTTGGTGTCACCAACTAAGTGAGATGTTGTTCCAGCCCTTTTTACTTGGCTGAAGATTGCGTGCTGTGGTAAACGCACCTCTACCGGCGGTTGTTCCTGCTTGATGTGCGTGGAAGCTGGAGATACGCGGACCCTTGAAACCCTGTTTTTCCTACCTACCATCCTGCCCAGCTCCATTAAGGCCAGTGTTTCCCGTTAGTGCCGCGTACTGACTGAATACCGTCATCTTTATATTGTATATAGTTTTATTCTTTATTATATATTTTCACACTACCACGGCTCGTCTTTTATTCCCGACGACTAGCCGGGCTACATCACTTTCCTGTCAATACCGTGCGATCAAGACAGGTGATGATGAGTAAGGCACGAGAATTTAAAACCTATTTGTTTATCATATAATTATGCTAATGTTCTCTTTTTGAAAATCATTAATTAGAGCTGAGTAGAGAGTTGTCTTGTTGTTGTTTATCCTTTGCATGAGTGCACCAGAATGTCTGTCAATCGCGAGAAATGGCGTAAAATCATACAGCGAACAATATCTGCCTCTAATAGTTAGTACGTCTTTACAGAGCGGTCGTGATTAACTGGTAGTCCAGTTGATCACGACCGCTCTGTAAAGAGTGAAGCAACTAATAAGAAGAAGAGAGTTGTCTTATGAAATAATTAAGTTCAATAGCGGGTACCATAGAGTATAGAATTTTGGTACAGGTGTAAAAAGTGCGTTGGTGTAATTTTGTTTGGGAAATTATAATTGACAGACTAAACGCGAATATAAAAATTTATTTAATAAAGTGTTAAATAAATATTGGGCATTTCGACTCGTCAAGATTATACCCTTTAGGACGCACTCGATTACGTTACCCGGCGGGGACGGGCGCTCGGGGCTGGCGGACGGTCGGGCTCCGACGGGATTTCACAAAAGGGGTCCTTGGCTCAATGGAAATATGTTTTACTGGCTTTTTCCCACAATTTCAGCAAGGATAATGTTACTATAGTCATTCACCAACCTATATATACACAGAGTACAGTCAACATCAAGTATAGCGGAGTAGCAAAAGCGTATTGTTTATGTACCGAGTTTACCTTTTAAATAATGGGATAGTGTGGTGATGAAGTTTGCTTTCAATCAACAGAGCTGTAGCGAGCTGTAGGATCGCGGGCAGAAATTGGATGAAGTAGGCGCTAGACCGGTCGTTGTGGAGAACTTTGGGAAGGTGTTTGTCCAGCAGTGGATGTCTATCGGCTGATATGATGATGATGATGAATACATTTTACAAGTAAAAAAATTGGGCAAGTGCGAGTCCGACTCGCGCATGAAGCGTTTCGTACCATAATCTATAACAAGTTTGTTGTATGGGAGCCCCCCTTAAATATTTTTTTTTGTATTTGTTGTTATAGCGGCAATAGAAATACATCATCTGTGAAAATTTCAACTGTCTAGCTATCACCGTTCTTGAGATACAGCCTGGTGATAGACGGACGGACGGACGGACGGTGAAGTCTCAGTAATAGGGTCCCGTTTTTACCCTTTGGGTACGGAACCCTAAAAATTAAAGAGTTACTGTATCAGTTGCAAGGTAAATTATATTTGTGTTGCAAATATACTAGTCTACGTACCTACTCGTAAATATTTAATTAAGAACCACTATTACTGAAAAGTTATACAAAAAGTTTCTAAAACATCAAAAATCTAAAGCAAACTCCAGCGAACCTCAAAAATTTACGCTAACTACTAGAACTGAAAGCTAAACACAAACTTTCCCAAAACTGAAATATTTAAACTGTGTAAAAATTTCAAAATTACGAGCAAACTTGGCCAAGAATACTACTAAATGGTGTTCCTCTAGTTAACGTTTAAACAGTGAAAGCATCAAGCTATCTACAAAGGCAGGGCTCGGGTGTAGTGGCGGCTTTACACAAGTTTCGAGATTCTTCCGGCTGTTTGTCGAAATACTTTGTTGGGGTCTCGATAAGGCCGTTGCTTCAGCGATAGCGAGAGTGTCGAAGAGGAATTTTAAGTGTAAATCTTTAAGAAGTTTATGTGTTGGAGGGGCAGGGCGAAGTGGAGAAAGATCGGAATATTTTTTTGTTATGGTAAAAGCGAGATGGCACGGGTTTGCCATAGCTATTAATGTTTTTTGTTTGCTAGAAATGTGATTTCAATTCTCATCCAATCCAATTCTCATTACTTGTAGACACAAGTAAGAGATTCAAGATTGCAAGGTGCAGAGATATCTTTGATTTTATATTGACTACATTACGTACGTAGCGCATAAATTATACTTATATATGTACCTATATATAGAGCTCTGAAAAGTAAGGTAATATCTTTAACGCAGTGAAATCGGCCATGTTTGATTCTTACCGCCCCGTGCCGTAGCTGTCCTACCTAGTATTCTTGAATCATCGTCATCAGCCTTTTACATCTGAACCATGAGTTAAACATGGCTCGATAGCCCGATACGAGCGAAGCCGCGGCCGCATAATTGGCAAACAAATGTTGCGCCTATCGATGAACGGGGAAGCGGGGGTGTCTTCGGTTGCGCTTGAATGATCTTAGTGTAACCTTAGTATAAACCCGACAGCAGCTAATTTCATAAACCTAAAAACATATTTTAATTTATATTTAAATATGTACTATGTAGCAGTTGAATTACCTACTATTACGAGTACCTACATCATTCGGTTGTGTTACTATCCGTTGGTTTATAGCTACAGATAGCCTTATGGCTTATAAGTATGTGTGGTTTGTATTTCCTTTTAAACACCAAAACCGCTTATCGTCCGGTTAAAATCCACCCGAGGTATGGCTCTATGCGGGCAAGGTATTAAGGCCCCGCCCGCTCCGCGCAACCACAGCCGCGACTCGAGCTTATCCGGGTATCTTGTTGGCCGTGTTACATTTGCATACACAATCTAAAAACACCCGGACACGGGTCCGATATGCCTTCGATTCCGGGGGACTGTTTCCATAACACGACAAGAAAACAAAGGTTAAATTGGAGGAGAAATTAGATTGAAAGTGTATTTGGGACCGCATAATGTAGGTGATGGATCCTATCTTGTCCGTCATAAAGTTTTATGTTCATGGTCTTTTATCGGGTTTACGGTTGTTGGTATTTTTTTGATGTTTACGATCGACAAAATGTGTAAAGTGGATGAGAAATAAGTGGGCAGTAATAGCGGATAATATTCTTGAGGGAAATTCGATAGTAGGTAATTCTACGTTTCTAGGTGAGTAAAAACGTTGATTTTTTTTTCAAACAAGTACATATAATATCAGTTCTTTCACGCATTCGTGATGATCGTATCTATATTGTGGCACTGGCACACTTTACTGATTCCGGTTATTCATCTTTTATTTTCATATATATATGTTTATTTAACGAAATTCATAATAATTACAAGTTTTCATTACTACAGTATGATCCACATTTTTTATCATGGGTTGGCGCAGGTTTTTCTAAGAACACCCAAAATTTAAATTCTTTGCAAAATGTCATGATACCCTAATTGACATGTAAAAACTCTCCCTATACCTATTGTATTAACTATTATCTTGTTTACAGGAAATACAACTATTTTCTAAATTCTGTACGATCAACTTAAAAAGCCATTTAACGCCACATGGTTGCCAATTATCCTCTAAAATAAATAAATTAATATGCCTGTTGGAAAACATAATATATGTGTAAAAATTGTATTTTAACCCCTTAAAATACAATTTTACCATTATTTTTGGCCCCCGCCAATAATGGTTCCTTTTATCATGCGATAAATAAGTAACAAAGCATCCGTCACGTTTTGTCAAAAGGCGAGTGTGACTGACAGATGCTTAGTCACTTTATTTATCACGTTATAAACGTAAACATCATAATGCTCGCAGGTCTGTGACGCAGCCGGGAAAACAGTACTCATACAATTCTAAAAACACGTTTCAAAATCATTTTCTCACTTGCTCCAACCGTGTCGATGGCCCAAATGATTTTTCAATAACGTACTTCTCACTTTCAGCAAAGTAATAACTTCCCCTTGTTAGCCCGAAAACGTTGAAAAAACGTGTTTAGCTCCACAAAATATTTAATGGACGTCTTAGGAAGTTCCGCGCCTTTCACGGGCCATTTCTCTTATAAAATATTCATATCCTTAAGTTACCTGACTCGTAAATTACTTGACTTTTATGCTGTTCCGCAAGATCGGGATGGCATCATGTTGTATTTTATGTCCTTCCTGTGTACAACACCAACATAATGTTTACGTCTTAAGTTATTATTTAGGCTTGCACAAATTTACATCTGAACACATTCTATTCTAAATTCTAACCAAATTTTTTTTTACCTAACCTTGATTTTCCTTCAGTTTCCGCAACTGTCACAAATAAAATAAAATAATTTAAACGCTTTCATTAATTATGTAATTCTGATTTTTAAATGAGCAGTTAGTTCTCAATGAACTCTTTGACAACGGAATCTGGAAAGTAGTTGAAATGTTCGGGAGACTCAAATAATGAATATACAAGATGTTTAAAAACCGCCTCAAAAATGTACACAAAATATTTTGCTGCTGAGTGTACCACTATATTTCCTTTTTTTTGGAAATCTCCTTATCCGGAATGGAGACAACATAATCATAACTTAACTGCCCTAATAGCCCAAAAGAATAACCAAATTACCTCAAGAACAAGCGTAGAATTACCATCTCAAACACCGACATCAAAAACCTAAATTCAAAATTAACATTTTTATTTTTCACAGAACATTAACATTGCTTTGACATTTTCAAAGAACAACATCGCTGAACCGACTGCCAACTGCATTTCAAAGCATTTTTAAATCCCCTTACAGTCTCAGTGAAAAACGGATTATCTCTCTTTGTGGTGCTTACACTATTCGGAGTTGGGTTATAGTTTATGCAACATTACATATTATACTAACCGTACGCTCCATGCTCGGTACAACAGTCTTTGTAACGTCATAGACGTAACAGGCTAAGCTCAGCTTAAGAGGTTTAGAGTTCCCGGGAGTAATTTGCGAGATTCCGTTGCCACGCACACTCGATTTCACTCTGCTACAAAATAAAAAAGAAGGTTTTCACTTAGTCGTGAATCTAGCGACGCGATATATTTTTAGCAAAGGGTGTAAAATGTCATCATTTATTTGTACGAGATTTTAAATAATTTTGCAAAAAAAACTAATTTTACAATCATTGAAATTTTTGAAATGGTAATGATTTTTTTTGTGCTATGTTCGGACAACTGATTAATTAATTATCCGTATTTTTATTCACCGTTGGTGGGCAAAAATAATTGAAATCTCAAGGTACAAGCCATCCAAAAGATACAAACTACCTATGGATGAATAATTAAATGAATAAGGCGTTACTTTGCGGAATTACATATTAACTAAAAATAGTAATATTGCTTCGGATCAGCAAATTAATATTACTATTTTTAGTTACCTATGGATGAGTTATTCCAGAGAATATCTCTGTTACATGCACATAATTATTAGTACAGTGGTTTTTTATTTCGATGACAATATGACCCAATTAAAAATGTTACTCTCACAATAGGCTACTTGACTCATTTTTTTAATATATTTGAAATGGTTAATAATTATAATGGTTAATAAAAAAGTATTGTATTTTTTTTTATAAATTTTAATAATTGCAAATGGAAATTTCATGAACATACAAAAACGTCGTCCGTCTTTCTTCTGTCTTTCGCTTATCTGTGGCGTGACGTAGGCGATCCCGTAAATAAAGACCAGTTCTTTTTTTTTGACTGGACTAGGGACGTCACTATCGAGGGTGAAAATGGCGGACAGCGTTTTAAGCATTTCAAAATACAAGTAAATTTTCAACAATAAATTTTCAATTTCAATTTGTACAGCCATTTTCTACTTTTATGAACTGACAAATGTGCCTATTTTGTATAGTTTTTGACATAGGAACCCTAAATATATGAGTTTAATACAATATAACGTGAGTCAACCACTAGCCTATTAACCTTAGTCAAATCTTGTGGTACGGAGTATTTGACGTTCGACAACAGTGCCATGGCAGTATTGCAGTTGTGATTATTATTGGACGGATCGCATTACATTTGCTTATAACATCTCAAACAGCATCCCAATCGAACGTACCAGGGTTGCATAAACGACAAGCGCTCGCAATATCACGAGCGGAATAAACGGGCTGTTTGAAATGTAAACTACCGGCGAGTTGACACTGTTTGCGCCTCTGCGCTCCTGGTACATGCGGGCCGCTGAGCGCAAATTTACCTGGATGCCTTTGTTTAGGCGCGCGCTAAACGAGCTAACTTGATTTTACTGGATGCGTTAAATTGATGAAGCCATATTGAAAACTCTTGAACTAGATTTTGAGGGTCGCGAGAACTAAGTAACATAGGTTCGCTATTCATTATAGTAGGGTACGCCACGATGCTAACTCGGGATTCACTCGAGCGTCATAGAGACCTATTGGGTTGCGAAGCTTAGATGATAAAAAGAAAAAAATGTCATATAAGATATACCTTTTCATCGGTGGGGGGAGCGGCTACAGATTTTCAAAAATGTAAAAAAAAACTGTTGCATGGACATACTCGAGCGCGTCAGATATTGATAGCATCCATGTCCTACACATTTTTAAAGATGTACGCATGTTAAACTGATTGTTTCCATGATGGGGGTGGTCGTACTTGAGGGTTGAAAATGAAAAAAAAAATTTTTTCATCGGGCGCGTCAGATTTTCTAAGGGGATGTTAAGTGAACCTAAGAAAAAGCTCTTATATAATAATCTGACGATTTGGATGTGACGCAAACTCGCAGTTATTATTAGAATGTGCAAAAAAAATTCGCCATTTTGAAATACTCAAGCGCGTCAGATTAAGATATATATGGTTCATCTTTATGCCCTAGACGTGCTGTCTCATAATCTGACGATTATCTGGCGGGATTCGCCTAATCTGACAATTAAAAAAATTAACAGGAACTTGTGACTCAGCGCACTCTCCTGAAACAGGAAAATGTGACTCGGAGCACTCCCCAGAAGCAGGGGCATGTGATTCGGAGCTATTCCCAGAAACTTCCGATGCACTGTCATATTCCATTATACGTTGCCGCTGTTGTAAATACTGAAAGACTCGCGGTATTTTTATTGCTATAAATGATTTATAGCACTGTGCGTGATTTACTTCATTTAATGAAGATTCTCTCGAAAGTTCAAGATTATCGTATGTTGTTCGGGATTTTCGGAGAACCGGTTTGCTCCGACTATATTCTAAAATACTTACACATTTTTGTTATGTTTCTAATGTAAATTTACTTAATTGTTTTTTGTAAAGTAGTTTTACCACAAAATACACACTTTATATTAATATCACTCATAGTACAGCTGCCGGAAAACTTTTAGAGCATAATCTTGACTGCGCAGTAGCCGATTTACGTACAAATGTAGGTACATGCGCAAATCTCCCATTTTTGTTCTAAAAGTTGCCGGCAACTATAAATATTTAATAGTGCTAGTACTTTAGTGTTTGTAAACAACATGATCAACTGTCATGGCGTCATTGGCAACAGAAACCAGAGTGGAATACAGGCATCACGTAACTGCACGCATTATACTTTATCGATGAATTTTTGTTACTTCGGCTAGTGGAAATCGTCAGATTATATATTTTCCGTTATCATTGATTCATTCCCTTTTAAATAAAAAAAAATTAGCCACGCTCGAGAATGTCGAGATGAAGTTTTTTTTTTACAACTTTGTAGCCCTCCGCCTTCTTTACGTCACCTTTAAATTGTCAAATTAGAGGAATATACACGTTTTAGCATGTAACTAACTCACCCTACCTTAATCTGACGCGCTCGAGAATTTCAGATGAACAATTTTTTTTTACTAATCTGATCTTTTATCCTTGACGGGCGGCCATATACAATATGAGGCTCATATTTGGTGGAAGTACTTAACTGGGTATAAGGTGTCCCCCTATATATTAATCTGCCGCGCTTTAGGTACTCCCGAAATCCCCTCTTCGGCTCTCCTACTATTACTTCCTTCTTGCCTATTAATGTAACACTTCTTAACTATACATACATCTATAAATGAAATCCCCCTTAATACATAGGAGGATTTTATTTACTTAACATCGTTCGGATGTTACAAAAGCAGAACGATCAAATTTCACATCCTTATTTTACACATTAGATTGTTTACAAGGGACTAAAATAAGCCATTATGACACGAAGTATTTTCCAAAGCTAGCAAGTATATCTGAGTGTCATAATTAGGGCTTGCAATTCCGGAATTGGTTAGTATCGATGGTAACGGCAATTCTGGAATTCACGATACTGCCCATACATGCTAATTCCGTAAATTGCAAGCCCTAGTCAGCTCTAGTAGGCTTTTAGCCATGTGTTAAACACTCTGGTTTTCACTTGGACTGCGAGAAAATAAGTGATTTTAAAACTTACACACTCATTTATTTCTTAAACTATGAAAAGCGTTGTGTGGCTTCTTTAGACAATAAAATTATAATTATACTTAAATGGCTTATAAGGGGTTGTCAGACAATCAGAAATTTCGGCCGATCTGATCAGGTTGGTATGTTTTTTTATAATCCGTATGTAATGTAGCTGGCCGCAAACAAGATTGTATTTTTTTTTTTCAACTTTTATAATTATTGTTATATGTTTCAATTTAAACTCTAGGGGCAAAATCGACAAGCTAAAAATATTTTTTTTGCAGGCTTTCTTTTTGAAAAAAATACAAATTTATCTTGATATAACTCAATTAGGTATAATAGTTTATAAGAAATTCCGTAAAAAGCTTGATGTTCCTTTAAACCTATGTAATAATACCTACTTTGTACACACAGCATTTTAGATACTTTTCAGCGGACAAGCTGGAAGCACCAATAAACACTTTTATACTGACAACATTATGTTTCAAATTGACTTAAACAATTTAAACATTTTATACACGATAATTAATTAACACTTCGGAATCGATCAAGATTCATTTATTTTCCGGTAGAATTTATTGATTCACTATGTTTGCATGTATCAGACAGTCGATATTGGTCATATTGGTCATCTGTATTATCATGGATCATGATAATACAGAGGGCAGTGCAACTGCTTGAAAAGTTCTATGGCCACGTTCTATCACAGCCTTACGAGCCAGGTGAAGTTGCAATCCTGCAGGAGTCGAGTTCGCCGCCACTGCATATTAATACCCGAAGTTTCTGTTTTGTGCGGTCCCAGAACACTCTAATTAAAAACTTGTTCGCGAACTGAATTAACAATGCAATGTGTTGCACTGAATTCGTGTTTTGTTAATAATAACTTATAACAGCGTCGTGTACCGTGGATAATTAATTGCTATGAAAAATATATGTAATTATTCGGTCTTGTGAAGAAGGGAAAAATATTATTTGTTTGTGAAGTTTTTAACGTAAATGATAAAACTACACCTACCCTGACTGTAGTAAAAATTGAGACCCATATTGGACCAAACATAAACATATATTTTGACGAATATATGATCATTAAAAATGATGCCACTTCCAGATAACCATCAAACGGTAAAACATGTAAAAATAACCAGCCGCATAGTCCTGTTTAATAACTAAAGTAAAATCGTTTGAGATAGTTTTACTCTTAAAAAACGTCGATTTCCTTTAGAACCGCGAGATTGATCATGCTATCACTATATATTGAATCACGGAATCTGATTGCCTGAGAAGTTAGGGGCATTGTCTATAAACATACACTTTTATCCCTTCACTTAATTTGTGCTACGAACTTTATTCATTTCAGTCTACTTCTAACTGTCTGCGTATGCGTAAATTTTATCATTATTTTTTGTTTGTTGTAGTGATCGCAACGGCGCACAACATAACTTTCCTAGAGGTACCCCGGTACGGAGACCCGCGGCGCGAAGCCAACCTCATCTGCCACTATATCAACGAGAAGGGGGACCCGCCCCTCCACTCTGTCAAGTGGTACCGGGAAAATAATGAAATTTTTCGATACACTCCAGGCCAGCAGGTGAGACCTTTGGTAATATCGCGATCGCGTATGGTGCCCCACGTTGGGCGCCACTGATTTATTTATTCTTATGACGTATAGTATGTTGTAGATAATTATTCATTTATTTATATCTTAGTAAGCCAGTTCGAGATCAGTGGTAGGATGTATATTTAATCTGTTCGGTATTTATCTTGGAATCTAAGTAGCACCAGGCCTCTTTACCCTATAAAGTTAGAACCCTACTGCTGAAATGCCAGTCGAGTAAACAAACTGCTAGTATAGAGTCAACATTGTGTTATATCAGTTCGAGTACATGTTACTGACATGTTTCGAGAGGAGTCAAAGGAAACGTTCTCAACGATCACAAAGCGACGCTTCAAATGGTTCGCCGGTGCTTTTTGATGAAGCGTCGGTCATTGATTGATTTGTGTTCGGGACGCACAGTTTAGACATTGTCACAGAGTTAGCGGAAATGAATTGCTGCTGAACTGCAATTGAGTTTAAGACAGTGCCTTCCAACGACTAACCAATTTAAATTAGGTTATTATGGTACATGTTTTTTTATTAAACCAGAAATGTCTGCTCTTAGAATAAAATATGCCTAGAAGAGAGTCTTCATACAACTGATTTGTAAATGATAAGGCGCTTTGGGTTTTGTATGCGCGTGTCTACAGAGACGTTTTGCTTGTGACATTGACGCTGTGATAGATGCCAACGGATAAAACGTAGCCCGTGGCTAACCAAAACTAGCTGGCAAAATTTAAGTGGTAACTAGGTTACTAGGCATATTTATTCTAAGCGTCTGCTATAGATTGTCAGTCTTGAGCGGAGATGGTTCAAAGCCCTAATTTATAGAATTAACAAAAAAAAAAAACAACAATTGTTCGCTTTAGATTAGGCTATATTGGATGTTACCTGTGAAAGTTATTAGACGATAAAGAAGACGTCAAAGTTGTATTAGTTGACGAATCCCTGAAAGCTTACAAATCTATTGTTCTAGCCTGAAACTCGGACATTCAACACGACGGCGGGGACCGTCACGCGCGGCGACTGCAACAAGCACAGCTGCTCCATCAGCGTGGTGCTGCCCAGGCACTACACCACCAGGATATCCTACACCTGCGAGGTGTCCACCGAGGGCCCGCGATTTGCCGTCGTCAAACAGACGAAGAACTTAACAGTCGCTGGTGAGTTTGATATATGGTTAGTCTAATACCACATCACCGGCAACTGCCAAAAGCATAGCTGTTCCATTAGCGTGGTGCAGCCACGTACGTACTACGTGCCAACACCACTAGGGTATCCAACACTTAAGAGATGTCAACCTTTTTTTGAATCAACAGATGGTGTTCTTTCGCTCATCACCCAAAAACGTCTGCCAAATATTATTATAGGCGACTTTTTTCCCGACTACGATAACCAAAAAAGTTTCCCAGAGACGAAGTTGCGGGCTCTTCTAGTTTAATTCGTTGTTTTGTTTAAAAAATAAATTTCGAGACGATAGAATTAATGATCTATCCAACTAGCAAAATTTCGTCATATAATGGTTGCGGCAACGTTTCTGCGGTAACCTTTTAGCTCTTACTATTAGTCATATAAACGTAATCAGCACGTTTATATAACGCGATTTGGGCCCATTTTATTCAGCATTTCAGTCAAAAGAGTTGTATAACTGCAACCACTGACGTGACTATCTTATGACATTTTGGCTGTATAGTAGCAACTTATATGACTTTTATATGACATATTTGTGGAGTAATCGCATCCTAGGCTATTAAACAACAGAATAAAACTCGATATTTCACGCGCGAGTGTTTCATGAAAAAAAGTTGTGCATTGGATGATTTGGATGACAGTAAGTATTTTTTAATCAGCCATGATGTCACATGTTCTTATTAAGAATGCTAATAACTTCGGCGTATGATAGAAATGTATTGCGAAGGAAAGTTTATTGATGAAGTAAACTATGTTTAATAGTAAATATTTAATGCCCCACTGTAATTCTTTGTTAATTAAATATAAATTTAATTAATATTGTTGATTTTCTTGAACGCCGCGGTTATACAGCATTTATCCAGTTATAAGCTATATAATCGCATCTTATATAGCAAGTTTAGCGGTCCAAGCGCCATTACATACATTTGTCGGACATATTTTAGGGTTCGTTAGAGTTTCTGAAAAAACCTTTTCAAAATTTTTTTGTGTTTTACTTCTAGAGACAAGTAGAACCATGAAATATGGTCATTGTAGCTGATGTGGACTGTTTTTTAAGAAAAGAAGAACAATTGTGGAGTGGTGATGATATACAGTGGCCTTGGAGCGAGACTCATTTCATTTTGTCTTCGATGTGCATTGGATGCGGATACTCAACGTCGCCGTTGACAATTAATCCCACACATTTTACTATATCGGACAAGACTATAAAAAATCTACGCGACACCATTTTTTTCTGGTGCCCAAACTGTTCAGAGTACGCTATATATGATCACTATCCATTAGAGGAATGTAGGTTTTGTGTGAATACTGACAACACGGACAATGAAGTCAACAAAGTTCTTACTTTAAAAATACATATTTCATATTTGTGAAATATTAAACTGTAATGCCCATTGTGTAATATCATTACGTAGCTCGTAATCTCTGTCAATATTGTGGCTATTTATCCCCAAATCATCCAAATCTTATCAGCATCAAATTGGAGTTCCATTTCCCGTACGGAGCTATCTTCTACAACGCCACCAACATCAACGTTCATGTTGTTCGACTCTGCATTACTAGTTTTATTTTCGGTCATATTTGTTATTTCTACGGAACCACTTGAAAAACCAGCACTTGTCACTTCACTTCGGTTTACCGAAATTCCTCGCGTAAGAGTAGTTTTTAAATGGGTGATAATAGATTGCTGCTTCTTTTTCATTTTCCTCTTGTATCCACCGCTCTTTTTCATGTTTTTCCATTTAATCCAGTCCATTTTCATTTTAATTTTTCATACTAAATGCTGATATCCAAACAACGTGTCGGATGTCTTTAAATGACGTTTAAGAGCTATAACAGTCGTAAAACGGTAGCATGTAAAACTAAATAGTGGTATAATAGCAAAGTTATTTCATTTACTCGACTGCGTTTAATTCTACTACCATAAAGTCATATAAAATGTCATTACTCGACCAAATAGTCACATGAGTATCAGGTAGAGGTAACTTATTCAGCAATATCTAAATCGCTGAATAAGATACTCATATATAACATGTTCTATAATTCGCGTTTATATGACAGCATGTAACATATACAGCTATTGTGCTGTATAAGTTACATGATGTCATATAATAGCAAACTACATTGCTTTTACTCGACTGCACTTGACATGTCGTAAGTCAGATATATAAGTGACTGTTACTCGACTAAATAGTCATATAATCCTTGTATAAAAGTAACTTATTCTGCATTTCTTATATGACTTATTAGTCATATAAGCAAGTCGAGTAAACGTTTACTCAGCTACATAATATGACTGATATGCTGGGTAACTAAAAAGCTGAATAAGCTGGCTTTATACGACAGGAGCTGTATAATTCCCGTTTACATGACTTTTATATGATTTATTAGCTGAATAAGCGCAATCTTATATGACTACTTTGCTAGTTGGAGTGCCAAGCAAAGTCGTTGGATTGCTGTGAAACTTTATTGGAAATATGATCCTGTTGGATCTGTGACTAACGAATTTAATTGCTTGTGCCCCGGAGTTGTCCCGGCATCTCTGTCTAGATCTGCCTCGTTACAGCTAATAGAAAATGTATATTTTTTATTATTCTCCAATTAATTTAAAAGAAAATACTCTGAGAGGCCTAACTTTAACTTATTTTTGAAACATCCAGGCCAGTTATTACCTACTTAACTTCACATGGCCTCTTTGCCCATTTTTCTGTAAAACTTAAATGGAACCAAAAGAGCCACAATAAATATTTCAAGTCAGCAGTTCACTAAACGCTAGAGATCTCTACAAAAGCATCCAGGGAATGCATGTGCAAGGAAGGCAATCCGTCAGTGTCCGGGCAATTCGCGGGAGCGGGACGGGGATATATGGCGTGCCTGCTCTGATCGCTGACTTAAGAGGATTGTAAAATGAGATACTGCCATCGTTTCCTAGTTCATGGCAAGCGGGTTATTCTACGAGAAATTGAAGATCAAGATTGCTTTTGTAACCCATTTTATATAGGAATGAAAGAGTATCGTGATAGTTTGATTATAACCGCAGTGCGTATATTTTTACAAACTGTAAAGTCAAATATAAAAATGAGAGCAATGTACTATACATTATAATTCAAGAATACTTACAAAGAAGATGAATGTATCTAAATTCTTTGTTAATAAAATCTACTACTAGTAGACATTTAAGTTTATTTTTTTCAGTTTCTTAAAGTTCCATTTACAACAATGTTTAATAAGACTACTATTTGAAAATAAAACCTTCTTCTAAATAACAACATTCTTTCTCGGAAACCGACACTGAGTGATGGTGTCTTCCTTTCACAAAGTACTATTTTGCGGACTCCTAACCGAGACTATATTTACTACACACTGTCATTTTAATCCATTTCTTTTTATATTGACACAAAAGTAATTAAGAAAGAAAAATGTAATGTGATCCACTGAAATGTAGCCATTATTTTGTACTGCGACTCTACGTTTCCGGGGTAGTGGTCTCCCAACTGAGCTATCACAACGTTAACGTCAATCTCATCAAGTCTTTGATTTCATAATCCTACGCAATTCAGCGTCATTGGTTTTTTTAATTATTTTTAGGACCAAATGTTTACAATGAAGCGAAAAATTTAATGGTTCAGACAGGATTCAAACTTGCGTTTCCAACGGCTTTCCAGGCCAACACGGGCGTCCTACCAACTGGACCACCGACCAAGTACCAGAACCAGTAAACATTTGGTTTACGTTAGCAGACGTTACTGCTATAATAAAAATAAAAAATAATTATTTTTAGAACATATATTAACTCCTAGAACTTATTTTTCGTCAAATGTTTCATTTAATGGAATAATGATTTCGCAGAAAGTATTCTTCTTTAAATAAATAAATAAATATTTAGACCTAGTCCCAAACTAAGCAAAGCTTGTACTATGGGTACTAGACGACGATATACATAATATATAAATACATATATAGATAACATCCATGACCCAAGAACAAATATTTGCCCCGGCCGGGATTCGAACCCGGGACCGCCGACTCAGTAGGCAGGTGTCTACAAACCGAGCCTCTTTGCAATCTCTATTTGGGATGTCATAAAACAAACCTAACCTAAGCTATTAAAAAGGATGATACTTGCAAGACTATAGAGGAATAAAAATTCTGCGAAACGATATTTCAGCAAAATGCGATACATTCGACGAAGACGAAAACAAAGGGCTCTCGGTTTGCCAGTGCCAGTAAATATTCCATTACTTTTTGCGGTCATCGCAACCTCCAACAAAATTTGCAAATGACTCTAATACGAGTACATACTAACGTTTACAGAGAAGTGCGTCATCAGTCCTATCCAAATATTTCTCTGTAGTTTCACAAATCCGGAACATCACAGCATGCCACTTAAGTAACTAAAATACTGCTAAATATTCAACGTATTCAAATACGAGTACAGATCCCCGGAAACGGAATAATAAATATTTCGAGTGATATTACAGTCATTACCTGTGAGTTTTTTTGGGTCCCTCGCATTTTACTTATCTTTGATCTCTTCAATTCGTAGTAGGGAATGCAAATCGGTTTTAACCGAAACCGAAAAAATTGGTTATAATCGGTTATTTCAGTTATATCAATAACCGATTATTTTTATTTCGTAATCGGTTATAATCGGTTATTTAATATTTGTTTAAATCATTACATTTTCGTAATTTTCGTAGTATACCGCGAAACCAAACATCGTTATAAGCTAAGTAACTTAGGTATTGTACTTAAAACAAATTTACGACTACTGAAACTGCCGAGACCGGAGCCGAGTTCCAAGGAAACTTTCGGAACGATCGGAACCTCGGAACATGAAAATAATAATACATAAATGCAAATTATTACTTTTTTGCGTTTGTGGTATTATAGCTAATATATATCACGGTTCATTGTTCCCTTCTTTGGAGATAAACAGCTCCCATCTCTTTCTTACTAATGCGCAGGTAGAGTAATGTATAAAGGACGGGTGTCTTTATCCCGAAGTTGATTGAACTTGATTGTTGATTGAAAATATTGAAATTAAAAATGATCGTATTTTTTTTGATAAAAGAAATAATAAGTACCAAACATCGATTGTGTTTCATTTATAAGTCGTACAAAGCATAGCTTTCCACGTTTAGACCATATTTCTTCGATTTTTTTTCAAATTATGTAATAATCGGTTATAACCGATTAATCGGTTATTTTTTGTTTTAACCGATACAATAATCGGTTATGAAATTTGGTCGGTTTTTGCATTCCCTAATTCGTAGAACACTTAACGGACAGCTGTATAAAGTTTGTCTTAGTGTGCCTTTTTTAACTTAATTATGAAATGAGTGACATTAATTAGAAGAACGAGATTAAATATTCCAACTTTATTTTATAAAATTTTACAATATCATCGAGTTTCGTTAGCGCTTTTTTTAATTTTGTCTTTTATTCAATTCCACACACGTGTCGATAATTTTGAAATAAGTAATCCGGTAACAACAATTCCACCCTTACAGCCTTATAAAAATGTAGTCAATTCAGCAATAGAATTATTCAAAAAAACTTTGCAGGATTTAATCATACATGCACTGTACATACATACACATACAATGCATAAGAAGTTTTAAACAAACCCGAGGACTAGAGATTCCAATCCCTGGATTGATGAAACGCTACCGTGGATTTGAGTTTGACATTTTATTATCGCTCATGATGCACATACACTTTATTACTTTACAATAATATAACTAACGTCCCATTAATAATCTAATACATCGAGGTACCTGATGCTGCCAGGTAATGGTACAACGCCACGAGGCCCATTTTTACACATATATTGTATGTGCATTGCCGAGAAAAAATACGGTTTAAAAATACGTTTTCAATATTAATAAAAAACTAGTGCACTATATAATCTCCATGTAAACGATACGTGATACCTATGTATGTGATACATACTATGTCTTTAACTGGGACATTTGCGAAATTAAGGATTCCAGGGCCTAATTTTCTGACTAAATGCCTGTGAGAATAAAGAACGTTCCCTCTTCTATAATCCGATGTAATAATAATAATAATAATTCGTTCATTTCAGGCATCAAAGGCCCATAGATAAATACCTTACAATCTAACATACATATTAAATATTAAAATACTAAACAACTAAGTCACGATGTCTTTCGTAAGTAATAGCAACATAACCTAGATTCATACAAGCTCTTAACTTTTGACCACCGAAGGGACAAATTTTGTTTTTTGAACTAACAATGACCCAACTACTACTAAATACTACATATACTACTACTACATATATGTCCAAGCAAATGTGACGAAAGTAAAATTAAATGTAATGTACACCTATTTAAACTTGCGCATATTACTCGTCAATTTGTTGACCGAAGTAGCAGCGGCATAATCGACTGGCCGTTCCGCTAATTATTAAATGACCAACAGGGAATACCAAATTGCTCTGAAAGCATAATGCGTCTCTAGCTCGACAGCACAACCGCAGCGAATTAAAGCATATTTTCACAACATAAGATATGTCAACATATCAAGCACCACATTATGCAAGCGCTCTGATCCAACTCGAAAAGGTAGTACTCGAACTCTATTACTCCGCTTTAAAATCACTTAAGCGTGAAAGGGACGAGGATAGATCTCATGGACGTTGAAATAGAATAGGACCTTTGTAGGTATATGAAATTGGCAGCTATTGGCTTTAATGAGGCTATAAATGAAAGCAGCCTGTAATTTATAGAGGATTTCGGAACATATTGAACGTGGCGCTTTATAGTGAACCTGGATATATTAGACAGGAGCAGATAAAATCTGTTGTTTTGTTTATAAATTACGTAAAATTTCGGTCAAACGAGTCATTAGCTGCAGTAAGTAGGTAGTTGAAGGCCGGCAACGCACTTGTGACTCCTCTGGTATTGCAGGTGTCTATGGGCGACGGTAATCGCTTTCCATCAGGCGATCCGTTTGCTCGTTTTCCCCTATGACATAAAAAAAAAAGTTGTATCAATCGTAGATCATGTGAAAGTATGCGAAGATAGAGATACCTATTTGGATGTTTATAACTCGTATAAACGGTTTAACGGATTTTGTCCTATAGGTATATACATAATTGCACTAACATAATCAATACAAAGACTAATCAAAAAAAAATCTCAATCTACGTTTTAATTTTAAGTCCTTTAAGGTTGGTTTTTGTTTTTCAAGTGTCCTTCTGTTTCAAGAGGGTCTTGTGATGTTTCCCAAGCACACTCAGGCTGCCGGAATTAAAGACGACACAAGCAAACTTGTAATTTCACATTTTTTATACAATACAATACATGTACTCTTTATTGCACACATCACACAAAACATACATAAGAAATACAACTCAATAAATTACAATTAGAGGTAAACACCAGGCGATCTTATCGATAAATAGCGATCTCTTCCAGACAACCTTATTAAGTAACACATTAATTTTATTTTTTAAATAAACTAAAACTATCTATAAAACTAACTTGAATAATAAGTAAAACTATAAGGGTTCTGAACCGATTGAACCGTTCCGGAAGGTGACTGGTTCAAAGGCAGAGTTAACCTAGAATACTAGCGGAGTTGCCACTGTATCGCCAGTGAGATTCTTTGCCATTTCTTGTCCATGCCTCAGTCTCTCCGCCGTGACGAACTCCTTAGCCTCGGCGCACCATGGCCCACCGATCTCTACGGCAACCGGGACGAACTTGTACCCTGACAACCTTTGGGTAGAAGAGGTTATAATGTAGTTATGTTTTCTTACTCTTTAACATGCCTGTTTTGTCCGCAGTGACACTGAAGCACGACCCGGTGATAACGGGCGTGCCAAGCTTCGCGCAGCTGGCTGATGAGGTCCTGCTCAACTGCTCCACGGGGCCCGCCATGCCTCCCGCCAACATCCAGTGGTTCGTCGACGGAAAACCGGAGATCGTAAGTTAAAGCTAAGAACCATTTCGACGGACAAGAACCATCTCGACGGACAAGTCTTTCGATAAAAGAAAAACTGCATTCCAGTTGGGCCATCCATTTGGGAGCTATAATGGCCACAGACAGATACACAGATACACAGAACACCCTTCTTTTTTCGTCGGGGGAAACAATGTGTTTATTCAGTAACATAGTGAAACAGTGTTGGTACCTCTTGATAAGTAAGTTGAAATGAGGTGTCCAGAAATGAGTAGGCTTTATGATATACATATATGATGAAAGTCTCCATGGAAAGTCATACTACCCTTAGGCATATAAGAATAGAAGCAACTGTTTGAAAAATTGGAAGTTTTGATAGAACAATTGGTAGTTCACTCATCTGGCCCGGAAAGCCGTGGATATGTGGGTTGAAATCTCACTCATACCATTTTATTTTAAATTTTTCGCTTCATCATAAACAATTAGATATATAAACGGTTTAAACTCACGTAAAAATTGTCAGGAACGGCCCGTTTGTATAATAGATGTCTCAAGATAGTTTTTAATAATAATTGAATAATAATATCGGACAATCTCACACAAATCGATCTAGTCCCAAATTAAGCTCAAGAAGGCTTCTGTTATGTGTACTAGACAATGATATACGTACTTATATAGATAAATATATACTTAAATACATAAAACAACCATGACCCAAGCACAAATATTCGACTTTATCACACAAATATTTGCCCCGGCCGGGATTCGAACCCGGGACCGCCGGCTCAGTAGGCAGGTGTCTACAAACCGAGCCAAACGCGTCGTCAAAGTTTTAATAATATCTTTGACATTAAATTGGTAGAACAAGCTATTGAGTATGCATATCTGTGAGTATACATGATAAGGTAAAAAAAACATACATGAGGAGAGACCGCGAGAAAGAGGAGTGGTGCTAAGGATATTTTTACACACACAGGTCTCGCCATGGGAAGGCAACACGGAGGTGACGGTGGCCAACGAGGAGGGTCTGCGGATGAGCTGGCGGCCGCTGCGGCTGGTGGTGAGCACGCCCCGGGCCGTGGCGGTGCGCTGCGAGGCCAGGCAGCCCGTGCGCCCGCCCTACGTGCGGGCCACCAACGTCAGCTTCGCTGTGGCAAGGTCACCGCATCTGTCCAAGTTTATCTCTTCGGGTAGGTGTTTTGAAATTATATTATGAAATGAACTTTATTTTGCAAGTAGACCACAAGGCCACCTTTACATGCCTGAGTCTACCTTTCACAAGAGGAGACTACTGTTAAGACGAAACGCCGAAAGAAACTCAACAGTTAGTATTTTTTTCAGAAAGGATACTTAACTATTACAGTTATTTAAACTTATTTTTTCCTATCTTAAGAATTTAGAGCTGATCTGATGATGGAGATGGAGTATGCCCATAGATTTTCACTTTTTAGGGTTCCGTACCTCAAAAGAAAAAAACGGAACCCTTATAAAATCACTTTATTGTCCGTCCGTCCGTCTGTCTGTCAAGACTCTTTATCTCGGGAATGCATGAAGGTATCGAGTTGAAGGTAAAACCGATACGGCCGTTTATGCCGCAAAAACCATACATTTCGACACTCTCGAGGGTATCAAAATTAATAGGGTATTTTCCATTGACCTAGAACCAGTATAGGGAACAGTCTGAAAACAATACCCTTAATTTTGTAATGAAATAAAAAAAATTGTGTCTATTTAAAGTTCGTAATAAAACAATTTTCCAACGGTATAGTTAAATTTGACTGCTCAGTACATTTTATCTTTTCGTTAGAGCAATATGCAGTGCTTTTATAGTTCGTAAGGAACCCTCGGTATGTGAGTCCAACTCGCACTTGACCGGCCTTTGTTACATAGGCCCGTCACTTATTGAACTTATTTGTTGGCTGGGAACAGTGAGATAAAAGTATGAATGCTAATCAATTTTACTGACAAAATGATGCTGAAATTCTTTCGAGGCCAAAATCATTATTAATCTCACTGCAAACAATGGCATTTATTCTCAGTCTCATTTTAAACCTCTGAAATTTAAAAACACGTTCAGCAAAGTTGTAAGCGACTATAAAACTGAGTAAGTCTGAAACCCGGGCCTGTAGCCAAATTATTTGATATACGATCCCGTTGTAACGCAGTAGTGATGTAAAAAGCTGTTTTTCGAATAAATCTCCCCGCAAATTCAGTATCCGAGTAAATCTATCATAATTCATTCCCGCCCCGTTCCGGTCGTTGTTCCGCGCCATCTGTCTGTCCGTCTGTGCTCAATTATCATCTCACAACAATCAATCACCGTGAGCGGCTCTAGCCGAAGTTTTTGACCGAGTGCCAGAATTAAATAAGGTTCTTTTATTTACTTTTGTATTGGTTTTTCGTGGGAATGATTGGAAACGGAAAGATTAGGGAAGTTAATTCTGTTAGTAGGCATGTACGTAACGTTAAGATTTCGGTATACTGGGAGTCATTGGAAAAAAATCTCCTCTACGTGTACCAGTTCTTTATTTATTACATAATTGTAAAGGTTCAGTATAGTTAAAGTATCTAGAAAAGTAATATTATTAAAACTATCGTGAGACATCTTTAATAATTATAAAAACGGTTTTATAATTATCTACAAATGTCTTTAAAGTCGTCTATCGCTCGATATGTTTCTAATCGGTCGATGGATTGGCTCTGCTAATGATGAATCGCGATCCGATTCGAAACATGTTGAACGATATTCGACTTTTACGGCGCGAGCAAACCTGTTTCGTAAACATTTTAATATGTTTGAGACTCACGGTAGTTTCATAAGTATAATTTACGAAAAACTAACTTACTGTTGAGTTTCTTTTAGCTTTCTTCTCGACAGCAGTCTCCTCTTGTGAAATGCCCGTCAATTCAGTTTTAGACTTGTAAAAGTGCTGTTATTATGGTGTATTTACAGAATTAACTTTATGATTTTGATTTGACATAAAATGACGGCCGATCTCACGATTAGCTCAGGATCAGTCCAACAGGTATTGAGCTCATATGACTCATATATCTTCATTTAATATTCATTCTATTTATTTATTATTGTATTAAGCGGTTTACACTCACGTGAAAATTGTCAAGAAGGGCCCGACGTCAGTGGCGCGGCTTCGTCACTCCATAATAATAATATTATTATATTTATTTTTTATTTATTGTTTATTATAACCATAATTTGAACGTGTCTGTTTGTCGACAGGCTCGAGCACTGCGCAGGCGGCGCTGGCGCTGCTGGCCGGGGCCTCGCTGCATGTATTGTGTAAAAGTGCCTTGACTGACGTATAGCAACTAATGTAAATGAGCCGTTACAGGCAACGGTTTGCCGCAGCTTTTTCATTCACTAATGGATTTCTAAACAAAAGTATCAACTTAATGAGTCATAGCTAAGAATACACTCGATCAACTTCAAACAGAAAAACAACTACCTAATCGAAATCGGAACATCCGATTAGTAGGTAAGTAACTACATATTATTTAACACATAAATCCAATTTATAATAGCTCTCTTTTTTAATTTGGAACCTTAGATTCGGGCGATCAAAATTGTATTTATGTAAAACTTATAAATAAGCATCGTATCATTGCTGTTTCACTTTTAAATAAACTGTGATACGTTTTAATTTATTTTACACTTCATTACGATTACAACACATTGGAAAATAAACTGTAATAAAGAATGTTGCGTTGTTCGACCCTATAGAAAATTTAATTACGCGTACACACTGAGAATTAAGTGTTAGATTACATTTATTTATAAATCAGTGAAAAGGTTCCAAACCACTGCCTCTGCGCGTAGTTTCGGCCACTGACCCACCCCGCCGCTAATTATAATTACGTTGTGACAACCCTTATTCGCCGGATCAGGGATCGCAAACAATAGGCGCAGAACAATAGAGATTAAAAGATTTTCTCTAATTAAGCGCATTTACGTTTCATAGAATTTAACGTGACTTACTAAAGGATATTAACTCAATTAATTTACTTACTTAATTCCAAGAAGCAGGGACAAAGTAAAGTAAATAACAAAAATCGATATTCAGCGGTTTAATTTATTATCCAAGTCTTTCTCTGAAACCCTGAACTTCTGAGAGAATTATAAATAAAGAATAACCTACTTTATTGGATTAGAGTGGCATTTTTAATGGTTTTAGGAGACAAGCTGTGTTGAGAAGTGGATGATTAGGGTTTGGGCAGTGGGAAATGTTGTGCAGTAACAGGGCACCAAAAACATTTTTGAAGATTTTTGTGTGCATACTGTAACACCATGTATATAAATAAATATTACAAAAGTACTTTCTTGAAATTGGATCTTTGCACTATCTACAACAGTGTGTACCAAAATATTTGCCTCCTAAAACACACATTTGGTTTACTTTTTTTTACTAGAAAAAAGTTTCATCGAGTTTTCATATTATAGAAATTTCATTTAATCGAAAGTTTTTTTTTCTGAAACCATAATATATTTTGGAATGTTATAACACAAACCTAACCTAACCTAATCTAATCTATAGGTCGACATTTTTAAAATTTCTGAACGTGTATGACTCCCGAGGAAAATTTTGTCTATGAAATGAAAATTCTATGAAATAAAGCAGTTTTATTATAAAAAAAGAGGATCCCCGTATATTTGAAAGAAAAAAAAACAACGCAAGCAAAAAGCTATGCATTAAAGTCAGGTGAGATTATTGGCTTTTGTTATTGTAAAAGCTGCGGCTGAGCCTGTGTCTGTGTGCGAAAAAATAGTGCTGCATTGTGGGTTTGTTTGAATATTGATTGAAGCCCTTTTCAAATACATTCCAGTTGATTCGATATTATTGAGTGACGTTTGATAACGTCTCATCCATGAATGTTGTTATTAAAATTTTAGGTGGTATTGTCAGCACCAAAATAAGCTATCAATTTTACTACTGGATTAGGTCAAATTGCATGCTAAAAATGTGAGCTAATTTTGATGCAAACTGTCAATATCTTTAAGAGGAGACAAGCTATAAGAGGGTGATTCCACTGCCGCAGCGGAACTAAGACGTGTGGTAACGAATTCGCTTTTGTGGGTGGTCGATTCGGCAGGTCTCCGTTTCGCACCGCCACAGTGAAAACGCACCCTAACCACCCCTAACGAAGTAAGCAACACGCGCGTAGTGCTTCGGCACCTCTAGCATAACTGTAATACGCGACTGTTTCTCGCGCGAGATAATTACCCGTCTCCTTCTGTACAGTAATGTGAGAGAGCGACGGGCGGCACCTACAGCACAATTGTGAAACGCGACTCGTATCGCGCGAGATATGTTTGTCTATCTCATTGTTTCAATACAGTGTGAAGAAGACGGTTAAAGCTTTCGACAAGCGAAGTCGCGGCTGTTTGTGCTGGAAGTTCTGGCGTTGCAAATGTCGATATGCCGAGGTGATGGCTTACTTTCAGGCATGTGTGTGTCACCGTTAATATATTGTAAGTCGCTCAAAATGTTAGTTCGGTTAAATTGTCGGATGAATCGATTTTTATTGCAAGAAATGACCCATATTACGGGAAAAAATAATTTTCTTACAGATAGAACAAAATGTGATGTAAACTAATACTATGCAGTACTGCCGTGGTCTATTATAATTTTGAACAAGAAAATATATGATAAAATCAATTTACTATTTGAATATAGGAAGCACTGAATTTGAATGTTCTAGGTCACATAAATTTGTAATTATTTACATATGTTGGGGAGCTAACTAACGTGTCTAAATTAAATAAATGTATTGTAAAGTCTAAAAACTACGTGTAAATTGTTGTTAAATTACTTCGACGCTTCTTACGATGTGTTTTATATTATTGTTACTAGCGATTTATTTTAATGCCATTATATTAAATTGATAAGTTTAGTTTTAGCAAATATACTTTGCGTTCATAATAGCTCATCTACAGCCAAGAATAACACACTGCGGCTCCACATTGCTCGCGAAGTTGAGCGAAGTTGGGCGAATATGATAGTGTGGGAGGAACTTCGCTGCGGAAACTTCGGTCAACTTCGCCTCGGCCATTACATAATAATGTAAGCATTTCTAGGTTGTTTTTATTACTGTTAAGTATTCCACTGTGACGAAGTGAATTATGCTCTATAACAATTACAAGCTTCTGTACGCAGTCATTCAAGACAAAGAATTCAATGGCGAGAATCAAAGCAATAGAAAGAATAACTAATCTATAATAATATAGAATAACTACTATTCTTGTAGGTCACAAAAAGTATAAAGACGCCAAGCATATGTTATTTCGTGACACTGTCGACACTTTTGTATGGATCAACTTGTTTTTGTAAATTGTATAAATATTATGATTGCTGATTTTGAATCTTTCTTCGTAGCTTATAACTTTTAGTAAATACAGTCTATGAGTCTTTTTACTTAAAAGCATTTGTTATTATTTTAAGTTGTTGTTAGGTTGATACGCATTTGGTTGGCTATAATTATGGCAACATACATACAGTAATGTTGCCTGAGAAGAAAAGTTTATCTACGAAAAGCTCTATTAATAGATGGCGTTTCTCTCACTCGTCTTTGCTGATACACCACAAAGGAGTTACCGAGGCAGATAACAGTAACAAAAACGGTATGGTGTCATGTACGAAATTAATAGGTAACCCATTATTATTTCTCGGTCTTGTAAAAAAAAACACTGTTAACTTAAGTTTAGCGCTTACAACGCTGAAAATATACGACGAAACCAGTTCAGGGGATATCGAATAACCTCACCAATATTGAACAAAACTAGGTTCAATTCTGATAAAACGCTTACCAGTAGCCAGTGGCAGCGTAACTAAAGTTTAAATCAAAAGCAAATTTATTACTCGATCCGGCGCTCGATCGAGTTGCGAACTATGATAAAGCAACACTAACTCGCCAAAGCTGGGCTTTAAATTTTCCCGGGGTAATTAAAACGTGTGAAAATGTGAGTTCGATGAAATAACATTTGGAAACTACCGGGTTTATATGATTTAAAGCGACAGTCGAACAACAAATAAAGAGTAGTTTAGATAAAACGGGGCAACTTGCGGTAGGTTCGTCCGTCTGAAGCCAAACATTGGGGGAAAATTGGAGTGTTAAACTAACATTTCACTGGAACTGCTTCGTCGAAACGTTACTAAGTTAACGTTTGGTCGAAGTTCGGTCGGCTAATAATCTCCGGTTAGAAACCAAAATGTATGACATAAGTGCTGTTAAATAATATCTCCCTAAAAGAAAAACAGGACCAGCGGAGCGTCGAGCGGCGCCCATAGGTGGGAGCGGAAGGTCCGAGCGCGGCGTCTCGCTTACTCCTATGATCGCCGCTCGTCGCGGTCCGTAGGACCGTAAGGAAAAACATAAAATTATATAAGGTCACCTGAGGCTATTGCGACTATGAGGCAAATGCGACTTTTGATGATATCATAAATGCACAATAGTTAAAGATCACCCATACCCATACCCTTACTGCCTAAAGTGCCAACTATTAATATAAATAAAATAGAGAGCACAGTGGTAGGTAGGTAAATAAAGTGTTGCATTTCTATGATATGATATCAAAAATCGCATTTACTTCATGGTCGCAACAGCTTCAGGTGACTTTACCTATTTTTTATATCCTAAATAGGTAGGTACATGCCGAGATAAAAAAAAAGGAATCACGGTAAAATTCTGGATATACCTATCAGCTAGATAGATAGTCATAGACATAATTATGTTATGCAAATTGTCTGAGGTTTGATCGTAAACGGAAACATAATAGTAGACTGTATTTACTAAACCCTTCTGTCAAGCCAAATCTATACTCGATATTATAATATACGTGTAAATACTTACTAAATATAAGTACCTAATTAAAATGTCTGAATTATTGTACATTGAAGTTTTCTGTCCTATTTGTTTTTTGTCTTGGGAGAAGAGAGATTTGTGAATGTTTTGGGTACCTAAGTATATTATAATTAAACAGATTTTTTTGAATATAATAAAAATACGCTTTGACATTGTCAGTTTGAAATTATGCACTAATTGCAATATTTTGTGCACTGAAATTGGAATTGTATTACTGAAAATATCTACGTTTTAACGTAGCTAGACGCCTGGACAACCTTAAGGAGCTGGCAACTATGTTTAACGTCTTGAGTCCCAAATCATTTTGTTTTGAAGTATTTTTTGGCAAACCAAGAAGTGTCAAGGTTTTCCTGAGGTGATGCTGCATCGGACATAAAAATAAACCAGCAGTCACTAGGAAATGTCTGTACATACGAGTATAATATGATGAAAACGCCTAAAATACCTATATGAGTCTTATTTGCCATGGTCTAGATATTTTGGAGCCTTGCGTCTCTCTGATCTCCCCAGGTGTGCCGTTTCGTGTCCCTAGATTACTTTTGTCGTGATCATTCACTGTCGAGTCAATTTGGAGCACTATCAAATGTTCTGTGATACATGTTTATTAGTTCGTTACGTGGTGTATGATATTGTACCTATAATTTGTCATTGGGTGTCTCTTGATGGCGATAATAAACGTACTTAAACGAACTCTGTTTTTTTCTTATCCCATTTGGGTAATAATCTGTTTTTATTATATACTTTACGAGCCCATGTTGACTAGACTAGAACCAAACCAGTGGGCAGTTACCAAACAAGCCAACGAGTAGGTATGGAGCGGAAATATTTCAGCGTCATTCTTAAAGAAAGAAAGAAAGAAAGAAAGAAAGAAAGAAAGAAAGAAAGAAAGAAAGAAAGAAAGAAAGAAAGAAAGAAAGAAAGAAAGAAAGAAAGAAAGAAAGAAAGAAAGAAAGAAAGAAAGAAAGAAAGAAAGAAAGAAAGAAAGAAAGAAAGAAAGAAAGAAAGAAAGAAAGAAAGAAATACATTTATTCGTGACTTGCAACAAAACATAATTACATAAAAGGTGTGACAGAAATAAGAAGATAAAATAAAACAATAAGTAACTATATTTTTATGGCTGTGCCACGAAAAGGTCCCACCTTAGCAAGATGCTAGCTCGAGAGCCAGCGCTGATCTTCCGGTGGGACCATAGGTGGCGCCACGGAGAGCTGCACGCACGAGCGCTAATCTAATCGCACTTAGGATGCGTGAACCGGAACGCTCACAAGCGCTGTCAGTGTCACGTCAGTGCAAGAGGCATGCATACCTAACCTAAACCAAAAATGCGAAGTTTGCTTCGTGAGCGGAAAGAAAGAAACGTCTATCTAGCTTTATCAATAAAACATTGACGTTATCGTTGTTGTTAAGTTCAGAATGGGCAACATTAGTAACGCCGTCTAATGATCCAATTATCTTATTTTATATTTAATGAAGCACGCTATTATTTTCATAGTCTGATACAAACATAATGATCTTCGTAAATGAATTAATACATTGCATACGTCAATCAGCCCTACAAAGTACTTTCATAAAATTCTCTCAAATTAATGCTGACGATGATGAACTATATAAAATAGGAAATGCAATGTTTCATAGAAAACAAAACAGCGTTTGAGTCAACATGGCTCAAAATACAGTCCCAATTTTCAGGTAAGGCAAAATCACTTTCATAGACACTTTAAAAACGGGTTATAACCAGATTTTTGGTTGTTTGAAATTGGTTATTTGCTTCACAATTACTAGATGTGATGCTCCGTATACTATACATTACTATTAGTCAGATGTGTGGCAGATGGCTGGAAAAAGAGGTTTTCCCTACTATGAAAAGTTGAGCTTAAAGCCATTTTTTGCTTTAAAAAATATTCGCACATGAAGTAAGTTCGGATGAATTCTATTCATCAGAGGCCGGAAAGTGCGCAGAATGGAACAATAGAATTGTTCGGGCTCGGCGAAAATAAGGCGAACCCTGTTGACTCAGATGCTCTTGATTGAACGAATGATGCTAATTTAAAACTTATCTTTTTAGTTAAATGAGACGAACATGCTCCTTTAAAGGCAAGGAATCGTGTACTACCTTAATTGTAGCTATATTTAGTTAAGTTTGGGCTCAACAAATGCAGCAAAAAAAACTCTTGTATCTTTTGATTGCGTTGACTTAGAAGTTAAATTTTTTCACGGATCCAAGGGGCAGCAGCCCTAAACTATTTGTATATTAATTGCTTGCCACGTCAGTTTGATACACTTTCTTGTGAAAAAAGTCGTGACAGACGGATAGAGAGACAGACAATAAAGTGATCCTAAGAATAAAGGTCCCGTTTTTGCCGATTGAGGCAATAAAAATAGGCATTCCGGGATTTAGGTATTTTACCCTAGCTCTACACTTCTCGTGAAGTTGACCGAAGTTGGCCAAAGTACGGGTTTCTGTAGCGGAGTGCCTACCCCACTATCATGTTCGCCCATCTACGGTTGACTTCGCGAAAAGTTTAGTGCTAGGCCCTGTTGTGTACTATTGGTAGAAGGGTAAAAAAAGTTGTAATGTACCCAAAGCGAGCATAATACCCGCCGCTGCCGCGGGGTGAGGTCCTAGTAATGAATGTGTTAAAGCAGCTTGAATAGCAACAATTTAAATACCTAAAGATCAGCCATATCACGGAAGTACGACGTAATATTGCTGATACATCGATCAAATGGCTATAAATCAATCTAAATCGAATTAGATTTGACCCTAAGCAAGTGTACTTGTATTTGAATCATTATTGCGTAACCCGGATTGAATTCGCTTCCTGGCCATCAAGGACGGTTCTGAACGGACTTACGTCATGGTCGAGCGGGCCCGGACAGCGGACATGTTGTCTCCGTCGTCCCTCGAGATGGACCGAAATGCTCGCTCAGTGAGATATAACTCAGTAAGCTAACCGTTTATAATAGGAACATTTGTCTATTTTCATATTCATGCTCGGTGTGCTATCTGAAGCGAAATAATCCGAAGAAGTAAAGTTACAGATATGTAAGCCCAAAGAATTAAAATTTTGCAGGCGGAAATGGCAGGTTAAATATATGTGATCGAAATGGTGCAGACTGTAGACATATTCTTGAGTGGAGACCAACCGTCAGCAAGCACAGCATCAGATATCCTGAGACTAAAGAGACTGCTGCTATTCATATCCCATCAAAAACATAAATGTTAAATGAGAGCCAAGTACAAGGACATCCGACATACTCAATGCATTTATTTTACTTGGCGTGTAATTCAATATCAAGACTTGACTTTGCGACATTGAACTTGGCTCTTATTTAACATTTATATTTTTGATGGGATATCATTACTTTTTGTACAGAAATTATTAGGATGTGTAAATTACTTAATTATTAATTACTTGTGTGTGTGCTAATTCTATTACATCTTTTAAAGAAACAAAGAAATGTCAAAGTCGGTTAGTACGCGTTGGATTCTTGCGGGTGTGTGTGTGTGTGTGTGTGTGTGAGAGAGAGAGAGAGAGAGTGTGCTATGCTAGTACATCTTAAAAAAAAAGAGTTTTCCAAATCGGTTAATAAATGACGGAGTTCTGAGGCAAGAAGCATAAATAATAATAATAATTATAAAAGTAAAAAAAAATCACTGTTTTCGATTTTTTTATGTGTAGGTACACACACAATTAACAACCGGAATGCCAAATTTCACCTTTCTAGGTCACCTGGAAGTGGGTTCGGTTTTTGATTACTAGTCACTAAGTCAGTCAGTCAGTCAGTGGTAAAAATGCCGTTTTTTGGACTTTAATATGTCAATAATTATTTCATCTATATTTATGAAATTTGGGGTTCTAGTTTTTCTAAAGGATATACATAAAATAAATTTCATGTTTTTATGTTAAATAGATTTCAAGCTATTGAGGGGTGAAAAGTGGCTCCAAACGGTTCGTGTATATATAATACGAGTATAACACACGGCTGCTGCTCGCCAGTTCCTGGGGTGAACTTGGCTGGACACGCTGCCGCGTGTCTAGATATTATAGTAGTTGCTGGCAGCTGAAAGAGACTGGTAGAAGGTCGTTCTCTACGGCGGAAATTTGAGACGACCGGTAATGGTCTGGAACCAAGTACAAGATTACACAAGAAACTGAGAATTGCTGCAAATGTGTAATTTCCTGTGTAATTATGTAGGTTACAGATACCTATACATTAGTTAAAGATACCTTCACTAACATAGTTTTCCTTTCTAAAAACTTTTAAAATTACAATGCTATGTCTTTTTGTTACAATTTGTTATTAAATTACCTACACTGTTAAAATATGCGGTCAATTAGGGTATTTGACTTACTAGGTACATCAGACGCAACATTTTTTGTAAAAAAAAGTTGTATGAAAGAAACCAAATTATATATAATAAGAAACAAAAATGATTCTCGAGTTGAGCCTGATAACGTTATGCCCGGCAATGTTATACTGCGCCAAAACGTGCTGTAGCGATTAAACTCGTGTGGAGTGAGTGACGGCTGCCGCTGCCCGGAGTGCAGGCCGCTTGGGAGCCGAGTTTCTGCACTGCTGTCTCAAATGTTAAAGCACTCTCCTCAATTCTGCAGTCTACGAGTATACGCTGTTAAATCTGGATTAATGCTGTTAGAATTGGGAGATGATATCAGTGTGACGCGCTGTGTAAGGAAGCAGTCAGCCCTTAGCTGTGCTGTTAGCTCACAGATAGCATCACTTTAACTTTTAGTCTGGCATTTAGAATTAAACATACATTTCGCCTTCGTTCTGTCTACACGCCTGATTCATGCATTTACTGAAACTTTGTTTATGTACTTTTACGTCATCCTGTAAAACTTATCAACCACGGGCGGTAATGCGCAAAGCCCCAGGTCACATATTAATCAAAACACCTGTGATCTGAGACGTTCACAAATTTACCACCCGTATGTAATGTACTATTATGTCTGCGTGTACCCTGACAATGTATTAATATAAGAAATGACAACAACCCTCAGCGTCAATCAGAGCGCAACGAACATAATACATCAACCGTAAACGCTTAACGCAAAAATATAAAAACGTCGCTAGAATTGCAAAAATAAAAAGAAACGTTAAATCACATTTTCGAAATAAGGAAGCTTTTATACGAAATGCACAAACATCCCCGACAACACACTATTGTGTCGCGAATGACGGAGCCGGCCGCGGCCGGAGAATGGGCACGTCGTTCACGGGTCGCGGGGCTCGAATGGAACGCTTTTTATGCTCTTCGTACTTTATGCTGTCCTAGTACCTGCGATATAAAAATGCTTTAAGCATCTGGAAATATTTAGGTAAATATTCCAGTTGAACAGATAATGTCGCAGAATTACTTCTGTCAGTAACTTCTGTCAGTAAGTACAGGCTGCATCATCGGTGTAAAAAGTGTACTAAGTAAAGCATTTATCACATTGCACTGATAAACGATGGCATAAAAGTTCTGGAATGGAGACAGCGTAACGAGAGACGCGTGGTTCAGCCTCCCATAAAATACAAGGGGCATGCCAAAAGAAATTAGATACTCCTTGCTCATTTAATTGATACTGGCCAGTAATACATCACCACAAAGGCTGGTTATTTACTTATACATTTAAAAATGGAACACTCTTCAAAACTACATATATTTTTTTTTATGATTTTTTTTCTAATTAAATCTGGTGGGAATTTTCTACGACCATGGAGCTCACACGACGTGATTTTCGGGTTATGATGTATTAGGACTTTAAAAAAGGTTTGAAGCCTCAAGAATGTTTTGAACTTTTAGTCACGACTTTTGGTGAGTCTGTATGTTCACGTGCAACAGTTTTTAACTGGTTTGCTGAATTTAAAAGAGGACAGGCGAGTTTTGAAGATGATCCGAAGTCAGGTAGGCCGCCAATCGCAGTTACTCAAGAAAATGTGCAAGTTGTGGAAAAAATGATTCGTGGAAACCGACGAATCACATACGTAGAGCTAGAGCGAGAACTGGGTATTGGATCAGCAGCGTTGCAAACTATAATTCACGGACAATTATCCCTCCACAAGCGTTGTTCAAGGTGGGTGCCGCACGAGCTCAATGATTTGCAAAAGGAACGTCGCGTGGATTGGTGCAAATTTATGATAAATAAATTTAATGGCGGTGAAAAAAAAAATGTTTATGATATACTCACTGGTGACGAAACATGGCTATATAACTATGATCCTGAAACAAAGCGACAGTCAACAGTATGGTGCTTTGAAGATAAACCGACACCAACAAAATGTCGCTGAACGCGAAGCACACAGAAACAAATGGTTGCCTCGTTTTTTTGCAAAACGGGACATATTGCTACTGTGGTACTAGAAGATCAAAAAACAGTCGATTCGGAATGGTACGTGACAGTTTGTGCCCCAAAAGTATTGTCAGCTTGGTGTGATAAGCGGCCAAAGTCAGGAACCCAGCAACTGCTTTGGCACCATGACAACGCAGCCCCGCACCCTTCTGCTAGAACACTGGACTATTTTAGTACCAAACACGTCACTATCTTGCCTCATCCTCCATATTCACCGGACCTAGCACCATGTGATTTTTATCTGTTTCCAAAAATCAAAGACAAATTAAAAGGAAGGCGATTTGAAAGCAAAGAAGATGCCCTGGCAGCTTATAACTATGAAATTTCTGAAGTGTCTAAAGAAGAGTGGTCATTAGTATTTTCCAAGTGGTTTAGACGGATGGAAAAGTGTATACGTGTTCACGGTGAATACTTCAAAAAAATAGACAACTTTAATGAATAATAAACATTATGATTTTTGAGTATCTAATTTCTTTTGGCATGACCCTCGTAGACATGAGCGAGATTTAGATTGTACAAGGCGTGCGACGATTCGTTTTGAAATTCTTTGGGAAATATTGATGTTTAGTAGTAAACGTTTATGGTCAAAATGACGTTTCTGTTCATTAAATACGTGAAGCAACAGGAAAAAATGTTATGATGACTTGTATTCCTTGCCTACTTCAGTATCGCCTAAGTTAAAAGCGCCTGTAGAAACGCGTGCAAAAGAGACCTTGTCGGTTCAGTAATTTCAGCACATTTTATTGCCCTGAGGAACCTTTAATTTTACTTGATAGGAAATACTCACGACTGGAGTTAGTTCCAGTCTAGGGCAGTTCGCGTTATAGAAAGGAAGCAAGACGTTCCATGGAAATGGATAGTATAGTGACAAACGTATGAAAAAAGTCGCAAGATCTGAATGTCCGATGGTGGACCTGGAACGAGGATGGTGGGTATCATTGTGCATACCGTTGTAGTATTCTCATGTCAGCAGTAACTACTAATTAGATGAATTCAAGCGCGAAATGAAACCTATTATAAACTGAATGAATGTCTATGAACATCAAATTAAACGTTAGGATAATAATATAGGTAGTAGTTAATTAATTATACGAACATTCAATGAATTGCTTTTGAAATGTTTCCACGTTCCAGTAACCACTAGCAATATTCTCTCATCATGTCATAAAAGGCATAACGTCCATGTAACATCAAATAATTTGTCCTTTTGTGATGCGATGGCAGTTTTAATTACATAACATTACAAGTCCAGAGTCGGTACTGTACCAAACCCAGCACCTCGTCAACATTCTCATCCTGAAGCTGCTTCATAAAAATCGTCATCGGAATACTCAAAGCTTGAGACAGACTCCATTTTGTATTAAACTCTAAAGTTTATGGTCAGAAATCCACTTCTTGTTCAAAGTAAGGTTATGTTTTGTAATAAATATCTCATTTTTCATTTAGCTGCAACTCTTGATCTTCCGAATTTAAACAACGTTATATAGGAAGCCTTCTTGGCTTTATTGGCCGGCAGCACAGGAATTGTGATTCTTATGAATGGATCTTGGATAATTTCCTTTGTCGGCGACTCATTTCATATAATGTTGTAAAAGCGTTCTTCATATTCATTGCTTAATACTGAAAAGTAAACAACATATGGATTAGAGCTTGTCTATTAAGGCATCATTAATTGTATCACAGGATCATATAAATACGTAACAAGATAGCATCTAGTTATTACTTGTAAAAGCAGAGATGTAAGAAATATAGGAGAACCAATGATTAGTTTTGTTTAGGTACGGTAGATAGGTTATCCAAGGTAACTATTGGAAAATGTTTAGGCTGAGCCGTAGAAAAGGGTTTTAGTATTTACTTACCGGGCAAATATTTTATTTGCAATTATCCAAACAAGGTTAGATATATTGAAATCCTATTAAAAATAACACAAGAGATTTCTTTACTTTTGTTTACATTAGTATCTTTTTAATATTCTATAATCTATGGGTCAATTCGGGGTAGCCAGGATTTAGCAATATATTGAGCATAATGATTGTCGTACTGACAGAATTAAGTAAAATTTAAATTAGATAAACAATTTTAATAGAGAGTACAATTAATGCTAGTAATTATTAAATGAATGTGGTTGTTGAGAATAAGAAATATTTTTAAAGTATGGAGGATTGACTGCAAATATTGAAGGAAAACATTGGGCAAAAATCATAAAGCAAAGCAGAGTTTAGCGCACATAAACAATATCTGAGATAGTCTATGGAATATAGAATTTCGGTGATATAAAAGGTATCTCAAACATTTTATTTCAATGGAAAATATTAAAGATTAGATTTAGAATGTAATATTAATCATAAAATATACCCTGATTTAAGCTTCATTTATGGGTATAAGATTTATAATTTAAAGTTCTAGTCAACCAAATTGGAATATATTAAGTCGGCGGTTTTAAATTGGTTTGAGACTGTTTTGCTTACGTGGAAGTGAATTCCCGCGAAAATCAGGAAATAGCCACGTAGATTCAATTTTTAAAAAGTTAGGAAATGGGTATAAAAGGCCATACATTGGGATGGGAGATTCATTCAGTCATCAGCAGTGAACAGTACAGGAACTCTCTCCAGGATCTCGGGTAAGAACTCTCCCAACAATACCTGATACCAAACAGGTGACAACAAAAGTATTGTTGGGCTTTATTTACTTAGTATATTTCCAATATTACTGGAAACCTCACGGTGTCAACGAAAGTAATATTGGGTTTTATTCCTTGTGTGTTTACTTAGAATATTTCCAATATTGCTGGAAACCTCACGGTGTCAACAAAAGCATTATTGGACTTTATTCTTTATGTATTAACTTGGAAAACTTTCTAATAATGCCTGATCCTCACGGTGCCAACAAAAGCATTATTGGATTTTATTCCTCATGTATTTACTTATAAGGGGAGATGTTAAACCAAACGGTGATAATGACCCATCTCCTCTTTTAGGAAGGCAACTTATCTCTGTCGACTGAAAGACTAAAACCTCACAGTTGATGTCTATCAGTCTAGACTTAGAATCCTTGCAAAAAGACAAACATATTTCTTGCATAAGGAAATATGTTAGTCTGGACATAGTTTCCAAAATTAAATAGAAGTCGGGAAATTATAAATCCCATTGCCTTGTCATGCTTTGCGAACTGTTTACTAATGCATTTATTTCTTTTGTATTGTGTTGTGCCTTTTGTAAATGTTCATTCTGTTTTATGTGTGTTCATATCAGACTGCGTTTAATTCTGAGTTCGTCACAAAGATTAAGTTAAAAACAGACTACTAATTGATAATATTTGTTTCGAAATTTATTGTTGAAATTCTATGTTTAGTTGTGAGGACGGATTTGGATACGGACTGATATCTCTCATGTGCTTAATTCGGTTAACGTATTGTAACTTAGTCATATATCGGAGCAAAGTTATGTACATAGATTGTTTAAATGTAGACTACTGATAGTTATGCCATCAAGTTTGAGAATTGGGACTTTGTTGGGTACATAACTTTTATCCAAAGTGATCGAAGTAACCTTTTAGGACCATTTCAACCCTACCCAAGGGATAACTTTGATTATTTGGAATTCAATTTTCACCTGACCTTAGCAGTAGGACTACTGCAATAATGACACTCCAATAGCCACGCGCGCTAATTGAGTAGATTTTTAATTGCTGATAGGTCAGAAACTCCATGCTTTTATTAATAGTAAAACAGCCAGAGATAGATTTCAGCTCGGGATTAATGCAATCAGGTTTCATAGTGCAATTCCACAACTACTTCGTCAAAGGCGCTATTAACACAACCCCTGGATGCATTTAATTCCAAGTATCTACAACTGGATTAGAGCCAAATATCTTAGGTCAGATGGACCATGTGGAGTTTCTGCTAATTATTAAACTAGTGGAACCTGGCGGGATCTTGGGGATTTGCAGCGACAAAATACTAATAAAATCAATTCATTAGGGAGACTCTACGCTATCTGATTAAAATACGTAAATAACCAAAAGAAGGCATCTGTTTGTGTAGATGAGGTCAGAATCCGCAGCGCAACTACAACTACCCTATTTCGTCGAAAACGCTGTTAACACAAACTTCTGATCTCATTTAACTTCAGGTCACTTCAACTAGTTTTGAACTAAATATAATCAGTCTTTTGGACTTAGGGGAGTCTCTAGATGTCTGGCAGAATCGTAGGGAATTACTGTGAAATAAAACTATTAAAATTAACTCTTAGGGGACTCTATGCTTTTAATACTTGTACATCCAAATGAAAGTTAGACCTGTGGTCGTTGGAATTGGGCTAAGGCGCATTCCCTAACTATAACATGTGAAAAGCGTCTTTGACACAGCAATTGATCTGTTTAAGCAGTTCGATTTTAGGAGCTTAATTCCAAATACCACAGGACTTCAATTGGACCATAACTTAACTTGAAAGCTATTGTTGCTATATGGAGTCTCTCGATGTCTGGCAGAATCGTAGGGAATTACTGTGAAATAAAACTATTAAAATTAACTCTTAGGGGACTCTATGCTTTTAATACTTGTACATCCAAATGAAAGTTAGACCTGTGGTCGTTGGAATTGGGCTAAGGCGCATTCCCTAACTATAACATGTGAAAAGCGTCTTTGACACAGCAATTGATCTGTTTAAGCAGTTCGATTTTAGGAGCTTAATTCCAAATACCACAGGACTTCAATTGGACCATAACTTAACTGTCTAGAGTCTATTGCTGCTATATGGAGTCTCTTAAAAGTGAACTTTCCTCCTCTGCCTATATTAAGGCATTGGCGTGTCATTATGTATAGGGCTAGGAAGAAGTATGTTTATGATATTAATGAAAGACTACATGACAAAATACACTGAAAGGTTACTATAGTACTCTTCGTGAAATGCATTTCATGGTTGGAGATAAGTTAAGCTAATCGTATAGGTATAGGCAGAGCCTATGATGGCTATTCATATTTGTAATAATTCACTTGCTTAATTGTTCAAAATATAATTTGTATTAAGGCAGTCTGATGGGTTTCTTGACGGTTCTTCCCATTACAGTAAGCCTTATAGTGAACCGTTGGTAAAGTTAAATAAAATAAACTAATAAAAGCCCTGCTGGCACAAAATAATTAAATTACAAATCAGGCCTGACGGGCAAAAATAAAATACAATCATACAAAGATTCAATATACATGCTTTATTAACCTATCATTTGTTTCATTGTAATCCTATTCCTTTAATTTTAGAAGCCCTACATCTTAAGCTAGCTAGGAGTTCCTAATCCCACTATCAATCACTCTACTGCTCCAAGGACCTGTTTATGTAATAGAATAAGTAAGGAGGTTGTAGGATTTAATAACTAATTACAGTCGATTGGTTGGTAGTTGAGGGAGGCTATCACTCATCTCAGGCTAATTATTTAGTTCACAAAACCCTAATCTTTCTAACTCCATTACCCATTATATGTAAATGGACTTGAGCTATCTCTTAGTCAACTTAAAGAATAAGGGTTTCTATGCATAACGTATATAAGGGGTCCTAACCACTAGAAGATCACGCCTTGGCCATTAAAGGAAGAGAAAACCATATTATTAATTAAAAGAATAAAAATCTTTTTTAGAGGGGAGGGGTTTTGTACAGTTTAAGAGTACCGTGACCAGAATAAATTAGGGGTATTTATCAAGGGCAGGGGGAAACAATATGGTTTTAAGTGACCTTTCTAGGTCACAGTTTGCTGTTCGTGAAAATGGAGGTTTTCTGAGAGAATAGCTTAAGTCCATATAAGTAAAATTTTGTTATAATTTTTCCACTAATGCATGCATTGCTTAATCTAGGTTTAAAAGCTATTTAGTTGACTAGTGACTGGTTCTTCATAGCTTCGCAGGAATTGTTTAATTTTCAAACTTCCAGTGTAGTCCCGCTTGGCTCCGGATTTATCTTCCGCTGAAAAAATAAAATCAAGGTGTAAACTTTGTGATAATACTTTTATTATACGCTTTGAAGTACTGGTTCACTATAATAGATACCTTTTATAATTATGAAAACTATTTTTCAACATTGCTTTCAGATCAGCCTTTTGTACGCCAGGTAGTGGGGTTGTTCACTATCACACAAAATATCACAGGGAAAGTTAACGGGGAACTTTTGAAGTTCATGGTGGTTTTAGTTGTAATATATCAACATTGACACCTATCATCAGCTTGGCGGTCAAAGGGTTGATCACATGGGGGGCAGATCATGTATATAATTCCATATGTGGGAAAAAGATTAAGATTTGGGGGGCAGTCTTATATAATGCAAACAAGTTCATTAAATGTATTTCTAGGGATTAAAAATTTAGCTAATAATAATTATTGAAAAAAAAAAACAATTGATAAACAAAAACAACTTCATCAGATCAGTTGTTATATATTTTCAATGTATTAATGCAAAAATTTAAAACTACTGTTCAAAAGGAAAAATTATTTTTGAGTAAAATCTATCACAGACAGACAAGACAGACACAAAGATATTGGTGAAAATAGGTTAAATAAGTTAAAATATTTACCTGTTGGAAATCTCCTTTTCAAATTTTAAAGTTCTTATCTTCCATCTCGGTTCTCGCTGTAAACAGAAGGGAGAATATTAAATTTTGTTTAGCAATTATCATTTGTCATGAAGTTAGGGGGCAGACAGGAACTCTTTATTTATATATCAATATGTGTACATAAGCTTAACTATATATCAACATTGTTATTAGTAGTTCTAATTAAATTTGACTTACCATGAATAGTTCTTGAGAGAAAAATCTTGACATGTATTGAATGTGTAATTGTTGTTTGTTATATTTTCTCTCACCATTCGAATCTGAAAAATAAAAGGCAAATGTGAATAAATAATCATTTTATATGGGTTATGTCCAAAGCCAAGACAAATTAGTTGTTAACAAGTATATTGTTTACACTATTTTTGTCCATTTTCTTTCTATACATCAAGTATCAACAGACACTTTACAGTTAAATTATCACTTTTCAATATTTCATTTAACATTTTAGAACTAGTAGGCAGTGACAATAAAATTCTAATTTGCCTTCAATGTTATATAATGTATTGATATTACTTCTCCTGGGGCAATAAATAATATTATGTACAATGTGAGTATTATAAATTCACAGTAAAACTAAATCTAAAAATAAAACCAAGTGGGTACTCCTTGTATTCCAATGTAAAAACAACATGTCTTTATTGTCTGTTAGTGATTTATTCATACATAGTTGTAATCTGTTTACTTATAGGTTGTCAAGCTTATTATTTAGTTACATTAGTAACAACTAGGTTTTAGATGCTCACGAATAGCGACTATAATTGTTTTTATAGTGAAATATTCATAAAGCAAAATGTAATATTTCTTTTGCATAAAATAAATGTTTGTAACCAGAATGTTAGTCTATAACGAAATAAAAGGAGAAAAGTGCTTACCTTGTACATTATAGGCTCCGGGTTTAGTCAATATAAATATGAGGATTGTCACCAAGTCACAACAATTTGTAGGTTAGTTTGATGTCATAAACTTTGTTCTATCATCCATACACCTTACGATAGGAATAATAATTGAAACTCTTATTCTATTCACATATTGTTTAACGATTAACTATCCACTTATAGTCTTAACTTCAAAACATGTTATAAACACAACTCCACATGGTTATTTGTTATGTATAATGTTTTCACAGCACGATAGTACCGGCCGGCACAAACAAACACTCATGTAAATGAATAAAATGTCAACAGTAGATTAATAGGATTAATTAAATGTAGATATTTAAATTTCAAAGTATAGTACAGAATTAAAAGAGATAACATATCACCATTATTGAATTTGTCAAGGTTCTCAGGGTCAAAATAGTGTTGTACTGGTCGATACTATTTTGTGAGAAATATCGATATACGGCGGAATTTGTGAACAGATAATAAATTTTGTCATTGGGGTTTAGTTTGTTCATCGATATTTAACTTCAAATTATCAGATCAGATTTGCTAGAAATTACCAATTAACACTGTCATGCGGAGGTTCAAAATTTTGCACATACTATAGTATGAAGCAATTATTTAATTCATTTTTTAACGCGAGTGTTAGTGTCTAGAACGTATCGGGTGTATGTGTTTGTGATGTGACATTAGTGACAGCCACAGGGTTCATTTACATCCAATCTCAAGAGAGTTGTCTGCAACTACAATGTGTCTATAAATGTGTGTGTGTAATACGTGCTTTAACAAGAAATAAAAATTTACTCGGAAATAAATGTTAATTGTCAAGATCTTCAGAATCATCACCAGTTATTTGGACAAAAAGATCAATTGGGCGATCATCAACGTGATGGATTTCATCGAATCAAGAGGCAAGTTACAGCATAATTAACGCATAACGCTACATGGGAACATAAAATGACAGAAGCAGTAGAAAAGGCTACCCAGGACCAATGCCAAGAGGGCACGACCAAGAAGAATAAACGCCTAGTAACATTGGGTTCAATAACTATCGATACAATACCTTTTCAAACTTGCGCAGCCCTAACATACCTTATCAGTAGTTATCAAATATTCCTGCAGATGGCGCCACTTATGCAGGCGATTTTCTTGATAAGATTTTGATTAGAATAGAATTAGATACCTAATATAAAATAATGATGGGGTAATGAGATTAATATACGGGGGGCAGAGGGACTAGCAACTTAGAGAGGCTATTTTGGTATACCACTGGAATATACAAACTTTGGCTTCATCAAATTAATAGGATGAACGAGGAGGTCGTTGTCAACAGATGATGTATATCCAGCGCCGCGGACCTATACAGGGCCAACAATGTGCAGTTAAGCTTCATGCTGAAATGATGAGCTCTTGTGGAAGGCAGATTTTGGGTACAGTATATAGTAAAATGTCGGGTCAACATTTCATATTGTACTATTAACACTGTCCTTTTTTATGTATACACATAGCTTTTAATAAAAATAAACACCATTTACAAATCCTTTAATTAACCTTTTACATTTTTCATAAGACAGCGGCCGAGGCCTACAACAACCAGGTAGTGGGAGCGCACCCATCATGGCAACAATATTGTGAGAAACGCAGATAACTTTTACTACAATAAAGGTAAGAGTTTGATGTTCATTTATTCAACTCATGGAGTTATTGGAGCCGAAGCAGCTCTTCGTGTGTGACTGCACCGAGCGAGCACTGCATGTACATGGATTGTCAGGGGAGCCACAGCACTGGATAACTTATTTTATGAAAATTGTAAGTGAAATTTGTATCTTTGGATCTTCTCTTGATTTTCATAGGCTTCTGCAGCGGTCACTGATCATTTTATTTTGAGACATCATGGCTATATACTGAAAAAGAAAAATGTATATAAGTATTGTTGAGATTTAAATACTTCATAGATAGAATATTCGACGCTTGTATAGTTATATAAACAAAATCATAGCTTAGAACAAGGTTATAGGAAGGAAGTTTCTTTGGATTACATTTAAATTCGAAATTTTACCTTCGTCATGATTTCGATTTTTGTTATTTGTCTTTTCTATACAGTTAGAACTAGGGCGATTTTGAAAAAAAAGGGGGTCAGTTCGGTTACATAACATTAGCATTTTACAGGTTGTAAATAAGATAAAATAGAAAGTACTTACCAGTGTGATTCTTGCGTAGTTTAATCAGTGGCATGTTTTTCGGCAAGTTGCTTGGTTTATGGAGTGCTGAGTCGCGCATCCAATTACAATGTGCCGGACTGCCAGTTGTTCTTTTAGTTTAATCTGTTGTTCATGGTGGCATTATGTCGATTTTTAGCCATTTATAATAAACGTAATGGAACAGTTAAGAAGATTTTGTAGTTTGACATTGACAATATGACAATGACAATATTTGACTTCGTTTGTTTGACAGTCAAAGCAGAGTGACCATACGCGAAAATATGGGTTCACAGTCATAGCTGGCTAGATTAGATAGAATTTGACATATTGGATGATTCAAATAATCTTATCAGATCGGTTTTGCAATTTGGTCATTTTAGCTGAACGATTGAATCATTTTATCAGAACATTCAGGATATTCTTATAGTTTGGGCTTGAACAAACATTTGACAGTACCCTGTTGATGTTTGTTTGATTACTAATTGTAGCAAAGAGATATTGTTGGTCAAATCTTACGATTATATATTTCATGGTAATCAAATCGAATTTATCGACACTTTATTCCCTAATCTGCATATATATTTCTGGTTAGGTTGTTTAAATCAATGAACGATACGAACAATCTGACCAGATCAGGCTTGAAATTGATTAAACTCTGAATAACTATTTAGACTTGCAATAAGGGTCATGTACTATTATTGTTTAGTTATATTTGTTATAAATAACATTATCATTTAGCTTTGTTCAGATTTATAGAAATCTGCACTCATTTGTTTGTCTCCTTTTAACGTTGCGATTAAGTGGATTACTTGTTAGTAGATATAGTAAAACGGAATTTAATTGTAGTTTTGTTTACGAATAGGGTTTTTTTTTGGGTGGAGTTAAGGGTTCCTTTTATTAGTGGAGGTTCTTTTGTAAATTCTACTCTAATTGAATTTATTTTTGTTATAGGCAACATTTTAGTAAGTTCTGCATAGTTAATACTCAGCATCTATTCTAGATGGCGCTAGTGTTTGCTTTCATTGTTTATAATCATTTATTAGAATGCGTTAAAAATATAAGACAACGCGCTTTATAACGCTTGCATATACCTTGAGTAATATTGCTTGTAAAAAAACTTAACGAAGTTAAGATATCAGAAAACTATATTGATTTTGTAGTTAATACGCTGAGTCCTAGATGGCACTAGTATCGAGCTTTACATGCTTATATCAAGCTTCTGATAAGAGAAAAAAAATAATTGCAATGTGTTTCACGATGTGTAATGGCCTAGTTATTGTTAGAGTTAAAAACAACCATATCTTGGTTGTATATAAAGTATTTACCCAGCTACGCGATAGATGACTCTGTACGCTGCTCATGCATTATTACATAATGTCGGTAAAAAAAAAAAAAAAATTATCTTGATTTATTGGGGTTCATTGATATATGTGTTCTCGATTTCGATCAGTTAGGGAATTTATGTGCATCGCTCTCGCCTTCACGTGTATGGAGAGGGACGGACTTCGGAACTCACAAATCAGTAGTAGGGATTACCCCGTTCTGGTGCATTTCTGAGGCACACTTTGTTTGTATCTTTTGAAGTGTACTTAGCTCACTAACGCTTCTGTTAATGAATATTAATCCTTTAATTAGATAACTCCTTCTATAGTGTAACACTATCTCAGCATACGTACTTTATACTGTTTATCGGGGTTCCCTCTTCGCGTCAACCGACCCGAATCCTTATCACTCTTGGAAACTTTTTTTTATTACTTGTATTGTTGAATGTTCATATTGGGTTTAGGAGTTTTTTCATTTGATGCAGCAGTTATAGCAGTTAAATAATTTGCAATTCTTGTAAAAGGTTTTAATATAATATCAACCTGGGGTAAGTCTTAATACTACGTACTTATAGGGGAATCTAGGCAAGTGAACGAGACAGGAGAGCATGGGAGGGAGAACAAGTGCACTAAGAGAGAATGTGAAAATTGAGAAAAAAATAAAAAAGGGGGAATGAACTAAATGAAGATGGTGCTATTCGAGAGGAGTTTTACTGTAGCGTGGGGGGGGATCTAGGTATTTCAATCTAGAGTTTGCGTTTGTAATTTTGCATAGACCTATGCAAAATTTCAATACGCAGGGGGCAGAGCTGTACCAAACCCAGCACCTCGTCAACATTCTCATCCTGAAGCTGCTTCATAAAAATCGTCATCGGAATACTCAAAGCTTGAGACAGACTCCATTTTGTATTAAACTCTAAAGTTTATGGTCAGAAATCCACTTCTTGTTCAAAGTAAGGTTATGTTTTGTAATAAATATCTCATTTTTCATTTAGCTGCAACTCTTGATCTTCCGAATTTAAACAACGTTATATAGGAAGCCTTCTTGGCTTTATTGGCCGGCAGCACAGGAATTGTGATTCTTATGAATGGATCTTGGATAATTTCCTTTGTCGGCGACTCATTTCATATAATGTTGTAAAAGCGTTCTTCATATTCATTGCTTAATACTGAAAAGTAAACAACATATGGATTAGAGCTTGTCTATTAAGGCATCATTAATTGTATCACAGGATCATATAAATACGTAACAAGATAGCATCTAGTTATTACTTGTAAAAGCAGAGATGTAAGAAATATAGGAGAACCAATGATTAGTTTTGTTTAGGTACGGTAGATAGGTTATCCAAGGTAACTATTGGAAAATGTTTAGGCTGAGCCGTAGAAAAGGGTTTTAGTATTTACTTACCGGGCAAATATTTTATTTGCAATTATCCAAACAAGGTTAGATATATTGAAATCCTATTAAAAATAACACAAGAGATTTCTTTACTTTTGTTTACATTAGTATCTTTTTAATATTCTATAATCTATGGGTCAATTCGGGGTAGCCAGGATTTAGCAATATATTGAGCATAATGATTGTCGTACTGACAGAATTAAGTAAAATTTAAATTAGATAAACAATTTTAATAGAGAGTACAATTAATGCTAGTAATTATTAAATGAATGTGGTTGTTGAGAATAAGAAATATTTTTAAAGTATGGAGGATTGACTGCAAATATTGAAGGAAAACATTGGGCAAAAATCATAAAGCAAAGCAGAGTTTAGCGCACATAAACAATATCTGAGATAGTCTATGGAATATAGAATTTCGGTGATATAAAAGGTATCTCAAACATTTTATTTCAATGGAAAATATTAAAGATTAGATTTAGAATGTAATATTAATCATAAAATATACCCTGATTTAAGCTTCATTTATGGGTATAAGATTTATAATTTAAAGTTCTAGTCAACCAAATTGGAATATATTAAGTCGGCGGTTTTAAATTGGTTTGAGACTGTTTTGCTTACGTGGAAGTGAATTCCCGCGAAAATCAGGAAATAGCCACGTAGATTCAATTTTTAAAAAGTTAGGAAATGGGTATAAAAGGCCATACATTGGGATGGGAGATTCATTCAGTCATCAGCAGTGAACAGTACAGGAACTCTCTCCAGGATCTCGGGTAAGAACTCTCCCAACAATACCTGATACCAAACAGGTGACAACAAAAGTATTGTTGGGCTTTATTTACTTAGTATATTTCCAATATTACTGGAAACCTCACGGTGTCAACGAAAGTAATATTGGGTTTTATTCCTTGTGTGTTTACTTAGAATATTTCCAATATTGCTGGAAACCTCACGGTGTCAACAAAAGCATTATTGGACTTTATTCTTTATGTATTAACTTGGAAAACTTTCTAATAATGCCTGATCCTCACGGTGCCAACAAAAGCATTATTGGATTTTATTCCTCATGTATTTACTTATAAGGGGAGATGTTAAACCAAACGGTGATAATGACCCATCTCCTCTTTTAGGAAGGCAACTTATCTCTGTCGACTGAAAGACTAAAACCTCACAGTTGATGTCTATCAGTCTAGACTTAGAATCCTTGCAAAAAGACAAACATATTTCTTGCATAAGGAAATATGTTAGTCTGGACATAGTTTCCAAAATTAAATAGAAGTCGGGAAATTATAAATCCCATTGCCTTGTCATGCTTTGCGAACTGTTTACTAATGCATTTATTTCTTTTGTATTGTGTTGTGCCTTTTGTAAATGTTCATTCTGTTTTATGTGTGTTCATATCAGACTGCGTTTAATTCTGAGTTCGTCACAAAGATTAAGTTAAAAACAGACTACTAATTGATAATATTTGTTTCGAAATTTATTGTTGAAATTCTATGTTTAGTTGTGAGGACGGATTTGGATACGGACTGATATCTCTCATGTGCTTAATTCGGTTAACGTATTGTAACTTAGTCATATATCGGAGCAAAGTTATGTACATAGATTGTTTAAATGTAGACTACTGATAGTTATGCCATCAAGTTTGAGAATTGGGACTTTGTTGGGTACATAACTTTTATCCAAAGTGATCGAAGTAACCTTTTAGGACCATTTCAACCCTACCCAAGGGATAACTTTGATTATTTGGAATTCAATTTTCACCTGACCTTAGCAGTAGGACTACTGCAATAATGACACTCCAATAGCCACGCGCGCTAATTGAGTAGATTTTTAATTGCTGATAGGTCAGAAACTCCATGCTTTTATTAATAGTAAAACAGCCAGAGATAGATTTCAGCTCGGGATTAATGCAATCAGGTTTCATAGTGCAATTCCACAACTACTTCGTCAAAGGCGCTATTAACACAACCCCTGGATGCATTTAATTCCAAGTATCTACAACTGGATTAGAGCCAAATATCTTAGGTCAGATGGACCATGTGGAGTTTCTGCTAATTATTAAACTAGTGGAACCTGGCGGGATCTTGGGGATTTGCAGCGACAAAATACTAATAAAATCAATTCATTAGGGAGACTCTACGCTATCTGATTAAATACGTAAATAACCAAAAGAAGGCATCTGTTTGTGTAGATGAGGTCAGAATCCGCAGCGCAACTACAACTACCCTATTTCGTCGAAAACGCTGTTAACACAAACTTCTGATCTCATTTAACTTCAGGTCACTTCAACTAGTTTTGAACTAAATATAATCAGTCTTTTGGACTTAGGGGAGTCTCTAGATGTCTGGCAGAATCGTAGGGAATTACTGTGAAATAAAACTATTAAAATTAACTCTTAGGGGACTCTATGCTTTTAATACTTGTACATCCAAATGAAAGTTAGACCTGTGGTCGTTGGAATTGGGCTAAGGCGCATTCCCTAACTATAACATGTGAAAAGCGTCTTTGACACAGCAATTGATCTGTTTAAGCAGTTCGATTTTAGGAGCTTAATTCCAAATACCACAGGACTTCAATTGGACCATAACTTAACTTGAAAGCTATTGTTGCTATATGGAGTCTCTCGATGTCTGGCAGAATCGTAGGGAATTACTGTGAAATAAAACTATTAAAATTAACTCTTAGGGGACTCTATGCTTTTAATACTTGTACATCCAAATGAAAGTTAGACCTGTGGTCGTTGGAATTGGGCTAAGGCGCATTCCCTAACTATAACATGTGAAAAGCGTCTTTGACACAGCAATTGATCTGTTTAAGCAGTTCGATTTTAGGAGCTTAATTCCAAATACCACAGGACTTCAATTGGACCATAACTTAACTGTCTAGAGTCTATTGCTGCTATATGGAGTCTCTTAAAAGTGAACTTTCCTCCTCTGCCTATATTAAGGCATTGGCGTGTCATTATGTATAGGGCTAGGAAGAAGTATGTTTATGATATTAATGAAAGACTACATGACAAAATACACTGAAAGGTTACTATAGTACTCTTCGTGAAATGCATTTCATGGTTGGAGATAAGTTAAGCTAATCGTATAGGTATAGGCAGAGCCTATGATGGCTATTCATATTTGTAATAATTCACTTGCTTAATTGTTCAAAATATAATTTGTATTAAGGCAGTCTGATGGGTTTCTTGACGGTTCTTCCCATTACAGTAAGCCTTATAGTGAACCGTTGGTAAAGTTAAATAAAATAAACTAATAAAAGCCCTGCTGGCACAAAATAATTAAATTACAAATCAGGCCTGACGGGCAAAAATAAAATACAATCATACAAAGATTCAATATACATGCTTTATTAACCTATCATTTGTTTCATTGTAATCCTATTCCTTTAATTTTAGAAGCCCTACATCTTAAGCTAGCTAGGAGTTCCTAATCCCACTATCAATCACTCTACTGCTCCAAGGACCTGTTTATGTAATAGAATAAGTAAGGAGGTTGTAGGATTTAATAACTAATTACAGTCGATTGGTTGGTAGTTGAGGGAGGCTATCACTCATCTCAGGCTAATTATTTAGTTCACAAAACCCTAATCTTTCTAACTCCATTACCCATTATATGTAAATGGACTTGAGCTATCTCTTAGTCAACTTAAAGAATAAGGGTTTCTATGCATAACGTATATAAGGGGTCCTAACCACTAGAAGATCACGCCTTGGCCATTAAAGGAAGAGAAAACCATATTATTAATTAAAAGAATAAAAATCTTTTTTAGAGGGGAGGGGTTTTGTACAGTACCTATCGGGCAGTAATAGCGGACGTCATTGTTTAGGATGTTTATTGCTGTACAGCGCTGGCCCAGCCCGTGTGGCAATACAGAACAGCGCAGAAGAATAACTTTAAATAAATGAATAAAATATTAAGGGACCATCTTGCGCAAAAGCTTGTACTACGGGTAATAGATATACATACTCGTAATATAGATAACATCCATGACCCAGGAACAAATATTGAAGTTCATCACACAAATATTTAATTTGTCCTTGCTGGGATTCAAACCCAGGACCTCAGTAGAGATGCACTTGCAAACTGAGCCAACCGCGACGTCAAATTCTGACAAATGAGGCAAATTGCACTGTGTGAGTCGGCGGTGGTATTTGGTATATCACCATTTAATTCACCGAGCGAGCGAAGCATCTCCGTTTCAACTTGGCTAAAAATGCTTTTGTATGTCGAAATTGTCCTTCTTCTTCTTCGTTTCGCTCTTGTCAGAGCGGTCGTGGTCATCATGAGGGAGGCTTGGGGGCTGCTGTCGCCCGCCTAACGATGTCCCGCCATCTCGTCCGGTTCGCAGCACTTCTGGTACATTCATGCAATGGTTTGCCCAGAGCAGATTTTATCTGGTCAGTCCATCGCATTGGTGATCTACCACGTGGTCTCGTGCCCTCCACTCTCCCCTGAACAACTAGGCGCTCAATGGAATCACTATTCCGCCTCGACACGTGTCCGAAGAACTTGAGTATGCGTGATTGTACGAGAGCAGATAGACGCTGCTTGATGCCAAGTTCCTGAAGTATGGACACATTTGTACGATATTCGGTCCAAGATATCCCCAGCATTCGCCTCCAGCACCACATCTCCAGAGCATCTATCTTTTTTCTTTCTATTTCCCGCAACGTCCACGTCTCAGAAGCGTACAAAAATATGGGGAAGACAAGTGTTTTTACGAGCCGGGTCTTAGTTGCTTTGGTAATGTGTCTATTCCGCCATATTTTTTTCAGCTTATCCATTGCGTTTTGTCGAAATTGTGGATGTCCCGATATCCAGATGCCCAGATTTTCTGGCTGTTCTCATCTACAGCACGCAATGTTTTAACATTATCATAAACTATGCAAATAAAAAAAATACAATATTACTACTTTTTAATTTTCCTTAATTCCTTGTAGACCAAGGTCATTTTTGATACCTTGAAATGTGACTAAATGTCGAGGTTTTAAAAAAAATACATCTAAAAAACTATACGACGTAAAAATAAAGTAATCGTAAATTCTGTATTCAAATAACGTATTATATCGGGAAAAAATATAACATGTATATAGTCTGTAGTTTGTTATTGTTTAAAACGTTTAATTCTGGTCGGACACAATGTTGGTCTCGCTTCTAGTAAAATGTCAACTCAGAACATGATCGACCCGCTACCACAAGCAGCCCATCTTGCGTGCACTAGAGATGTGCAGCTCAAGAGTGAGTGATTCAAACGAGCTATATCACTTGGTTTAGCTCACTAGCTCTTCCGCTCACTGAAGATTCAAGTAGCTCAGTATCTCATCTATCATCTCAGTATTACTCGCTCGCTCTCATGAAATGAATGTTGCCGTGCTGTGAATCTAATTGATCGACATCTGTAGTTCTCTACTCACTCGTGAACGATATAGTCTAAATATCTACTGAGCTAAATGAGCTAAATGAGTGATACATATCTCGGTGACCCAAAGACACATATCACTCTTTTCACTTTAGTGACACATTCTGCGCATCATGTAATCGCTCGAAAGTAAATCTTATCATGCGATCCTTCCCCTTTTACCTGTCCACCTTGATGGACGGTCTTCTCACTATACATTTTCCGGTACAAGATCTTTACCCAAGAAGCTTTCTGCCTCAAATTGTTTCCAATACAATACATTGGACTTCTGTGAATTACATAACTGTGCACTTATAACCACTTATAACTGCATTCTCTAATTCCGCGCCGGCGCGCGCTATTCAGGGCATATCGCCTTTTGTGCGATGGTTATGAATTCAACTCGTATCGTACAGAGATTAATCAATGAGCACATCCGTTTGATTGTGGTTTTCCAATCAGCCTTTAACGTGGATTTGTTGTGGATTTAGTTTTTGTATTGTGCCTTAGGGGATTATGAAAAAATGGCAAACGCGGGTTGGAATACTATAATAACTTTCTTTGCTTTTTTACATTGCAATATTAAACATTATGCTTTGGTAGTGTTTGATTTACGAGTTGCATTGCATTACATTTTTAAATTTAGGTAGTTTGTGTTTAAGGTTAAGATCGACCCGATTAAATTGATTGTACTTAAAATATACGGAAATTGGGAATAGATGTGAACACAACGCCATAATATAATGTCGAAATTACGAAGTCTCATCGTGTCTAAATAAATCACTTAATTCGCCTCTATTTGATAAAGGATAAATGAAGGATATATTTATAGGATGGGATATTAAGCTGTTTATTCGACTAAAATGTGGTAAATAAAAAAATAGATAATTAAATGGACTAAGGAAGCAACATTCTATGTGGTATATGTAGTGTTTTTCCTCTATGTATAACAAGATCATAGTTATATAAGTTAAAGACATTGTATCGTGGTCATGGCATAGTGAATCACACGACGACAACGGCGCGAGCCACAGGTGAGAGCGAACGTGTTAGCTTGCACATTAGTGAGTTGCCAGTACAGTGTTTGCATACAATATGTTTGAGTGAAAACTGTGTTGGCTTGAGTTTAAAACAACATACAGTTGCTGATAAAATATATCATATTCAAATATTTAAACTTCGAGATTAAATCTGAATATCACGCGATTAAAACATGTGTTTTACACTCAGGCGCAAAATGTCGACGACGTTGTTTTAAATACACTTTGAAAAATAAATAGGTCTTATTTGTCAAAAAATAAATGGCAATTCTCAGGTCAGTAGTTTGGTAAACTTTGGCAACTTTCCTACAAAATACACCATTATAATATCTTTTTTCGGCTACTCTGTTCAATGAATTTGAATACGATAGTACAGCACCCTTAAACAGTACAAACGCAATAATTTCTCTAGTGCAGGCTCTGAAAGGCCACTCCGATGCTCGAAATCCAACTGTCGTATAGTCCCGTCCCACTCACAAATATACTATGACAGAAGATCCAGAGGGACAGCACTATACGACTGTCGAATTTTGAACATCGGAGTCTGAACTTGGAGGCCAGTTGGTTGCAATTTCCGCGCATGCGGACACACGGGACCCGCTTGTGTTCTGTCCGTCGGAGATAGAACGTGATAAATAAGGTACAAAGATATCGTTTTTTTTCACAGCTTTTAGAAGAATAGCTAAAACATTATTCGCTAAGATACCAAAATCTACTTTACGACTTTAAACAACACATTGAAAATTTTGCGTTAAGCTGTCAAATTAGCGTACCCTTTACTGTTTTCCTCCCTTGGGAGAAATCTGTAAACTTCTTAAAACGAAGCAGCTTTGCTACTGTATAATTCAGCTGGAGTTTTCACCGATTCCAATTAACTTTATTTGCACAATCCCAATTTAATTATAATCAGTTGTTACCTAATTAGATATTCATGTGCCAATAATCCCCGAATTTGTGTAAAAACTCTAGTAATTGGATTCGGTCCTGCGTTAACGTATGGCCTCTGTTGCGACGAGACATTTTTAATTAAACTATGTAAATAAAGTAATTTTGTATCGTAAGTATCGGTACTAATAGCCTCAGTCCTCAATTTAAGCTTTAATTTCGTTGTACATATGACAAAAGTCAATCACTTCAATTTTAACAAACATAGGACTACATGGCAGCGCATCACGAGTATCACGAAAGAACCGACCTAACCGTGACCACGACCACTCTGTCAAGAGTGCACGACCACAAATTTACATATTTATTTACCTATGCGAGTACAAGTCTATAATATTATCTCCTCTTTTCATGATTGTCATTTAAATACAACAATTTAAATAATTATGAATATCTTTGCGTCTGTTAATATTATTTTACTAAATTACTTTGCATTAAAAATATTAACCACAAGATCATAAATATGACTAATAATAACATGAACCCATAATATCTGTTTAAAAAATTTAGGTAAGCTATACCGATTTCAAAACACACTGTAGTAGCTATGCTATAAAGGTATGGTCAGATCAACGCAGAGAAAAAATAATTTGCGCTCATGCGTGGTCCACACTGGGACTTGAACCCAGTATCTTTGGTTTACCGATCCAACGTCTTATCCAGATTTTCAATCTTCGGATTCACAGGTCCGGTAATCCAAAGATACCGGGTTCGAATCCCGGTGTGGACCACGTATGAGCCCTAATAAGTTTTCTTCGAGTTTCGATCTTTGTATCCTATAGTAGTGCCTTTATTCTGTGCCTATAGTATAACAATTGTATCTGAGTATGTTAAGCTTAAGTAATTGTAGTTTTTTTAAAATTAGCCTACTGATGTTGCCTGTGCCCTTGCAGGGCGTCACATGTATCCCTTGACTTATTTATAAATCCACCTATGTATGTCTGTATGTGATATGCAATAAATGTTCTATGTTCTAAATAAAAAAAATGTGGATTCATTTACCCAGATAAAAAAAAACATATACACACTGTAGTATATTTTCATATAATAAATTCTGTTCACAAAACTCCGCCGCTATTAGGTACGTTTCCCGCATCAAACAGGCTCTTTGATCGCCCCTTACCTTAAAAGGTCGAATTAAGACAAAAGCCTCACTCGCAGCACTATTACGTAAACATTTTTGAATCTAACTCGGCTACATTATTGAGAAGGCCGAGGAAAGATACCGGAGCCACCGCTAAAGGCTCCATTCATTACTAATTCATCGACTTTAAATAGAATCGAAAACGTGCCAAGTTGGCCGTAACCGCTCCGATGCGAGACGCGAAACGTCATGCAATATTAATATTGGAGAGTATTCTGGAGACTAAGGGTCAGCTCACACCGAGACGCGACGCGACGCGACGCTGCGCGCACATTTCAATAGAGTGACTCAAATGTATACTTTATTTACTACATTAAAAGGGACACATTTCATCGTGAGAATTCAAAATACGTTGCGCCACGCAGCGCTGCGCCTCGCGGCGCCGCGCGGCTTCGCGAGACGCAGCGCTGCATCGCCGGTACGCGCGGCGTGTGAGAGCGGCGCTGCGCCTCGCGAAGCCGCGCGACGCAGCGCGACGCCGCGAGGCGCAGCCTGAGGCCGCCGTTCTCATGCGCTTGCAATAGGTAGACTGCGGGGCGGTTGGACGCGGCACCGCGCGGCGTCTCGCTGCGCAGCGAGGCGTCGTGCTGCCAACGATTTTACGATGGGCCTCGCTACGCCGCGATGCGTCTCGCGGCGCCGCGCGGCGCAGCGCGAAATCACCGGCCTCTTCCAGTATCGTCGCGTCGCGTCGCGTCGCGTCGCGTCTCGGTGTGAGCTGACCCTAAGAGTGCAGAAAAAAGCCAAAAAAACTCCAAAACTTCTACTTCCTTGAGGCGCAACATTTTTTTTCAACTGTGTCATTTCTGAGCGAGACCTTTAGAGAAACCTTTTTAGATTTCTTTATCCTTTGTTGAACCCAGGCAGGTTAAATTTATTTTGTGTAGTAAATTGATTTAAGCTATTAAAATAAAAAAAACGTGTTTACTCACGTCGTAAGAAGTCGAATACCGCTCGACATGTTCTACGACGTGAGTAAACCCGTTTTGTATTTTAATATGTCTGAGATCACGGTTCTATGTAAAATAATTATTTAAACCAGTTTGTGAAGTAAAGTAGTTTTTTAGGGTTCCGTAGTCAACTAGGAACCCTTATAGTTTCGCCATGTCCGTCTGTCCGTCTGTCCGTCCGTCCGTCCGTCCGTCCGCGGCTTAGCTCCGTGATAATTAGTATTAGAAAGCTGAAATTTGGTACGAGTATGTGTATGTATAACGCCGACAGAACGGTAAAATAAAATTTTAAAAAATATTTTTTTTTCGGGTACCTCTGGAACACCTAAAGTGGGGGTGAATTTTTTTTTTCTTTTCAACACTGTTGTGTGGGGTGTCGTTCAATAGGTCTTGTAAAAATAATAGGAGCCTTCTAACATTATTTTTTGATAAAGTCAGCAGTTTTGTAAATATTCGCTCCAAAAACAAAAAATATTGTGTCCCCCCCCCTCTAACTTTTCAACCACGGGTCAAAAAAATTCGGAAAAATTCATGTTAATGAGGCCTTATAAGTACTTTCAATGAAAACTATATTGAACAAAATTGTTCAAGCCGTTTTTGAGTTATCGCCAAATTTCATATTTTTTCTTTAAAAGGTCGTAAGTTGACTTCCAGAAGGTAAGAAGTGATTACAGTTTCTAGGGCGTTTACGACCTTGTTATAGAGCTTAAAATCTTATTTAACGTAAACCTCGGGCTTAAAACAGCAGTTTATTGTGAAGGATGAGCAGCTACGGAACCCTACACTGAGCGTGGCCCGACATGCTCTTGGCCGGTTTTTGTTAGTAGTAACGATTAATCTCAAAATATACAATATTGATATGATAAAAAAATAAGTAAGTTTTGTGAAATATTATTTATTAAAGCAAAAATATCGCAAAATGCATAACACCAGCATCCATAGCATATCTTTTCGCCCAATGTTTTGTTCTTATATCTTATTGGTATCGGTTTCGATATTGTAGGTATACGAGTACACCGATGGGTGAAGGAAAAAGGCCTACCACAACGATCTCCAGAATGACAGTTCTCGTGCTACAGCTAAGTAGCCAACGCCTTCCCGAGATCCTCAAAAGATCATCAATCCTCGTTGTGACTTCCGGCTTTTGAGCCTGCGTCTAATGCACTTCTAAGATAACTATATTGCGTAACACACCCCAGAATACGTCGGCAACTTCGCATATGAGGGTACAGGTCCTCGCTGGCCATAAATTTAAAAACACATGCATTATACAACGGTATATCTTATTCTAGCCAAATTCCAGAGCGACATTACGATTTCTGAAGCGCCGCAAACGTGCATGGAAGAGTTTACAGAGAATTCGGCGCAAGGTCGTGGCGAGATGTAGTGTGGTCGTTTGGAGAGTTTATGGAGCTTCCGTTTTATATACACCCATATTGTTGAATTACTTGCTATAACAACGGTTCAGATACTGTAGTCTTCTTTGTCATCACACTTTTAGCAGAGTGGTCGTGGCCTTATCAGACAGCGCCATTCTTCTCTCACAGCCACGCGTCTAGTGCTCTCGTGCAGAGGGCAGTTTGTGGCTGATTTGACTTGATTCGTTCACCTCATGGGAGACCTACCGCGTGGTCTAGTACCATCTACTTTGTCCTGGACCACCAGGCGCCCAAGGGACAAACACTTGACAGGTGTCTGAAAAAGGTGAGGATTCGAAATTTCACTATTGAAGATAGGCGCTGTTCTATGTTCAGCTCTTGAAGAATGGACTGGTCGGTGCGAAATTCTGTCCATGATATGCCAAGCATTCTTCTTCAGCACCAAATTTTAAGCGCATCTATCTTGTATTTCTCTATCTCTCTTAGAGTCCAAGATAGATGCGACATATAAAGATACTGTAGGTAGGTACCTATATTACTGTGCACGGCGGGCGAGGAGGACTAAATCAGTGATGTTATTTCATATCATAACGTAAGCTGATGTTATGGCGCGCTGACCTGGTTGTCTCATTCATTCCAGGAGTTACTGTAGTACTGAGAACATCGCATCTAGAGAAAAGAAAATCTACGATAATAATATATGATAAACGTATTTAAATAGATAAATAAATTATAACGACGTGCGTGCATGAAGTAGTGTAGGGAACTGTACATAATTAGGTATAAAAACAATCGTGTGATGCTATTATAAAACAAGCCGAAGGCGACAAACGAAACTCGTGCTTTAAGACCTCTCATCATGTAACAGTTCCATAAACGAACATTATATTTAAGCAGGCGTCATAAAATGTCTTAAAATGCTTTTAGGCGATATGCTTGAAGAAGTAGCCCCTCGTGTGTGTCTGCTAAGGATCCTGACTAAGGCGGTTTATTTTTCATTTTATTTTACGGATACATGATCTTCCTCTTTGACTTCGACCAAAACAACATTGTGTGCATTTGTAAACATTTCATACCAATAGCAACCCCTCCATAACCTTTCTTTTTGCACCTGAATATAACACAGACTAACATACGCTGACATGTAAACTCGTTACAAAAGCTTTTAATTATTAAAAACAGATAAATCGAGACTAGCACGTCAAACCTATAAATCTTTTTAATCCTAATGGTTCTTAACTGTTAGGTATATGGTAATCCTAAAGCCGAAGCCACGTCGGTTGCACCATTCATCATTTCTTTGTGACGTCACAACAATTAATGGACCATATCCATCACTGGATGTATTTGTATGGCTATGAGCTGTTCAATTTTTTTGACTCATTTTTCGTTGACAATCTCGTGTTTTTCCGTACACCGGGGACTTTTCTACGAAACTGTCGATATTTTGTTCGTCGAGAGAATTAATTTCAGAGAATTCAAATTTAATTCTTCGCTAGATCTATCTTACGGCTCTCTCCACAGAGATGAAAATCAATACTTCTGTTCTATTAAAGGTTCATGTTATTTGGAACCTGTAATTTGTTTTTTCTTTGCCAAAAAATCTGTCAGTTAATCATGAGTAACTATATAATAAGAGTAGTTAGTAGTAAATTTAAACAAGAAAAAATAAAAATGTACCTTTTTATTTTGACTTTTACCAAGTCGCGACCAAATTCAAATTATAGTAAAACGTAGATAATAAAGCCAATCGTCCTATTAAGCCATCTAACGTCCAAAACACCTAATTCAATACACCTAGGCATAAACGCGTCCATCCTACGAGAACATTCTTGAAGGCTGCCTTCGTCGCGATATAATTTCCAAAACAAACACCGCCCTTTGAGACTATATGTTAAAAGGAAAAATGTGTCACACGCCACAAAAGGTTACGTTATTATCCCAAAGCTTTGTGTCTGAGATAAAATATACATATAAATATCGGACCCAGATTTTCTTGGAACTATTAAATAACCGTCGAATATAACGCGCGGAAGAGGGACATACGAGATTTTATTTATTGCGAGCCTTTTTTGAACCTGCCGTTTCGGATTAGGCAAGAAGTTAAGCATTTGGATATTTCTTAAAGAAGATTCATAAATTGTTATTTATACCATGTTAAATATTCTCGAGATGGGATAACTACTCCATAGAGCGGTTAGTCGTACAGGGAAAAATGGAATTAACTAGATCGCACGGCAGGTCACTTATGCGTTACTGACCAGATGAAATCAGTGACAGGAAACTGCGTAACTGACTGCGCCAGATTGTGTGGAAAGTTGTGTCCGCCACTACAATCGACAATGGGGTTTCTAAATGTAACCACCACCGCCACGAGTGAAACGATAGAGAAGTAGAAGAAGAAATATTCTTACTGTCACTAAAATGAGTAGGTATGTATGCTGCGCTAAAAGTAAAACTCTCTCTACAACAATAAATTACTCGTAAAGTAATGTTTTATAAAAAAACAGAATGATGAATTTCAGTGGGTCCGTTAAATCACTTAAAACTGTATGGATGTATGTGTGTGTCCTTTGTGCTAAGAAATACACTTGTTTTTTTTTTATTTAAATCAAGCGAGTAGTTTCGAAATTAGGTATGACATTCTAAATATCGTAGCGCGTGAATCCGCCAAGTCACCGCCAAGCCTATTTATTTCTTTATTAATGCAGTATAATGTAGGGTATATAAAAATCAAAATTTGGTGATGTTCTTCATCACAAATAATACCAAAGGATGTATATTATTGTAGGTATGTAAGTATTCTTTCCTGGAAATCTCTTGGCAAAGTTTTCCAGGTGATGAAACACCCGCTCAACTTGTTTCCGTCAATTATTCCGGCAAACAAAGCTAATATCCGGGGAAGGAATCCATCATTACAGCGCGGGGGCCCCCTGTACACCAAACACTGCTGTATACAGAGTGGTTTGAAATTGGCAATACAAAAGTAATAAAATAAATAAATATCGGACAACCTCACACAAATCAATCTAGTCCCAAATTAAGCTCAAGAAGGCTTGTGTTATGGGTACTAGACGATGATATACGTACTTATATAGATAATTGTCATGTCTTCGCCTTAAGATTTAAATAATTAGACAAAAGTAGTAGTTGCCCTGCAACGTTCGGACCTATTCGCACCTAGTTCGGTATCGTAGAAAGAGAAAAAAAATATCTCCCTTCCTCTACGACACTGACGACGGCTGCATACCTCATTCCTGTCCGTGCGCGCGCGGCGAACGCACCTGGTCAACATTACACTAAGCTCCAGTATAACTATTACAAATATATACCTACCTACATCCGGAATAAGCAAACTTAGATTATGCCGAAAAGGAAATCGAATTCGCAAGAGGAGCGATGGAAGAAGAAAATAAAGAAATATGAGTCTAAATTAAAACGAAAATCTTCTCGAATAGTGTATTCAAGTGACGAAGAAATCGAAAATGGTGAGTACTAATTTATCTAATCGTGGTTTGAAAGTGGCAATTACATACTGCATTACAATTTATCCCCGATCTAACACGAGATGTTAGGCAGTGGAAATATAGCTCCGAGTCATTACGAGATAATGACCAGTAGCAAATTCACAGAGTTAACACGAGATGTTAACCGTTATTTTTCAAACGATAATATCAGGTTTTAACCTGTTTTTTTATCCTTTGTTTAAGATGTACCGCCGCCTCTTGAAGATTTATTGGCACCGGAAATAGACGAACAATTGGGTGTGCCGGCCGGGGCCGCGCCAGGGAACCCTGAACCCACCTTGCAGCCCCCTGATCCAGTTCAAGACCCATCGCCATCGGCGGTTCCGGTAGCGATCGAGTCTCCAGCGCAGCAAGCGGAAAACGTTCCGGCACCAACACAACCTGAGCTCGATGTGATCGATCCCGAGTTACTCCAGGCGATCGGAGATTTCGTTCCCGAGGCGGCGGAATGGGGCGACGACATTAATGACAATTTGTCAAAAATATGGACACCAATTTTAAAAGACGGGCTTAAAAAAGAAATTAAAGAAGACGTTTTGAAAAAACATTTATTGCCAAAAAACTGCCCCTTGTCCAAGTCGCCCATTCTCAATCCCGAGGTAGCCGCTATGCTGACCGAAAATTCAAAAAATAGGGATTTAAGATTGCTTAAAAAACAAAACCAACTGGGTTGCGTTTTGTCCGTTCTTGGCAAGATAATCACGGGTATGCTAAAAAAATCACTAGATACCCACGGGGCGCTTAAATTGTTAAGCGAAGCTTCAAAACTAGTAGCAGATTCCCACTTCACAGAAACTGAAACTAGGCGTGCTCTCATAACGCCATTGCTGGAAAAAAGTTTTGTCGAAGCTTTTAAGGATCGCAAACGTGATTCACACTTGTTTGGCGATAAGCTTGGAGAATTTATTAAGTCTTCTAGAGGGATCAAAAAAACGGGACAATTAATTCAAGCCGTTCCAGCAGCCTCTAACTCCAGTTTAAACTGGAAGGGCCCACCGCCTCGCCACTTTCAGCGCGGCTCGAGAGCGCCGCTGAACCGCAGCGGTGCCGGTGGGCCGCGAGCGCCCCCGCCCCAGCACCAGCAGCCCCTCCCGCGCCGGCGCACGTCGGCCACGGCGCCCACCGCGCCGCGCCCGCCGCCGCCGCCGCCGCCGCCAGCGCAGACGACGCGCCGCTCGTACACGACGCCCGCGGCGCGCCGACGCTAGACGACGAGGTACGCGCTGGGCGCTTAGCTTGCTTTGTTGATAACTGGCGGTCCATAACTAATGATAAGGTGGTCATTGATGCTATATTAGGATATAAAATTCCTTTTGCCAGCGAACCATATCAATGTCCGAGCATTCGACCTAAATTGTCACTGTCAAAAAATGATCACACTTTAGTCAAAAATGAAATTATTCGATTGATTCAAATAAATGCCATAAGGCAATGTGAACCGGTACCTAATCAATTTCTATCTGGCATCTTTCTTGTACCTAAAAGTAACGGTGAAAAACGTCTTATTTTGAACCTAAAGAATTTAAATAAATTCATTAAACCAAACCACTTCAAAATGGAGGACATAAGGACCGCCATCAAACTTTTAACGCCTAACTGTTACTTGGTAAATTTGGACCTCAGAGAAGCATATTTTTCTGTGAGAATTTGTAAAGAACATAGAAAATACCTTAGATTTTATTTTGATGATATTCTTTACGAATTCCGCGCTTTACCTTTCGGGATGTGCTCGGCACCACATATTTTTACAAAAATAATGAAGCCTGTATCCGCTTTTTTGAGGTCACGTGGTCATCATTCCGTTCAATATTTAGATGATAGCTTGCTTATTGGCCGAACTTTTGATGATTGCTTAAACAATCTTAACGAAACGATCGATTGCTTAACAAGCCTAGGTTTCGTAATAAATTACTCGAAAAGTTCCTTGATTCCAAAGATGTCCTGTCAATTTTTAGGTTTTATTCTTAGATCAGATAATATGACCCTAGAACTACCCGCAAAAAAGAAATGCGACATACTGTCGCGCACCCAGATTTTGTTAAGTACCATAGCTATGTCTATACGTTGTTTCGCTGCTTACTTAGGTACCCTCACAGCCGCATGTCCAGCAGTCGCTTACGGCTGGTTACACACGAAATCGTTGGAAAGGGCTAGATATGTTGCTTTACTAAATAATGAGAATGATTATGATAAAATAATGGATATTTCGAATAATTTATATAACGATCTGCTATGGTGGAAAAATAATGTTCTAAATTCATATAAATCATTAGTGGCAGATGACTATCGTCTTGAGATTTTTACCGATGCTTCCCTGAACGGTTGGAGGTCCGCTTGTAACGGGGAAACCATCGGCGGTTCCTGGAATAATGACGAGTCTAAGGAACATATAAATTATCTAGAATTGGTAGCTGCTTTCTTTGGTCTCAAATCCTTTGCAAAAGACTTAAGTAACTGTAATATTTTGCTGCGCATTGATAACACTACCGCCATTGCTTATATTAATAAAATGGGTGGAGTGCAAAACGTGCACCTGGATGACATTGCAAAAAAGATCTGGAATTGGTGTGAATCTCGGTATATACACATCTTTGCATCGTATATTAAGTCTTGCGAAAATACCGACGCAGACAGGGAGTCGAGAAACATCGATATTGAATGGGAATTAGATAACTGTGCTTTTATGCAAATAGTTGGTAAATTCGGCAGGCCCGAAATTGATTTATTTGCATCTAGGGTGAATGCAAAATGTACTAAGTACATTTCTTGGAAAAGAGATCCTTTTGCATTCAATATCGATGCTTTTACTATAAAGTGGAATAAATTCGATTTTTACGCATTCCCGTCTTTTTCATTAATATTAAAAGTATTAAAAAAGATTGTTTTGGATCAAGCTACTGGAATCATTGTGGTACCATTTTGGCCATCACAACCATGGTTTCCTCTGTAGAAGTCCTTAATCATCAGTGAAGTAATAACTTTCACTCCGAGTAAGAAATTATTATTTTCTAATTTCAGGGAGGTTCATCCAATGCATCAGCGCCTTTCCCTGGCTGCGTGCATCTTATCAGGCAAGCGTTTGCCGGCCGTCAAGTTCCCCAATCAACGTTAACCGTTATGATTTCCTCTCTTTCTCAAAATACTATATCACAGTATTCTTCGAGCTTAAAGCTTTGGTGGAATTACTGCAATAAAAAAGGCATTGAAGCACTGGATATACAAATTTTTTATGTATTAGATTTTTTAACAGAATGCTTGGGGAAGGGGGCTTCGTATGGTACACTTAATAGCCATCGCTCGGCTTTATCGCTTATTTCAAGAAATAATTTGAGTCAAGACGACCGTATAAAGAGGTTCTTTAAAGGTGTATTTAAGTTAAAACCAACCTTCCCCAAGTATTCTCATACATGGGATCCTACTATAGTTCTAAATTACTTAAGTAAGCTGTATCCACATGAAAATTTAACCATCGAGATGATTAGCAAGAAACTTGTAGTTTTACTAGCCCTGGCCACAGGCCAAAGATGTCAGACTTTGTCATTGATTAAAGTTTCAAACGTTAATATTTCCGATGAACGGATTGTGATATATATTACAGATTTAATTAAGACCTCGGGCATAGGCAAAAAACAGCCAATCTTAGATTTACCTTTTTTCCACCAACGAACCTGTGTATGCCCGGCTAGGGCCTTAGTTGATTACATGCATAAAACATCTTCAATTAGACCATTAAATGAAGACAAACTATTTTTAACATCAAGAAGTCCATATCATGGAGTATCTTCGCAGACTATATCACGCTGGATTAAGCAAACACTGTCATCTAGTGGTATCGACACTAATACATTTAGTGCACATAGTACACGGCACGCTTCTACTTCAGCTGCTGCGCGGGCTGGTGTTAGTGTCGATACTATTAGGAAGACAGCGGGATGGTCTGATCAATCGTTAGTTTTTGCAAATTTTTATAAACTACCGATTTTAGAGCCAAACTCTAACTCTAGTTTTGTTAATGCATTATTTCAATAAATAAAAATAAGGTATCTGTGATAAACATTACAATAAATCTATGTAAGTTACGAAGTAGAGAATACATTTGTTGTTGTTGATTTACGCTGTTGTTTTTTATTACATATATTTCAACATTGAACTCTACTCTGAACATCTACTTTTGTCTAATTATTTAAATCTTAAGGCGAAGACATGACAATTAGATGATCAAACGAACTTACCTGAAGTGAAGTTCGATCTTAATTGTCATGTCTTCGACGAAAGATTTAAGGTCCCACCCTCCCTTTGAGACCCTTATAATTTTACGTCAATGTTGAAATATTCTCTAAAGAAATGAGGTATGCAGCCGTCGTCAGTGTCGTAGAGGAAGGGAGATATTTTTTTTCTCTTTCTACGATACCGAACTAGGTGCGAATAGGTCCGAACGTTGCAGGGCAACTACTACTTTTGTCTAATTATTTAAATCTTTCGTCGAAGACATGACAATTAAGATCGAACTTCACTTCAGGTAAGTTCGTTTGATCATCTAAATATATACTTAAATACATAGAACAACCATGACCCAAGCACAAATATTCGAGTTCATCACACAAATCTTTGCCCCGGCCGGGATTCGAACTCAGGACCGCCGGCTCAGTAGGCAAACCGAGCCAAACGCGTCGTCAAAATTTTTCTTTAATTACTGTTTATAACCGTCTCGGTTTTAACAGAAGTTGACGAGCGCGTGATACATAATATTTGAAGAACATTTTGTAGGTATTTCGTGGTTGTAACAGATTCTAACAGCGACTTCTTGGAATCACATTACGTCGTATTCCTGCCGAGTGAAAAAATCCTTGCGTAACAACCCCCGGCAAAGGACTTAGTCCAATACTAGCCTAACGACTCGATGACACTGTGCAAGTAGACAGGCGAGTTGACGTTGTGCACAATGACGACCGTTGCGTGGCTGCGGTATATTCGACGATAGATACCTTTGTAGTCCACCGTGCAAGTTGTTGCCCAGTGGACTACAAAGTGTCTATCTCGGCTTGGAATCCTGGCAAGGATATAAGTGGATGTGTCACAATACGATTATGAGCATGACAAAGACCAACAGATGGCGCCATTATGATGATGGCTGGTACGGCGCCGCGCGCCTATACAAAACAAACGACGATCCTGCATCGCGCTGTTAAGATTTTTCCTGAAATCATCATCATCTCAGAATCATCGTCCATAGCTGAACATAAGCCTCTCAAAGAAATCCACCCTGACCGATCCAATGTTAAGAGCTTATGTTTACGAATAATTTTATTTCTGGGGTGTCTGAAACTGAAAATAATTACAAAGACTAACATTAGTTTATTATGCCTATTTATTTAAACTTCTCCTGCACTCTATGCGAGTACAAAGTGCGAGTGACTCGGCCAGGACAGTAACTCACACTGTGTGACCGGGCTTTCAACCTCGTGGTCGTAATTTCGTTTTCTTTCAGGCCCCGCTAATGTACCGTATACATTATATTTTATTCAACAGCTCCGTACCTAGTAAATTACTAATACGAGAACTTGGGAATGTCAGGCGATTTCTTGTGTGATATGTACACATTCATTATTCATATTCGCGGCCAAGTTCCTCGGAAAGTGTCCGGAAGATCGTGATCGATGAATACTCTCTAAAAAAACATACAATATTATTTTTGATGCCGTTGAAAACAGATTAAAAGACGGTGCTGGCGACTAGCTGAGATGCCACCTCTATTGTACATGTTTTATACTAATAGCCGTTTGATATCACTATCGATTTAGTATTATATTATTGTGTCAGTGTCGTTTGCCTGAAAATAGTTGTTGTATCTCATATTCTATTTATATTAATATTTCTCATTCAACAGTGTTTCCATCATACTCCTATACATTGTAACATTATACAGTCCTACCTGCTCACTATTTAACAGATGGCATTACTATCAATGGTCACTCTTTAGTATAAAATTGGTGTATGAAGAGCCACACAGACCCACAACAACAACCAAATGATTCGATTAGTAACTAACAGATACTGGTGAAATCGGCGCTAAATAATACAAAATGTGATGTTCATTTAACTTCCAATTAAAGTAGCCAAGTGATTTATTCTGCACAATAGCGTTAATTCAACAAGTACCCGGAAAACAGACCACTCGAGACAGTAAAATAATGTTCCATTATGAAAAGTCTCCTTTGTGTTCCACTCTTTTGTTTTAAATAGTTTCAAACGCAAATGGTTTTTGTTCGGAGCAATAATAGGACGCTTACTTCGAGGAAAGGCTTAGCTTGGTTGTATCAGAGCGTTTCCGTTTTGCGGAGTCGCTGATACTTCCAGAACTTGAGGTTTTTGGGTTCATCCTGCTCAGAATCGATAGCATTTTCAATGTGAAGAATAAGTGTCCCAAAATTAGTATGGGAACTTTATTTTTCACTACATAACGCTCGGGCAAATAAAAACAGTTCAGATTCAAACGTGACGTAATGGAACGGACAAATTTAGGACACTTGTTAGGGTTTCGTACCCAAAGGGTAAAAACGGGACCCTATTATTGAGACTTCGCTGTCCGTCCGTCTGTCACCAGGCTGTATCTCAAGAACGGTGGTAGCTAGACAGTTGAATTTTTCACAGATGATGTATTTCTATTGCCGCTATAACAACAAATACTAAAAATAAAATAAAATTAATATTTAAGGGGGCTCCCATACAACAAACTTATTATAGATTATGGTACGGAACCCTTCATGCACTTGCCCAATTTTTTATTTTTTTTTATTCTTCTCATTGAAAATGCTATCAACTCTGGGTTAGATACCTACATTACCCAAAAATGACAAGTTCTGGAAGAAACTAAGGTAAGGGTTTTTTGGAAAACGTCCAAGAAACAAAAAAAAAACCTAAGTATATGGAATTTAAGCCCAATTTCTGTATGTTTTGATGAAGTTGAAATTCATAATTATTTTAGTTATACCAGATTATAAATACTAAATTAACTCAAAAAATACATTCTCACAGTAAATGCTTCAAACCTTTCGGCCAATCTACACAAAGTGGTGATGTAATGATTGTAAACGTTGAATATCAAATAGAATATGTAAGTCTTGGCTTTTTTTTTCTGTAGGGAGTCGTATTACTGAAGTAACCTTACCTTACCTGCTTTCCTGGTTAGGAATCTTTTTCATTGACATCATATTTTTTTAAATAAGTTATCATGTATAATTTGTGTTTCTTTTTACTTAAACTAACATAATTTAATTACAATGATACGCTTTCTTAAGGTTGCCGTTAAAAATATCTTTACACTATTCCCAGTGTTTATTACTTAATTAAATAACGAAGAAAAAAATAACTTTTAATAAACTCTGCTGATATTAAACCACATCATTCCACCGATCTCCTGGTAAAGCGCTGTATTCTGTACCTTTTAAAGTCGAGGTTCCAACGGTTCTGTTCTAAATACTGCAAAAGTAACTTTGTAAATTGTGTTCAATGCATGTACGGCCTAAAGCTTTCAGCGTCCCGACAAGACTGTTTTTATTAGTACCGGGCTCAGAGGTGCCTATTTTACATAACAATTGGAAGGAAAAAGGTCACAAGATACTAAGAATTTCAACTTTGTTAAGGCTTTTTTAGGATAATGAATATTTGTTATGATATTATTGAGAGTTTTAAGGACGAATTAGCTTAGGCGTGAATCTGCATGGATTTAGGACAAAAACGTATTGCCTAATGGAATCGAAGTTATTACTGTAATAATTTGAGTAATTGCTGCAATACAGCCTTATTTTTAATGGAAAATGCATCAAGTCTATGTTCCCGGATAACGAAGCTTTTTTGTAATCATATCCGTCCGTTGCTGAACAAAGGCTCCAAAGACAATAATACAAAGGCAATAAATTGCTCTGCTCTCTGTAACTGACGATTCGAAAGTGCTTGTAGCTAGGCCTACTTGAATAAAGAATATTTTGACTTTGACTTTGACTTTGAAAGTCGTCCAGAACGATCCATCGTGCGCCGACTTCATTATTCTGCTTCCCGCGACCCTAACCAGATCGTCCGTCCGCCTAGTCGGGAGCCCTCCTACGCTGGGTTTTCTGCAATAACAAGTACTGGTGTACTAAAATAAAGTTCTGCCACCTGTTGTTGTCGGCTAAACTCGTATTTATTTTGCTGTTTCCATCTTTTTTACTGTTAGTTTATTGACACTGAATATATAAAACAATCCAGAATAAACGCACAGCCTGAAAGACGAAGAAAGTTGCGTCTCAGAATCTAGCTTATACCTTCAAGTTTCTAAGTGACGAAGTCTTGTGCACCCCGTAAACGGATGCCGTCTCTTTGAGTCAAACTGTAATTTAGTGCGCAAGGAACTAAAGTGTCCTGGGCAACTTGGCTAAGCGTTAACAGGACTTTTTCTGCGCCGACCGACTTCTTGATGCGACATTATCCTGATAGGGATGAGAGTCGTTGTAGTTTTAGATTTCGACAAAAAAAAACTTTCAACATCACCAGCCTAGTCTCATGAACAACATCATCTGTATGGGTAAAACTAATCATTAATAAACTAAACTCATTAAAAATCAATACGCCGTTGATTTTCAAAGTCCGGATTGTGTGGAGAGGCACTTCGCCGCGAAAACTCATACTTCGATTAACTTCGCGTCCACACTATCGCTGCGGCTAGACTGCTAAGCCTGCACAACAATGTGCACCTTTGCAATGATAGCATCACGAGCAAAAGAAAAAACCTCTTGTATAGGGAGTGTTTTGTTCTGTGCAACAGGTGAAACTCGTCCATCACAAGTAAAAACATATTCGGTTTCGGCCAACTTGCAGTCGCCCAACTCTCCCGCGATAAACGAAGTTTCCCAATTAAAACTGTTTATTAGTATTTACCGGGGTGGTTATGATGCTGTGAAATGCCATTAAATAGTTGTCAAGGTCTGGAGGTGCCGCAACTCCAAGGTAAGAGCTACTTAAAAGACTTTAGTATGCACTTTCAGGTTTCGAGCGGAGATGCTTTATTTGATATTTTCTCTGTTCTTTTTATAGGCACATTGCCAAATATTATAAACTTTTCAAAGCAAGTAGCATTTAGAATTAGGTATTTATTATAGGGACTCGTTTTAAGGATAAGGAAGTGTGTTCTTACAGCTAGAGGAAGGTCGTCGATGAGATGGACCGACCAGACCAAAATGGATACAGTCGACAGACTACCTACCGTTAATGAATGCTCACGAAGCGGGAAGCGGCTCTACGAGACGAGTTGTGACGTGTCGTTAAACAAGTCCCTCAGAATAGAACTCTACAGGTACATAATGGCCACGACCACTTTGTAAATAGTATGCCGAAGAAGAAGAAGAAAGGGAGTCTTATGGGTGTTACAGTGCGCTTAAGCCCTTTTGGAATAACCACAATGTACTGCCGATCAATGACCGATGTATTGTAATGTAACACATTCTATGTAGTTTGTCTATTCGATTATTAAGTTCTAAAAAAGGTACTCCCCTACTTGACCTAATATCGCAAGTGCTAATATTATTACACCTATCAACGTTAGCTCTAATTTTCATTAGCCCTAATGTCATTTCACCTAATTTTTATACCCTTATTAGTTGTTAGACCTAATAATCCAATGCTCTAATAATGATTTGTACTAATTGTCAACAATACTAATATGAAATAATCTAATAATTACCACACCTAATGATTATTAGACCTAATCATTACTGACACTAAATGTCAACAGTACTAAAGATTATTAAACCTATTTTTACGTTAAAACAGAAGATACGGATTTGGACAAATATCGAATTGGCTGAACCCCGAAAACTGTAGGTTAGGTTAGGTTTCTATTGTGACAATGTATAGCGGAGCGAGCGAAGCGAGCGGAGCGTCAAAAGATTCCCATGTACATCCTGAGTCTGGGTACCCCTTATCTTGCACAATCTCTATTGTCCGAAATACACTTCGCATAATCGTTTTCGCACAATCATTTTTAGCCGAATGATACTATCGCATAATTATATACTCACCACAATTGTTATGTCGCATAATATTCATTTGGCACAAATTTGTATAGCAGAATACTAATATCGCCAACTTTTATTTCGCAGAATTTTATGTAGCACAATATAAGTCCCGCCGAATTTATTGCGGCATAATTGTACCATAGCATACCCACAGAACTGAATCGCTGCCAGAAAACAAAGTTAGGTTAGGTTGAAACTGTGTCCCTCACAGAAACGAAGGCAAGGCAGGTAAGTAAGGCAGGTCTGACTTGGCTTAGGTTAGGTACGACGACGAGCGAAGCGAGGAGGAGTGTTAGGTTGAACTGTGACCCTAACGAGCGAGCGAAGCGAGCGAGCCGCGCAGGTCCGACTTGGCTTACGATTCCTAACATTACCAATTTCACCTTAAGGCAGATCCGACTTGGCTTAGGTTAGGTACGACGACGAGCGAAGCGAGGAGGAGTGTTAGGTTGAACTGCGACCCTAACGAGCGAGCGAAGCGAGCGAGCCACGCAGGTCCGACTTGGCTTACGATTCCTAACATTACCAATTTCACCTTAAGGCAGATCCGACTTGGCTTAGGTTAGGTACGACGACGAGCGAAGCGAGGAGGAGTGTTAGGTTGAACTGCGACCCTAACGAGCGAGCGAAGCGAGCGAGCCACGCAGGTCCGACTTGGCTTACGATTCCTAACATTACCAATTTCACCTTAAGGCAGATCCGACTTGGCTTAGGTTAGGTACGACGACGAGCGAAGCGAGGAGGAGTGTTAGGTTGAACTGCGACCCTAACGAGCGAGCGAAGCGAGCGAGCCGCGCAGGTCCGACTTGGCTTACGATTCCTAACATTACCAAGTTCACTTTAAGGCAGATCCAACTTGGCTTAGGTTAGGTACGACGACGAGCGAAGCGAGGAGGAGTGTTAGGTTGAACTACGACCCTAACGAGCGAGCGAAGCGAGCGAGCTGCGCAGGTCCGACTTTGCTTAGATTAGGTAGGTATTTTGTTGTTTCGTATTAATATTGAGTCAGACTTTTCATTTTTCGGTGTATTCAAATAATCATGCGAACGGAATATTATGCCATATAAATTTCGGCGACACAATTATTCGACCATAGGAAAGGGTATTGTTCTAATCAACATTATGCCAATGTACTATTCTGCCAAAGAAACGTGTGCGTAATGATAGTAGGTATGCCAAGAAATTTAGGCAAAAAGCAATTGTGCGAAATGATGATTGTGCCAATGGTTGCTATGCGAAACGAAAATATGCCAATAAATTTTGTGCAACACATTAGTAACCCCCTGAGTCTATGGCAATTCTGACTCCACGTAGTCTTGCCTGTCCTTCTTCTACCCTAGTGTTATTCCAAAACCGGAGGCGTGGAGGTGGAGGTAGAGCAGCCCTCGCCTTAGGTTTATAGATAAATAGGTTTAATAAAATTTAGGTTTTAGCATTATTAGGTATTATAATATTAGTAGTCTAAAAAAATCGGCTAAGTGCAAATTAGGGCTAGTGAGAATTCGGTATGAAATAATTAGGTATTATGAAAATTCGGAATCCTGAAATTAGGTCTATTCATTAATTAGGATGAATGAAAATTCGGGTTAGTGATTTTAGGGTTACCAAAATTAGGGCCAATGAAATTAGGATGAAAGTTTTTCGGGCTAACGGAGGGGAACCTCTAAAAAAGTATGTCTACAAAGTTATTTTTGATGATCATGTCTGATATAGGTACCTACTTAGTTTCCTATAGATTGGTCTTACTTAAAGTTATACTCGAATCTAATCTGTGAATTTCTTTATAATATTATCTCAATTGATGACAATCGCTTATAATGTTGTTCTGAATTTTGGGTGTAGGTACAATCAGCATTAGATAAGTGATAATTAAACTGTACATGCAACGGCAAATAATGCCCGTAGTGTAATTTTCAGCCACTTCGGATGCTCTCTCTCGTGTTAATTGGGAATTGTATCTATCTATTAAAGTAGACTTTTGGAATGAAACCTTTCCAACTTTATAATTATATTGGGGAAACAATCAGCAATCCTTATCCCAAGCTTAATTTATTGACAATGACATATTATCTGCGATTTGATCGATGTTATATTTTTGTATTCGTCCGATGTTCTATATACTAATGTTCCATTGCTTGGCATTGTTTGTTCATTAATACACGGTTGAAAAATAAAGCGTCAATGGGTTATTTAGACTATAAAACATTAGCCTCACATGTCCGTTTTCGTTTGTTTAAGAGGTAATAGCACTGCAATTTTTTTGGTAGGAATCGAGGTCGTTCTCGTCTTTTTCCTCCTTCAAAACTTAACCAATCTTTACGAAACTTTGAAATTTGAATAAGAAAGAAATTTTCTACGTTGAACCGTTTCGATTTATGCTTCTTAGTATGGAATGTTTGTATTAGGCGTCTGTTTTTGACTAAAATTCCGCCGCAAACGGTCGCGCGCGTCTTACACATTCTATAATCATTTGCGAAAAAATAGAAATAGCCCAACTTAGAACATTTCCTTCTTATTCAGTTCCTAAAATTTCGTAAAATTTGTTTAAAGTTTGGAGGAGAAAACAGACGAGAAAGAAACCTCGATTTGTATAAGCCGGTTACGTTAAGTTTGGACCTCATTTGTCTTCGACGCCATAGTTACCAGATGCAAACTTAACGTAAACTGATAGTCTGGGAAAAGGAACAGTGATCCTCTTAAATATTTATTATAGGCTACAGGTCACGGTCACACGCACGTTGTTTAAATAAAGTGAGTCTAGAAACCCTGAGTTTGGCTGCATTGAATATCCCACAGTTCTCGCATGCATCGATCTCGCATCTATCTTCCGGCTCCCCGCGCTGATAAACGACCGGAGCCAGGAAATTGTTTACGGGACTTTATGGGACTATGTGGTAGGAAGGAAGCATATCTTAAACCACACCATACGGGTCCTTTATCTATACTATTATACAATCCTAGAATTGTATTGAGAATCAGTTTTATATGGAGAGAGGGCATGCTGACGTGCTAAGCTAAAAGGCGACCTTTTTGTAAAAATATCGCCTTTTACCTTAGCACGGCAGCATGATACCTCCCAGGAAAATCTTAATAGTGCGAGGCAAGAATCTTCCATCGCACAAAACAAAAGGCGATCTTGCAGTATGATCGCATTTTGTTTTGAATTGCGGCGCTCGGGTAGGCTCCCGCAACTTCTTCCAACGTTCCCTGTCTTCTTGAATAATGTGAAAATTAAAATTAAATTTTTATCCATAACATCGTTACATGTCTGTTTGTTTGTGCTTCATTCATTCATTATTATTTACTAATTATATTATTTACTAATTATGTGTGCCACTCAAATAGAAAATATGCCTTATAAATCCAATTTTATTGTGAAAACTATAGACTACACAATCCAGTTCCGTTTCGAGAGTCCCTTTGCGACCATTGACGAAATAGTTAAAGTTTTCTTTGTGACCTTCATCCATACAGCTTGATTACTTTCCGAAATTCGACTTAATTTTGATAGAAAAATATAAGAAAAACTAAATAAAATTATTACTTATCAAATTTCGTAATGTTATAAAAAAATTCGTGACACATATTAAGCAAATTTATTAAGCGGTTTACACGCACGTGAAATTGACAGTAACGGGCTGACGTGTTTCGAACACATATGGAGCTCTTCATCAGGGACCGCTGCTACCCATCGCACGGCAACTTAGTCACTCAACATTACATTACACTATACTTAGGTACCTTACATTTATCAAGTTTCCTGTACGAAAATAAGATAAAGAAAGAAGCCGTAATATTCTGTTTCTGATAAATGATTTTAGTGAGCTAAAGTACGTACCTATACATTATCTTAGCTTACCCATTCTTTAAGTGACACCTTCATAAAATTTTGAGATAAATTATTTTCAAAACTCCTAATTTTAATTATAGTATGTAAAATAGAACGATTACGGTCGATTCATCATAACAAACTGTCTTATTTGTTTGTTATGGTTATGGATGATATAAACAACTAATGGTAAATAACGTCCTGCAGATAAAAGAGGGAAAAAAATTACCATATTTAAAACTTAACTTTAAAAGCTATAGATAGACATAGGTCAGAGTTGGCCGATGCCCCTAAACTAAGAGAATATTAATTGAACTAAGCAAGCTGTAGAATTGCTTAGTGTTAATAAATATGTAAATGTTTAAAGAACGCTACTAATAGTAGGTTCATTATTGTATTAAGCACGCGAGTGTAAACCGCTTAATACAATATTGAAATATGTCTCACGAAAGTAAAGATTATTACTAGTAGGTTCTTTAAAGCATGCTACATAAAAACCGCAACAAAAGGCCAAATCTTTAAAAAAACACCAAGCTATTAAGGGCAACATTCCACTGGCGACGATCCAAACGTCGTCATACATTGACCGCGCGGAGATTTGTGGGCTGGCTATAAACTGTTTGATTGAACGAGCCTTCGTGGACGGGCGCCTTTATGTGCCGATAGGGCGTTATGGCCGATCGGGGAAAGTGGCCCGATATAGCTAGCGGTACAGTGTTAAATAAGTCATAAGGTTAGAAAGCAATTTTTTGCGGCTTGGAAGTATAAAAAGCTTCTCAGTCATTTATTTATTACATGCATTTATGATTATGTATCATGTTCCATTATTTTTTTATGTGGAAACGACAACACAATTTTTTTAACCATTAATACAAAGAACAAAGAGTTTTTTTAATGCGTAATGGCGGAAGAGACTGGGAATCGAACCCGGTACCTCTGGGTTACCGGTCCAACGTTTCAACTTGATAGAAGACAATTTAAATGTTTCCGTATGCTTTGTGTTAACGTTAGCGTTACACTTTAGTGACCTCTATGTGAATACAATCATATCTTACCGCACTCGTATATTCCGACAATCTCAAGGGAATCAAAATTTATAAGAAAATTATCACTACAAAACAAATTAAAATAAAAGTGACGACCGTAAAACGATATTTATGAACGCATTCATAATCTTCTTTTTTAGCTGATTGTCAATTTTGATCTCTATCTCTATGTCAGTTACAAAATTGCTCCAATTTAGACGTATAAGAGTAAAGTTGATGCAATTATTCTTCCAAAACGACTAAAACCGAAAACTCTAATTTAGTAAGTAGTTCTCGGAATAGATGTATTGTATACCTCCTCCACTATCGTTCACTAACAGTGCCAACAGAAAAGAAACACCCTTACAAAACTTAATAAACAAACTTGTTCGTTTTCAAGTGCCGGCTCGAACAATACGGACTTTTCGAAGCCTTTCCAATTACCAACTTTATATACGTTCTAAAAACCTCTCACAATCCCGTTGTATGAACGTACATTTAATTATAATAAATCTTAAGTTCAAACTTTCGTGTTAAAAGGTTAAGAAGTTATGGAGAACAGTTCTGACTTAGGATGTTATTCATTTTAAAGTTGAAGCCACAGCTGCAATTGTTCTAAAGTTTTGTCCACGCTCCGTGCAATTTTCAACTTAAATTATATTTTGTTGTCACTTCAAACTGGTAGTTCTTTCGGTGTAACTTGGATTCTTCTATTCTTTTTCTTGATCCAGATTTGCTACGAGTTCGGAATAGATTTTTAAAATATGAATATGTTTTAAAAATTTTACGTAGAGTGTGGTAGAGTAGAGGTTTCTTAAACTGGGTCAACAGTACTTCATTACAATTTTAGACTTTCTCTTGTAGGGTTTCTTCTATTTTACTGTCATTAAGAAAGGCATTTTTTAACTTACAGTAGGTACGATTACTTTTAACGCTGACGTAAATGAAAGGACTCGAGAAATCTATTCCAATAATAAAAATCGGAATTCTTGATCCAAAGTTACTGTGTCCATACTTTACATAATATTGATTTAAGATCAGCACTCTTGACTTCAGTTCTGCAGAATTTCTCATGAGATTATAGATTTTTATGAAATCTTAAAATTTATCTACTTATGTTAATTTTTGAATATGTCTGAACCAAAATGTATTCCAATCCATCTAGTCATAAGAGCGCGACAATATCCCAAAATACAATTGATTATTTAGTAATACATATGCGGAAGTTAACTTCAGCTACATTAGCCATCTGTTAGCTCTCAATGCATATCAGTGGATAACGAAGTTGTAGGTTTATTTGTTACAAATATACTAATTATATTTCTTAATATTTCATTACATTACACGAATTAGAACTCTAAATATACCCAACCTATCAGGATGTACACAACGATTAAAAAAAAAACTAAAAAAAGATTGTTTATTAGTAAAAAGCGTAAGTTGGGAAATTAGATATTGCAGGCAGTAGCAACAAATTAAAAAAGTAATTTAGCAAAATCAACACAAGGACACCGTATGTGGTTTCGTCTACTGAACATGCGATGAAAAATCTTGAGCCGAGAAAGATGTGAAATTGTGAACATAAAACGAGCCAAGAGTATGCAAATAATGATAAACCAGTTGATCGACAATTGCACCTTTGCCAGCGGTGCCTTGGCAATTTGCCGTGGAATCGCAAACGCTGGTGATTATCAATTACCTTGCATCCCGGGAAGTGAGTTTTCAGCTTACCAGGGTATTGAATAAGTTACTCTACAAACTACAAAAGATGCACCTATGTTCTTCTAAACAGGGACACAACAATAGAAAATCACAAACACAAACTGGAACAGCAAAGGACGAATTATCAACCCACCCTGAGTGAATGGAAGATAGCGGAAAACATAACAGAACTAAATAAAACCACCTGGGCAACAAACAGTTTTGACAATTTCAAATCACCAGGACTAGATGGAATCTACCCAGCCTTATTAAAGTGGGGAGGACCAACTCTTACCGTACTAATATCCAAACTTCTCTGCAGCTGTATTGCCCTCCGATATATACCTAAGCAATGGAGAGAAGTTAAGGTAATATTCATACCAAAACCCGGAAAAAGCGACTACACTGACCCGAAGTGATTTAGACCGATCAGCCTAACTTCTTTTATGCTGAAAATACTAGAGAGACTATGTGACAGAGAACTAAAGGATACTGCACTCAAAAACATAAAAATCCACCCAAACCAACATGCTTACAGTCAAGGGAAATCAACAGACTCAGCACTCCACGCAGTCGTAAGCAATATCGAAATCGCACTAACAAGGAAAAGCTCATGCCTGGGAACCTTCATTGACATAGAAGGCGCTTTCGATAAAACAAATTTTAGCAGCATCAAACAAGCTCTAGAAAGACATGACACAGAACCATTGCTAATAGAATGGATAATGAACATGCTAGAACAAAGAATCATAAGACTAGCAGAAAACAAAGATCAGCAAGCGCTAGTCGTGAGAGGATGCCCGCAAGGAGGTGTCCTCTCACCCCTCTTATGGAACCTAGTGGTAAATGATCTGATAACAAAACTAAACGAGAGTCATTTCACGACCATAGGATACGCGGACGACCTTGTCATACTTATCAGTGGACTGGTAACAAGCACACTGTGTGAACTCACACAAACAGCACTCAAAATACTAGAGAAATGGTGCAAGGACCTATCGGTAAACCCCAAGAAAACTGACACAATTCTCTTCACACACAAACGCAAACTGGGGTCATACGAAATGCCAAGCCTCTTCGGTACAAAGCTTACACTCTCCAAACAAGTAAAATATTTAGGGATAACCTTAGATGACAAACTGATCTGGAACAAGCATCTTGAGAACAGATTAAACAAAGCCACAGTCGCCTTCTGGCAATGTCGAAGAAAGATAGGCAAAAGGTGGGGACTCGCCCCGCACATCACTCTGTGGCTATACAAAACGGTAATCGTACCTATGATCAGCTACGGAGCAGTGGTATGGTGGCCCCGAACGCAACTAGCGTGTGCGATCCTGCCGGCCTGCAGAAAACACAAAGACTAGCATGCACGGCCGCAACAGGCTGCATGAGGACCACTCCCACCGCAGCACTAGAGATGATCCTAGGTCTTACGCCACTGCACATACACATACAAAGAGAAGCAGCCGCTACGGCGATACGACTAAAAAGCCTAAACCTATGGACGAATAGTAATACCCAACACACAAAGATCTACAGTGAAATGATCACAAAATTCCCTACAATGGAAGCACCAATTGACAAGATACCTAAGACATTAACCTGCAAGAAGGAATAGGTCATACTCCTAACAGAAGACCCGCCATGCGGGCCAGAGCCAATATTACCCCTACCACAATCTTACATATACAACATAATGAACCAACATACATTATACCAACACCAAAAATACTGGGAAGACATGGGAACGTGTAGACAAACAAAAGAAATACTTCCGAATAGGAACCACAAACTCACCACCATCTTACTGAGAATCCACAGGAACCAACTACGCAAGATAGTAGGATTAATAACGGGATATAATACTCTGAACAAACACCTCTTCAATTTAGGTATAACAGACAGCCCAGTATGCAGAGCATGCATGGAGGCAGAAGAAACCACCAATCATATTCTACTAGATTGCAAACAGGTAGAAGGATAATAATAATAATAATAAAGCCTTCTTTATTTCTAATAGACTCTGTACATTCATTTTAACATTTAGCATGCATTATGAAAAAGATAATAGTTATTTAATTTAATATTATTAGATAATTATGATTAGGAGCTTAACTACATTTCCTGCAGGAAATGGTGCCACTTCTTATATTTAACTTAATAGAAGAGATATTTTACTATTTCTTATCTTAATTTAATCAATCGATATTCAGTGATCTTACATAATATTTAACATTATCATTTCAGTGATTAGAATTAAATTGAATTAAATTGAATATCGTACAATTATAATAATATTAGAACGAATTAATTATTTTGGAGTTTTGTATATAGCATTTAGTTTTTATATAATATTTTTGTTCACTTATAAATTTATACAATCTATTGGGCTGTCCATTTCTGGACATAGGCCTCCTCCCTCCCTCCTCCCGGCCTCCAGGTAGAAGGATACAGGATGAAATACCTAGGATCTCCAAGTACCGTACACGAAGCCATAAGCAACATCAAGGCTTTGTTTAGGTTCGTGGAGGAGTTGGGGTGGTTGGAGTAGCGCTACCCCCTTCTCACGCAAAATAGGCACGTTGGATGTCGACTTGCGGAAAATGCCCAGCGCAACTAACTAACTAACCCTGGTAAGCAATATGTTGATACAAAGATAAAAATTAAAATACGTAACTCTTATGGTCTCGGTCATTCCGGGCTCTTCCGCCACCAGGTTACGCATTTGAATTTTTTCTTTGTGCTTTGATCTTTGTATCAAATGGTTAGAGGCAGGCAGTATCGCACATTGCACAAACCTACAGGGTTTTTTTTACATAGAAAACTACCGTGAATCTTAGACATATTAAAATACATAATCGGGTTTACTCACGTCGTAGAAGTCGATTCATCATCAGGAGAGACGATCAGTCGCGGCGGCGGCCAACCAAACACTAGGGGCAAGAGCCCTGTCCTACAGAACTTAATAATAATTGCCCGTGATATTTGAGATTGTTGTCTTCTTTTAATTTATCACGACCACTGGGAAACTCAGTAACTTCTACCTGTATTGTTGGTAAAGATGCAATAGTAGATTGTACGACAAGTGCATAAAACGCATCATTTTACACGAGACGTTTATCCATCCGAGCGAGCTTGCGAGCGAGGATGAATATAAAGTCGAGTGTAAAATGCGTTTTATGGACGAGTTTCACACTACTTTTCACTTCGATTGCGAGGAAATGAAACTGTATCATGTAAATAACATATATACACATATCATGTATACCACCTACTTAAAAACAAATTTAATAAATATTTAAAGTAATAGTTTAAAAAGTAATAAATGATAGTACATAAAAGTTACAAGTTTATTTCAAGAAGTTTTATTGTGTACTTTGGCTGTTGGTATATTTGCCTTGGTCTTAGAATACTAACAAAACGAAATAAATAAAGAGTTAAAACCCGTTCCAGACCTTCCGATGCGATCCGATTTATCGGAAGAAATCGGATAATGTGTAGTGCAATTGTTAAGATCTTATACACTACACATTATCCGATTTCTCCCGATAAATCGGATCGGATCGGAAGGTCTGGAACGGGTTTTATTGTATGAAGTTTTATGTTTTTTTTTTTTACTGTTTATTAAAAACCTTTTTCGTGTGGCTGTTGGACCGATCGCCTTGGTCTTCGACGACGATTTTACTTTATGCTCTAGGGCATAAAAAGCGACTTTATGTCGCCTACGCACAGCATAAAGTCGAACTTTTAGAGCGAGAGAAGTGAAAAGTATCCAACATTTGCACGCTTGCTTGCAGGCTGAGCACATTAGAAACAAACATTGAATTATAAGACCTAAAACACTGTGTTCTAGCAAATAAATGATTTGACTTTGACTTTCACTTTGAATGTAAATGCAACAAAGCCTCGGTACCAGGAGCACAGAAACCCGATAGTGGTCGGAACATTTTCGGCGACGCTCCAATTTGGAGCCAGTAGTGACGAGCTGTCGTTCAAAGGAACTGATGCTAGGTGCGGGTGGATTACATTCCGATGCCGCAGCGAGAGCCCCTTTTATCGGTTTCGAACCGATATGAGTCTGATCCTGTGATTCTGTATGTAAGTATAGTGCTATTTAATATTTTGACACAAAAAGTAAAATACTAGTTTATCGTGATTAGTTAATATGGAGATGCCACGTTCCTTTTGACCAGCTCGGTGATACCATAGAGTAGCATAGTCACCAAAATAATGAGTATGCCCAATTTCGGTTCAATTAAAGCTGAGAGATAGTCAGATCTAAGTCAGCTTGCAAGACTTAAATATTAAATGCAATAAAGCTTTAACCAGGAGCACAGAAACCCGAAGTGGTCGGAACATTTTCAGCGTTGTCCAATTTGAGCCGGTAGTGACGAGCTGTCGCTCAAAGGAACCGATGCTAGCTGCGGGTAAATTACATTCCGATCCGGCGCAAGAGCCCCTTTTACCGATTACGAACAGATAGGAGGACTATAAACTGGCTATCCCGCAGCCTTTGATTTTGTAAGTAAAAGCAACTTGCTATTGAAAAATTTCTATCAGATCATTAAAAATTTTTATGGCTACACGGTCATCTAAAACTGCAGTTTGTCTCGACGATGTTTCGTAGAGTGAATGCTGATAGGAGATTAATTATTAACTTAAACGATATTTAACATTGTCAGCTGAGGCACGTGCAACAGCATTTTACCCGCCAAACAGTCGGATTCCACGTAGTGTTAAAATAGTATATGCACGGCGCAAGAAATGCTCAGAAATTGTATTGAATTTCCAAAGCGGTAAAAGCTTATTAAATATTAAAATTCATATGAAACGGGTTTACCCATGCTCGACATGCTTCTAATCGGTACACGATTCTTCATCAGGAACTCCGATCAATCGCGTCGGCGGCCAACCGAACACTGCGAGTTAACGCTCTCTCCGCTAAAACCTCGTATCCAAATAATTCAACTAAGCTGAATGGCTGTTCAACGTACAGATTAATACCGATATCCATTTAAATAATACCGCGTGATACGGATGTCGGCGCGCCCAGTTATTTACGGGCCCGAGCACGTAAGGGCGTAACCGAAATTCTGAGCTATACCCACTTTATTTGTAGTACAGTCCCCATCAAATATCGGAGCGAAGGACGTGAGCCATTGTGTTGATTAAAAAGAAAAAATAACAATGGCAGCAAGAATCTTCTTTTCCTGACCCGCAGAAGGTCCCACTATGTGCGTAATGTTGACAATAAAAATAGCTGTATCACTGAAACGGTAAGACAACCTAGTATCTACATGTATAGTCAGCTGCAAAGTAACGTGACCCTCCTACTCGTACACCACCTGAATCACATTTCAACCCGGTTGATTGTTCGTAACCTAGGCCTTCTTTGAAACTCAGAAGGCACTTCTTAATCTTTATAACAGCAGTGGGGCTAGCATATCTTGCCGCGACTTCGCTCGTTGCGCGACTCAACGTCACCTGTCTCGCTTGCATGATCTTGAAAGGAAAGTGACAGATAGCATTAGTCGCGCGAGAAGTTCACGTGTCAGAGTTAGCTAGACGTGCAGGGCTAGCCCATAACACATAATATCTTGCTGTAAGATAAAAGTTGCTGCAAGATAATATAACATATATTATCTTGCAGCAACTTGTCGCGGGACTCGGCATCATCTGCGTTGCTCGCACGGTTTTGAAAGGAATGTGACACATCGCGCGACATTAACTAGCGTGTCACAGGTGCCCACTTTGAACCTTTGCCAGATTGGTACAAATTTTTAAGTAAATGTTAAATTAAAGTTCTTGACCGTAGTTAGATGGTTTAGTTTCGGCGGGACGATACGCCGTTTCTCGCCCACGACGAGGGGTATTAATATCTCGGCTCAAAGCCTCGTCTAATGCCCAGGTAATAGAATATGTTTGCGTTTCCCGACCCGGATTATGTCTAATGTTGTCGAAAATTACTTTCTGCGGAATTTCATTAATTGTAAAGCTGTAATAACCAACGGTCATGACATGACTGTGTAACTTGACAATTTTGTTTTTGTTTTTTTTTTGCATTATCAAGCTCAAGCTACTTTTAAGTCTTAAACTTATATGTAATAACTTTACTATTAATTACGTTATATTATCAAAAACAGAGCAAATGTTTGTTCTGTGTACTTAATAAAAATATGCTTTGGGAACCCTGTATTTCTTCTTCTAAGAAAAACAGTAAGTCTATATATTTTTTCGATCCGCGCAAAGAAATCACGTCCAATTCATTGTTGCGTAAAATTATTATTTACATCTCATTTTTATTTTATTTTGATATTGAAGCTTCGATAACCTCTACCTCTGAAACAGGTGAAGGTTGCTGTATTTAATATAAGGAGTCAAAGACAATATAATTCCCGGGCAAGTGTGCCGCTGGCGCTGACATTATTATGACGTAATACGCGCGAACGAACGGGACAGTTGTTCCGACCTTTGGGAGGCATGGGGATCCAATGTCGAAGAGTTTATTACATTTTCATGTCGTTTTTTAAACAATCTAGTGACGAGCTTCTTATTGCTTTTTCTCACCAGTTTTAAAGAGATGATGACTTTAATCAACCAAAGTGTCAGTATTTATAAAAACCCTCTGTACCACTTTTTAGATTAGCTCGTCTATGTTCACCAATGAATAGCGGTAATGGCTCCGATGACGTATCTGCGTCGCTCCGCACTATTAATCCCAGCTTTGACGCGCGTAATGGTGTTCTAGGGATGACCGCCAAGCCCATCGCTATTGGTTTCAGGTTTAAAACAAGTATATCTCTTATGATGTATGTGTTGGCATCTAGTAATGGTGTTCTAAGGATGACCGTCGGCTCTTGGTTTCAGCTTAGGATGTACTTACTTTTTCCCTATATTCTTAATATTTATTTCATTATAAAACAATGGTATAAAAACATTAAACTAGTAACTATGCATATACAATTAAATAACATTAAAAAAGATCGGGACCCCGTGGTAGGGTGCCCAAAACGCAGGCAGCGTTCCCGCGCTGTACAGCAATGGCTAACCTTTGCATTATATTAATCTATGCCTTTGCGCGAGAAAGCTGCCTGCGCGAGTTTCTGGTCTTACTTCATTCTTATTCATATCATCTTTCACACCTTCCATTCATCTTTTCTTGGTCATCCTCTTTTTCCATATTCTTCCACATTCATGCTTAACGCTTTTCTGGTTACGTGGCTTTCCTCACTTGACATCATTGTTCTTCATTTTTGTTTTATTGTAAAGTTATAAAAAATTCATCGTCTGAGCATAAACCGAGTATATTTCTAGTTCTACCAAAAGGTTAATGATGTAATAAAGGCTACGGAACCCTACGGTAAGTATGGCCCAACATGATCATTCCCGGTTTTTTTAAACTACGGCGTACTCACGGATTACGGTCTTGGTTTTCCTTGGGATCTAATAACATTTTAAGGTGAAAGCGAGTCTTGGCCGTCAATATATCATGAAATGTTTTTAATGGGTTACATGTATTTGAAGTTATTTAAGGATACTTTCTTAAAAATATTTGGTTCTACGACTTACCAATATATTGGCAATATGAAGCAAACATATATGTGTCGGCATACGCATGAAAGAACATGAAATTATTTAAAAGCGATTCATTTTGCGCACTCTGGAAATTGTGAAATAATTAATTGAATCAGGCGTTACTACACGGAAATCAATACAATAACCTTGCTTTGGTGATACGAGGACAATAACGTGCCAATTAATTAGTGCCAACCAACACCATGCAAGTATAGCGGGTAAGCACTAATAGGTTAGGTTAGCACTTTATTGTAGCGCGTATTACATAGTAAAGCAAGTCAATTAATTGTTTTGATAAAATTGTGCGAATAAGTCTATTTGAGCGTCCGTGGCAATTACATTGGTAGCCAAATTAGTTAGAAGTGAGGAAACTATTTACTTAAGTACTTAATTATTATATGTTGACAAACTGAATATTACATACTCGAAATGTATAGTAGACCTAGTTATTTATAATCAGTTTCTTCTCTGACTTGCTTAGATGTTTTTTGTTTTTTTTCGTTTGGACACACTTTACAGTTCCAAAATGACTGTCGAGATCTTTCATAATATCTCCGAATTATATTTGTTCACTACGGAGACTCTCTACATCTCCATTAAACTTATATTTAGAAAAGGGCTTGTATCTCTATGAAACTCATACAAAAAAAATGGTTGCCTGTAAAGTCGGTTTTACGGGCGAAGGAAGATTTTACGTGACAACGTCTTATTCTCGGTAGAATATTTATTGATATGAATATTATTAAATTGCACAATAGGAACAATGAATGAAAATAAGAATTGCACAAATTTTAACTATAGAAATATATTTTGTTCCTCTTCCCTCTTCCCTCTTCCCTCTTCCCTCTTCCCTCTTCCCTCTTCCCTCTTCCGCCCTCTTCCCTCTTGTTACAGTAATGCTCGATGAATGAAAATAAGAATTGCACAAATTTTAACTATAGAAATATATTTTGTCTCTCTCTCTCATCAGACGTGAGCGGGCGTTACATTTTTTCATGAGTGACTCCGAGCCGCAACCTAATTTAAGACGTTATCACGTCAAAATTTAAGTCCGCCATCTTGGATTTCAAAATCACAAAATGGACGTCATTTTCGTATCCGGAACCACGAGGAACCTCGGAGATGACACCCATATCGATTTATAAGAAAAAATAATGTCCGCCATCTTGGATTTCAAAATCGAAGTCATTTTCGTAATCGGAACCCCGAGGAAACTTGGAGATGACACCCATATCGATTTTTAAGAAAAAATAATGTCCGCCATCTTGGATTTCAAAATGGATGTCATTTTCGTAATCGGAACCCCGAGGAACCTTGGAGATGACACCCATATCGATTTTTAAGAAAAAATAATGACCGCCATCTTGGATTTCAAAATGGATGTCATTTTCGTAATCGGAACCCCGAGGAAACTTGGAGATGACACCCATATCGATTTTTAAGAAAAAATAATGTCCACCATCTTGGATTTCAAAATGGATGTCATTTTCGTAATCGGAACCCCGAGGAACCTCGGAGATGACACCCATATCGATTTTTAAGAAAAAATAATGTCCGCCATCTTGGATTTCAAAATGGATGTCATTTTCGTAATCGGAACCCCGAGGAAACTTGGAGATGACACCCATATCGATTTTTAAGAAAAAATAATGTCCACCATCTTGGATTTCAAAATGGATGTCATTTTCGTAATCGGAACCCCGAGGAACCTCGGAGATGACACCCATATCGATTTTTAAGAAAAAATAATGTCCGCCATCTTGGATTTCAAAATGGATGTCATTTTCGTAATCGGAACCCCGAGGAACCTTGGAGATGACACCCATATCGATTTTTAAGAAAAAATTATGTCCGCCATCTTCCCTCTTCCCTCTTCCCGCTTCCCGCTTCCCGCTTCCCGCTTCCCGCTTCCCGCTTCCCGCTTCCCGCTTCCCTCTTCCCTCTTCCCTCTTCCCTCTTCCCTCTTCCCTCTTCCCTCTTCCCTCTTCCCTCTTCCCTCTTCCCTCTTCCCTCTTCCCTCTTCCCTCTTCCCTCTTCCCTCTTCCCTCTTCCCTCTTCCCTCTTCCCTCTTCCCTCTTCCGTCTTCCGTCTTCCCTCTTCCCTCTTCCCTCTTCCCTCTTCCCTCTTCCCTCTTCCCTCTTCCCTCTTCCCTCTTCCCTCTTCCCTCTTCCCTCTTCCCTCTTCCCTCTTCCCTCTTCCCTCTTCCCTCTTCCCTCTTCCCTCTTCCCTCTTCCCTCTTCCCTCTTCCCTCTTCCCTCTTCCCTCTTCTTCCCTCTTCCCTCTTCCCTCTTCCCTCTTCCCTCTTCCCTCTTCCCTCTTCCCTCTTCCCTCTTCCCTCTTCCCTCTTCCCTCTTCCCTCTTCCCTCTTCCCTCTTCCCTCTTCCCTCTTCCCTCTTCCCTCTTCCCTCTTCCCTCTTCCCTCTTCCCTCTTCCCTCTTCCCTCTTCCCTCTTCCCTCTTCCCTCTTCCCTCTTCCCTCTTCCCTCTTCCCTCTTCCCTCTTCCCTCTTCCCTCTTCCCTCTTCCCTCTTCCCTCTTCCCTCTTCCCTCTTCCCTCTTCCCTCTTCCCTCTTCCCTCTTCCCTCTTCCCTCTTCCCTCTTCCCTCTTCCCTCTTCCCTCTTCCCTCTTCCCTCTTCCCTCTTCCCTCTTCCCTCTTCCCTCTTCCCTCTTCCCTCTTCCCTCTTCCGCCCTCTTCCCTCTTGTTACAGTAATGCTCGATGAATGAAAATAAGAATTGCACAAATTTTAACTATAGAAATATATTTTGTCTCTCTCACTCATCAGACGTGAGCGGGCGTTACATTTTTTCATGTGTGACTCCGAGCGCAACTTAAATTAAGACGTTGTCACGTCAATAAGCCGTTGTGAAAGACACTCCTCACTTTATTCAGTGGTTTCAGAATCAGTAGCCGCCCATCCCTCGGTAAATTTACTCTGCGGTGACATGTTTGCCGAATATATCGCGGCTAGAAAATGGCGCTGACGGACAGCTCCATACATATTATGTTACGCCCGCAATCAGTAACGCAATATTATGCTTTTAATAACAAGTTATTTAGAATACTGAGCTAATTCGAGTGTACTTTGAGAAATTTAATCGTTAAATAAGTAGGCGATGTCTCAGGTATACCCAGTTATATCGCCTCTAACAGTCATTAAACCACCTACCACGTTTTAAGAATGATTGTACAGACACTTTCCTACTATTCAAAGCTACAGACCAATCTACAAAATTTGTAGCTATACTATCGTGCCATGCCTATACATATACTTTTTAACTAGTCAAAGCTACAGACAAATCTACAAATTGTGTAGTTTCTGTAGCTTTGAATAGTTAAAAAGTATCTATACAGGCACGGCACGATAGTATAGTTATACTAATTATTAAAAACAAGCGCTTTGGTACTACTAAATTAATAACCACAGGACTGTCAATATGGACCGCTGTCAGTCACAGCTTCAGTCCTCCAACCACAAGCAAGGCAAGTAACAATAGGTAATAACAATATCTTAGAATACTACGTTCCAAAACCCTGATAAAGCCCAAATAGCCGAAAAGTTGAAATGGGACTGGACCGGACACATATTGACTAAGTCGGGCCGACTTGTGGGCTAAAGTACTACCAAGTGGGTCCCACAAAATAGCAGGTAGACCTCGAAGGAGATTGCGAGACAAACTTGGTACCTTTCACCAAGACGTGACAAATTGCTCAGGACCGGGGCACGTGGAAGAACGACAGGGAGGCCTTTGCGCAGCACTGCGACACTCCAGGCTCTTAGAAATATACTTTACGCCTTTAAACCTAGTTAGCGTTTGGAACTGAAGCCAGTTTTGGTTAGTCACGGCCTTGGTTTCGTTCGTGCGCGTATCTGTCACAACTCCAATGTCACAAGTAACACGTTTCTGTGATATAGACATTAGACACACACTTATAACACCAAATAATAATAATAATAAAAAGGCGTGTAGGGATGTGACGACGCCATCGCCCGCTGGTTTTACCAGCGCAGTCAGTCACCGCAGGGCAGCTTATGGCGAGCTGGTGGGGGTAGCGACCCCACGTACCTGAGTGCTCCTGGGGGATCCTGACGGGGGGTAATGGGTCAGGACCTCCGCCTCTATCTTGCCTTAACCGGCCGGACAGAGTGGAGTCGCGAGAGTTGCGGCTCGGGGGCGGATGTGGAAACGTAAGGGGTTAGTTGCCTCTGGTTTAAAGCCCAGTATTACACCTCTCCGCCCTTATAGCCTTCCACACCGATGTTGCCCTTAGGCCACTCTATATGTCGCTATTTATGGAGGCCCATCTAGCGGGTGGCGAGTTATCGTCTGCCAGTGTTACACATGAGACTTTTTTCCTGGTAGACGCCCGATTGTCTTAATTCATAGCCCAATTACCCAGTCCTCCATTTCATTTTTTAGATTTCATATATCCATAAATAGTTTTTGCACCAAGCGGTTGCGTCCCATGACACGGATAGAGACAACATCCGCTCGATGTACACATTACATCTCATTAAATTGTCGAAAGGGCCTCTACGCGTTGGCTTCGGCTTAATTTTTCGCAAAAGTTTTGGTTCACCACTGCTAGGTATATACTAATTGAAAGGGTAATAATGTATATATTGCGATCGAGCAGGTTATTCAATATGTAAGGAAAACAAGTACGAGAATTAATAACCGAATTGGATATATTATGTAGTACATTGTTGCGGACACCACGCTAAGTCTAGCAACAAAACACATAACCAAGAAATTTATTCATATAGCATTAAATGAATCAAAAACTTATTGAACCGGGTCTATCGCGATATTTTCATTTACCTTCATTGCCTGACGTTTCAACACGGTAACAACTCCACAACAACTCCAGTAACAACTCGCTGTTTCATCAGTACGCCTGGGACCACAGCACGTGAAACCCTGTTGAAACGTCAGACAATGAAGGTAAATCAAAATATCGCGATGGACCCGGTTCAATAAGTTTTAATTATGTGTCCAAACCGCGAGAGTATAAAGTGTTATCCGAATGAAAAACCCATCAGAACCATACTTTATTTAAATAAAATTCCCAATTACGACACACTCACATGAACAAATGTCATCCTCTGAATAAAGGCTTTCACAGAACGTGAACATTATAAAGTGAACATTATATTCGGCGTGAACATGCGTTTGGAATTCATCAACCATATTGTGGACGGACGGGTAAAAAGGAGGATTGTACAAATTTCGTGCTTGACTTATCCGAATCCGGACCCTTCTCTTTATGTTCTAAACAACGTTTTTTAAAGTATTGTTTTATTCAATGTGTTTATTCTCCCTTTGCATACGTAATATCGCTTTCATTCAAATAAAAAAAATCATAAGCAGGTATTGTATTATACTGAGCATCCAAATAACATAAATTCACTTTCATTATAATATTATTAGATTATTAGAAAGTACTCACGAAGGATAATAGTAAAATTTCACGTATTTATAGCGAGTTTCCTCTATTCATGTAGACGCTGGGATGAATTTTCAAGACTCCCTCGGTTACGATTAGGTGGTAATTTGTATGGAGCGTTTTTAGCGCTCCGTAGGAATGTTTTAACTTTGACGGTCATTGCTGTCTTTTAGAGCAGTCTACTTAAGTGTATTCCCATTAAAGACATTTTGATCCCAATAAAAAACAATTAATATCCTCGAAAAAATAACTTCGCGTTATGTTTATATCACGAATTATCTGAAATTATAAATAAAAGTATTTATTAATAGAAGAAATACAGTATATTACAATGAACCACCGATACGAGGTGTTCCGTCAGTTTCCCTTTGTTTGATCTTCATACAGTCAGTTATTTCGGGGGTAATTAAACAAATACCGGAGTTTGAAGCATGTTACGTTTTAATTGTGGAGAAAGCGCCTTAGTGAATAATGACGTCTCTGTCTCATTATGGAGGTTCCTGGAAATTGTATATTTGCTGTCAGTTAGGAGACAACGCGGGGTTAATCGGTTTTTTTGTCCTAGTGAAACTGAGTGAAATTACAAATAAACGTTGCTCATTTTGATAAATTATATTAGACAGATGGTTACCAATGTCAAATATATGAGAAATCGAAATTAATGAGTACCAATTTGTATAATCGATATGTATCCCTCGACTCACATGCCCAGTATTCGTACCCGAGACCTAAGCTTTATAGACAGTTGCTCTACCTATACTTAGACTAATGTGTTGTCCAACAACAAAACTGATTTCATGCCTCTTGTACTGTACATACAATTTCCTGCCTCGTATGACTGTATTGTGGAATGAATTGTCGCATGCGACATTTCCGGACCGATACTACCTTCAAACCTTTAAGAAAAGAGCGTACACCCACCTGCTAGGCCGGCAACGCACTTGTAACTCCTCTGGTGCTGCAGGTGTCTATGGGTGATGGTAATCGCTTTCCATCAGGCCATCCGTTTGCCCATCCGTAAATAAGACGCATTTTTTCAGCAAACACATCAATTGTTCATGGACGATGCAATTAACACATCTTACACCTTTGTACGTGGTCGGAATAGGTTTCATGTGAATAGCACGATTCAATCATTCTTTGTGTCATTTCCGTTATAACCTACAGCGGCCGTTCTCGATTTGTATGGGGAAAGAACATTCTCGAGAACATAATTATAAGGTTAAAACAAACCATATTTTATATAAATAATATAAAATATATTTATTAGCAGAAGATAAACCCAGTGACAAGGGCTTTTTCAAGATGTTCTATTAAAACAAGTACAAATCATATCTGACAAGAGTCAGTCGGAGTCGCCCAGGATTAAATAAGAGTAAAACCTCTAACAAAACATTCCCCGTACGAAATCGGAAAAAGTTCTCGAAAACGGCACATCTTTAATAGCGACATCGTAATGTTATCAATATTCTATTCATTCGCACGAAGCTAAGCGAACTGAAACTGAACCAAATTAAATGCCCTCCTTTCATACTGAATTACCGCTAGGTACACAACATCGTAAAACTGGGCTAAAATTGTACGGCAGCTTTTACATCATACATATCACTTTACCGTTGACGTTTGAAAACTGTCCCGTAATTAAAACTGTCCAATTCATTAAAACTCGACTTTGCGCCCCATTTTTCCGAGTGTAAACACTCAAGCAGAGATGGACACTGGATTAATGAGCGGTCCCGCAAATCCCACGATCCCGTAAAGCCCGTATTCCCGGCCTGCATTAGTGTTGACAATGTCACGGCTTAGCCACCTTTATAATGCTAATATACTTGTTAAAATGCAGCACTGCCCTAGAATTATGTGGGAACTATATTTGGCTTACATTTTCATGTTGGCATTATTTTATGAGCCGCTTTTGTTTGTTGAACGGAAAAATTAATTGAAATGGAAATTAAATTGAGGGAAAGTTTTAACTTTTAGTCGCGCTTTGTGTCTAAAGTCCGAACTGAACAGAATGCTTTGCTTTTTCGAGTTGATGACATCCGAGTCAACTAGGTACATACGATAAAATAAACTGATTTTAAAGAGCATTAAAAAAACGAAGATAATACCGCGATACAGTGTTAAATATAATTTATTAACAATTACTAATTTTATATTAGCTACCATAAAAAAAAACAGGTGATACACGCAGGAATCTAAAGGAGAAGCCTATCTGGCCTGCCAATCAAAGGTCTCTCCAGTTTTCGTTAAATACGTGCTAATACTCAACATTGAATCTATAAGCTAACAGCTTAATTATGAATCCCTCGGTTCCGCGCCGAGCACCAAGTGGTCCAGTCTAAAGGCGAGCTCTATTGTCTATTGACATTTTATACTGAGCCTGTTATCTACAAACTAATACCGAACATGTTATCTGCAAGCGAGTACGTACGTAACGTATTACGTAATCATTCTGATAAACTCGCTTACAGCGCCGAGTGACACAGTGACAACACATTATTAAATTAGATGATTCAAATCTTTTATATTTATAATAAATTAGATAAAAAATATCTAAAAATTTAATATTTTTATCGATTCATATTTTTTATGTAGTAATACCACATTTTTATTTTTATAAATAATGGCACAAAGGTAAATTAAGAAACAAAAATTAAATGCGATCTACTACAATCTAAGCGGGACGTCAATCACACCAAATCTTTCATCCCTTAATTCTTTGCGCTACTGGAGCGCCCTCTGCGTCATATATGTTTTTTGACGTAGCGATCTGATAGCTCAGTTGAAAGAGCAATGCGCCGGAAACGCCGAGGTCACGGGTTCAAATCCCGCTTAGATTGTAGTAGATCGCATTAAATTTTTTTTTCTTAATTTACCTTTGTGTCATTATTTATAAAAATATCTAAAATACTGACATTTCTTTTTTTAGGCAACTTCCTGAGCCTCGTCATTAATGGATCAGAGCTCAGAAGAAGCCTGTTCAAGAGATCTGGATTAGATGGTTTACCCTTGAAATTTCGACAAACGTTTAATCGAATTTCAGTTCAAAGTCAACGGTACGCATTTTTTCATTTGATCGAATATTCATTACATCGAACAATTAAATGGTGTATTTTTATAACACCGATTTTTAATCTATAGAAATATTATTTATTATATACTTTATTTCGCAGTTCTTTATTTCATATTTTATTATTCCATATTTTATTATTTTGTTTTAAATTTTACATTTTAGAAAATCATTTCAGTATTTATCATTCTACAACTTCAACTAATTATGTGAGGAACTAAACGCAATGCGCTCGCGGACGGATGTGGGTAGATATTACGTTTTATGTGTGTACCCTTTTGTTTGCCTATGTATGCGAGCCGTTTCGTTTTTGGGGTCATAAAAAAAATAACCCTAACCTAACCTAACCTACCTATGTCTGCGAGCCGTTTCGTTTTTGGGGTCAGAAAAAAAAAATAACCCTAACCTAACCTAACCAACCTATGTCTGCGAGCCGTTTCGTTTTTGGGGTCATCAAAAGAAAATAACCCTAACCTAACCTAACCAACCTATGTCTGCGAGCCGTTTCGTTTTTGAGGTCATCAAAAAAAAAATAACCCTAACCTAACCTAGCCAACCTATGTCTGCGAGCCGTTTCGTTTTTGGGGTCATAAAAAAAATAACCCGAACCTAACCTAACCTACCTGTCTGCGAGTAGTTTCGTTTTTGGGGTCATAAAAAAAATAACCCTAACCTAACCAACCTATGTCTGCGAGCCGTTTCGTTTTTGGGGTCATCAAAAAAAAACCCTAACCTAACCAACCTATGTCTGCGAGCCGTTTCGTTTTTGGGGTCATCAAAAAAAAAATAACCCTAACCTAACCTAGCCAACCTATGGCTGCGAGCCGTTTCGTTTTTGGGGTCATGAAAAAAAAATAACCCTAACCTAACCTAACCAACCTATGTCTGCGAGCCGTTTCGTTTTTGGGGTCATCAAAAAAAAACCCTAACCTAACCAACCTATGTCTGCGAGCCGTTTCGTTTTTGGGGTCATCAAAAAAAAAATAACCCTAACCTAACCTGAAATGAATGAGTTGTATAATAATACTTCGATGAAATAATATAAATTATTTGATGTTCTGTCTTTAAAATAATCTATTAAATGTAATTTTAAGCATTTAAAATTCCTTATAACATAGCTCTAATAATTGTTATAATATGTAATGAATAGTCAATGAAGCCATAATACTCCAAGAGATAATATTTATACTGAATATTCTGTGAATCGTTTTCGATGAAATGAAATTCGATGAAAAGTTTGTCGAGATTTCAAGGGGCACCCGGATTAGATACATTCCTGGACATCTTCCTTGTGTGTCGTAATCGGAACCCACACTTTGGCGTAGCACCCTGATTACTTAAAATAATGGAAGGTTCTGGATTAAATTAGTCTTGATTTAGTAAAAAAAGCCTTTTATCTAACTAATCAAGATAGACTTAAGATTAGAAAACCGTCGACAAAGTACTAAAAGTCGACTAGCATTCTATAAAATAAACTGATTTTAAAGAGCATTAAAAAAACGAAGATAATACCGCGATACAGTGTGAAATATAATTTATTAACAATTACTAATTTTATATTAGCTACCATAAAAAAAAACAGGTGATACACGCAGGAATCTAAAGGAGAAGCCTATCTGGCCTGCCAATCAAAGGTCTCTCCAGTTTTCGTTAAATACGTGCTAATACTCAACATTGAATCTATAAGCTAACAGCTTAATTATGAATCCCTCGGTTCCGCGCCGAGCACCAAGTGGTCCAGTCTAAAGGCGAGCTCTATTGTCTATTGACATTTTATACTGAGCCTGTTATCTACAAACTAATACCGAACATGTTATCTGCAAGCGAGTACGTACGTAACGTATTACGTAATCATTCTGATAAACTCGCTTACAGCGCCGAGTGACACAGTGACAACACATTATTAAATTAGATGATTCAAATCTTTTATATTTATAATAAATTAGATAAAAAATATCTAAAAATTTAATATTTTTATCGATTCATATTTTTTATGTAGTAATACCACATTTTTATTTTTATAAATAATGGCACAAAGGTAAATTAAGAAACAAAAATTAAATGCGATCTACTACAATCTAAGCGGGACGTCAATCACACCAAATCTTTCATCCCTTAATTCTTTGCGCTACTGGAGCGCCCTCTGCGTCATATATGTTTTTTGACGTAGCGATCTGATAGCTCAGTTGAAAGAGCAATGCGCCGGAAACGCCGAGGTCACGGGTTCAAATCCCGCTTAGATTGTAGTAGATCGCATTAAATTTTTTTTTCTTAATTTACCTTTGTGTCATTATTTATAAAAATATCTAAAATACTGACATTTCTTTTTTTAGGCAACTTCCTGAGCCTCGTCATTAATGGATCAGAGCTCAGAAGAAGCCTGTTCAAGAGATCTGGATTAGATGGTTTACCCTTGAAATTTCGACAAACGTTTAATCGAATTTCAGTTCAAAGTCAACGGTACGCATTTTTTCATTTGATCGAATATTCATTACATCGAACAATTAAATGGTGTATTTTTATAACACCGATTTTTAATCTATAGAAATATTATTTATTATATACTTTATTTCGCAGTTCTTTATTTCATATTTTATTATTCCATATTTTATTATTTTGTTTTAAATTTTACATTTTAGAAAATCATTTCAGTATTTATCATTCTACAACTTCAACTAATTATGTGAGGAACTAAACGCAATGCGCTCGCGGACGGATGTGGGTAGATATTACGTTTTATGTGTGTACCCTTTTGTTTGCCTATGTATGCGAGCCGTTTCGTTTTTGGGGTCATAAAAAAAATAACCCTAACCTAACCTAACCTACCTATGTCTGCGAGCCGTTTCGTTTTTGGGGTCAGAAAAAAAAAATAACCCTAACCTAACCTAACCAACCTATGTCTGCGAGCCGTTTCGTTTTTGGGGTCATCAAAAGAAAATAACCCTAACCTAACCTAACCAACCTATGTCTGCGAGCCGTTTCGTTTTTGAGGTCATCAAAAAAAAAAATAACCCTAACCTAACCTAGCCAACCTATGTCTGCGAGCCGTTTCGTTTTTGGGGTCATAAAAAAAATAACCCGAACCTAACCTAACCTACCTGTCTGCGAGTAGTTTCGTTTTTGGGGTCATAAAAAAAATAACCCTAACCTAACCAACCTATGTCTGCGAGCCGTTTCGTTTTTGGGGTCATCAAAAAAAAACCCTAACCTAACCAACCTATGTCTGCGAGCCGTTTCGTTTTTGGGGTCATCAAAAAAAAAATAACCCTAACCTAACCTAGCCAACCTATGGCTGCGAGCCGTTTCGTTTTTGGGGTCATGAAAAAAAAATAACCCTAACCTAACCTAACCAACCTATGTCTGCGAGCCGTTTCGTTTTTGGGGTCATCAAAAAAAAACCCTAACCTAACCAACCTATGTCTGCGAGCCGTTTCGTTTTTGGGGTCATCAAAAAAAAAATAACCCTAACCTAACCTGAAATGAATGAGTTGTATAATAATACTTCGATGAAATAATATAAATTATTTGATGTTCTGTCTTTAAAATAATCTATTAAATGTAATTTTAAGCATTTAAAATTCCTTATAACATAGCTCTAATAATTGTTATAATATGTAATGAATAGTCAATGAAGCCATAATACTCCAAGAGATAATATTTATACTGAATATTCTGTGAATCGTTTTCGATGAAATGAAATTCGATGAAAAGTTTGTCGAGATTTCAAGGGGCACCCGGATTAGATACATTCCTGGACATCTTCCTTGTGTGTCGTAATCGGAACCCACACTTTGGCGTAGCACCCTGATTACTTAAAATAATGGAAGGTTCTGGATTAAATTAGTCTTGATTTAGTAAAAAAAGCCTTTTATCTAACTAATCAAGATAGACTTAAGATTAGACAACCGTCGACAAAGTACTAAAAGTCGACTAGCATTCCAAATAAACTAAATATAATGAAATATTTTACTGATGATATAGCAGCCAATTTATCACACTAAAACTCAATATTTAAAATTAATTAATACGTTAAATAATCATACATACCTTGTTTCTGAATATCCATTACAAAAAGAAATTACAACATAGAAGTTTTCCCGTAATATGGGTAAAACAACGAGCGGTAATTGCGCGAGTTACTGGTAGCACGAGTCGCGGGAAGAAATAGCCCACTTTTCGATAAAAATATCAGAATAAGGGTAATTAGCAAAATAGATATTTTCATATTTTCTGATTGTTTGGACATAGTAGACGTCAGAATAATTAGTAATATCAATAAATATGGCATTTAATTTTCTTATTTTTGTCATATGAAAGAAACCAGTGTGGAATGGTCTAGAGGGAACCTCTCTTATTTATTAACATTTGATACGGAGGAGTGGGGTTCGGGGTGACGAGATATCTAATACTGGAACAAAAGGGGTGGTGCTACTGCCAGCGGATAATCATAAAAAAAACACACCGAAATCGGCGTTTCCACCAAAAAATCACAGCGCCAGCGACAGCGACATGGTGTATGACGCCCGCTTTTCGTTGTCAAAAAAATTCGGCGGGCGTTCTTAATCACTTTTAGAGACGTATGCATATTCGTTGGACGCGCTGTTATCCTTCACGAGTGATTTCAGTGCAGTTACATAAACAAACAATGAAATACAGTTTTTTTTTTGGAAGACCAAAAGAAAAAATCTTCTGTTGCATTTTATTCTTTGCTGCTAGTCAAAGGTTTCTCCACTCTTCAATGTTACCTGTGGCTACTTTCCATCAACACATGCACATTATACTCAACATGAGCTAACAGCTTGATTACGTAATCATCCTAAACACTCGGCTTCGAGAGCGCCGAGCTCCCTTCCATCTAGACTCTAGAGGGAAAAGCTCTTGTCTATTGACATTTGATACGGAGGGAGTTGGGGAGATAAGATATCTAATACCAGAACTAAAGGCGAGGTACTACTGCCAGCGGATACTTATAAACATTCACATCGAAATCGTTGAGGTTGAAAAACAATTTACATACTTATAATAAACTCAATTGATGATTTAATTAAAAGTGTATGCATAGCTTTCACATTTTTAGGGTTCCGTACCCAAAGGGTAAAAATGGGGCCCTATTACTCAGACTTCGCCGTCCGTCCGTCCGTCCGTCTGTCACCAGGCTGTATCTCAAGAACGGTGATAGCTAGACAGTTGAAATTTTCACAGATGATGTATTTCTATTGCCGCTATAACAACAAATACTAAAAATAAAATAAAATTAATATTTAAGGGGGGCTCCCATATTTCAAACTTGTTATAGATTATATATATATTATGTATAGGTACGGAACCCTTCATGCGCGAGTTGGGCTCGCACTTGCCCAATTTTTTCCTATACTTGTAGTATAAGACTTCCTCCGTCAGACCGTCTTTACCAAATTTCATAGTTCTAGGTCAATGGAAAATATCTATACATTTTTGGTTCCCTTGAGAGTATCGATGTATACGTTCTTTGCGGCATAAACGGCTGTATCTTTATTTTACGTTAACTTAGAAGTTGATTTTTTCCAAGGCTTCAAGGGATTGTAGACGACTTGAGTATATGCTTTTAATTTCAACTTGATACCTCCACGCAACAAATAAAAGAGAAGGTACCTAAACGTTCATGTCGTATAGGGGGGGATAGATGGAGATTGGAGACAGCTACATACTAGATCAGCTACACCGACATGAGTTTGATTCTTAAATTTATGATGACCACGCATTCCTGAGGTAAGGGCTCTTGGCAGATGGACGGACAATAAAGTGATCCCATAAGGGTTCCGATTTTTCTTTCTGAGGTACGGAACCCTAAGAATCAGCCCGTCCCGAGCCCGCTAACAGTGGCGCACGTCACGTAATGCCGGCTCTGTACCGCGCAGTATAATAGGAAATCTTATATACGCTTTATTAAGTTAAAACCAGGATCTAGCACAACTTCCATTTTTGATTGGTATCTCAGAGGTTTCTCACAAACGGGATTATGTAAGTTGCTGGTCTTCTAGTTTGGGTAAAGTTATAGTTTGTGTATCGAGTGAAATATAGCATAGTTGTACCTTACTATAATTTTTTCTTAAATATCGGACAACTTACGTAATTCCGATTATATTCTTAACCCCCGACGAAAAAAGAGGGGGGGGGCGGGTTATAAGTTTAACTTGTGTATTTGTGTGCAAGTCTGTGGCATCGTAGCTCCCGAACGGATGGACCATTTTGAGTGCGTTTTTTTCATCAAAAGACTTGTCCGTCAAGAAGGTTCTACGAGTATGTTTGGTAAGAGCTTGCGTAGAAGAAAGAAGTTTACGTGAGATTGCCTTCGATTTCCCAGGAATCCCATCATCAGATCCCAACATGGTTACAATGGGAGCACCTCAAGAGCCCTGTCAAATAAAAAAGAATTTTAAGAATATACCGCATACCGCAATACCGCATATAATACCGCAGGATGGGTACCGGTGCAGAGGCAGACCGAAACGGAGATGGCGGGATGACCTGTACGCATTTGAGAACGTTTGGGAGCAACTTGCTCTTCAGCGAGACGACTGGAGAGAACGAGGGGAGGCCTTTGCCCAGCAGTGGGACACACACAAACAGGCTAGATAAAAAAAAAAAAAAAAAAAAAAAAAAGAATCAGCCTATGCTATGAAAGTGAAAATGTGGAGAAACCGACGTTTGAAGAAGTTAGGAAAGCTGTGATGAGACTTAAAAATAACAAGTGTCCAGGGATCGATGGTATACCAGGGGAAATGTGGAAGTATGGCGGCGGGGCAGTGCAGTCACGGTTGTACGAAATTATTAGTAGCACGTGGGATGAAGAAAGGCAGCCAACGGAATGGAACGTGGGTGTGATATGCCCCATACACAAGAAGGGTTCTAAGAAGAGGTGCGCTAATTATAGAGGTATTGCATTGCTTCCAACGGCTTACAAAGTACTCGCGTATGTTCTCCTGGGCCGTCTTGAACCGTATGCGGAAACCATTCTCGGGGACTACCAGTGCGGGTTCCGCCGAAACCGTTCACTGTGGACCAGATTTTTGTCTTGAAACAGTTAATGGAGAAGAAATGGGAATACGCACAGGTTATACACGCACTTTTTGTGGATTTCACGAAAGCCTACGACTGTGTGGACAAAGAGGCACTGTCTCAATACTGAAGTCATTCAGAATACCCACCAAACTTATTAAAATGGTTAGAGTTGCTACACAAGCAAGTAAGTTAACGGTCAGAGTTGGTGGGGCTCTTAGCGAAGAGTTCGTAGTAGCCACAGGACTTAAACAGGGAGACGCATTATCGCCAATGCTCTTTAACTTGTTGCTCGAGTACGTCATCCTAAGTGATTGGCAGAGGAGTGGAGCTAAATGGTTGGCACAAAATCGTAGGATATGCGGACGATCTAGCTCTCCTGGGACAGTGTGATTATGACGTGCGAGCGATGGCAAGAACTCTGGATGAAGAAGGAAAGAAAGTGGGTCTTCGAATCAGACTTGATAAGACGGAATATTTCCATATGCGACGATACAAGGGTTCGGCGTCCAGCAGAAAGGACTTAACTGTAGATGGGACAACCTATAAAGGGGTGTCAAAGTTTAAGTACCTTGGATGCACAGTGACAGATACCAACCAGAGGCAAGAGGAAATGGATATCCGGATCAAGAACGCCCTAAGATGTTCAGCAGCCCTTCATAAAATACTAACGTCCAAGCTTATCAGCAGAAGAACCAAGTTCAGAGTCTACAAGACTGTTATTAGACCGATTTTGGTTTATGGATGCGAGGCTTGGGCGTTGACCCTGAAAGAGGAGAATAGACTCTTAGTGGCAGAGAGGAAGATTTTTAGGAAGATTCTAGGACCCGCAAAGACAGATGACGGGAATTGGAGAGTCCGAAAGGACGCGGAAATTGAAGAGCTAGTGTCTGAGCCCAATGTAATCGGAGAAAGTAAATCTGCGCGACTTCGCTGGCTCGGTCACGTAGAAAGAATGGAGGAGGATCGTGCAGCCAAAAGAGCCTGGGACGTCCTAGTGGACGGCGTCCGGTCGGGCGACCGAGGTATCGCTGGATCGACGAAGTCCAGAAAGACTTGTGCCAGCTTCAAGGGGCCGATTTCGATTGGCGACAAGCAGCACAAGACAGAGTAGGATGGCGTAGCTTGGTGTCGGAGGCCAAGATCCACTTCGGGTCACTGAGCCAGCGAAGTAAGTACGTAAGTAAGAATCAGCGGAGATATCGGTGGAAAAATATTAATAATAAAGTGAAACATAGAACCTCCTCTTTTTTAAAGTTGGTCAAAAAAGTCTTTTTTAAATTTTGGACTAGTATTTAATATTATTAAGAGGTATTATATATAATAATGTTATATGATATCAAGCGATTAGATACGGAACCTCACTCCGGCCACAAAACATGTACAGAAATCAATCTACATACAAGCGCGCTCGAGCAAACGCACACATAGACATTTCTCACGGACACAATATCTCGGACCAGTTCAGACCAGTGCGAGCGCGAGTGCCATCCACTTGACGTGTCCGTGAGAAATGTCTATGTGTGCGTTTGCTCCAGCGCGCTTGTAGGTAGATTGATTTCTGTACCTATCTGTTTTGTGCTCGGGCACATTATTGCTCCTGCTAATTATACAATAACAGTTCCGCTACTAACCGAATTCCGATCCTAACTAATAGCCAATTGCGGCGTGTAGCGACATTACAGCTGAATATTTGATGGTGGCGATACTCAGTCGCGGGCTGAGGAATTATTGTGGCAGACAATGTGACACTAGATGGAATCTGTCTAAAATATATCTTAATCAAATAACGGCGATTCAGCGAGGCAATGCCGCCAGCATCTTCGGCACTATGCCGCAGGGGCCATTTTTAGATTTAGTTTAACTTTATTGTGTTCTAGTTAAGTTTATTTCTCATTTATGAATAAATTACTATAATATAAAAATCTAGAATTTTATAATCAAATCAATTGAAATGTAGTTTTTCTTGAGATTGTGGTGTATCCACATTAAAAATAATGAAACGTTACATGTTTCACTTTTAAGCATCTTTTATCACTGAAATGATGATATGGTTCCTAATAACATATCTTTGTATGTCTTATAGTTTTAGACTTGTCCATACTGACCGATCTAAATAGATAAATAGACCATGTACGTGTACTGTACATACAAAAATGTCAAAAACGAGAGATATAAAGAAATAAAATACAGTTCTCAACACAATAAAAACAAAACCCATTTTCCTGACCACATCGCTAGCCCCTTTATAAGTCAGAACCCTTGCCATGATTGTATGGAGGATTGTAGTTCTACAAAGTAACCGCTAGGGCGCTGTAGTGTTCCCTATACGAATCGTTTACGCTGTCGCTGGCGAGTACTGCCACGTTAACTCATGGTAAGAGCACAGGTCTGATGTCCACAAATCGACTCGCTAACGAGTGGACTGAAGCACTGCCCTTGTTTTCCGATTGTCAGTGCAGCTATAAAATCATTTTCTAGTTTTCACAGCATCCCGCGTTTATTTTCGCATCGACTGTTGTTGGGAATTTTTATTTAACTGTTAGTTTTCGTACAAAATAATCCCCAATTTATTACAAAGCAAACCACTTTTTAATATTCTGTTTGTCGAGCTCTTCGCGATATAACACGGGATTCGTAATCATAACACCCAGTTGTTTTTCCATTTATTTCCTACTTAGTATTATATTTTGAAATAAACCGAGGTGTTGTCTCAATTCAAGTTCGCAACAAATCAACAATACTTTAATTTATGTAATTTGAGGGTACGTTTCATACGATGTATAGACATAGTAATATACTGCGGAAATTTTAAAATTCTTGTGTTTAAACGCCTACCAAATATGTTAATAAATTCTAGCCGGTGTTCCGCAGGGTGGAGTGCTGTCTCCTTTGTTATTTTCAATATTCATTAATTCCATTACGCATAATCTCTCTTCACGATATCTCCTTTATGGTGACGATCTTCAAATTTACTTGCAGGGTGGAGTTGGAGAACTCCCGTCTATTATTAGTTCAGTAAATGACGACTTAGAGCACATTTTAGACTGGAGCAACAGATTTGGTCTTAGAGTTAATCCTGTAAAGACTCAAGCGATTATAATTGGTAGTGCTAAACTAATATCTAGGGTTGATTTTACTAGTTTGTTTCCGATCTATTTCGATGGTGTTTTAATACCTTTTTCACACCAAGTTAAGAACCTTGGTATTATCATGGATCGGACCTTATCTTGGGTGCCTCAGATAAATCAAGTTAGCAGGAAGATGTTTGCAGCAGTGAGTTCTCTGAGAAGACTCCGTAATTTCCTTCCAATCGCCACCAAAATTGCGCTTGCTCAAACTTTACTTCTTTCTATCATGGATTATTCTGATATCGCTTACCCTGATCTCACAGAGGAACAGCTAAATAAACTTGAGCGTATTCAGAATATTTGTATCAGGTTCATATTCGACTTACGCAAATATGACCATGTATCGAGTTTCCGTTCGCAGCTCAAGTGGCTTCTTATCCGTTTTCGTCGTAGCTCTCACATCCTTTCTCTTCTTTACAATATACTTTTCAACCCTGCAACTCCCCGTTACCTCAAGGAGCGTTTCAGTTATCTTCGGTCTGTTAGATCCTCTCAAAATTTGCTTCTGGCTGTCCCCTCTTCCTCCTCTAAATTCTACAACAGCTCTTTTACTTTCCAGGCTACCTTGTTGTGGAACTCTCTGCCTGTAGACTTATAACGTAGCCAATCCGTTGCCAATTTTAAAACACTCCTTAAAGAACATTATTTGTCCCTTCTTTAATTTTTTGGTATTGTGACCGACATGAAGTGTGGTTCGTTACTAATATTATTTTATATGTATATGCCTATGTTATGTATGTTTAAGTAGGTTTATTTGTGCATATATATTTATTTTTTTGGTATTTTATGTACGTTTATTTTAGTAGTTTATACAAATTCCATGATTACGTTTGCATCGCCTACTAATTTCTGACGTTTTTGTTTAATTTCGCTACCCAAAGGTTGTCTGGAAGAGATCGCTCTTTAGCGATAAGACCGCCTGTTGTTTACCTCTATTGAATGAAAAATTAAAATCTACTTGTAATTTGTTTGTATTTATTTCCTGTTGAGGTGTGCAATAAAGAATATTCTATTCTATTCTAAATTACTTCCAATAAATTCTTAATACTTGCCAAAACGGATGAATGCTCACCAAATAGTGTATCACAAACTATTGTATAAATAAAGCTAATATTTCTTTTTCTTACATGCTATAAAAATATGTGAACACCGTTCAAATTAATTTCAGACCAAATAATCTATATTATTGTTAAATGGATGTCACCAATATTTTATATTATAACTTCCATTTTAGTCATTTTTGCTGAGGCAAAAAACTAACTGTTGACCGTGAATTTTTTTGTTATACCAAACATATTACTACTCTCCCCAAACACAAGTAACTTGTTTATCGCTTTACGCATTCAATTAATATATGATATAGTACTTAAATAAATATTCGCTACTATTTAGATGCTCACCAAAATGGCTTTTATACCCTAAAACTAATAAATACTAATACTTAATAAATAGTGTATTGCAGAGACACTGTCCTTGAGTGCCGTAAATAAAAATTTAAAGTTAGCCTGCCATCGTCGTACGTACCTAACCTAAGCCAAGTCGGACCTGCCTTAAGGTGAAATAGGTAATGTTAGTAATCCTAAGCCAAGTCGGACCTGCCTTAAGGTGAAATAGGTAATGTTAGTAATCCTAAGCCAAGTCGGACCTGCCTTAAGGTGAAATAGGTAATGTTAGTAATCCTAAGCCAAGTCGGACGTGCGCGGCTCGCTGGCTTCGCTCGCTCGTTAGGGTAGGATTTGATTCATTCATTCATTCAAGAAATCGTTGGTCCTGTTTCTAATCTTTATCACCATTGTGACCAAAAGTAAATCCTAGAAAAATAGCCTGTGTAATGCACAGATGAAAATGTAGGAGCCATCCAAACGTTGAATCTCACCTGTGGTACAAAGCAAATTAAATAGAAATCGGGCATACGTGTAACGTGCTCGTCTCTTGCGGACATTCCAGAGTCACTGACGAGGAATATGTTATCGAAACGCAACTGTGCTGCTCACAAAGTAAGCGGGCGGTCGCGGCCAATCTCGGTAATTAGTGAGCGCTATGACGCCACCGCACGTTAGCTGGTTCAAGCGATGAGAGGACTCTTGATATTTCATGAGATATATACCAAGTTCTGATGCACAACTATGTTATTTAAATATGCCGTATCAAATTCACCTTTATGAACAGGCCACCGGAATGAGAAACCAACTTGGTGCGGAGTTGAAAGTGAACCTACAGTGAGTGCCAGTGTTGCTTGAAGGTTCGACACTTTTTAGTATTTTGGGCCACTTCTAGTGAGATACGAGCACAATTCTGATTGAGATAATCCAAACGTTGTAAGAAGTTCGTGGTTTTCAGAGCAGGGTTTTTCCGAAATTCTACACTCCTCAGTATCAGTCAGAACGAAACCCGACTATAGTCTAACGCTGTTTTTAGTGCCGTGGGCCACGTTTAATAGACCAAAAGTAGCGTTTATTGAGACTGGCCAATAGTCCGACTAAGTTTGTGGTTGCTGGTGCATGGTCATTTAAAAATAACTGAACCAGCACTGCGATACTGGTTGAGTGAATCCAAGCGTCTAAGTATATGGCGGCCGGGTGAGAGGTAATTCCGTGAGGCATCTTTATAGTTTGCGGAGTGTCTTATGGTATCTAAGCCCGTATTCGCTGTATTTACTATATTGGGCCACGTCCACTGGAGCAGACGTAGGGCACTGATTGAGACAGTCCGAGCGTCCAACTAAGTGTGTGGTGGCCGGCGGGGTAATTCCGTGAGGCATTGATAGCGCAGCCACTTTATAGTTTGAGCGCCGCTCCCGACGGGCTGCGGTTTACAATGAATGGTTTTACATCGCTTTTGATGCCCAATTTAATTTAAGGAAGTACTATAGAAGCCTCAGTGTAGTCAGATTGAAATTGAAAAGTTTTTTTAACAAATATTAAGAAACATAACATTTGTAATTCATACTAACGTAGGTACCACATTCCTTACCCTAAGCATTCTGCAGATAAATATATTAAGAATACCACAGTAAGTACTCATACTAAGTACCTAGTGCTGGCCGGTTAGAATAAAATGGATATTTGACATTCTTAGACCTCGGCGCCGCGGCGGTTATCAATCAAAGACGTTATCAATCTACCTATAAGGCTGCCCGTCCACTAAAACAGAAAAAAATTACCAATCAGGTTACGCCAAAATAAGTGCGTTTAAATCTGAGGAATGTGATTGGTTTATTTTACATAGACACGCCCCTCTTCAGTGTACTGGCAGCCTAATTGCACGACAACATTCTGCTTGAGAACATCACATTGCCTTTATTTTCACGGTGTATAAACAAATAGAAATTTTTAAAACAGGGTGCAGTGGAGACTCCAACGTACGTCGTGCTCACTCTAACATATACCTCCTTGCGTCCTGCAGGGCCGAGCTGGCGAGCGTGTAAACTAGCCATTATAAATAGGAAGTAATTTTCTTGATCACTGTTCCCTTGAGTGAAGGCTACATTCAAGCGACTCTGGATACGAGATGCGACCGATACAAAACTACATCCTTGCTCGTATGATAATATGGATGTGTGTCAGTTAATTTATTGGTTGGAATGTTTTAGGAGAGTCCTGATTAGTCGCAGCAATAAAGAAATGATATTTCGTAATACGCAGGCACGGATACGTATACGGTTGACAGAACATAAATTAATAAGTCAAAGTTGGAGTGAGTTGTATTATCACAAATAATTACAAATAAAATCTTGTAAGCCTTTTCCAATCGGCGCTGATTCTTCAACCTTCATGAGATCATCAGATCTTGTGGGAAGTCTAACAACTACTCTACACCTTATAGCAAGTGGTTGCCATTTCAACGTCAACACCACCAGTTTTTGAGGAATGTACCAATAGTCGCTTACTTATAAAAGTTTGCAACACACCTATGCCTAGAGGACCCCTATTTCGTGTGCCCGACCCGCAGACCGACAAGATCGGTTATCGTCACACACCTATTGGGTTCCGTACTCGACAAAATGAGCCGACTGTCCACTCCACTCGTACTTGAAATCGAGGTAATCAAGCTGCTATTAGAACTAGGGGTGGGAAACTATTTGAACGGAAGATACCAACATTTTAAGCTGCACAGTTATAGGCCCTTAGGATTTTACATGACCTAAGTCTACAAAATGTTTAGTAAGCAGAAAGGTCAGTCGGCCACCAGTTTATAATATAAAGATTATAATAATTGAGATTGAGATTGAGATATTTATTGATAAAATTATAGAATTTTACATGTCATTTCATTATTTTACATAAATAGTATAAGTAATTTCATTCACAAAATTTTATATTATGCCATGAGATTATTAATATTCATTTAAATTATTTAAATTACATATTATTCATTTAAATTATTTACAGGTATAATTTTTATTAGTATTTTAATTATAATTCTTCAATTTAATGGTTATGCATTTAACATTTTATCTGTTGTCTATATTATGTCCAAACATCCAAACCTCTCAAGCAAATAATGTAGGGTGTTATCTAATTTAATACACAAAACAAGGTGTGTTGTAGATTTTATTACCGCGTCATAAATTCCGCTATGCTGTAGCAAGCGAGGTCGATTAACATTAGTTTTAGTCTATGAGTGAATATTTTGTCGCTTGCAGCGTTCACGATATCACTCGGAAGTGTATTGTAAATCTTAACACCAAGGACACCGAGTGACTTTCGCGCTTTCGCGAGTCTCCGACGAGGGACGAGCAGCAGGTGCGCGCCTCGGGTGTTCCTGTCGTGGCACTGCCCGCGGCTTGTGTACTGGTCTAGGTTAGCTCTCACATATTGACAGGCTGTTAATAAAGGTGTAGTAAGGGTATATCTTCATTAGATGACTCGTTTCAAACAAGAGCTACTTTAAACTGCGAACAATATCACCGGACATTCCCAACCCAGTTCGGCTTCGCAAACCACATCCGTTAAGAGTTGCCACGGTCGGACGCTCCTAGGACGAATATTTTGACAAAACGTACATTTTCACCCAATTCAAGGAAGTTGCTTAAGAAGAAATATCACTGCTAATTATCCCATACAGATCGAGGTTAGTTCTCGTCGTTTCCTCTTCGAAAATTTAACCAATCTTTATGAAATTATGGAAACCCAACGAGGAAACCTCCGATTTGAATAAACTGATTATGTTTAGTTTGGACCTCATTTGTATCCGATATCATAGTTTTCAGGTGCAAACTTTGTGCAAATGATTATAAAATTAATACCGCAGTTTTCAGCAATGTAAAAACGAAACCAAAACAGATATTCTAACAGAGTGGACAATTGGAACTGACAATTAAAAAGTTCAGAAACGTGTTAAATGGGCTCCAGAACTATCTGGCACAACTTTACTTTAGCGAGTGGCTCGTTAGCAAGAGCTCTCCGTAACCGACCAAACGTACCTAGGTCTGACCAACAGAGTGTGAAACTAGGCTTTAAAACTGTACGGACCTTGAACTTTAAACCAACTTTAAATACGTATTAACAAACAGTGCGAACCGCTGCATCTGCATAGCTCAGTAATCATCAATGAGTTAGTGAGAGAACGAATAGTTAAGCGAAGTCTTCCAAAAGAAATGTACGTGTTTTTCCAAGTGCGTGTGCGTGTCCATTTTTGGTTTCGAATGAGTGTTTTTTTTTCCAGTGAATGATCTTGTTCTGGCCGTGTCTTACAAGAAACTTGGACCCACACCCCACAAAATACCACATTTTTATGTTTTTAAATATTGACATAAAAGTAAATTATGAAATGAAATGTAATATTTATTAGTTTGCATGAAGCATGTAATGTGATCTACTACAATGTACAAACAAGACTCAAACCTGCGGCCCTACGTTTTTAGCCGTTGGACCCCGAAGTTTTAGGTCACTAATGGGACCTGTTTAATAGGGGAACCCGGGGCAATATGGGCCCCTTAAGGATATGTCGTGATGAAATGGGAACGGAGTAAAATAAATAATTCTTTAAGTAGTCATTTATTACACTAACTAACAGTCGTTAATTATAACACAAAATAATTAGCTCAGTCTACCATATCTTTGGTCCATTGGCATTAAACCAAAAAATGCAAATTGCTCATTTTGCCCCGTGCTCGGGGCAATATGGTCATACCTGGGGCATTATGAGCCGGGACACTATGGAAAAGAAACAAAAAAGTATATAAGCTAAAATATAGCACAAAAGGAACAGATTATAAGGATTCATCATCGTTGTCTTCTTCTGCACATGAGCAATGAGCCCACGCTCACGTGTCACCCTTTTAAACTCGCGACAAGATACCCAAACCTCTTTGGATTGAGAGTACCAATCTCCACAATTTAGGCACTCTACATCTTCATCATTTTTCTTTGGGGCTTTGATTTTTCCAGTTCCATTTTATACGGTGAACTTGTAACTCCAGCAACTCCATTTTTTGACTGTCCCAACCACCGCGATTAGCATTCATTTTATAATTTCTAACCATGTTTGCTGCTGCAAGAAAAATATCATCAGATTATTATAATTATCTTAAAACATCCGAAATCAGAGGCCTCATCAGTGCCCATATTGCACTTATCAATTTTAGCGGCATTGCCCATATTACCCCGCCCATAATGCCCCAACATCATAATTTTAACTAACTAACCCTGAAACCAATAAACCTTTATTTAAATTAAAATTACTTTGAGTCATATACAAACTTAAGATGTTTAAGTATTAAAACGTTATTGTTGATTAAAGAATAACACAAATATCTATCAGATTCAGGGAACACAAAATATGGAAAAATTAGATCAAAATTCGTACTTACGTAAATTTGTCGCCGGCTTCGGGAGACGCGCACGAATGTCATCATCACCACTCACCGCGCGGTCGCGCGGCCATCTGACGCCCGTCTAAGCACTAACGTTCGGCGTTTGCAGGTGGGCAGGGGGAGGAGATAGAGTTCTCATATTGCCCCGGGTGCCTGTAATGCCCCGGTTTCCCCTATTACTTACACGCATAAATGTTTTTACTCGTGGATTTTTTAAAGGTCTTTTTCATTACCATAATTTTGATAATTTCTTCTTCTTCCATTCCATTCACTAAATCCGGACTTCTTTGTCCTCAACCTTCATTTAGCATGGTTTAGTGGATATTCGATAAAGATATCATAAATTTCGTGGTAAAGTAACTGCAGAAAATCGGTGATCTGTGTGATTCGCGGCCCTAGTGGCCATCGCATTTGCATGACAATCGCCCACGATAATGACGAATGGCGCTGGACTGCCTTTGGGTGAATTTTACAAATGGCCGGTGGAAAAGGGTTGTAGAAGACACGAGTCCTTTTTGCACAGAGGTTTTGTTATGCATTGTTAATTTTTATCCGATATAATGCTGTCACGTATACGTATTAGGAATTTACGAGCACGACGTGTCGTGGAAATCTCACTGATATCATAACAGTAAAATTATGTGTGTGCGTGCGCGTGTGAGTATGTATGTTTGTTACTTGATGTTACTTAATATGTATGTTTGTAAAAACATAAAACAACAACCTTTGACCGTATACGTATGACAAAGCGAAGAAGAGACATTGCCGTGAATCTGCCAAAAACAAACACCATTTTTGCTAGCAGACAATATAACAAACAATCATCACATCTATACAACACTATAAATAAAGAACTTGATATTTACTCACTGTTACAGCGAGAGGTAAAAATGAAATTAACTACATGGTTGGAAGATAAAAATTATGATCAGATAGAGGTATACGCAGGCTAGACAGAAATACACATACACGCACACACACATACTCACACGCACACACGCACCCGCATTTAGATACATATATACAAATTTAAATGATAATTATAAGTTAAGTAGAATATAAAATTGTATAGATTTAGACCTAATAACTAAAAATTGTATAGTACTTGTTAACTTGTATACACGGAAGAGCGGTGTAGTAGAGTTGTTAGTCCGCTGTTTTCTAACATAATTGTGCGCATCGGGTTACAAGCATGAAATTTCTATCACAGATAGAGTGTTCCACGGTGATTATTTTCAGATGTGGAGGGAAGTCAGATTCGTCCCCTGTCAGGCGGGAGAGAGGAGTGAATACGGCCAAGTATCCCTCTTTTCTTTCTTTATTGCTGGTCAGTTAAGTCTACCAGGACGTGTTTGGTATCGTTTCCGTGTAAAACAAATATCAGAAATTCATTTTTTATGTTATTTTTGTATAGTTCTATATAAAAATATGGGTGTAATGGCTGAAAAGGTAAAAATCACAACAAGTTATTTTATTCAGTGAGGTAAATTAGTTCAATTTCGTGAACATTTTCAAATTATTATTATTATTTCAAAAAGTTCATTTAATCTGGTTTCTAAAAATATATGCATGTTGGGCACTTCTCATACAAACAGTAGCTTAAAATATATCTTTACGTCGGCGTAACCAACGTAAATCTCCGAACGCATCTTATTTCGCTTCATTAAATACATTAAATAATGATTATTAACATGCTTTTACATATAATATTTATTATTACGCCCTAGAAAAACAAATTAATGTAATTAAAACAAAATATTTTTTGCTAATGTATCACGTGCACACGGGCTAATCTCAACATCGACAATTTATTTAAGTTACTGTTTGTATGAAGAGTGCCCAATATTTATATATTTTTAGAAACTATATTAAATTAGTTATTTTGCAATATTTTTCTTAGTTGTAAATATTCAGGAAATATAACTAATTTATCTCCCTGAATAAAAAAAACTTGTTGTGATTTTTACAATTTCGGAAATACAACCATATTTTTATATGGTACTATGAATAAATAACATGAAAAATGAATCCCTGATATCTGTTTTACACGAAAACGACACGACATAAGTCCTACTAGCGTTACCTGATCAGTAATATAAAAAGAAAAAGAGGACTCCTTTGTCCTATTCACCCCACTTTCCCGCCGCACAGGGGTCGAATCTGACTTCCCTCCACATCTGAAAATAATCACCGCAGAATATTCTATCTGTGGTAGAAATTTCGTGGTTGTATCCCGATGTACACAATTTCGCGACTTAGCAAAATGTACAAGAACAAGCAGGCTAAGCTTAACATCAACATTTTTTTCAAGGTACTTTTTGTATGAGATGTGCCCAATATGTAGGTATACATTTTTAAAAACAAGATTACATTTTCTGCTTAGTAATATTTTATTAAATTGTAAATATTCAGGATAGATAACTAATTTATCGTTCTGAATAAAAAAAACTTGTTGTGATTTTTACCTTTTCGGCAATAAACCCAAATTTTTATATGAAACTATTCTTAAATAACATGAAAAAATTATAGCTTATATCTAGACACGCGGCAGCGTGTCCAGCCAAGTTCACCGCAGGAACTGGCGAGCAGCAGCCGTGTGTTATATTACACGAACCGTTTGGAGCCACTTTTGACCCCTCAATAACTCCAAATCTATTCAACAGAAAAAAATGAAATTTGGCTTATGTATTTAGGTCCCTGAGAACAACTAGAACCACAAATTTCATAAATGTAGATGAAATAGTTATTGAGATATTGACGTCCAAAAAACGGCATTTTTATCACTGACTGACTGACTCACTAGTAATCAAAAACCTAACCCACTTCCAGGTGACCTAGAAAGATGAAATTTGGCATTCAGCTTGGTAATTGTGTGTGTACACATATAAAAATCAAAAACAGTGATATTTTTTAGTTTTATTATTATTATTATTTATGCTTGTTGCCTCAGAACTCCGTCATTTACTAACCGATTTGGAAAATTCTTTCTTTGTTTGTAAGATGGCACTCTCTCTCTCACACACACACCACACACACACACACACACACACACACACACACACACACACACACACAACACAGACAGAGAAGGTTAATAAATTGCCGTGGCGCGGGGACGGATAGCGAAGCGCGGGAGCGCGGCGTGGCGAGGAGCGGTCCGGCCCCTCCCTCTACCCCGCGTCACTCTAGTCAAGACAGGTGGGGCGTCAATTCAAATTTCTGTACAAAAAGTAATGATATCCCATCAAAAACATAAATGTTAAATTAGAGCCAAGTTCTCGCATGCAACGTTGTCGACTTCGCCGACAAAAGAATTGAGATCTATATGGGCGCCAAGTTCTTTGCCCTAAATTTTTTAGATACAAGGACATGCGACATACTCAATGCATTTATTTTACTTGGGGTGTAATTCAATATCAAGATTTGACTTGGCTAGTTTTCACAAACTGACTTAATTTTATCAAAGTAACATAGTATTATTATCAAGCTAACAGTATAAGTAACAGGACGTACACTAACTTGCGTACATACCTTTACGAAAATAGGTTAATGATTAGACAAATGTAATATACATTTATATGTAAAAACTAGCCAAGTCCAGTCTTGATATTGAATTACACCCCAAGTAAAATAAATGCATTGAGTATGTCGCATGTCCTTGTATCTAAAAAATTTAGGGCAAAGAACTTGGCGCCCATATAGATCTCAATTCTTTTGTCGGCGAAGTCGACAACGTTGCATGCGAGAACTTGGCTCTAATTTAACATTTATGTTTTTGATGGGATCTATTTTACACGGAAACGATGTCGCGCAAGCCCTAATAGCCTTAACTGATCAGTAATAAAAAAAAGAAAAAGAACAGTACTTGGTCCTCTTCACCCCGCTCTCCCACCACACAGGGGACGAATCTGACTTCCCTCCACATCTGAAAATAATCACTGTGGAACGCTCTATGTGTGGTAGAAATTTTATGCTTGTAACCCGATGCGCACAATTTCGCGGCTTAGCAACTCTACTAGTGGACTCCTGGCACAAGTTATTTAATAATTTACAAGGAGACGCCGGCCATTTGTAATATTGTACTTACTATTTGTTACAGTAATAAATAATTTTAATTTAATTTCATTTAATTTACTTATTGAAGTCGCAACCGCTGGACGGATTTGCTTGAAATTTAGAACAGAGATAAATACTTACTTGATAACGTAACTTAATACAGGCTTTTTATCCCCATAAAAATGCATGGTTAGTGTATGTTTTAATGCGAGTGAAGTCATGGGCCACAGCGAGTGATATAAAAAAAAGTGTTTGTGTCAGCTCCGACGCACGACTGGAGTTTACTCTTCAGGCCAGGCGCGCACCACGATTTTTTTTAGTCGCGCGATAATTTTGTCGCAGAAATAAGCTTACTTATGGGTTTATGAAAATCGTGGTGCGCGCACTCTCATATAAATAAACCCATAGACGCTGACGGAACAATTCTACGGGTATGGCTACGCCGGGATTAAGAGCCGTCCAGGCCGTCAAAGCATCGGAGGCGTAAGGAATGATAGCCTTGTCACCATCAAAAGATAAAATTTGAGTGACAAGGTCCACCACCCCACACGCCGAAGTCAGGAAGGCCGGGAGGCTCACATCTCGCGCGCGACGCACGCCCAAACCACCAGTTCGAATCGGCAGAGAAACCTGGTCCCATTGACCTTGGTTAAGGGAGACGTTCAGCACCTTTTCCAAACTCTCCTTCAACACGAAGTCAAAGGAGTCTGTCTGGACAGGGTGCAGCCAGGCTGGCACGGTGCACAAGAAATATGTCAGCTTAGGCACGGCAAAGCAAACTCGCAACATAACGAGGGCTACGTGAGCCGAAAGTTCATTCAACCTCTGCGCAGCCATCAGCAGAAGCAGCTTTCTCTCCTCGAAGGCTTCAGGAATGGCTTCTGGGAATATTGGGGACCCCAAGAGGTTGAAAGATCTCGCCGACAACACTTTCAGTCCGGGGAGCAGAGCACTGAATAAGGGGAAAGAATCGTGTGAGTTGGTACTGCAGGGGAAAAATTCGCATTTGCTGAAATTAATATCTAAACCCAGAGCTTTTAAACGAGGCAGGAGCATGAGCAAGTCTTGTTCCACTTCTTCAGGTTTACCACCTAGGGTACCGTCATCTAGGTACCAGATATTCAATGGGGATTTAACCTCTGAAATTACCTTTTGTATGGCCAGACAGAAAACTAAAGGGCCTAGCGGATCCCCCTGCTGTGCACCAACTTGGGAAAGAACAAGAGGACCATTGTAGAAAAGATTAGAAGCGGAAGAATATACTTGGAAAATGAAGGGGTAGAGTGATGGCACTTTATCCTTCACTTCGGACAGTAAAACATCACGCTCCACTGAGTTAAACGCGTTTTTTAAATCAATTTTAATTAATAATAATAATAATGAAATAATGAACTTTATTCTGCAAGTAGGCCACAAGGGCACTTTTACATGTCTGAGTCTACCGGAATTTCACAAGAGGAGACCACTGTTGAGAAGAAACGCCGAAAGAAACTCAACAGTCAGTCATTTTTTCAGAAAGCATAAGTACTTAACTATTACAATGATATGAACTTAACTATACGTATTAAAACGGATTCTAAGTTTTTGCTATCTACCGAAAAAGCCCGCGTAGCGTGAATTACAGCCTCGCAGCCCAATCTTGTGCCAAACCCTAATTGGCAAGGTTGCAGATAAGCTGCCATTTCTTCTCTCACTGCACGGCATCCTAGCTTTGCCGTTAAGCGGCGGAAAGCGCTGCCTATGGCAATGGGTCTTATACCATCGTCTTTTTTTGACAGCGCACATAAGGAAGCACCATAAATATAGGAGCAAACTTCAGGGTTTTTAATTGACCACTGAGCAAAAAATTACAAAGCTTGGCCAGATGTTCCAGGAGCCGAAAATCGGCGTCTCCCGCAGATGCAGACGTAAGCTCCTTAAGATGAACAGGGCGGATACCATCCAAACCGGCGGCCGAACTATTGTTGAAAGAGCTGAGTGCCTGCTCCACTTCCTCCGGCTTAACAGTTAAGGCAGAAATAGATATGTCAGGTTCCGGTGGAAGTACCAGCGGCCGGGACGGGGCTGGATGCTTCGACTGCAGCGTAGCTAAAGTCTCAGGGCTCGACGGCGCCACGCCCTCATCCGACATAAGCACTCGCACTGCACCTGAGATCCCCTTCATGTACTTTACGCTCAATTGTCTTCAGTATGGAGTGTGATCTCAAAGGCGTGGTCTCTGCACCGATGTTCCCACTGATATCAAAAGAAGCAGAGTTAATATTTCTCTTAACTTTCGTGGTTAAATTGCTCGTGGCTGACGCTTCAGGCGATTTGAGTGCGGAATAGGCAAAAGACAGTAAACTAAACCATTCGAGAGTGCCATTGGAGTCGATACACTTATCAATGAGGTCGCTCAATTTGGCCGCTGCCAAGTTTCGCGCCCCTTTGGGGATATGCCGTAACACACGTACTGACTGCTTTAACGTAGCTAGATCACCAAAATCTAGATGAATGGGGTTGTTACCATGAGCTTGCTGTGAAACCGACAGTCTAGGGTTGGAGGGGATGACTTGGGGAAAATGTTTATGCATGTGCCCTATATGCACTTTAAGTCCATGAGGGGTAAAAGTTCGAGTTGAGTTGGGACAACGGGGACAGCGCAAGGATGAAGAAGGATCACTCATATTTATAACTAACACTTACAAATAAAAGTAAAAATACAAGCAATTATAATAAAAAAAGATACAATTTAAAAGCCAACATCAAAAACATAACAATTTCGATTTAAACTTCATAGCTTCTTGTCGGTCGGCAAGACTCCCGTCTAGAAAATGAATGGCTCGGTTGTGTTGGATCCTTGATTTATGTATGTATTTATCCTGGAAAGTTTCACGAAATCAAAACCATTCTGCGGCTGAATGCAGGAAAATGAGAGCAGTGGTGATGGAAAAGTATTCACGCCTTCTCTATTTCTAAGCTTAAAGCTGAGTCACAATTAAAGCGGTCTCTCTCTCTACAGCAAGACGTCTTCTTCGATCTTAGCACCATACAAGCACGGCTTAAACACCAAGAAAACACGGTCTTTGCATTGCACGTTATAAAAGTTGTAATCTTGGATATCACAAAAATTCGTTAGGTTTGTTTGGGAGCTGAAACGAACACGTATCTTTTAGCCGATTGTGTGACGGGCGCTATTGTTTCAAAAGCAGCACATTTTACCCGTTAAGCGTAGATTTTATTAAATTTTATTTTATTTATAAAATTTTGTTGACACTCGACATGAAGTTGACATTGACAATTTTATAGTTTGTTTATGTGAACATAATGGTAGTTTAAAAAGTCGTATCTCAGTATACGATCGGGGTAAAAATACGACTTCTTAATTTAGCAGGTTATGCGTTAAGCGTTATAGACTAAGATCCCGATATAAAACGACCTTCACCGAGATGTTTATTTGATGAATGTATTTTATATTTAGTTTAATATGTCAATAAATATATTGCATATGGGTTGCCTAACAATTTTTAGTCCAGGGTATGTTTAGTAAAAAATAAAAATATATATTTTTTTAACATTTCACCGATTTGATTATTAGATAAATTCATAATTAAATAATCTTTAATTTTATTCAGTTTCAATTCAATAATCAGACCGTTGCAAAATGCTAGTAGGTATAGATTTACCTGTTTATACCTGGCTACCCGATAGTTGTGACGGGAAAAGAATAGGTAACCTAACGTTTGCATATTCTATGGGCTTCATACTTTCGATTGGTATAGAATTTATCTAATATTAATCAAACCGGTGAAATGTTTAAAACATTTTTTTTTATTATTAATTAATCATACCCTGGACTAAAATTTGTTAGGCAACCCATATGCAATATATTTATTGACATATTAAATTGATTATAAAATACATTTCATAAAATAAACATCTCGGTGAAGGTCATTTTATATCGGGATCTTAGCCTATAACGCGTAACGCATAACCTGCTAAATTAAGAAGTCGTATTTTTACTCCGATCGTATACTGAGATACGACTTTTTAAATTAGCACGGCAGATACGTTCGATTTCATACCCCATATTTTTCATACCCCGGGCTTATATATGAAAATCGATTCTTAAGGAGTTAACTCCAATAAAAACCGGCCAAGAGCATGTCGGGCCACGCTCAGTGTAGGGTTCCGTAGTTGCCCATCCTTCACAATAGACGAAAATTACGAGAAACATTTAAAGTACGAGAAAGATTTCAAACTCTATAAAAAGGTCGTAAACGCCAAAGTAACAGTAACTACTTATTACCTTCTGGAAGTTATCGATTACTCGCACCAGATTGAGTGAAATGTTTTAATACAGTATGGCACTTAACCGATATGTATAACGTTCGAAGTGTAAGGACATCGCGCGGCACTTACGTCATTTTAAAGAAAATTATGATTTTTTGCGATAACTCAAAAATGGCTCGACCGATTTTATTCAATATAGTTTTCATTGAAAGTACTTATAAGGCCTCATCTTCATGAATTTTTGCATAATTTTTTGACCCATGGTTAAAAAGTTAGAAGGGGGGAAACTATTTTTTTTATTTTCGAAGCGAATATTTACAAAACTGCTGACTTTATCAATTAATAATGTTCGAAGACCCCTATTATTTTTAAAAGACCTATTCAACGACACCCCACACACTAGTGTTGGAATGAAAAAAAAAATCACCCCTACTTCAGGTGTACGGGAGGTACCCGAAAAAAAATTTTTTTTTTTAGTTTTTATTCTACCGTTTTGTCGGCGTGATACATACACATACTCATACCAAATTTCAGCTTTCTAGTACTAATGATCACGGAGCTAAGCCGCGGACGGACAGACAGACAGACAGACAGACAGACAGACGGACATGGCGAAACTTTAAGGGTTCCTAGTTGACTACGGAACCCTAAAAACAAGCCCAGTTTAATAACCATCTAACAAAATTAAAAAATCAAAACGTTCACGGACACAGGAACAGTGAAACATTGCATAGTCAAAACTCATACAAAATATTTAACCTTTATATGTATGTATGACACTACGAGAAATTTACGGCTGTAGACGGCTGTTTTACGGAGATAACAATTGCCGTCCACAGACGCAGTGCAGTATCTCGAGTCCTAATTTAACCTCTCCCGGCGTACTGTCCGTGAAAGTGTTTTTGTAACCTCACACAAGTATAATGTTTATTTATTTAATCTTTATTGCACAAAAGAAAACTTATCGTACAAAAGGCGGACTTAATGCCATGAGGCATTCTCCACCAGTCAACCCTAGGGCAAAGCTGAAACGGTTTCATTTTCGGACTTCAAAAATGACAATCATGTTTCGCCGTCAGCTTAACTGGCTTCGCATTCGTAGTCGCAGATCCCTCAGGATCCTTTGCTGTCTGTTTTCTATCCTGTACGAGCCTTCTCCTCCAGGATATCTCATTATTAAATTCATTTTTCAAACTCCCCGTCCAGGCTGTGAACTTCGCTCCTCTCCAATTCTCAAACTTTCCATTCCATCGCACCATACTGGTTTCATGTCTAATACTTTTGCCGTTCAGGCATGCCGTCTCTGGAATTCACTCCCTCTCTCTATCAGACAAGCCCAAGGTAGCTTTCAAGTGTATGCTGCGTAAGCATCTGGTGGAACAAGAGCCCGAATAGTCCATCCATCATCCCATGTTGTAGACTTTCGTACTTATATATTTGTATTCATTATTTGTATATATATTTATAGTGTGTAAATGTAGGTATGTATTTTTGTAAAAACTGTAATATATATTTTGTATTTACTTGTACCCTAGATCCTCTCTGTACCATCAGATTTCTGATTTGCACCCACTTCTAGTATCTCTGCTTGGCCCTATAGTTGACTGGTAGAGAATGCCATTTGGCATTAAGTCCGCCATTTGTACTGACTTTTGTTTTGTACAATAAAGTTTAAATAAATAAATATATACATACTTATATAATATATATAAATATATACAGTAATAAAACATACTAAGTAGATAGACTAGGAGACTTCAGTTCAGCCAGCAAAGAAGCTGCACACGAACTTTTTAGGGTTCCATAGTCAACTAGGAACCCTTATATTAACCAGTGCGGTGAAGAGTGATAGAAAGGGCGAGATTGCCGGATGAGCGAAAAAGACGGTTACGAGTGTTGTGTCATATAAACAAATTTTGCACATACATCGTCACACTCAGTCATGAATTAAAACAGGATTATTTAGATATAACATTTACACACTTACGAGAAAATGCTAGTGGACTATGAATTTTTAACATTGAAGATAAATAATATTTGCTATTGATATTTCCAGAATTCAGTGTAGGAATGTTTGGGCACAGCCAATACAATTATTCTGTTTCTTGTTTCTAATAACGCCGGCCATACATTATAAATGTTGCTTCAAACAAATACGATTATTTGTTCGTGGATTGCGGAGATCGAGCAATCAAACTAGACCTATAATTGGCACATTTCATATTTGCGTGATTCGGGAACAGAACCGAAAATGAAGCCATGCCAACATGGAGATATTAAAACACAATCGTATCGGTCATCGGGCACAGTGTAACTACGGCAGTAGATCATTTTCATACTGAGTATACACAGTGTACGCGAGCTCAGGCTATTAATCGTTGTTTGCCCAAGACCTGGCCACGTAATACTAAAATCCATATAACCGGTTTAGTTACGTCGTATAAGTTGAAAATCGCTTGACATGTTTCGAATCGGTTCGTAAATAATGAAGCTCCCAGTAGTTTTCTATGTAATTAAGCAATACAGACCCAGTAACAAAATATTCATGCTCAACTCGGAAATACTTGGCCTTGCTCGTACCAGAACCCAGAATCGCCAGTACCTATAGTTAATCAATCAATCAATCCCATAGCCCATAGATTAATACCTTAAAACTAAAATACATAGGTATCAAATAACACAATAATATAAAATAAATACGTTAGTTCGGCGACGTGCGACGTAACTTCTGGGTGTCGGGTAACCGTCCGCAGAATCGCCGGAACACGACACTTTTCGGCCAGAATTCCTCCTGCAGGAAGGTCGACAACTTGAAAGTAGGCACCCTCATCCCAAATTAAGCGAAGTTCACATTGTGACGAAACTAACTGTTCGATCCTCAGTGTGAAGTTGGTCTTTACTCGCAAATACTCGACGATGCTATCTGCTTTCGTCGTGTAGTGCAGTCTGGACACATACAACAATTTCGTCGGGGCCGTAGGCTGGAGTAGATGTTGCGATCCAGTCACTGCAGTTCCACAGTGGTTGCGAAGAGTCGGCTTCTTCTTTTTCTCCACCAAGGTGAAGCCATCACTATCGGAGGTTAAGAATGTCAGCACTGAAATCTCGGGATATCGCCGGACAGCGACCCAGGGATAGTGGCGCTGCGAATAGCCTTCCTATGGCAATAATGTGCATAAGTCATATATTTGCATTACTTATTAAACGTCAGTAGCGGTTTGTCAAGGATTTGTCATCGACCAAATTCAAAACATTGTTTACCGTAATGCTGCTCAATCCTTCGTTCTTCTTGCGAAACAAAGACTGTGGGTATACTGTATCCTATTGAATAAAACTTGACTTTCAGCACTGTCGGTTATATTAAGCAAAATATACTTGAAATTTGCGGAATATTTAGTCCTGTTTCCTCTTTGTTTACATCAGTGACATTCACCGATTTTCAACGCCTTTTTTTTGTTGCTAGTAAAATATATTAGTTCCACTAAAAGTCTACAATGACGTGGGTTGATAAACATCATGTACTATACGATTGATATTACACTAACTTGTGTACACTTTGGCCACAGCTTTTGTCCGCATAATATAATAACGTGCAAGTATTATTTAATATCATAGTGAATAGTATTAGAAGTATCACTTTATTATCGACTGTATTCATATTTCTTTATGATTGAATTTCGAATGTAGCTATTCTGAACTCCGGTCCGTGTTTCATTTATCGTAATACGAGATTGGTTTATTTGTGATCACATTGCAATTTTGCATCAAATTAGTTCAAGTATTCATTATGGTTTAGGACCACGATTAGTTTTGTACTCAATATCGGTAGTTATGAATTCAAAACAAAAGACGGACACAATTTTACTAATTAGAAAGTATTTACTTACATAGATCTTCTGTGCTTCCAAACTAATTTCATGAACCTACGTTCCTAAAGTTAACAGTCAGTTACGACTTCACGAGTGATTATTACACAAAGAAAACCAATTCCTTCAACGTATGTATGTACGTATCTTTATTGCTTTTTATTTAAATTTTTGTAAAATTTTTGGCTTAAAGTTGTTTTTGCATCACTTACTCAATTCAATTCAATAAATGATATCAGGAAGAGATCGCTATTTAGCGCTAGGACCGCCTGTTTTTTACCCCTGTTTATTATTTTACTGTATATATTTCACGTTTTGTATCCTTTTGTATTCGAGATGTGCAATAAAGAGGATTTGTATGTATTTGAAGAAACGGCGCAATATTAAGCTAGAACTAAAATTATTTTCCATAAATTTCATACAATATTTAAACCAATACCTATGAATAGTACCTAGGATTGAGTCAAGCCGAGTTTAAACACACAAAGCGACGTCGCAGTTTGCGGATTATAATCACAATTAGCGCGGATGTATTTAGCAAGAATAGCTGTGATAACGAATTTGCACAGACTTGCGAATAGTGAGTTACTACGGCGCGGGGGCCCCGAGACACAGGCGTACGGTTCATTTGTTTATTTTTATCTATCGCCCATGTATATGGTACCTACTTGTTATTATGTAGGTCACTCAATAAGCTTTAAGATAACAAACACAACAACAACAAACTATTAAAGATATTAGCACTATTTCTTTTACATTTTTTCAATATCTTAGTTAACTCATCTAAACCAACTTTATAAACACTTTTTCGAAAGCTCGTTTTAAAACCCCGGCACAAGAGAAAGGTGTTAAAAGTTTAACATGAGTATATGTGAGCCTTTGTATCAGTGTGTCTGTCTGAGGCATCTAAACGAATGGTCCGATAAGAATGCTGTATGTATTGGAATCACAGACCACCCCCACTAGACGTAGCATGTAAGGCACATGTAAGGCGACCCGCGCGCACCAACGATATGGTACGGCAGAACATTAAAGTACCAACATGGCGGCCACCGTTTAGTTGCGTCCATGTTTATGAGGTTTCTCTACACCACTTAACATTACAATTTACCATGTTATTTATTTAATTTCTTTTTTCGTTGACGTACGCATGGATCATAAACATGGACGCAACTAAACGGTGGCCGCCGTGTTCATACTTTAATGTTCTGCCGTACCATATCGTTGGTGCGCGCGGGTCGCCTTAAATGCTCCGTCTAGTGGGGGTTGTCTGTGATTGGAATCAAAAGCCTTCTCTGTCGGTATGTTTTCTAGCTATGTTAGGTGACAATAACCTCAGCCGTTACCAAGATATTCAGCTTTGATTGCAACCAGTATCAGGATCCCAGGCAATATTGAAGTTAAACATTCTGGTGCAGGTTGAGCATTTTTGTGCCACTCCTTAAATGAGGGTCTCATGATAAACAGCATCTCTGTTCAAGGGTTTTAAAATGTTGAGTTTGGGTTTACTAAAGTCGATTCGTAGAGAACCGCCGCGCGTCGTAGGTTTGCTCCACACGGCGCTAGTCGACTGATTAGCCGGCGACGGAGAGTTCGTTATTCAATTAAGCCCGGTTAATCAGCGCCTGGCACCAAACAGAATGTATTCGGAATGAATAATTCTGCACCCGCCTCCGTTTCCTCCTTATTTGCATTTCTTGGCCGTGTTTTAAGGTCCACATTGGTTAACGCGTGTTTTAACAATGTACTGTATGGGTAGTTAAGACAATAGAATAGTCAGTGGAATTTTTTTTTATTAAATTTTTGCTTGTTCTTATGAAAGACTTCTTCAAACGTAATATGTTTAAGCAGCAACAATATTTTATTACTATTGGATGTTCTATTGTCAATATTATAAATTCATCTAAACAATAACGTAGACTAAAATTACGAGTATGATCATCACGCAACCCAGGCACAAATATTCGAGTTCACAGGACCGCCGAATCAGTAGGCGTCGTCAAAAAAATATTATATTCTAAAAGTGTACCTGTATGTAGTCTAGCAGACGGGTAAAAATCTTCTGAGTTAGCACTGTTGCCAAGGAAACATGAAGCATAGAGTGTCCCATTCAGAAATGTAAGCGGAATAATGTCGCGATAATTAGCCGTCGGAAAGACGTCGTCATTAATTGTATTATAGCAGTATATATTGCGGAGCCGCGGAGATTTCCGCAAGTGCAATCTTTCCGCTGTTGCGGCAGTGCATTATGGCCAGTACTTATGTCAGTTGGGATGGTAAATACACTAACGGAGAAATAAAAAAGGTCACTGTTGTTTGAAAGGGTGACCTTTGTTACTTTCTAGTTGGTGCTGATGATGATGAAAACTTTGGTGAACTCTTGTGATAATATTAAATTCTTCAAATATCAAATAATATTAAAGCATCATTTGGTAACGTAAACCTCCGCTGAAGAGGGTTTTATAAAAAAATATTATTATCACTTTTGTTATCAAAAGAAATGGGCACCATCTTACTAAGAATCTATAATATTTGTATAAAGTAAAATCAATAATAAAATTATTCTTTCTTGCACTTTATATATTAAAGTTATACCTTTAAAGTCAAATTCCGAAAGAGATCACAAGAGAAATATTATTCCTTGAAAGTAAACCTACTGTATCGTTCGCCGCAAGTCGACGTCCCGTGACAAATGGCGGAGACGGCGTGCGCCAACAATGGGCGGGTTTGGTTTTAAACCGAGAAGCGCCATCTAGCGAGTAAACGCAGCAACATTACGCGACAATTGTACAGTCTTAGGGCGTTCTTCTTCTGCAAGATATTGCAATGCGCATTGATTTATTTTGCAACAATAAGTGTGGTGTGGGTTTTGTTAAAATAAGTTTCTTTTAAGTAGGTAAGATAAGAAAAAATCTGAACTGAAAGGCGTATTTTAAAAGCAGTTTTATTTACCCATAACTCGCCATTAAATACAAATTCACATTTTCCATTTTAAAACTACCAAATCTGGCTAGGAAATTGAACCAACCGGAAAATCTGTTGTGTTATCCAAGTTACATTTTTACAGATTTTAGTGTTACGTGGAACGTAAATTATATACTTTTTTTATTTTTGTATAAGTACCCTTTTCTTCCTGGGAAGGGATCAAATTTATTAATAAACTGTACTTCATAATACGGTAGGCGAACTCAAGTACGGCTTTAAGTGTAGACAAAAGTACTTGAGAGCGATATTAGACTTGAGTGTAGTTTATTATTTAATACGGTCCTAAATATTATTTTGTAACGTACCACCATTAAGCAAGAACGTGAATGGCATATATATTATAGAGATTTCCTTATTTAATCCAAGATTTTAACGTTTATTTTATACTTCAGGAAAGCAAATACCCAGTAACAATCAAATCAACTCATGAGGAATGCTAGGTAGTCCTAAATTCATGACATATTTTAAAAATTGACAAATATCTGAAGATCCTCCCTCTGTATAATCCCTCTGTTTGATGCTCACTCACTCAACTGTTTATTTTATTAACATCTTATCTGCATTTGATGTTATTTTGGAAACTATATATTATCCTATATATTTCGGCATATGGTTACATACCTATATTAAATATTTAATATAATGTATGTTCGGGAAAATAATCGCGAGAGCTAGCGTTTGCCAATAATACGTCTAAGCCCCGCAAAATAATATCCATTAAGAGTAATCCGATAAGGATGTGTTGTTCCATCATTTCCTCGGGTCGGGTCGTAATCTGCGGAGAAAGGAACTAAGGTACAGCGTAGCAGCGTAGACTGGATTTGAGAGTAATTTGAATTTTTAATGTTCTATTTTGAGTTAATAATTTCGGTTATAATTTCATGTGAGTTTTCATAGCAGGCACGCACTTCGCGACTAGTCTGCCCAGGAGGACAATTATAACCGTTTTTATCACGCGATAGACGAGTTGACGAGAAAAATAAGTAGATATCGAAGCATTATCTCCAAGCTCTTTCAAGCTGCCGGTGATCGCTTGTTCAACGTGCTTGCTCAAAAATGAGTGCCCTAACAGTCTTCTTTACCTTTGCAATATGATGCCACCTCTTTCTTACATATTCATTTCTTACATACTGACAGCCCACAGTCAAACCAGCAGTTTTGTGGGACAATGTATTTAGATTTGAGGAAATTGTAAAGTTCCTAATAATTAGATTTAGATTTAGATTTATTTATTTCATAACTAGCGGCCGCCCGCGACTTCGTCCGCGTAGATTTTTGATGATGACAAAAGATATTAAAATAGGTAGGTAAGGAATTTTATTCTTAGTTAATTCACCCCCTTAGGGGCAGAATTTTTCAAAACACTGAAATCACTTTTTTGTATTTGATTAAGTAAGCGTTCTACAAAGTTTCAACTCTCTAGTTCAATAAATAAAGTTTCTCCCATATAAACATTGCACCCCTATTTAACCCCTTAAGGGGTGGAATTTTCTAAAACGCTGAAAGTACTTTTTGTGTTTTTAGGGTTCCATAGCCAAATGGCAAAAAACGGAACCCTTATAGATTCGTCATGTCTGTCCGTCTGTCCGTCCGTATGTCACAGCTATTTTTTTCCGAAACTATAAGAGCTATAGTGTTGAAACTTGGTAGGTAGATGTATTCTGTAAACCGCATTAAGATTTTGATGCAAAAATAAAAAAATAATAATAAATATTGGGGGCTCCCCATACTTAGAACTGAAACTCAAAAAAATTTTTTTCATCAAACACATACGTGTGGGGTATTTATGGATAGGTCTTCAAAAATGATATCGAGGTTTTTAAAATATTTTTTTTCTAAACCGAATAGTTTGCATGACAGACGCTTCCAAAGTGGAAAAAAGTTGGTCCCCCCCCCCCCTCTAACTTCTAAAATAAGAAAATAAAAAATCTAAAAAAAACATATGATGTACATTACTATAAAAACTACCAACGAAAATTGTTTTTAACGAGATCTAGTAAGTAGTTTTTTTTTTTATATTTTAATACCTAACTTTGCACCTAATTTATATGGGGCGCTATACATACCTACCATGTGCAAACTTAACTTAACCACTTAGGGATGGAAAGTGTTTGTACGGAACCCTCGGTGCGCGAGTCCGACTCGCACTTGGCCGGTTTTTTAATAAGTAATCTTTCTACAAAGTTTCAAGTCTTTAGCTGAAAAAAAAAGTTCCCCTCATACAAACTTTTAACCCCTTTTTAACCCTTTTAAAGGACGAATTTTTGAAAACGCTGAAATTACTTTTCTTGTATTTTAATTGTGTACCTTTAAACAAAAATTCAAGTCCCGCGCTCAACAAAATACTTAATCTCCATACAAACTTTTAACCCATTTTTTACCACCTTAGGGGGTGAATTTTCAAAAACGCTGAAATTAGTTTTCTTCGATTTTATTTTAATACTTTTTTACAAAGTTTCAAGTCTCTAGATCAAAAAAAAAAGTTTCCCCCATACAAACTTTGCACCCCCTTTTAACACCCTTAGGGATTGAATTTTTCAAAATCGCTTGTTATCTCTAGCCCACGTTATAAAAGTAGCCTACTGTGCAAAAATCAACTCTCTAACGTTGGTAGTTTCGGCTGTACGTTGATGAGTCAGTCAGGACTTCTTCTTTTATATATATAGAATATAAAATGACAATATAAATTACACTAAGTCAATTTACATGCACTTATACTATGATCGTCATATATCTTAATATTAACAGATAAAATGTGATAAAATTGATAGTAAAAACAGCGGAATTAATAATAAAACAGATAAAATAATTACATGTCACAATTTTAAACAAACAGATAAAAATGTCAAAGTAGCTCAAAATACAAGAATTAACATGATAAAAATAACACTGAAAATAACAAAGTTAAATAAGGCAATAATTAGGAATAAGGTCAACAGTAACTTAGGTATTGTCAGTATATAATGTAATTAATTAATGTCATAATAAAAAAACTGGAGTATAAATAAAAACAATGTCAATTACAATACAAATATAAATTACGTTTCCATATACTCATTTACTGAGTATAATGGATTATCCAATAAATAGTTTCTCAATTGTCGTTTAAAACTGTCGTCAGATGGCTCGGTTCGTAATTCCGCGGGTAGACGTTCATAGAACGTGGGACCGATGACGCGCGGGTTTTTACAGGCAAGCGCCAGGCGACGCGGAACTGTCCTGAGTCTTCCTGTGGATCTAATTTGTTTGCCCGATACCTCAACACGCGCAAACATTGGCAAATTATTTCTCACGTACATTAGAACCTCAAACATGTAAAATGAGTAGTGCGTCATGATGCGATACTTTATAAAGACATATCTGCAAGAATGTCTGGGTTCCACTCCAGCCAGTATCCGAAGTGCTCGTTTTTAGGGTTCCGTAGCCAAATGGCAAAAAACGGAACCCTTATAGATTCGTCATGTCTGTCTGTCTGTCTGTCTGTCTGTCCGTCTGTCCGTCCGTATGTCACAGCCATTTTTTTCCGAAACTATAAGAGCTATACTGTTGAAACTTGGTAAGGGGCGTCTGAAAAGTTCTAAGCCTAAGGTATTTCGAGGTTATATATGCGTTTATGATACTGGCCACTAGAAAGGCCATTTAAAAACAAATTATTAAAAAATAACATGTCACGTTTTTATTATTCTGTTTCGAGATATTCAATGGAAAAGTACATCATGTGTGAATTACCAACGAATATTACGAAAATTGAGCACCGTGCTGTAATTAAATTCCTTACAAAAAGTGACAAATCACCGCAGTGTATTTTTGAGGAAATGGCTATTATTTACGGTGATTCTGGGCCTTCTTATGCCACAGTCAAAAAGTGGAGTCGCTTATTTAAACTCGGACGGGAATCGATCGAAGACGACCCCCGCTCAGGGCGGCCAATATCGGTAGTGACCGAAGAAAACGTAGCAAAAGTCAAAAAGCTGGTATTAGAAGATAGAAGAATTAAGGTTTGGCAAATAGCTAGGTCTTAGGTATTAGTAAAGAAAGAGTCGGAGAAATTTTACATGAACATTTGTACATGAGTAAAGTCAGTGCTCGTTGGGTACCGAAAATGCTAACGGCCTTCGATAAAGTACGTCGTGTGGAAACTTCTCGGGCGTTTTTAGAATTGTGCGAAGATGATTTAGATGAAGTTTGTTCCCGAATAGTAACTGTTGATGAAACATGGATCAGACAGTATGATCCGGAGTGTAAGTCTGAGTCGATGCAGTGGATTGAAAAGGGTGAAAGGCCGCCGAAGAAATTTAAAGTGCAAAAGTCGGCCTCTAAGTTAATGGCTACGGTATTTTGGGATTGTGATGGCATTCTTTTAATCGATTATTTAGAAAAAGGCTCTACGATAAACGGAACTTATTATGCAAATCTAATAAGACAGGTGCGACAAGCCATAGTTGAGAAAAGGCGGGGTAAACTAAGGAAAGGCATTTTGTTTTTGCAAGACAACGCACCCGTTCACACCGCTAATGTTGCGAGGCGTGCTCTGAAGGAAGTTGGTTTTGACGAAATTGACCACCCACCCTACAGCCCAGATCTAGCCCCAAGCGATTATTTTCTATTCAATAATTTGAAGAAAGAGTTGAGGGGAAAGCGATTTAGAAGTGACGAAGAGATGAAGGCGGCTGTACAGGAGCATTTTGAAGGGCAAAATGATGATCATTTTTTTAATGGCCTAAAAGCACTGTATAAAAAATGTAAAAAATGCATTGATTTAGGAGGAGACTATATTGAAAAATAAACACGAGTTCATTTGTGTAAATTGTTTTTTTCTATCTTAGGCTTAGAACTTTTCAGACGCCCCTCGTAGGTAGATGTATTCTGTAAACCGCATTAAGATTTTGATGCAAAAATAAAAAAATAATAATAAATATTGGGGGCTCCCCATACTTAGAACTGAAACTCAAAAATTTTTTTTTCATCAAACACATACGTGTGGGGTATCTATGGATAGGTCTTCAAAAATGATATCGAGGTTTCTAAAATATTTTTTTTCTAAACCGAATAGTTTGCGTGACAGACGCTTCCAAAGTGGAAAAAAGTTGGTCCCCCCCCCTCTAACTTCTAAAATAAGAAAATGAAAAATCTAAAAAAAACATATGATGTACATTACTATAAAAACTACCAACGAAAATTGTTTTGAACGAGATCTAGTAAGTAGTTTTTTTTTAATATTTTAATACCTAACTTTGCACCTAATTTATATGGGGCGCTATACATACCAGGTGCAAACTTAACTTAACCACTTAGGGATGGAAAGTGTTTGTACGGAACCCTCGGTGCGCGAGTCCGACTCGCACTTGGCCGGTTTTTGGATTATAAGAACGCGTTTGGCATCGGTGGAATTACCCAATTAAATAAATAAATAAAGCCTTTAAATTGTTTGATATATCGATTTTGTTTATATTCATTTTGTCAATGTCGTTTGCCTAAAAACAGTTGTTTTCTCAATTTTTTTTAGTTATCAAATGTATATTTCTATGTTGAAAGTGTTTTCATCTTACTCCCATACATTTTAACATTAGGTATACAGTCCCACTGCTCACTAACAGCATATATGGCATTGAACTCTAAAAAAAAGTCGTTTATGAGCCTTGAAACACTACACAATCTACAACATTATTAAAATTAATTCAATTAACTCAATACACTAATCCGGCTTCAATAAATTGAATTTGCCAGCAAACCAATAGCTGAAGCGATTTGGCACTCATCGCGCTGTCGGCAAACATTTCGTTGTTTAGTCAAACAACCATCTCCGCGGTTATTAATAGCTGTAAATGTTAACTGAATTTTATTTATTTACTCAAGAGGCTTTCAAATAAAAGGGTATTTTCCTATTCCAAATGTGAATCGCCGTTTGTCATGATTTCTATTGATTATAAATTATTTTAATTTTATTATGGCAATTCCGGCATCGTGCTTCCTGTTGGCACCGACCACTAGTGGGAGGGTAGTTGATAAAAAGGCGAAATAAAAAGGACAGGGATTATTCTGTGAGTGACTTCGACGTGAGGAGATTATAATCATAAGAGTATTCAGATATTTTAATTGTATGGTTGTACAAGTGTTCAAAATATACTGGATTAATCGGATGAGCTACGGAGTTTCATTTTATTTCAGAAGTGCGAACACAACCCGAAAAGGTGAGGTAAAAGGTGCAAAAATAAGGTGAGTGCATACGAGTATTACTGTTTTATCCACACCAATCACATTGATATTGTTTACGCCCACGTTGTAAGTACATGATATGTACAAACTCGCTAACGTCGCGATAGTAATTTGTTGAACATTTCTTGTAGTATATAGAATACAAGCGTAATATTACGGCTAGAAATATTAAGGGCTATCCCTATATAAAGATGTGTAGGTTAACCTAAGCATTTGCAGCGTGTTATTTTGAATAGACATTAAGTTTGAGCACTGCTTGAAAACGTTAGTTACATGGAATGCTACGTTGAGACTACTAATTACTACTACATACATACCCACTCAATAACTTTTAGTAACTACAGCTCGAATTCCGAAGGGAGTGGATAGTACCTATACGAGTATATTTCTTTGGTCGAGTGTTTGATTTATTTAGACGTCGTCCTACTTAATAAGTACTTCGCTACTCGTTTCTATGGTGCGGTTGTTTTTTTTTGTAAGATTTTTTTATAGTAAGCAGTGTAGCAAAGACATATTGTTTGACAAATATAACGATTATGAATGGTTGATAGAATTGATTTTATTGACGAACTTTTTCCGAACCTGCATATATTTTTCGTTATTTTGTGTAAATCAATAATTTTGTTTGGAGCTATGTACAAGCCGTCAGTCTCACTGGGGCTTTCTATGTAAAGTAGTAGTTGGTTTTATTGTTCTTTCTTCAGGTTATCAATTTATCGATTTAATGGATTTCTACCAATGTAAAGAAATATGTAGTACATGAATCGGAACGCAAGACTTTGTCACAACACACAAAAAAAAAACACGTAGAACGTAACTGTTTATGTGATTTATTGTCGTTAATTATATTAACATCGCGATACAAAAAAAAAATATAACATGAACTCAATTGTATCAAACAGAAAGTAAAAAAAACGTATAGATACTAGAAAAACCACTATGACATTGCGTTTTTGGGTCCTGTGATGTGTCAATGTGTGTATAAACAAATAGCCATACTATAGTCTCTCGTTGAGGTACGTTGTAGTGCAAATTAGAACATAGAATATTCTAACAAACAATACCTGTTCAATGCCAAGTATTTTCGTTAATGACTTCTTCACATACGTACTTGATGTATTTTCCTTTGTAAACAGATAGAAGTTCCCTTCCTGAATTGCTGGATTATCTAGATATTACATACATAGGTAATTATATTTCCTCGCTTCATTCTTCATATATAATTTACCAGATAGTCCTTTTAACCCACAAGGCAGGTCGCACGATATTCATAGATCTAAAAATCGATAATTTCAATCGAGTTTTAACAATTTTATCGATTCATACGCACAGCACTATCTCACCCCACCGGTGAGCCCTCATTCTTTTTTCGTGCGAGGCAGCGTTCGCACGCGCACAGCGCAACAATTAAAAATGCCGAAACGACAACGTGATACGTCTGAAGAAAGAATAGAAAAATATAAACGGAGAATAAAGGAATTGGAAAGGGAGAAATTGAGAAAACGTCGTCGAATTATCGTCGAAACAACATCATCAGATTCAGGTTAGTTGGTGAACAATATTTTAGTTCTACCCTCATATCTAACCCGCTTTAATTATACATCGGCCGCGACGCCAGGCCGATAACTATTTAACACATGGTGTTATTATTTATGTATACGTAGTACTCGGCGGTTAACCGGGAGTTAACACGGTAGTATTTTACAACAAGACTGCATACAAATAGGTACATAACGATATGCTTACGATGTAACTATCTCGTTCAATTTCAACCTATCTATCTAAACCCTTAACTAACCTGCCTAGCGGTTAACCGAGAGTTAACACGATGGCCAATGGTTCGGTTCGTAAATACAACGCTTGATAAAATTAGTGTTTAGCACACCTAGCGGGTAACCGCGAGTTACCACGAAGGTTAAATTTAATTATTCAGTGGGTATGTAATTTATATAAATGCATACCTTTTCAGATACATCGTCAGATCGGGAATGTGACGTATACGACGAGACGAGGAATCATGGTGCAATTGACAGTGAACCGATAGTAGCTGCACCAAGTTCCGGTCCAATTTCTGAGAACGTTGACGTTGATACATCGTTATCGGCAGCCCCGCAGGATAAACCTAGCGCCTCAGAACCGGATCTGGATCCTGAGTTGCTTTTGGCACTTGGTGAAGATACGGGCAACACTCCAAAGTACGGGGAAAAAATCCACAGCTCCTTGGCTCAGCAATGGGACCCGATACTTAAAAAAGGATTGGCCAAGGAGACCAAAGAAAAAATATTAAAGGAACACTTAGTACCAGAGAACTGCACACTCCTTCAGGCTCCTAAGTTGAACGTGGAGGTTGCGGCAGCTATATCTGAGACGTCACGCAACCGTGACAAGAGGAAGGAATCCCATCAACAACAATTGGGCATTGGTATATCGATAGTCAATAAAGCTATGACTGTACTGCTTACAAGCGAGAACAAAATTGAAGCTATCAAAATTCTGAGTGACGGTTGCCGCATTTTAACTGATCTGCACTATCAAGAAAGTCAAGCACGAATTAGTGTCATTAATTACGCCTTGGCTAAACCATTCCTTAGCGTGGTGCAGGAGAGCGAAAGAGACGAAACTCTCTATGGTGTAAAACTTTCTGAGAAAATCAAAGCAGCCAAGGTTATTGAGAAACAAGGAATGCAAATTAAAAAGTACACTAAACCTCAAAAAACTACGGCTGCAGAACAACCGACAAACACACGGCCTCAATATCCACAAGGATCTTCGGCAACGAACCCGGGAAACTGGTCCGGGCCCCCTCGCTTTCAGCAGAACAGGGGGGGGCGCAGAGGTCAGAGGAGGATGCCGGTAGCCCAGGTCCGTCGACCGCCCCCTCAACCATCGACGAGTGCAGCAGGCCAGGCCAGGACTCGTGCCCCAGCACGCACTTAGATCAGGTACATGCAGGGAGAATACGTCATTTTTATAACTGTTGGAAAAAGGTCACAAGCAATCCAGTCATTTTAGATTGGATTGACTTGGGTTTTCCTATACCTTTTGAGAATCAAGTATCACAATCCTATGTACCTCAAATATCTTTGTCAGAGTCTGAAAAAAATGATATGGCTATTGCTATTAAAAATCTGCTAGACTTAGGCGCTTGTAGTCCATGTGAACCTTCCGCAGATGAATTCATTTCCACTATATTTTTAGCCCCAAAACCTAATGGTGGAAAACGATTTATTTTAAATTTGAAGAATTTAAATAAATTCGTGGCAAAATTACATTTTAAAATGGAAGATCACAGGACCGCAGCGAGATTGTTACCTAAAAATGGGTACATGGCAACTATTGACCTCAAAGAGGCATATTTTCTTGTCCCAGTTCGTGACGAAGATAAAAAATATTTGAGGTTTCAATTTGACGGAATTACCTATCAATTTAATTCCTTACCCTATGGTTTGTCGGTAGCTCCGAGAACATTCACAAAAATTATGAAAGAAGTAATTACATATTTACGTTATCGGGGCTACAAAAATGTGTGCTACTTAGACGACATATTATGTATAGGCAATACATATGCTGATTGCTATAAAAATGTGAATGAGACACTAAAACTCCTAGAATGCCTTGGTTTTGTCGTTAACTACGACAATAGCTCGCTTATTCCACAACAAATTTGTAGGTTTTTGGGTTTTATGTTCGATTCTGTAAATCAGACAATTTCCTTACCAAGTGACAAACGTGAAAAAATTTTGAACCTAGTCGAGAAATTTTCATCACTGCCCAAATGTTCTATTAGGGAGTTTGCGCAACTAATAGGGGTTTTAGTGTCTGCATGTCCAGCAGTCAGATATGGTTGGATTTATACAAAAATCTTAGAGCGGCAAAAATACCTGGCTGTAGAAAAATACCCTGATTTTGAAAAACATTTCAAAATTCCTGAAATAGTTCTGGATGACCTAATTTGGTGGAAACATAATGTAACACACGCCTCTAATTCATTAGTAACAAATAATTTCGATCTGGAAATTTATTCTGACGCATCTCTCACTGGCTGGGGCGCAATTTGCAACGGGGAAAGAATGCACGGAGCATGGAAACGCGAAGAATGTGGATTTCATATAAACTATCTAGAATTATTGGCCATATTTCTAGCGCTAAAGTGCTTTGCAAAAACTAAAAAAGACTGTTCTATTCTCTTACGAGCAGACAATACAACAGCAGTAAGCTACATAAATCGTATGGGTGGAATTCAATTTCCCCACCTGAACGATCTATCTAGGCAAATATGGCAGTGGTGCGAGAAGCGAAGTATTTGGCTGTATGCTTCATATATAAATACTAAAGACAATTATGAAGCAGATGAAGAATCTCGTAAATTAAATCCGGATACAGAGTGTGAACTGTCGGATTCAGCATTTCATTTCATCACAAAACAGTTAGGACAGCCAGATATTGATCTTTTCGCTTCTCGAGCCAATGCTAAATGCACAAACTTCGTTTCATGGAGGAAAGATCCAGAATCCACTTTTATAGATGCCTTCACTTTAAACTGGAACAGCTTTTTCTTTTATGCATTCCCGCCGTTTCCACTGCTCCTGAAATGTCTTCAAAAAATTGAACAAGACAATGCATCAGGAATATTAATATTCCCTTTTTGGCCCAGCCAGGCTTGGTACCCATTATTAAAAACAATGGTAGCATCCAGTATAATCTGGCTCCAACCAAATGAACATCGCGTGTCGTGTTGCTACAGAAATCAACTTATCCTGGGTGCAGCAGTGCTCTCAGGCAGTCCTTCGCGGCGCGCGGCGTCCCGGAGATAGCACTAGACTTGACGTTAGCGTCGTTATCGCCAAACACAATGAAGCAGTACAATGTTTCGTTAAAACTATGGTGGCAATACTGCACAGACAACGGTTTTAGTATATTTGATTGCTCTATTCCAAACGTGCTAGGTTTTTTGAGTGAGCAGTACAATAAAGGTGCATCATATGGATCAATCAACTCGCATCGCTCGGCGTTATCTCTTCTGTTAGGTAGCTGCATTGGATCAGACGATCGCGTCACTCGCTTACTGAAAGGTGTTTATAAATTAAAACCAAGCCTCCCCAAATACAGTTGTACCTGGGATCCACAGCTCGTACTCAGCTACATATCTAACTGGTATCCTAATAAAGACCTGAGCCGAGAAAATGTCACAAAAAAGTTGATTGTTCTGTTGGCTATCTGTACTGCTCACCGGATGCAAACTTTTTCAACAATCAAAGTTGAAAACATTAGTTTTCATGAAAACGGCATAAATATTGCAATCAAAGATATTATTAAAACGTACGCTGTTGGCCGAGAACAACCGACGCTTTACTTACCGTACTTTCGAGAGAATCCCCGAATCTGTCCAGCCACGACGCTGAAAGATTATCTCCAAGCAACGAGTTCGGACAGACCGGAGAACATGTCACACCTCTTGTTGACTGTGAAGCGCCCCTTTAGGGCCGCGACAGCACAGACACTAAGCAGGTGGACGAAACAAGTTATGAAAGCAAGTGGAGTGGACGTGGCGGTGTTCAGCGCACACAGCGCGCGGCACTCCGCCACGTCCACCGCCGCCGCAGCCGGAGTCTCCGTCGATGCTATCCGGAAGACTGCCGGCTGGACGAAGACTTCTCAGACATTCGCCAAATATTACAATCGTCCAATCATTGATTCTAATAATTTTGCCAAATCGGTGTGTCTTATCACCGAATAATTTAATTATAATATCTAAGGTATACCTACCTACCTCGATGATTATGTATTCTACATTATTAATGTAAGATTTCATTTTGTTTTCACTATGTGAGATGATTAAAGAAATGTTAATTTCATTACAATGTCTTATTTAATCTCAATTGTATGCGTCTTACAAAGCTTATCTCTAAACATCTACCTGGTAAATTATATATGAAAAATGAAGCGAGGAAATATAATATATGATCAAACGAACTTCTGGAAGCGAAGTTCGATCAATATTATATGAGTCGCTTCATTCGAATATATTATCAGCCTCCCCCCCAAACCCTGAAGATAAAGCTTTGCAAGAAACTAGTAAATCTCTAAAAGAATGAGGGCTCACCGGTGGGGTGAGATAGTGCTGTGCGTATGAATCGATAAAATTGTTAAAACTCGATTGAAATTATCGATTTTTAGATCTATGAATATCGTGCGACCTGCCTTGTGGGTTAAAAGGACTACCTGGTAAATTATATATTCGAATGAAGCGACTCATATAATATTGATCGAACTTCGCTTCCAGAAGTTCGTTTGATCATATATAATGATTAGGAAGTGACACGAGTCTCTTTGTAACGTAAGAACGTAATTTGTTTGCAAAAGATAATCAAGTTATGAAACTGTTCTGTTCCCGCTTAGCTTTACTAGAAGATACGAAGTTACTTTGTCTGATTATTGTGGTATTTCTATTTATACGATTAATGACGCAGTTACAAGGCTGGATTTAGAAATGATATTCCTTTAGGACCACGATATATAGACCACCAAAACATTTCATGTAAAATTGGCGGCCAAGACTCACATGCTCATGACGCTTTCGCTGTAAAAAGTTATCAGATCCCAGGAAAAGCCAAGCCCCTAAGCCCTGACTTTACTAACCTTACACCTTGGTTTCAAAAGTATTGCTTGGCTGTTTCATAGGTTACCGTAAATATATAAACCGTAAAGGGCCAAACGGTCCGTTGGACTTATTTACGGTACTATGAAACGGCCAAGCCATACTTTTGAAACCAAGGTGTAGGGTTAGTAAAGTCAGGGCTTAGGGGCTTGGCTTTTCCTGGGATCTGATAACTTTTTACAGCGAAAGCGTCATGAGCATGTGAGTCTTGGCCGCCAATTTTACATGAAATGTTTTGGTGGGATCTCATTTCTTTTTGTAAGGTAGGGCACCTTTTTTATTTTTTTTGGGCTGTAGCGTTTCTTGAGCATCAGTCTTCAGAGCTCTATCTTTGCCTATTTTTCTTGTTGATATCATTTCCTCTTACGCATTCGTCTTACGCTTAAATCTGCTTAAGATGGATATAAAAATCATTGAAACAATCAAAAATATATAATTCCGCGTGTTAATTGCGCTGCATTTATTATTGCATTTTGGTAGGTCTATAAAGAAATATTTAAAATACGAAGTCAGTGTAGATACAGAAGTAGTATAGTAATAATTGTGTATTTAAGAAATACTTACTTTTAGCCCCATATATAATATACACTTTTATCCCCTATTATGGGAACCCCATACAAACTTACATCCCCTCATTTAAAGGGTTTTATTTATAATAAGGAGTCCCTATATCAATTTTCAGACCTTTAGTATCAAAATTTGCAGAATTCTCATACAAACTTCCATCCCCTAGTTTAAGGGGTTGGGGGGTAAAAGTTCCAAGTTTAAGAATTATTTTGTTGTTTGTGTATTAATACTAGCTTACATAAATTTCAGCTTTCTAGGTCATCGGGAAGTACCCCAGAGGTTTTGATACGTCAGTGTATAAGTGAGTGGCAAAATCGGCGTAGTTTAGGTACCAATAAAACCTAAAGTATAAAAGCTAGATCAATGAAATTTTGTACATTTCATATGTTCCCTAACTGCATCCTAACCTGTGAATTTCGGCGCTCTAGTGTTAACTGGGACGAAACTATGAGGGTTTGAAAATGAGACGAAACGGTTCGAGAAAAGGTAGGTAGTGCCCCGCCTTTTTTTTGTTCGTCTTGGCGGGGGCACTACCGTGCCCCCAGATTGGCCGTATTAATGATTGGATAATATATTTTAACAAAAACTACCGCCCTATTGCACTCTTAAGCCAAATTTACAAAGTTTTCTCACGCGTCATTACAACGAGAATAACGCGACGAATGGACAAATATCAGCCCAAAGAGCAAGCGGGCTTTAGAGGTGGCTATAGTACAGTAGACCATATTTTCACATTAAGGCAAGTGATACAGAAATCACACGAATATAACAAACCGCTATACCTTGCCTTTGTGGATTATGAAAAGGCGTTCGATTCGGTGGAACATTGGGCAGTTTTCGATTCCCTAAAGAGGTGCCGAATAGACTACAGATACATCCAGCTGCTAAAAAATCTCTACCGATCAGCGACGATGACAGTGCAAATTCAAGGCTCCACCGCAAATATACCACTTAAAAGAGGAGTACGCCAAGGGGATGTCATTTCCCCGAAGCTATTTACAAACGCACTCGAAGACGTCTTTAAGACACTCAACTGGGACGGCACAGGTATAAATATCGATGGAGAATATCTCAATCACCTACGCTTCGCAGACGACATCGTTCTACTTGCAGAAACACCTGAAGATATTGGAAGAATGCTCAACGATCTAAGTCAGGCATCGATGCGGGTTGGCCTGAAAATGAATATGGAGAAGACGAAATGGATGAGCACCTCCGTCAGCGCAAACATATCATTGAACGGCAAAACGATTGAAGAAGTGAACGACTACATATACCTGGGTCAGAAAATAACATCAAAGAGAGATCCATTAGACTCTGAAATTAGCAGACGCATCCAGCTTGGATGGGGTGCATTCGGTAAGCTCAAAGACGTCTTCAGCTCAAAAATCCCGCAAACACTGAAAACGAGAGTCTACAACCAGTGTGTTCTCCCAGTAATGACATACGCATGCGAAACGTGGACGCTAACCGCTGGAAGAATCCACCGCCTAAAAGTGGCACAGCGAGCTATGGAGCGCTCAATGCTCGGAATCTCTCTGCGAGATAGAATACGAAACGAAGACATTCGCCAACGCACGAAAGTTACCGACATCGGAAAAAGAGTTGCGCAATTGAAGTGGCAATGGGCTGGTCATATATGTCGCAGAGACGATGACAGATGGAGTCAGCGAGCGCTTCACTGGAGGCCGCGAACGGGTGGCAGAAGCGTTGGAAGACCGCAAGCCAGATGGTCGGACGACATTAAAAAGACGGCAGGGCTGACCTGGAGTAGGATCGCCGCATCAAGATCAGCTTGGAAATCCATGCAAGAGGCATATGTCCAGCAGTGGACGCATATATGCTGAGAAGAAGAAGAAGAAGAATATATTTTAAAGTAGATTGCATACGTGTCAGATTATTTTAGGGGGCACGTTATGTATGCCTGCCGGGTTGAGCGGATATGTTTTCCCCTGGTTACCGAACAGACTAACATATCGTGTCGGATCAAGTTAGGGGGGCACGTTATGTATGTTTGCCGGGTTGAGCGGATATGATTTCCCCTGGTTACCGAGTAAAATAACATATCGTGTCGGATCAGGTTAGGGGGCGCGTTATGTATGTCTGCTGGGTTGAGCGGGTATGTTTTCCCCTGGTTACCGAGTAGACTAACATATCGTGTCGGATCAAGTTAGAGGACGCGCTATGTATGTTTGCCGGGTTGAGCGGATATGATTTCCCCTGGTTACCGAGTAAACTAACATATCGTGTCGGATCAGGTTAGGAGGCGCGTTATGTATGTTTGCCGGGTTGAGCGGATATGTTTTCCCCTGGTTACCGAGTAGACTAACATAACGTGTCGGATCAAGTTAGGGGGCGCGCTATGTGTGTTTGCCGGGTTGAGCGGATATGTTTTCCCCTGGTTACCGAGTAAACTAACATATCGTGTCGGATCAGGTTAGGAGGCGCGTTATGTATGTCTGCCGGGTTGAGCGGATATGTTTTCCCCTGGTTACCGAGTAGACTAACATATCGTGTCGGATCAAGTTAGAGGACGCGCTATGTATGTTTGCCGGGTTGAGCGGATATGATTTCCCCTGGTTACCGAGTAAACTAACATATCGTGTCGGATCAGGTTAGGAGGCGCGTTATGTATGTTTGCCGGGTTGAGCGGATATGTTTTCCCCTGGTTACCGAGTAGACTAACATATCGTGTCGGATCAAGTTAGGGGGCGCGCTATGTGTGTTTGCCGGGTTGAGCGGATATGTTTTCCCCTGGTTACCGAGTAAACTAACATATCGTGTCGGATCCGCTTAGGAGGCGTGTTATGTATGTTTGCCGGGTTGTTGAGCGGATATGTTTTCCCCTGGTTACCGAGCAGACTAACATACCGTGTCGGATCAAGTTAGGGGGCACGTTATGTATGTTTGCCGGGTTGAGCGGATATGTTTTCCCCTGGTTACCGAGTAGACTAACATATCGTGTCAGATTATTTTTAGAGAAGTCCGTTGTGTAAATCTATGGAAATATGTTTGATCTTGTGAGTGAATTGGAATTATTTTTACTGTTTCATGATGTGCGTTAACAGCTTAGCTTAACATAGAAGTTTAAAATGAATGAATATTATTGAGTAAGCTTTATTTACACGAATATGGTACACCGATGAAATGTCTGTAATAGAGGAAAAAGTCGCACATATTTCCCTTCTGGAGCGACGTGTACCTACGGGTCTATATTGGCTCCTGAAAGGTTGAAGTTTCGATTTTTAAGGCACATGAAGTTTCTTGTTGTGGTTATTAGCCATGTTATCAAGATTCATAATTTCAAGGAACGAAATTACTAGATGCATATGGGTATAGCTGCTTGCTGTGCCGCAATAGGCAGTCTGAGCACGATTGAGAATTTCTGTACGGGGTCGCGATTGGAGTAGTTTTAACCTAACCTACTTTTCTGGTAGCTAATCATTTTGTAGCACGGCTTTAACCTGACTTGTTTTTCTAGTATCCGTTCTCTAAGTGGCCGTAGTTTAACTTAATCTAATCTACTTTACTTACCTAGTAGCTAATAGTCGTTTTCGTAAGGGATTATAGTTCCTAGCCATTCGTTTCGTACTGTTTAAATAATGTTGTTTCATACATGCTTACGAACAAAGAAAAGTAAACTTAATGAACACACTGGACAACAAGTCGATATGAATATAAATTAATGATAAGTTAAAATATAAGTGTGACTATAAATACTTCTAGGCAGTAATCTGTATGCGTTTGGACATCGTGGAGGTCCATTTTCCGACCTTTGTCACGCATGAATACAGTTAGCCTAATTTCGTGTAATAAGATTTTAACTTTAGATTTGATAAGCGTTTATGACTTTTGATAATTATCAAACCATAACACCGTAACCGGGCATTAAAAATAATGAGTCCATCAGTTTTTAACTATCAAATTCGACACAGGACTTTAGAAGTCAAATAGGGTTCCCATTTAGGATTAATTGAAAGAGAAATAACGCAATCAACAGATTAGGAATAATATAAACAACTATTAAGCAGAATCGTTTATTGATTACATGAAGGATGTGATACTTTCGTGGAACATTTTGTCATTTCAGATCTGCGCATGATGAGTGGCGCGGATGACGGCTCGCCGCCTGAGACTTCTCCTGAGCGGGAGCGATCTGAGAAGCAGAGGCGGCGAAGAAGAGTTGGGCGAGTGCGAGACCGACTCGCGCATGAAGGGTTCCGTACCATAATCTATAAAAATAACAAGTTTGTTGTATGGGAGCCGCCCCCCCCCTAAATATTTATTTTATTTTAGTATTTGTTGTTATAGCGACAATAGAAATACATCATCTGAGAAAGTTTTAACTGTCTATCACCGTTCTTGAGATACAGCCTGATGGTGACGGGCGGACGGACGGTCTAATACAAGTCTGTAGCATGGCAGCCCCGCTTAAATGTTTATTTTATCTTATTTTAGTATTTGTTGTTATAGCGGCAATAGAGATACATCATCTGTGAAAATTTCAACTGTCTAGCCATCACCGCTCTTAAGATACAGCCTGGTGACAGACGGACGGACGGACGGACAGCGAAGTCTCAGTAATAGGGTCCCGTTTTACCCTTTAGCATGTGAAATGAAAGATGACGTGATACTTTCGAGGAAAATTTTATCATTACAGATCTGATTCTGCGCATGATGAGTGGCGAGGATGACGGCGGCTCGCCGCCTGAGACTTCTCCTGAGCGGGAGCGACCTAAGAAACAGAGGCGGCGAAGAAGAGCTTCTTCTTCTAGCTCTTCGGATGACTACGTGCGACCAGAACGACGTAAGACGTCGAACCAGCTGTCAACCAAGGACGTGTTAAATTTATTGGTGTCTCAGAGGGCGCCATAGCAGTACCTAAGGTCTTGAGTTTGGTGGTTAAAGGTCGCATGGGAATTTTAAATAGAAAAAAAAAATAGGATAATATTTATTGCACTCCGTTATTTATTGATCAAATATAAAACTACAGCGACTCCTTAGATTTTCGTTCCGTGATAAGGTGCATTTTGTAGTAGTTAATAATTCCAATCCAAAGATATGATATGATTAGTTAATTGATCAATAGAAAATACGTACAAAAATAAATAAAACTAAGGAATAAAGAGTAAAAAGTAAAATCGATAACACGGGACACGAATCAGTTAACAGTGATAGTCTGGCTAGCCAAATAATGTTGACAGATACTTCCTTGGGGTATCACCAATTGTCTTTGATTTAAACAATTTGTTAGGTGGGTCCTATAAAAATAATTGTAATACTTTATGTACTCGTTCTCACATTCCGGACGAGTTAAGATTTGGCATACTTAGTACTTATGTAATTTTTATGGTGATGGATTAATATAGTATTGTCGAGTTAGGTCTTATTTACACTACACTTAATTTTTCGCATTATATAAGGTTAGAAAGTGTAAACATACGTATTTATCGTTGGCTGTACTGTGCATAGTGGTAGAAATTATGTGAACTGACTATGAGTGCTCGTCAACATACAAATTTCCTTAGGTACCTTACGTGTGCATAGAAAATCAAAAATAAGTTATATTTAATATCAATACTATAATTCTTACTACACAAAGTGTGACCAGCCGCAGATTTTTTTTAATTTCCCGCCTAAACTTTGAGTAGTATTTCATTAGCCAGACTATAATGATGAATGTTATAATGTCGCTAAAAAGGATTCAGTGCTTATTTTTTTGGGGCAGCAGGCTATAGACTTTTTTACAAGGCTCTTGAAATTTAAGTATGTCTATATTAGAGTTGTGTGATGACACATGTGATAGATTTGCCTAGTTTATTTATTACCTATAATTGGCTCTTTATTTACCCAGAATATGTACCTAGGCACTTTTTAAATAAGTAGGTATGTTTAATTATTTATTATATTAATCTAACTTATGAGGCGTATAAATAATAAGTTTTTTTTAATATGAAATATTCTATCAAGCTATTAATATTCACTCAATGCGCCTTGGTTACGTTTGTCGATAAATTGGTTAAAATTGTTGATAAAAGTTGTAAAATTATTTATATTCTTATAAAGTGTAGCGGCATATATACATTTAAGTATCTTGCCAAATGTCATGATTTTGTATGCTAGGGTAATGTGTTATATTAGTAAATGTGCGCCAGGAGGCAGCACGGTGTCGGATGGCCGAATGTCATGATTTCTATTGATTATAAATTATTTTAATTTTATTATGGCAATTCCGGCATCGTGCTTCCTGTTGGCACCGACCACTAGTGGGAGGGTAGTTGATAAAAAGGCGAAATAAAAAGGACAGGGATTATTCTGTGAGTGACTTCGACGTGAGGAGGTTATAATCATAAGAGTATTCAGATATTTTAATTGTATGGTTGTACAAGTGTTCAAAATATACTGGATTAATCGGATGAGCTACGGAGTTTCATTTTACGTTTAGCAATCAAATTTGTGCAATCGTGCTGAAAACATAGGTTTGCTCGTCGCAGACAATATTATGTTGTATTTTGATCAAACTAAATAGCACGATGCAGGATGTAGAATGTACGAGTATGGTCGCACGGCGTAGGCAGAGCTAGAGCAGTGAATTCGTGAATGTCCCCGATATGCGATGGGGCTTTACGAATTACTGCTTGTGATTTATCTTAAGTTTTACGTCTTGCATTGCTCAGGAAGGGAGATTTTTAGTGTGACGCACATTTATTTGTGCGATCATTAAAATTACATCGTATGACGATAATGGTTGAACAGATTTTTACAAATTTTAGTGCAGAGATAACGTGAACGCAAATATAGGATAGTGCGGTAACACACAGATGTCATAATATCACGGTAACATCAAACAAGCCCAGATATTTTCAATATTTTTTTATATCTCTAAAATACTTCTAAAGAACAGACATTTCATCAGACATTCCAGGCCTATAATAGTAAGAAAATGTAATGAAGTTTGATTATTTAATGCGTAAATGTAAAATATTCAGCCTTAATTATCAGAGTACCTCCCAAGTATACTAACATTAATCTGGTAGAGAAATTGAAAGTAAATAAGATCCCGAGCGAAATTAAATAAAGTTTATTATTAAGTTGAGTCAATAAATTACTCAGATCCTGAAGCACTCAAATAATTTAAAAACGAATCGTGAATCTAGCTGAGAATTATAAATTCGTGATCAGGATCACTAAAAGCATAAGTTGGGGCTGATTGGGTAAAAACGGGTTTTATATTTCTAAAAAACATCTCAAAATTTTAGCCAATTTTAGGCATATATATATAGTTAGGCATTTTTATACAGATGATAATTTAGTGCCTATGTCTGAGCAGGAAATCGGCGCGGCGTCTGACAATTGGAAGTTAGTTAGAATAAAAAAGGGAGCTAATTCGAGGGAGCTTTGAACAATTTCGTTTTACAAAGCAAAATCTTGGCGTTATAATTGTCCCGTAAATAATCCCGAACCCCAGTCTCATAATTTGTATGAGAATTTTAGTTCCCACTACGTAACACTCGTGCAAAAAATAAAGTTAATATTCAAACGTGACGTAATGGAACGGACAAAGGATACTTTTTTTATTCTTCACATTAAAAATGCTATATAATGCGGGTTACAATACGGTAACAAATCCTTTTGCTATTCGCACAGTATCAGTGAGTGACATTCACAAGTTGACATGTGAATGGAGATATGGTACTGGGTCCTGTCATTTGTAGATTACCAAAAAATTATGTTTATATCTGTTTAAAAGAAATCCAATAGTTTTAGCATTCCACTGTTCATATACAGCATAATTAATAAGAAGCAAACACACATACAGACGGCTCATAACCTGCGCTAATAATTCCGGGCATTGTTACGGGATTAGCTGGAATCACGGAAGGCGTAGCGTCCGCAGAAACGTTCTCGTTTTTACTTGACTGCGTCAGAAAGAGGTTTGTTTCCTGATTTTGAGCGTGTTCTGCAGCCTGAGCTGTATGTGCGCTTTGCAGCCTGAGCGGTTTCATATCTTGATTTGAACTTTGCTGTATCGTTATAGGTACATTTACTTGTGAGATAGCCTGATTTTCGTACCGTAGACTCACAAAATATGGAGACTAGACTAAAAAGGGAACTGTATCTATGTATTCAAAAGTGTCCGTTGAAAGGCGTTAAATTAGTGGCGCTACCGGAGTAAATCGTAGTTAACGTATATTGATTTAAACTTACACATTGGACGATGACGACGCGTTTGGCTCGGTTTGTAGACACCTGCCTACTGAGCCGGCGGTCCCGGGTTCGAACCCCGGCCAGGGCAAATATTTGTGTGATGAACTCGAATATTTGTGCTTGGGTCATGGTTGTTCTATGTATTTAAGTATATATTTATCTATATAAGTATGTGTATCGTCGTCTAGTACCCATAACACAAGCCTTCTTGAGCTGAATTTGGGACTAGATCGATTTGTGAGGTTGTCCGATATTTATTTATTTATTATTTATTTATTTAATTTTATAAAACGTGTTCATTCAAAAAGGTGTTTATTTAACTCGTCACTTCAGACATGATGTTCGTCCACGGTCTCGAAGGGAGTGAAGAAGTGGGCATTAACGTCACGCGAGTATTTCCAATTACCCGTACTTGGTATTTTTTATCAGTTTGCTTACTGGTGTTACCCACACACAGCTCTTACGATATCTGTAGCTTGAGAATTACCCTTTTTTTGCACGCGCCATTGCCAACGCATGTTGCGTCCCACACTCCCATCCTCCACGGAACGAGGGTCATCCCGTCCGGCCTCTTGCCATCGTCTCACGAAACAGCGTTTGGTTGGACAGTTGCCTTATGCTTAGGGTATAACTCCGAATTGGTCCCGTTGGCACTAAGTCGGGATCTGATGATGGAATCTTGGAGAAATCGAGGGAACTCTTCAAATGTTATAGGGACATGTACGGCGCTTTCGGTAATTTATTAGTTTTACTGAAGTCGGTTCTATTTTTTGTTAAAATTTTAGATGGGTAAAAAATGTTAAACTCGCGACAGATCCGCGCGTCAGATAACAGTCAGTCGGTAACCTAGCAACCTTGTCTGTTTCAAAGAAAGGGGGCCTTCGAACAACAAAATGTTGTAAGTGACAGATGGTGAAGCGTAATCATAAACATACATTAGTAAGAAATAGAGACTAAAATAGAAATCAAGTGTCAGTGAGATATAATAAAATCGAAGTTTTCACTTCTGCCGGCACTCCCGGAGTGCAACCCGTCCTTTTTTTATACTATGTAGTGATGAGAGAAAAATCGGATTTCATTTGCTCAACAATCTAGCGGCAGTGACACAGTAAACAGTTATTCTGATGACGGAATAGCTTTGTCCAAGATTTCCACGGAAGTAAACTGATTTCTTAATAACCACTATTTCATTATGCATCGGATGATGCAAAGCGTTACGATCAGTATAAATCAGGTGACTACTTGAAGTATCCTTTTGTTCGTATTTTCCATCTTTGCCATGTTTTTTTTTTATGTTTATAGATTGCTATATGTAGCGCAAATATGCCATGGTCACAAGATGAGAGAATAAAAACAATTGACAACATTTCATATTTTTAAGACTATCATTTTATAACTTTTCTGAATTCTGCTTAAAAAGATGAAGTAATCTCTGTTTTTATTTATTTTCTGAGATGATTATTTATTTTATGATTAATTTATAAAAACATACTCATTTTAAAATGTGGCAACACCAAAACCAGAACTTAATGGAACGGTTACTTTAGTCGGTTTTCTTATTTAAAAAAAAACTTGATAAAACTCGGTATGCATCTGTCATCTGTCAACGTCAAATAAAAAAAAAATATATTTCGCTCTTTGGTTTAGACAACAATAACCCTATTCAGCCCGTATTGTAGAGTAGATTGCAGTTATTTGATGTATTTTCTTATATTTCTTTAAATACAGAAGAATAAATTCAAAGATTTTTTTTAAGGTTACACGACATGAAACCCTGTCGATCTCTATATTAATTTCCACCTGTTATAAATATGAAATGTTGTCAATTGTAATAGTTTACGAGTATAATTTATTGCTCTTTTTTTTTAATACAAGATGTTTTTATAACATACGTAGTACATTTAATATAATACTGAAGCTATACTATTATGAAATTGTATTGAAAATCTCTTTTCTATGGATAGGGGTCATTATTTCAGTAAAAAAATTAACAGCGCGATGCAGAAGCGTGGCTCCTTTGTCGTATATAATAAACAGAGAATAGTGGGTGGTGATAGGGATGAATAGTTTGTTGAAAAGTAAGGTTGGAAGTTATTATTATATACGAACAAGTCAATATGACTGGTATAGAAAGCCGGATATGTCTCGGTAGATATGCACAGAACCTTTAGTTCAAGGACCGTGTACTTCACACTAGGAATTTGATCTGACAATTAAAACAACCACAATAACATGCAAACCTTTATTGCTAAACAGCCCGATCGATACATGGCGGTCTCGGATACCGCAGTGCCAATAGTGAAATAACAGACTTGGAGCAGCCAAGTCAACGGAGCCTTGCCCAAAGGGGCCTCTCCGACCAGGAGGTGGGTTATACACTGGCGAGGCTCAGCTGGCTCAGAGTCACAGATATGATTTATTCTAAGCTAAGCTAGGCCGGCTAGAAGCGCGCGAATGGTCATGACCTTATTGATACGAACGTAGTACGCGGTTCGACACGAGACGCGACAGTTCGCGGGTGACACTGGGTTGTAGTCTATATGTAGACCATGGCCATGGAAATACGGAACGGACTCACTGGGCACGTCAGCTTGTATCCTCCGGTTCCGCCCTCGGCGGCTCGATAGCTCTAGCCGTAGGCACTTGCCGCAGAGGCTGTCAGCTTGAAGCGTACTCGTCGAACGCCTGTCGACGAGTTAGGCCATCGTCGGCCTTGGGATGACCCGGGAGGCGAAGGCGCTAACCAGATCCACTGCGCACGGCACGCTGCGCTCACGCAGAGCGGTCTGGGACGTTCAGGCGGTTCCCGGTGAATGCCGGCGGCGCGAGGCCCGCCAGGCACGAAGTCGCGCACATCACGAGAACACTCGCTTATACTAAGCACGCGCGAAAGGGAATCGCAACGGCACCCTGGGTGCCGTTGAAAAGTCGTGTTAACGCCGCGTTATCAAAAAGTGCGGTTATAACCGCCACACCACGGTTCCGACCACGACCGCGAGTCGCTGAACTAAGCGGCCGGTCGAGTTGAAAGCGAAAATGAAGGTTCATCCGTCACACCGCGCTCCGGCGCCCGCGACGGGATCGCATAGTGCGCCGCCGCGACGACGCGCGTGCAGTTCAAGAGACGGATCGATCGCGACTGTCCTTTGACAGTTTTGACACATCTGAGGTGATAGGGTCGTTACCGTTTTTAAAGGTTCTATTCACGAACGCCATAATCTTCGCGATCGCTAATTTCAAATATTAATGAAAATGTGCTTAAAATGTTGCGGAATTTTGAAATGACATGACAATCACAGCCAGAAACATCAAATACCTCTGGTTTGCGAGAAATCTCGACTTAAAGCGATAACCGTAACGCGATGGCGTGCACAGCTCTAAATTTTGTATGAACGTACCTACACCTGTTTAATTTAAATTCTAAACATTTTCAAAATTCGCGAAACTACTACTAGATTCGCCTTCTGTGTATTTTTGCGATTCGATTAATGTATAACACTTGATAGTTTGGAACAGCCGTTAACCAGAAATAACGTTTTGCAAATGAACAATGACTACCACGTATTTTGGTCTAGATTTCCGATAAGAGTCTAGTTAGATCTTCTTGCAGTCATGAAACCTATAGTTCAGTGATCATGTGTGACGACTCTAACTACCAATTCGTATGGATATTGTTTTTCAAGGAGATATCTGGTAAGTAAAAACCTAACCTTAACCTCAGTACTAATTGTTGCATGTAACAAAGAGATTTATGCAAATATGTCGTGATACACACGACAGTACACCCCTCGCGAGGAAAGGGTAAACCTCGGGTTACCCAACAGCCCGGGTAACCGAAGAAAAATGCTGTACTAGGGTACGCATTTTCAGACTCAAGTCCGGTATAGAGCAACTGCTCTATGTAGCTTGTGACTGGCTAGCCACAAAAACTGCTTACAGCGTAATCATGCGTAAAGCCTGAAGATGGAGACTACCTTGGTATCACTCTGTCGACCTAATATGTTGAACAGAGCTCCTACTAGGAGGACCTACGGTAGTGTAAACTCTTATAAAACCACTTACTCTTATATTGCTCTTTAGAGCTCAACGTAGCCTACCTAAACTACCTGCATGCTGTTAAAACTACAGTAGGTACCTAAGTAGACTTAAAGGTTAAAATGACCTTGTGGTCTATAAAGTTAAACCTAATACTATTGGTGTTGTACTTAATATACTAATGTTAACTTTCCTAAATAGAGTTAAGTTAGCTCTATATTCCTAAAGTTATACCTAGTATTTAACTACACGCTATATCTATATATCTGAATGGTGAGAGAGACGTTATCCTCATCTACCACAGTATATAATTAGCAATTGAAACTTAGTATATAACTTAACGTTATTACTTTAATACTTATGAGCATGCGCTATACAATGTACATTTAAGTACGAGAGAGCTAATCAGGTGATCAGTCCGACTAGTGTAACGTTGCACGTTATAATTTTAATTAACTAACCAATTTTTATAATAAATTGTACTTATTTTACGAATGAAATTAATTTTACCCTAAGTTATTAATTTTAACCCACTAAATATATACACATGTTAAATTATACAAAATTATTACTTTATTATTATTACATTTTAATTATACAATAAATTAAATCTTATTATTAATATTATTTACAAATGAAATTATTTATTTATGCTAATTTATTATCTTTAATTATACAACTCATTTTAATCATTTACTTAATTAAAATACGTTTTGAAAATCATATAAAATAAAATAATAATCAAATGAATGTAATACATATACATAATAATAACAAACGCTTGCACTGTATCTCGCGACTGTCCGCGCGCAAACCGGCTGCAATAACTTGGCCCGGCCGCGGGAGTGTGACGTAGGAACCGATAGTTCTAGAGCGCCCGGCGCGCCCGCCAGTCCGCGTTACACCGTCTTGCACTATGGACCCGTGTCAGTTGCGCTCACGAACAAAGGGTCGTGTCGTCATGCGTGCTGATACGAATTTATTTATTTAAATTCAGTGTAGCGGACAACATATTTATTTTCGCACTCAGGACGTATTCCGAGGACATCAAATACGTAACTATATCGCACCCAATATATTGGTAAGTGCAAAGTGTTGAACATTATATTATAATTATTAATTCGCTAGCTTAGCTTAGCCTTTAGCTATCTCAGTGTAGTGCAATATTCATTTATATTAATTTTTATTATCATATCAAAGTTGCAAGTCACGCTTTAGTTAATGTAAAGACAATCCTTTGTTCTTTGTTCTAGGTACGAATATGTACGTACCCACTTTCGTATAAAGTGAATAGCAAATTTCATTTACATTAATATTCCTACTTCTTAGGCTTTTAATATTAAGCTTTTTGTAACTCCGCTCTGCTTGTGAACACAAACACGCTAAATACCGCACCGGCTTTCTCCCTTGTCATCTTAACTGCATCTACAGGCTGTTCACAAACAGAGCGAGGAAGAAAGAACATACTTGTGACATTGTGCGTCGTCACGTTTCAGGGTGCGACGTTTACGCTGCGTTTTAAGCGAAGATCCTGCTGCGACCTTACTCGCTGCGTCACCGCTGCGTTTCCGCAGCGTTTGGTTTTTTTTACGAGAAGCGCAATCCATGCACACCACCATCCAAGCGCCGAGCTGTAGCCGTGTCGTCGCCCGCTCAGCGCTGTTCTCCCCTCGAGACCAAGAGCCTAGAAAGGCCCACCGCCACTGACGACCAGCCACGCAGGGGAGTACCGGTACACACGGCGGTAAAACTAGACGGCCTTTTAACCCACGACCTATGCTCTTTTATGGGACTTATGTCCCCAATATATTTATTTATTTTAATGTTGACCTTGGTTTTATTCTTCTCCAATAAGCCTGATATGTCACACTAGTTCCGTTGAGTCAATATAAGTTCGTTTTCTATTCAACCTTTGTTGAAGAACAGTTTGTGTGCGCGCAATTAAAGAAGGTAATTGTGAACGTTCGTCTAAAAATAATGTTTCTTTCTCTTGAAAGAACAAAAACAGTTTTGGGTACCCACAAAAAATTCTCAAGTGCGACGAGGTGCTGAGAGAAGGAATAGAATACTCGTTTTGACTGAGCTACGTCTGCTAACGAGTGTACAAAGAACAAAAAAAATAACCGTGCTACACACCTTTAGGGAGTTTAATAATGTCTTTTGCATGATATTTTCCCTTGTGACCGGTAGCTAGTTCTTACAGCTCATATGCTACATTTGATTGTCGAGTCACCACTTTGCACTTGACGTATCTTGGAGCTAACTTCGCTGAGAAGTACTTAGCCGCATTAGACTGGACAAAATTCCGACGCCAGACTATGTCTCCGACATTTAACTTTATTTCGCGTCGACGAAGATTGTACCTGCCTGCGCTCTGCTTATAGGCTTTGGCTAGCGCGGACTCTACCTTTTGGAATATATCTGCAAGTTCGTTTAAAGACTCTGCTCTTTTATCCCTATCAGTGGCCTGGACATCGTCTGAATCTGGTACGTTGCCCCGTATGGTGTGCAACGAACCGTCCAAGACTAGTTCACGCCCTTTAGCTAAGAAGCATGGTGTGTATCCCGTGGCTATGTTCACAGTTGTGTTTAAAAACAACTGTATCTTAGGCAAGAACTTCGACCAATGTCTCTGGTCTTGCTCTACCAAGATTGCTAGACAGGTTTCAATAGTTTGGTTATATCGTTCAATCGTGTTTGATTGGGCTGCATAGTAACATCCGTACATAACTTTAGGAATAGAGTGGAGCTCACAAAATTTTTTGAAGTCCGTGTTTTTAATTTTTTGGCATTATCGCAAATGATAACACACGGTACGCCTTCTTTTAGCAGAATTTCGGATTCAATAAAGGAAGTGACAGTACGAGTGGTGGCGGTTCGTAGAGGGTGTAACCAACAGTACTTACTGAAGACGTTGACTACTGAAAGTATATAAATGTGGCCTGAGTATGACTTTGGTAGGGGCCCAATTATATCTATGGAGAGGGTATGCATAGGAGTGTTCACTTTCTTCGGATTTGTCATGAGGCCGTGTGGTCCGTCATTTGAGTGCTTATACGCTTTGCACACTTCGCACTTGGCGACATAATCAACGATATCCTTATGCATGCCCTTCCAGAAATAATTTTGTTTGACTTTCATTAACGTCTTATGGGTACCAGGATGTACAGCATCTACCTCGTGATTCTGTTTTAAGCATTCCGTCACGACTTCTTGTGGTAGAACGATTTTCCACGCGTTCTCATGTTGAATTCCGTGAGACGGTTTGCTGAATCGAAACAAGGTATTATTTTTTATTAAATATTTTTTATGAAATGCTGGATTCAACTGTACATTTTTAAATAACTTGTTGTACCAGTAATCTTTGGATGTACCTCCCCCCGTGAACTGTACTGCTTTGATTTCAGCTCTCGAAAGTACGTCCGGAACCGTATTTAATATACCTTTTCTGTGACGTATTTCGAAATCATAGCAGGATAGCTGCATTGCCCATCGGGCTAAACGACCTGACGGGTTGCTAAGTGTTTTTAACAACTTCAGACACATATGGTCTGTCACTATGATAAAATGGCTACCTTCTATGTAAGGACGGAAGTGATTAACCGAATCTAGGACCGATAATAGCTCTCTCTCGGTAGTAGAGAAGTTTTTCTCCGACTTCGAGAGGAGTCGAGAATGATATGCGACCGGATGCTCGATGCCTTCTATTTCTTGGATCAGCACACTGCCTATTCCTACATTAGAAGCATCGCAATGTAATTGAAACGACTTGGTAAAGTCGGGGCAGGTTAGAACCGGAGCTTGAGTGAGAGCGGTTTTTAGTGCAGTGAAAGCTTTTTCTGGCTCTTCTCCCCATGCTATCGGGTCTTTCCCTTTTCGTTTCCCGAGCAAAGCAGTCATAGGCGCAATGATGGTGGAAAAATTTTCTACGAAGCGACGATAATAAGAACAAAGACCAATGAATGCTCTGAGTTGTTTTGCCGTGGACGGTCGAGGAAAATTACGTATCGCGTCCAGTTTCAGAGGATCGGTTTTTAAGCCTTGTGAGCCTACGATATAACCTAAGTAACGAAGTTCCGGTTTACAGAATTCGCACTTATCAAAATTTATAGTCAACCCTGCTCTAGCTAAAGTCTCGAAGACATCATTTAAGATGGCTAAGTGTTCGGAAAAAGTACTTGTGGCGATTAATAAATCGTCACAGTAACCAAAAATCTTTTCACCGTATTTGTGATGAAAAAGCGAATCAATCAAGCGCTGTAACTCACACCCAGCGTTTGAAAGCCCAAATGGTAAGCGTTTGAACTCATATAAATCGCGGTTAGGGACTACGAAAGCTGTTTTCTGACACGAGGTGCCGCTGCCGTCGGTATCGTCAGTATCACATAACGGTATCTGCCCATAAGCTGCTGAAAGATCGATCGAAGTTAAATATCTAGCTCCTTTTAAATTATCTAGTATAGAGCTGATATATGGCAATGGATAGGAATCTTTGACGGTTACGTCATTTAGTTTTCGAGCATCAAGACAAAATCGGAGTGAACCATCTTTTTTGCTGGTCATCACCACCGGATGTGCCCATTGGGATCTACTTAAAGGGTAATAGCGTTGCTTGATTGGTGATCCCTTGGTCACTATCTTGTGTTCAATTATATCAGTTTTGCCTAAGCCTTTAACTTCCATAGATATAGATTTGAATTTGTCAATTATTTTATTTAACTCTATGGACTCAGCTGGTGACAACTCCTGTCTAGGAATAATAGTGCACACCTCGTTTACTCGAGAGTGTGACACGGCTTGATGTGACTGTTGATTATATTTTAAATTTAATAAATTTTGAAAACCAATTTTATTAATTATATCCATGCCTAAGATAAAGTCATTGGTTATTAAAGGAATAACCGTGAATTTAATTGTATAAATTTTACTATTAAAATTTATTGGCAGCAGAATTTCACCGATAGCTTCCACCTCTGAACCGTTGGCACACCTCGCTACCATAGTAGCGGGCTGTAAGTGGTAACCTAAGTTAACTATATTTGTATGGAAATGGTTACCTACGATAGATAAATTCGAACCTGTGTCTAATAGGCCGTGGTAAGTCATATTTTTGATACTAAATTCAATAAACAGCCTATTGTCACCCTCCTTCAGTACTAATCCCGGAGTGACTGTACCTAAATGTGTAATTTTTCTATCCGACGGAGTCACTCCGGAGCATTCTAGTTTTTTGAGCTAGTATCTGTACTAAGCTGTGCAGTACTTTGTTTAGGAGGATGGCATTTAGGGCAGTTTGATGACAAATACCCCCTAGTGCCACAATCAAAACAGACTACACCTGGAATAGTGCGACACTGTTTATAACTGTGTCCAATTTTCTTGCACTTTCTACATGTCGCCGGGTCTGACCTTTTTTTGTGGTTTTGTGAGTTGACCACGGTGATGTGTTTGTGGGGCTTATGGAACTTACCACTTGAATCACCAGAAAATGGACCTGCGTAGGCCTCAAAACGTTTGCCTAACGCGACTAATTTTTCTAAACTATCGACATCACAAACAGCCAACAGGTGCGCATAAGCTGGTGAAAGGTTATGCTTAATGATCTCGATAAGGCTAGATTCCCTTAAAGGTGTATTTAGCCTCGAGTTCATCGCCTGCATTTCCAGAACATACAGGTTCAATGCTTGGCCTGTTGTTTGCTTGTGATCCCGAATGGTCCTTTCGAGGATGTAGTCACTATCGCTAGGACTGAAAAATTGTTTAAATTTTGCTAATAAATCCGATAAAGATTTGACGTGATCGCGCACTTGTCTATAATAATCGAGGGCTTTGCCACTCAATAAGTCTGCAAAACAACGGAAAACTTTTTGTTCTGAAGTGTCGCGACTGCGCGTGAAGTCATCAATTCTCAAAAGAAATTCCGTGATGTCCGAATCTCCTGAATATTTTAAATTCCAAGACCGCAAGCTTTCATCCCTAAGAACGTGCACGACTCGCTCCTCACTATCACCGGTGCGCGCGCGTGCCATAGCAGTGTTTAATGTTCCAGGCTGCGGTATGTCTAATGTCAAACCGGTTTTATTTTGACCACGCGGTTGTGTATTGACATTTCTAAACTGTGGGTTTTCGAACTTCGGTGTTACGGGAGACTCTTCATCATTGCTTTGTATATCAAGATTTTTATCATCGTTATTAGACATGTTTGTGGATTGTAATATATAATAAGACGAAATTGAGAAAAAAAAGTTGGTGTCACAGTATAGCCTGTAGTTAGGAAAAAAAAACTAAGTTAATGACAGCGCTGCAGTGCAACTGTCCCAACAAAAAAAAATTGTTAACACAAATAATGAAATATTGTGTAACTTAAAAATTGAAAAATACTAACCAGAGGGTCTATACTGTTCACTCAATACACTCAGGCATGGTAAATTGCATCCACCAAATCCACAGAAAAAAATATTAAGTTTTTTAACTGTCAAAAATTTTCAAGAAAAATTATTTTAAATGTCAGTTCAAATTGTGATAAAACGTGTATACTTATTTATGCCTCGGACGCCACTGTCGTATATAATAAAAAGAGAATAGTGGGTGGTGATAGGGATGAATAGTTTGTTGAAAAGTAAGGTTGGAAGTTATTATTATATACGAACAAGTCAATATGACTGGTATAGAAAGCCGGATATGTCTCGGTAGATATGCACAGAACCTTTAGTTCAAGGACCGTGTACTTCACACTAGGAATTTGATCTGACAATTAAAACAACCACCATAACATGCAAACCTTTATTGCTAAACAGCCCGATCGATACATGGCGGTCTCGGATACCGCAGTGCCAATAGTGAAATAACAGACTTGGAGCAGCCAAGTCAACGGAGCCTTGCCCAAAGGGGCCTCTCCGACCAGGAGGTGGGTTATACACTGGCGAGGCTCAGCTGGCTCAGAGTCACAGATATGATTTATTCTAAGCTAAGCTAGGCCGGCTAGAAGCGCGCGAATGGTCATGACCTTATTGATACGAACGTAGTACGCGGTTCGACACGAGACGCGACAGTTCGCGGGTGACACTGGGTTGTAGTCTATATGTAGACCATGGCCATGGAAATACGGAACGGACTCACTGGGCACGTCAGCTTGTATCCTCCGGTTCCGCCCGCGGCGGCTCGATAGCTCTAGCCGTAGGCACTTGCCGCAGAGGCTGTCAGCTTGAAGCGTACTCGTCGAACGCCTGTCGACGAGTTAGGCCATCGTCGGCCTTGGGATGACCCGGGAGGCGAAGGCGCTAACCAGATCCACTGCGCACGGCACGCTGCGCTCACGCAGAGCGGTCTGGGACGTTCAGGCGGTTCCCGGTGAATGCCGGCGGCGCGAGGCCCGCCAGGCACGAAGTCGCGCACATCACGAGAACACTCGCTTATACTAAGCACGCGCGAAAGGGAATCGCAACGGCACCCTGGGTGCCGTTGAAAAGTCGTGTTAACGCCGCGTTAACAAAAAGTGCGGTTATAACCGCCACACCACGGTTCTGACCACGACCGCGAGTCGCTGAACTAAGCGGCCGGTCGAGTTGAAAGCGAAAATGAAGGTTCATCCGTCACACCGCGCTCCGGCGCCCGCGACGGGATCGCATAGTGCGCCGCCGCGACGACGCGCGTGCAGTTCAAGAGACGGATCGATCGCGACTGTCCTTTGACAGTTTTGACACATCTGAGGTGATAGGGTCGTTACCGTTTTTAAAGGTTCTATTCACGAACGCCATAATCTTCGCGATCGCTAATTTCAAATATTAATGAAAATGTGCTTAAAATGTTGCGGAATTTTGAAATGACATGACAATCACAGCCAGAAACATCAAATACCTCTGGTTTGCGAGAAATCTCGACTTAAAGCGATAACCGTAACGCGATGGCGTGCACAGCTCTAAATTTTGTATGAACGTACCTACACCTGTTTAATTTAAATTCTAAACATTTTCAAAATTCGCGAAACTACTACTAGATTCGCCTTCTGTGTATTTTTGCGATTCGATTAATGTAAAACACTTGATAGTTTGGAACAGCCGTTAACCAGAAATAACGTTTTGCAAATGAACAATGACTACCACGTATTTTGGTCTAGATTTCCGATAAGAGTCTAGTTAGATCTTCTTGCAGTCATGAAACCTATAGTTCAGTGATCATGTGTGAGGACTAACTACCAATTCGTATGGATATTGTTTTTCAAGGAGATATCTGGTAAGTAAAAACCTAACCTCAACCTCAGTACTAATTGTTGCATGTAACAAAGAGATTTATGCAAATATGTCGTGATACACACGACACCTTTCGTAGAACGCCATCTGTAGGTATTTTCTTTGTCCTCACATCACGCCGAAGCGGCTGAACGGATTTTAACCACTTTTAGTGCAGAGATAGCAAAGATAATTAAGTATAAGATAATTCTTACCCGACTGTGGTAAAGAAAATTATACCATAAGGCTGTTACTTCGTTGCAGTCAGTACAGCGGCGGGATAATCCCGTTATCATTATGACTGTGTGCGAGTAGTTTCCGGACCGCTACCATCGGTCCGGACTCCGGGTGATGACGTGCGCTCAGGTGAACAGGCAGGATTAGGAACTTTCATAGACAACAATTGACAGGTGAGAGGAACTGAATTTGATATGTTTATCGACTATAAAGATACGCTATAAATAGGTTCCTAATAAATAAAGTAGTCATTGAATATTTTATCAAGTATATTTAGCTTTTATTGGACCAATATTTGTTTTTGTTTTTGTTTGTACTATTACTGTGTACGTGTGTGGGTAAATAAATATTTCTATCTTTCTTTCTTTCTACTTTCATTTTTCAGTTTACATTTAAAAAACATACGACTTCTACTGATACCGTGAAACATGCCAACTTTGCCCGCTTTTTTCGTAAAAACCCGAATTTCTCTCATTTTTTCTATGACGGGATAAAGTTTTTTTTGTCTAACGCATCCATCGTATTCATATGCATGCGTTTATTACGAGAAACATTTTTTAAATCTACATTTAACCATTTTTTTTATCAATTTTCACCTCGGGTAAAGTTATCTAAACTTTTGCAAACATTGCCCAAATCGATTATTTTCGTAACTATAGCCCCTACAACGTTAAGATAAGGATCAGTATAAAATCTGAGGTAATAATGGCGTTCTACTTAATATCTTGGTCTTAACTGTACAAACACGTGTGCAATATGGATGGGCAATGTTACATAGGTATTTTGTTTTTCTCCATACAAGCCGAATCAAGCAGTTTGAAATTGTCAGGGTTGTCACTTTTGGTTGAGTAAACCATCTTTACCAATACCATTATCAAAATGAAAAATGTATGCTTAATATTCGATGCTAATAGTTTAGCGGTTATTTTTTTACTTCACGTTAGAATAATCTAAATAAAAATTGTCATACTTGAATATTCCATGTTTTTTTGTTTTATGGACATGACATGACATGACATGCAGCTAATGCTAAAAGTACAACGGCTTAATAGAAATATAATTTACCTCACCTTAACTACATAACCCTCCTTTATTTACGCAGTGAGGTAAAATTACGACAAGGTGACAACCCTAACCCTTTTTTTAGTCTGGGCAATGTTGGCATTCATAGGTTAGCAAGTTACTAGATAACATTGCCCACCATCATAACTCCGGTTTTAATAAGTATATAAGATATTGTTTTCTACTCGTAGTGATTAGGACGACACAGTTAATCAAAACACAACTGAGTTTCTCTGTAAGAAAAGATTTAATGCGTTAATTTACATGTAGGTATGATTCAGATAACAGTATGAATTGAACAGTAACGAAAAGAAACATTACCTGTAAGAAAAGAAACGACATTTAATGTTATTAATAACAATGTCGATTCCTAAACCACAATTAGCTTATTATTCTAAGCTTTCTAATAACAATTATTATTTTCGATAAATTCAAAATTGCTTCTGTCATGACAGTAAGTAATTATAGGTTAGAATTCACCACAGGTTAGAAAATAAATATCAATCCTTCCATGTCGCGTTCTATCATGATGACACTTGATGCGCGGGAATATTTAAATGAAAGAAAATGATATTTTTCTTTACATCTCCCCCTCCAAGAGAAGATATAATAATGTGACTATTCACTCAGCCTCTTCAACTTCGTGGTCTTCAAGCACAGGGGCTGGCGTTAACTTCGAGATGTGGAAAAAGTTTGACTCTAATTTTCTATGGTTAGTGTTTATTTTGTAAATTGAGTTTGATATTTTTTCTATGATTTTATAGGGCCCGATTCTTAATTCGTCGAGCTTTTTCCTATTCAGTTTGTTTCCATTATCAACAAAAACGGTGTCACCAACTTTGAAGTCTATGTGTCTTCGATTTTTATCGTAAACGGTCTTGTTGTAATTATGTGATCTTAAGGTATTTTCCAAAGCTGTTTTCCGGTCTTGGATCAAATCATACTCGGTCTTTTTAAGTTTCAGCTCATTTGGCAAAATCGTAACATCTGTGCCATTTACAAGATACTTTGGAGCAAATCCAGTGACAGTGTGTTCCGTTTCGTTATAGTTTTTAACACAATTTTGTGCTATAGTTGTCCACGCTATTTTAGCGTCACTTTCGTTTATCCTGCATCTGATTTTATTGACTAACGTTTGATTCAGTCTTTCGTTTAATCCATTTGAGAAGGGCGAGTCCACAGCAGTGAAAATTAATGGAATATTTTTTTGATCCAAAAATATTTTGAAGTCTCTTGAATTGATACCGGGATATTGGTCTGAGAGAATCAAGCCTATGTCGTTTTTTTCTGCACAGTTTCGTACTAGTTTAATGAAGTCATTTGCATTTTGTGTACTTGACGTCAAAATGTATGCATACCTTGTGAAATGATCTGATAGCAGGTGCAAGTATCTCTTTGTTGACCGTGATCCTCCAAATCCTCCAATAGTATCAATGGAACATATCTCAAAAGGTTTTGTGGCGGGGCCCAAGTGGGACATCAATCCATATTTGTTTTGTCCTCTTGATTTGTTCTTTATACATATTATACAACTTTCACAGATTCTTTTTATATTTTTTGACAGGTTATCTGCTGTATACCATGAGCTGATCATTTTATGCATTTGTTTAATTCCTATGTGACCCAGGTCTGTATGTACATTTTTAATGAACTGCATACTGAATTGCTCTGATAGTATAATTTTTTCTTTTTTCTTAACTTTCTTGTAATAAACGTTGTTTTTTGTTATTAACTTGTCTTTTTTGCTCTGTATCTTTTCATTTTTAACTTGGTCTTTTAAGATGTCTTCTAGTGTTATTGTATTTACTATTTTTAGTTGTTCGTCCAGGTTTTCATTTGCTTCTAGGACTGGATTCCTGCTTAAGCAATCAGCTTCAACATTGTATTTACCTGGAGAATATTTAATTTGGAAATCATATTGTGATAGGTAGTATGACAGATCTCCTAGTTCTTCATCGGTTCTTGCCTTTATATTCATATTTTCCAGGGGCTTGTGATCTGAAAAGACAGTAAATTTCCTACCTATCAACAGATGTTGCCAATCCTTCACACATTCTTTAATTGCCAGGCATTCTAGGTATATGGCTTTCTTCCTTTTTTGAACTTCATTCAATTTTTTGGAGAAGTATGCCACTGGTTTCTCTTCATTGTTTTCTTGTGGCTGTTTCAGGACTGCTCCTACTCCAAGAATACTGGCATCTGTGTATATGTGGATAGGCAAGCTTGGATCAAAAATCGTCAATACTGGATGAGAACATAATATTTGTTTCATTTCATCAAATGAAAGTTGGCATGCCTTGGTCCAGTTAAAGGTTTGTCCTTTTCGTAAAAGGTTATGCAATGGTTCCAATTTTATTGCTATTTGTGGTACATACTTGTGATAAAAGTTTATTTTCCCTAAAAATTGTCTCACATTTTTTCTCGTTTTTGGAGTAGGGAAGTTTTTTATTGATATTAAGTTGTCTTTGAGGGGTCTAACTGAATTATTCTGTATTATGTGACCCAAGTAATTCACTGAATCGGCTGCAAACATACATTTAGAAAATTTCAGTCTTAAACCTTCACTTTTGATTGCTTGAAACAGCTGTTCCAGATGTCTGACATGATCTGAGAATGATTTCGAGAATAATAAGATGTCATCGATGTAGCATACTGTGAAATCTCCAAGCTTGTGTTTCCGTATTATATTGCACATTATTCTCTGAAATATAGCCGGTGAGGTCTTCAAACCGAACGGTAAGCAAGTCCACTGGAAATGGCCATCTTGGGTGACAAATGCAGTTTTGTGTCTGTCTGTCACACGTAGAGGTATTGACCAAAATGCTGAATTCAGATCCAGCGTAGAGAAAAACTTGCAATCTCTAGTTTTGACTATTAGGTCCTCGATAAGTGGAAATGGTTGTGATTGCGGGACAACAATCTTATTTAGGTCTCGAAAATCTATGCACAATCTTGACTTTTTATTTTCATCTCTTTTATAAGCTAATGTAACTGGAGCTGCAAACGGACTATACGATTCTTCTATTATTTTTTTCTCCAATAATCTCCCAATTTGATTTTCAATCTCCTTTTTGTCTTCTATTGTACAACGATATGGCCTTTTACTGCAATACTTTTCTATTGACAGATCGATGTGTGCTTCATAATCTGTTACCATTCCGATGTCATATTTGTCCTTTGCAAATACTGATTTATTTTTCAGTACCAGGTCATCAATCACTGTCTGTTGTTTATAGTCTAGATGATTTATCCAAATTTTGAAGTCTTCTGCACTGAAGTTCTCGTTGAAGTTTATAAAATTATCAGATTTTATTTCCTTAGAAATATCAATATCCGACTTATTTGTTTCCTTAGAAACTACTTCACTTCTTTGTGTAGGAATTCTCTGAATGATTTCTAAGTTTTCATTTTGAGTTAAGAAAAACTCTTTTATACAATCTAATCCGATTAAAAAATCGTAATCGAAATGTTCGTTATCTATTACAAAAACATTCATATTCTTTTCCATATTAAAAATGGTTATATTGAGTTTAGTCATGCCATTTGCCTTTTTAACGCCATTAATTGTTTTTAAATTAGTATTTTTGCTAGAGTAACTCAATTCTTCATTGTTTATCTTCAATATCCTGGAATTTATCAATGAGACATTAGAGCCGGAGTCATAGATACCCCAAACTTCAACATTTTTATTTAATACTAATTTTACTTTAATTAATGGCGGCACAATTAGTTTTTTGGGTCTTCACATTGCAGTTCACATTCCAATTCCGAGTTGTTAATGTGCTTTATTTGTTTATTATATCTTTCTTTTCCATTATTTATTTTTGTCTTGAACCAACAGGAATCCTCTGAATGATAGCGCACACCTTTTTGTAAACTTTCACAAATACCACACTTTTCTTTTATTTGCTTACTATCTTCTTTTTTTTTTATAAATTTCTTCTTTGCAACCAGATGTTCCAACTTGCCAAGTTCATTAAATAAATCTTTTGTTTGTACAATTTCTTCTTTGTTGATTCTATCCGTTATAAAATCTGGCAAGCCGGCCGCAATTATATCAATTAGGGTCCCATGGTCTATTGTTTTTCTTACTTCCAGTAGAAGTTTTTTTTTTTAATAGCATACTCTAATAAAGACCCTGATTGGTACTTGAAAAATAAAGCATACTTGCTCGTAGTCCAACCTTTATTAGCATAGGTTTGCAAAAAGTTTGATTTCCATACTGACCACTCCGATTGTAAACTATGTTTAATCATCATGGAGGAGTACCAATCAGCGCTGGATTTTTCAAGAAATAATCTGAAAATTTCAATTTTTTCTTCATCTTTTACTATATCAAACCTCGCACACTCCTTTTCAAATATCTCCATCCAGTTATATGCACTTACACCTTTTCCATCAAATTTTTCAATCACAAACCTGTCCGCTAACTTTTTTATACTTTGTTTATCTTTGTTTTGCTGACTTTCAATCAATTTTTCCAATATTTTCACTAAAGGATCTTCCAAATTCTTTACACTGACAACAGCCGACTGTTCTTGGGTACTCTCCTCGAGAAATTGGTCCATGAAAATCATATTTTTATCCTCATCACAGTATGTGTTTAATAATTCTTCTGTCATTTTTATCCATACGCTTCTGCTTTGATATCTTTTCTTCAATGTATTTCTCACTGTAGCGAAAGTTTTAGAGGTTTGGATCTGTTTGTGATACTGTGACACTGCTTGATATTCCTCCGGAATAAGGAAAACTTTATCATCTTGTGTCGCAATCGAGGTTATGGCAATATAGTTAGACTTTCCGTCTATTGTTGATTTTACATGAAACGTAAATTTCAACTTTTCCATTTTTTGACAGTAAATGTCGTTTTATAAGATATTGTTTTCTACTCGTAGTGATTAGGACGACACAGTTAATCAAAACACAACTGAGTTTCTCTGTAAGAAAAGATTTAATGCGTTAATTTACATGTAGGTATGATTCAGATAACAGTATGAATTGAACAGTAACGAAAAGAAACATTACCTGTAAGAAAAGAAACGACATTTAATGTTATTAATAACAATGTCGATTCCTAAACCACAATTAGCTTATTATTCTAAGCTTTCTAATAACAATTATTATTTTCGATAAATTCAAAATTGCTTCTGTCATGACAGTAAGTAATTATAGGTTAGAATTCACCACAGGTTAGAAAATAAATATCAATCCTTCCATGTCGCGTTCTGTCATGATGACACTTGATGCGCGGGAATATTTAAATGAAAAGAAAATGATATTTTTCTTTACAAGTATATTTAGTTCAAACTACAATAAAAATGATCTACAGTTCTTATTTTATAACAAGCAATAAGATACATTCACCTGAGGCTTCCCCATTCTGTAAAAAATACACCAGAACTTCACCTAGAATTGGCCCGCCAAATCATGCACCTTATTCGACTAGTCCCAACACGTTACGGAATGAAGTTGCGCGCAAATGTGACTCCCAGTGATACCACAGATATAATCTATTTTCCACTAAAAATTGTAGTGTTGCCATAATCATCTTGAAATTGTCTACAGTAACGTTTCTTTTTTTAAGTAGCGTTTTGGGCAAAGTTCCCTGTGGAGGCAAAGTTGGCGTATTTCACGGTAGGTATTTTTAGTATAATAAGTAGGTTTTAGTCAGTAAAATTGCAAACTGTTTAGTCAAAATTTTATAAGAAAATTTAGAAAAACCATGGTGAGGAAAAATCAAAGAGCTCAGATTTTAGATCCTTATAATATAGGACTAAAGAAAAACAACTTTAAGAAGCTTCACCTACCCACGTGAAAAGACGGTAACAAAATAAGCTAAGTATAGAAAACATGCATAAACTGTATGTAGGTGAGCATTAAGTCCAAGCCATGGTAAGGTAAAAAAACTCTGATTGACGACACCAGTTAGCAGTACCTTCGTACTGTTAGATAATATGCAGGAACTGTAGGTGGTAGCACTACGCACATCAATGTCAAGGTAAAAGATTCGGATAGGCAGCAACAGTTGACAGCACCTTCTTTGTGCACGTTCTCTACTGTATACAATTTCTTATAAACATGAATCGACAAAACAACCACCGCACCGGTGGTAATCCTGAAAGACAGCGTTAATGAAATAGCAGTTTTTATTTATTTACTTTATTACTGCCTTACCGAGCTGTAGTAAATATGGCGGCCATACCCTCCAGTTAACTTGTATTTATTGCTTCCTTTCATAATTGAGGTTTTCTGAGAGTCGAGGATTCATTCAGAGGTCCAGGAAATGAAATATTGAATATTATGAATAACTGGCGAGAGCCCAGTCGATTCTGCTTAACAGATATAACTGTAGGTACAATACAAAACAATACAAATTTACTTTACAGCACATCAAAGGCAGTTAGCAAAAAAAAACTTCATTTTTTTTTTATAACGCTAAAGTACTAGTAGCCTACAGTTTACTAGTAGTAAAAGAGTGAAGTAGTATTTTACTACTGTAGTTGACAATTCTAACTTTGTCTCTTATTAAAATTAAAGTATTAATGGATACAATTAAAGTTACCTAAGATATCTAACGTAGTAGGAACGATCCTGGTTACAATATTCGGAGTCGGAATAAGAAGCGTCGACTTTAGCCCAAGTAGTTGGGTTCTTGAGTAGCGACCGCATACTGGAAGACGTTGCAAGAGAAGGTAACAATATTTGACTGACGACCTGTCCATGATCGCAGGAAGTACTTGGAAAAGGGGGGCACACGGCGCTATGCATGTGGAAAGCTTCGGGAAATACCCAGAAGCTCCAGCAGTGGACGTCATTTTGGCTGATACGTTGAAAATGATGATAATTGTCGACAGAGATGAACGCTGTATCTGTAAGACTTCGCACACAATTTAGGTTCAACAAAGTGCGAGCACAGCGGCGTTATTCATCAATCGAGTAGACCTAACAGTTTGTGGTCAGTCTTACACAACACGACGCCTTGACGACACGATTCTTGCACTATATATTTTTGGGTTACAGAGCAAAAGTGACATTCAAAACTTGACTTAAGTCAAGCTTAGTTTGCGCCTGATAATATTTGATCCGTGGAGTTGTACTACGTGTTTAAATACCGGTACTTCAACCAGATTGTCACGATTCTCGCAGCAAAACAAAGACCCCAAGATCAAGGAATACGACTATTTCGACACGAGGTACCAGGCACAGACCAACCCGTTAGCGTAGATACCATACCAATTGACAGCGAAGAGCGTCACCCCAGGTCAAGCATCGAGCTACCACTTATATCTCTGCCGTCCTGAGCGCACAAATAGCTTTTAGGCGACGATTTTAGAGAATGTCTCCTTACTCAACTTTTCAACCAGCTGCTTAATTTTATAAACGCCTTATTCTATAGCGTCAGTGTTGCCGAGAGCCGTTAGAAACACGGGTTTGAATTCCCCTGGAAGCTTTACCTTTTTCTTAGAACATTAACATTTCTTTAGTACTAAGAAGTTTGGACGCTGGATAAATATGGGCATCATAGTCGTAGAACGGCCTTGTCATTGCTGGAGCTGAAGTCTAGAAAGATTAAGGGATCTTGGTATCTGCCACTAGTGACAGGTGGCTCAGAATCGTGAAGCGTTGCGGACTGGTGTCGCAGGCTAAGATCCAGTTTGAGCGGATGCGTTGATTATATTTAAAATTAACACTTATTGAACCCGGTTCAATAAGTTTTAATTATGTGTTCAAACCGCGAGAGTATAAAGTGTTATATATTTAAAATTAGTTTGTCAGTCAGTTATAGTCGTGCCATGTAAAGAGCCCGCCCCTGTATTTATAAAGCACAGCTCGGCAGTTGTGGTCCCTTTAATTGATGAGGTGAAGCTCCACGCATAATGGATCGATACACAACATTACGTCCATCCCATCTGTGAGAATTGCTCGGGTAAAGCCGGCTTATATCCTAGCCTAGTCCTAGCACACCTAATATACGGGACTCTTTGTTGCGCGGCCAATATTACCTGTCTATTTAATTGATGAGGTTCCGCAATGGATCGATACACTACTTCTCGTCCAATCTCATCTGTGTCAGAGTTAGGCTTGTTCGTGAAACTATAGACGGCTCATCTGATACTCCTAGCATAATCGCTGCATCTCGTGACTCTTTGTTAGACAGATTTATTTCTCTATTCCATAAAGTTTGATAAAGACGTGTATTTAATTTATAATTTGACAAGCGAAGTCACTGCTAGTTATGGTAGTCTGACTGACGTATATGTATGTGTTTGTAGAATTTTTCAGTCATGTGGAACATCCAGTGTCCTTTACTGTCAAATTTACTACATTATTGTTTACGTATGGGATGAATTAACAAAAAAGGAGTAAGTGCAAATAAGTAGCCGTTCTCATTATTGATCCTGCCGTGTTTTACGTTTATCAAAAAATATGGTTAGGTATATTTAGTACCCTTTTGGTTTGGATTAATTATTCCTTCAACGTGGGTTATTGTTACTAATTGTTTTCAATAGTTATGAAGCATTTTTGCTTTTCAATAGCTATGAAGCATTTTTGCTAAGAAGCTATATCAAAGAACTATTTAATTCTATTGTATGTACTTTTTCTCTAAGTTAATGAACTTCATTTCGACTTCGCAGTCGCTTTCAGCCGAAAAAATGCTCTTCATTTTCTTCAGCATCCATTAAAACCAGAATACAGGGTAGTTCCAACAGTATTCTAAGTATATTAGTTGACAGAGCCGACAGTCCTCTGCAGAGGTACTGGATATCGGCATTAATAAACCCTCATTCTGAGCAGGTTTATTATGTCAATTAGGTATAGTAGGTATTAGTGTAGCATAAGTAATTATATAGTTAACTAACCTAGTTTTAAGTTTACTAACTATCATGGACCACTGTTGTCTGGAATAAAGAAATTTTGAATTTTGAATTTGAATTTGAATTTGAATTTGAATTTTACGGCAGAAAAGTTACCATTATGTTGTGTCAACCGCGCAATACCTAGAACCGCTCTAAAACCTCGGCTATACTGTTCAAAATTATGCTGTGGGTATTACAACACGGGTCTACAACTCTACACAATAATACTCATGGGGGTATTCTTTTTAGTTGCTGTGCTGAAATCATAATAATATACAAGAATTATTTTGTAGAGTCCGTTTTTCGAAAGTTGCGGAAATATGGGGGTGGAAAACGTAAAAAAAAACCTATTTCAACCATATCAAAAAAATATTGCAATGTCTACAGCCCACAGAGCCAGTGATTTATTATTATGTAAGTAGCATAACCTTATAAATCGAAGCACTCTACTCGATCAGGAAAACAAACATTTTCTATGTTAAAAATAAGAGTTTTTAGCGACACGACGATAATCAAATGACAAATAAAATGCAAATTTTGGTTGTGGACGAGGCTTAAGCGGAGAAACTCAGTACGTAGACCCCAGGACCCGGACATAGCTTGTTAATAATATATCGCAATTATACCAAAGATAACATTGACGCAATTTCGAAACATTTTAATATCGTCTCTTTATATGGCGGAACATGTGAAATAATGAGGCGCCTAATTTACGTTACGAAGTTGGATGATTGAATTGATTTATTATTAAGTAATTGGTTGTGAAATTTGATGAGTTAAAGTTTTTATTATACCAGCTGTATAGAAATGTGACCTTCCGCCATATATGTTTGTGTCGTGGATTCAGGATACGTCAAATAGGTAATTACGTCCACGGTAACATTTGGAATGATTTTGCGTCCTAATTGTTCTACACAATTTCTTCTTCGGACTAGACTGAAAATATCATCACCACTTAAACATCACCATTATTTATAAAAGTACAAACCAATTTGCTTAAGTCATTGACTTATTTTTGCCACACAATCCTCTCAATATTTATTCCAAAAGCACAATATAACTTTAAATCTGCGCTATTTCTAAATCTATCGCTAACATAATCGCTTTTCAATATCCGATAAGCGATTCGTTCATACCAAATTCCGAGGTTTATTAATTGCTCGAGCTTGCGTCTTACCTCAATTTATTAAATTCTCATCTAATTCCCCCACATTCCTCCCTATTTGTTGTGCTAACTTTGAAAGGCGTGTTTTTGCAAAACACCCGAAGAATTTACAAATTCAAAGCGAGTAAAATGTTTGACAAGACGAAATTAGATGCGGTCATTGAAATGGAGTAAATACTTTGAGCGAAGTTTTATTCCGTGAATGCCATAAGATGTAAACACGTTATTTGAGATCCTGGCGTCCAATTAACTCAATCCTTACAGCGGGAAAAATGGTTTGAAAGTAAAAATCAGAATTGTATGTAAACAGACAAGATACTTTGACAAGTCACAATTAAGTCAGTATCAGAAAATACGAGTATGAAAAAATGTGGAACTGATTTAGAGATATCGAAATAGCATCATGTTCAAGGGGGCATAATAGGCGCTTTAAAATTTCATTGGGATAGTCTTTTATGGTGAATGTGGACTAGGCCTTTTCAGAGTTATAAAACTAAAATGCTGCATTATGTGGTACAGTTGCATAAAACAAAACAATCTAGGTGAAGACAATTCATAAAAAGCCTTGAACTTCTCTCTCTAGAGTCGATCCCTCATGTCTGAGGATCGTGGTCAGGTTCATTGTTGCATCTGGAACGAATTAGCGGTCAAGAAAATTGTTTATTAGGAACAGGTCCACGAACGATGTATAGGTACTTGAACTTCAAAAAGGTCTGAGAACTATCTAGAAACTAACCAAAAGGTCCATCACTGAGCGCCACATACCGACGCATGATAGAACGTTTTGATTTGATATTTATCTTCAGCTTGTTTTGGTTTTGCTTGCTGTAGAATCCAAAAAAAAGGAATGGCTGCGCAGCCATCTTTTGTCCCGCCTGGCATGTTTATACAAACTGCCTAGAAACCTACTAATCTAAAGCAGCGGGTCAGGGCCGCATTAGATGCTACGACACGGCGCGTCACAGAAACTGGGACAGAATCCAGCGTACCCCGTGGCATATGGCCGACATATATCACCACTATTATAACTTATGACTTTGTTTTTCATTGATATTGTCATGAAAAATCTCAATTTTGAATGGCATATTGGTCTAACTTAGATCGCTAAAGTGCAAATGTTAGGCCCAAATTATATACTTTTCGAATAGCTAAAGTGGACATATCCCGCTATGTTATATCAAGCCATTTATTTATTTAATCTTTATTGCACAATTGTAATTTCAAAAGAGAAAACCTAACAATCAATTGATATTCACAAGAGACGTACCTTGACATAACCGTAAATCCGTCGCATTGTCCGTGGGATTGTTGCGTTGAACGTTTAACGCAACAGTGCTTTCCTACCCCCTCCACGGTAGCGTTAAACGTTAAATGTTTAACGCAACCTTGTTGGAAGTCGCATTAGAAGTTTCACTTAAAAAATTGCCAGTGTGTATCTGGAATAAAGGAACCTTCGAAAAATGAGCGTACTCCCATCTGTAAGGTCGGCAACAAGAGATGTGCTATTCTAGAATACATTTCCCGATTTTTATGGGGAGACAACCTTCTCGAGAACATTTACCATACAGAATGAGGGGTCTCCGGAAATCCTCGGCACATCACTACCGGCAACGCACTTATAACCCCCCTGGTGTTACAAGCGTCAATGGACGATGGCAACTCGTTTGCTTCCTTGTCATAAAAAAAAAACAGATTTATCGCTCAATTGGACATATCGCAATGCCACGGTAAATTTGGGCCCTGACCTCCTCTATAAATTCAACGGGACGCATGACGGAGCGGTCTGACTTGGCACTTTGTCTATTCAGTACTGTTTGGGCTTGTTGGATTTTAAAGTAGGGTCTAGTAATCATGACTAAACAGTCTCCTGTACTAAGTCAACACGTATTAGAACCGGACGAGATGACGGGACATCGTTAGGCGGGCGACAGCAGCCCCCAAGCCTCCCTCATGATGACCACGACCGCTCTGACAAGAGCGAAACGAAGAAGAAGAAGATTAGTACAGGAAACTAAACAGTTCCCTGTACTAATAGATGTTGACTAATCAAAATAAGTGAACGGGAATGAATACCGTACCGTATCTAGGTTCGAAAGAAATAACCCAAGACCGATTTCAAAGGCATGCCATGAGAGAGGTCTATGTTCAGTAGTTAGTAGGTATGTTATTTGTTGTATTGAACCATAACAGATACCAAATTTGAAACCGTTATGTTTGTGTAAAAAATAATTAATCTAACGAACTTATTTGCCGACTTTACTTTTACCAAGTCCAAACTCAATAGGATTGCGTTATTACATCACAGAGTAGTCTTGTTTTTAAGTACATTATTAATTTTAAAAACCTAAACTTGCTTTTAATCAAAAACCAATAGTTGGACAAGCCGTAAGCTGCCATATTCAAATTAAAAAGCCTTACAACCAAATTTTATGAACCTTTCACCTTGAGCTCCTTTAAAGTTGGCAGCATTGTCAGATGTTCCAATACAATCCAATACAAGTCCCAAGACAAAATGCTTCGCCCACGATTAACCTCTTTCGGATCCCGATCGTCTGTATCAAGTACTCTCAATAAGACGCCTTTATTATACCAATAAAACTCCCAATCGATATCAAGTAATGAAATACCTCCTAAATCATTTCAGTCATATTGCTGTCTGGAGATTTTTGGAGGGTATGATAAATAAAAATAAATAGGAGGAGGTTTAATGAAAATATAAAAGCCCGATATTAATAACGTTAGCTACGGTTTGTATCGACGACGCGCGCTGAATGGGAAACGAATATCTCAGGCGGACCTATTACGGGTACTGTACTTGGGTATTTATGTTATCTTAGTACTGTGGGGCGAGAGGTGATTTGACTAGTTTAAGAAAGATGGGCCTACGCTCCGCGAGAAGCACTAATAGTCTGCATACCAGGTCGCACCAGGGTGCCCAGCTTCCGCATATGTCCGGATAAAACGGCGTGTGTTCGTAGCCCGTCGTAGCAGTGAACACGCGTCGGTCGGTTTACACAATGAGAAAGATTACCAAATTTCATAGTCTATAAATTTTGGTTCCCTTAAGAGTGTCGAAATTATATGTTTTTTGCGGCATAAACGTCCTTTTGCGTTTACTTAGAAGTTTTTTTTTTTCACAGCTTCAAGGGACTTGACTTGAATATATTATAGTACCTATTGGTTTCAACTCGATACCTCCACGCATTCCCGAGATAATGGGTCTCGACAGACGGGCAGACAGAAGGCTGGACGGACAAACGGACAACAAAGTGATCTTATAAGGGTTACATTTTTCCTTTTTGTGGTACGGAACCAAGTACATTGATAAAACAGACTTACAAATAACTTCTTTGACAATGACAAAAGCTATTAGTACCTACCTGCGCCAAAAACGGCTACAAATCCTCCCGAAACGTTGACATAATGTGGCATGTAGTTGCAGCAAAATCGAATCAAAATCGCGCGCACTCCTCAGAATAACCCCGTCAATTCTTATTGGATAAGTTGGTTTTTCGCCTGATTGCAGTAGACGGGTCGCAATATATTGCCATTGTTGTTCTGAATAATAATAAACCAAGCCCGATTAAAGCATAATTCATAAAGATATCATATCAGCCCTTCCCTCGTGACTCCAAACTTTCAGTCATTGTTGACTTTAGTACTATCATTTCCGCGCAGCACGGGGATAAAATGTACCCGTTCTGCGGACTTTACGCGTTATATTAGCTCAGATTGGAGCTTCGAGACAAATTGCTGGTAAATTGTCTGGACATATTTTAAAAATATAGACAAAAAGAAACTATTCGCTGAGTTTCAATTATGGTGAAACGAGACATTTAATCTATCCTTTTACGAAGTATACGTTGTAATAGTACATTACTGCCGAGAAATAGGGCTTGCAAGCCCTTTTCACGGCTAAGGCATGTAGGTATAGAGCTTTTCTCAAACATATGTAATGAAAAAAAACCGCACTCAAAATAACATATTTGAGATGTTTAGCCCAGCCCGCTCATGAATACAGACGCCATGTTTAAAAAAAATTACTTCCCGGCCTAGGCCTTCAATTTTGTATGAAATACCTTTACAGTTCTCTCGAATCGTTCCGCCCGCAACGTGACACTTCGAAGCCTGTTTTAACGCACGTTATGACGATATCCCACTGCATGTTTGAGAAAAAATATTAAACGTCTGATGAGTATGATATCGTACAATGAATTAATGTTCTCGTTTTCTTATGTGATTTTAATAGTTATGTGTAATAAAAACAACTTTGAATACATTTTAAAACATTTTCGCCAGACAATCTCTTATCTCCGTTTCATAAGAATAAGTATTTTAATCTACCGAAGACGCAACGTGACATGCAACGTCACACGTCGCCTCAATGTCCAACCTCCCTGTCACGAAGAGACTAATATTATAAGCGCGGAAGTTTGTGTGGTTGCATGTTTGTTACTTCTTCACGCTGAAACGGCTGGACGTATTTGCATATTTGGAACAAAGATACATACCCTAACTTGACACATAATTACACTACATAAGACATGAAACGTAAGTTAAGTACTACCACAGTGTTATGCAATTTCAACGCGAGTGAACTAGTAATATTAGCGTTTTGGGCCTTACTTTTAAGTCTCTGTGATACTAAATTATTGAGGTTTTCTATTTAAACCTTATCTTGCATATTCCACCCACACAACTGTCACACGCAGTTCATCAAATAAAAAACCCTTTTGATACTTTTATGAAACCGAGTACCAGGCTCACATAAGCTGAAAGGAATGATAAAGACTTACACGAAATGAATACCGCCCAAGTAAAAGAGATACAAACTAATTTGATCTGTCGCGTGGAGCCTGAAATATGAATGTGACAAGTCTATTACCGTGCTTTATGGGAGCTGATTTACCTCCTGTGACGTTATGTTATTTGCGTGGTTGTTTTTTCTGTGGTAGCTTTAAAAAAATGTTCTGGGACTGAACTCGACTGTTTTAGTGATATTTGTCCATTATCTACTTATGTGTTCCATTTTAAGTACCCAACCGTTTTAAAATCAGTTTTCTCATTCAATCATTACATTATCCTCTTTTTTGATTAACGAATTATAAAATGCGAGTCTTAAAATTGAAGTACAAAAAAATATAGGTACAGTAAATGAAACTGAAATGCGTACCTTTTTGTCCCTTATTGTAAATGTGCCAAGAGCGAAAACGGTACGTGTTTCAGTTTCCTTTATTATGCGATCAATGTGTCTAAATAAATGAAATGTATTAAGACAATAGCTTCTTTAAAAAAATCAGCTTATCAATACTACCTTCACTGCCTACTTAATGCAGTTCGAATAAGAAAAATGAATATTATGAGGCTGTGATAAAGCCTTTTGAGGATATCACAAAGTCGCGTCGAATTTGGCTCCTGCGCCACTATGAATTTACTTGATAAAAATCACTTTTTCAGAACTAATCTGTTGTGATATATCTTAAAATAAGTGTACCAAATACATAAAGGATTATCGGTAAATATGTTTTATGAAATATTGTTGTGTTGGTGTAATTTTTTCACCTTTTTAGGTCCGACAATAGAACAGAGTAACGGAAAATATTTCAGCCCGCAACAGAAATCAGAAAATAGACCTTCTTAAACGTGGGCAATTTCTTTTGACAATGTGTAATGAAAGTAGTGAACTAAACGTACTATTTATTTCGATTATATAACAATACAAAATAAACCTTGTCTATTTTCCTGGGATCCAAATATTTTTTTTGCTTTCAGGTAAAAGTCTACACTCAGGCTATGGAAAGAGCTCCCTGCCGAGGTTTTCCCGGGGAACTACAGTATAGTTCTTACTGTAGCTCTAAAAGGAGTGTACAGTTGCCATCAGATATATCGCAGCATATAAGGCGTTCATAAATATTTGAACATGACTCTAATTGAATGAGCGTTACAGTACATGTACATGAACACCTTATATGTTGCCCTATATCTGATGGCGACTGTACAGATTTTTAAAGGGTCGGCAACACGCGTGCGAATCCTCTGAAGTTGCAAGCGTCTATAGGCTACGGTAACCGCTTACGATCAGGCGGCCCGATGGATTGCTACCTCTGTAGTATAGAAAGAAACTAAATTTGCAAATCAAATACCGGACAAAATAAATAGTTATTTTATCTACTAAATAAAGTACTTTCCTCTCTTCGCTACGTCCCTACCAATCAACGGGGCACACAGTCTAATCTTAAACTATCCTGTGTTTTGGTCGCAAACTAGAAACAATACAAACTGAAGGCTAAGCAAACGCAAGTTCCGAATGCAAATTGTCTCAGACCGACAAACACACGACCCCCCTACCGGGGGTGGTAACCCCCCGGCCTTGACTGAATTAGAGTCCCTTTTGATTTACTATGCTCAGTTAACTGCATACGATTGCTTTTCGCTTCGTTAGAGATAGTTTTTATGGGACTTTGTTTAATTTGAGCTACTTATTTACTTGGGCTGATTCTACGAGGCTTTGCTATATTTTGCAATATATCTGCTTTATAACGGCTATATCCTCATCATTACCATATCAGCCAAAAGGCGTCACATACTAGATAAAGCCGTAAGCAGTAACCACATTCAATCAACAGCTAGCGCAATTCTGTCCAGATCGTCGGGGGCTTAACTTCATTCTTACTTTAGAAATTGTGACTGGATAAGAATTTCACATAAAAATAAACTATTGTGTAGGTTTCTGAGTTCAGATTTACGTGTATATTATATAGCAACAATCAATCGCACACGGCTTTGATATAACCGCTACAACGTTCAAATTGTTATGTATCAACATCAGGAATTAAATTAATTAAGTAATTATATTTTATTGCATGTTGTGACACCTAGATACTTTATACATCTCTGGGTATATTTAATATTTTAAATTGATCGTTAAAATTTTATTTTAATATTCCTACCTAACATTGATTTGGAGTATCTATATATCTCCTATACGTGTACGCATGTAATAATTAGTTATAGTTATAACACTAATGTAATGTAATTAATTGTTCTAAGTATTGTTTACGAAAAAATGACTTACTGTTGAGTTTCTTTCGGCTTTCTTCTCAACAGCGGTCTCCTCTTGCGAAATGCCGGTAGATTCACAATCTGACTTGTAAAAGTGCCCTTGTGGCCTACTTACTGAATAAATTATTTCATTTCATTACTGAATAAATTATTTCATTTCATTTCATTTCATTTCAATTGAATTTAACCCGGCATATTTATTCTGCATCTATTCGTATATACTATAACTTAAATTAAAAAATTAAAACAGCCCCGATAAAAGTAGCTGGTCATCATGAGACCCTCATTAAATGAGTGATATTCTATGCTACTTTAAAATACTACTAAATCCACAAAATTTTGAATTCTTACCATCGATATTGGCTGAGATCTTGTCATTTGTTCCAATTAAATCAAATATCTTGAAAACTATTAGTCCTATTTCCACCAAACATTGCTTAGAACCATCTCGACGAAGATATCTTTCAATTAAAAAAAAACCGCAGTGAAATTGATCCATCCGTTTGGGAGCCACAGACAGACACACATACACACAGATACACATGTTAAACTTCTAACACCCCTCTTTTTTCATCGCGAGTTAAAAAAAGGAGAGGGTACTATACTATACAATAACTTCTACTAACTATACTACTTACTCAGCTACTATAGGCAAATCCACATTCATACGCCACAAACTTATTACGCCCCTTTTTTTGTTTTGAGAACAAAAAGTAACAAATGAAATTCACACGCCAGTCCAAGTTAGTTTAATTGCGCAAAACAGACGGGCACCCTCATCAACAAGTTTTAATTGAAAACGATAAGTATGCATGGGCAAATTGGCCATTGGCTGAGATTAGCCGTATGGGGTGCGAATACGTGACGGCGATGGATACGGCGATTATTCCAGCGGCGCAAAAAGGGAATAAGCTGATAGATCTTATCCGCAACGTGTACAGGGTTTTAAGTCAGGGTACCTACGCGATGAGAACATTATTAGATTACTATCTCTGTTTGGTCCTATGGTTGACTGGCAAAGAATGCCATTTGGCATTAAGTCCGCCATTTGTGCTGACTTTTGCTTAGTGCAATGAAGTTCAAATAAATAAATAAAACATTGCTTAAGCCGATTCAGAATAGGTATGATATTTTTTTTTGTGCATGTCAATCGATCCTATTTTTTATTGGGGTCAAATGTCTGTATGGGACTAACTATACTTAGACTGTAAAAGTCAGAAATGACTATAAAAATAGTTAGCATCCAAACTGTGATCTTCGGTAACAATAAAAAAAAACTGCCACCAAACGCTGCGTTTGAGTTCATGGTTGTAATATAGTTAATTATTGTTTCGGTAAATTATGAGAACAGCATACCTATCTTTAAAGCGTACCTGTGAAGTGACATTTATTAAAAAAACCACTTACTTTTTTCAGAATGAATAGAATATAATGATAATTTATTCGTTTTTTTGTTTTTGTTATCTTAATTTCCTGATATATGTGTTATTTTATTCATATAACTACACTATGACAAGAATTTAACATCAGTCAACAGTGTGGAAAAAATTGATGGGCCCTGAAGAAGATCAGTCATCGTCAATACCCCTATTTTTGGGAGAAAACCTGAAAAAGACCCTTGACATAAACGTTAGTCACTTTAAAAATATTCTTTAAGCCAAGATATTAAATTATACAGTAGGTACTGTTATAAAGTGTTTTACAATTAAAACATTTTTAACTATACCAAGAGTATTATAAATGCTGTCAATGAGTTACTATAACGATGTCATCTATTTTCAATACATTGCAATTTTTTCCAGCCTTTTCATCGTTCATTTCAAAAGAAAATATCATTGAAGGAACTCCAAAAACTGGACACCACCAATCCTAAACCAACACCCAAGCTCTCACACCTGTATATTCCACCTAATCCCTTAAGTAATAAGGTCGTTTGTCTATTTATACGTAGTTATACAGCCTCACGCTTCCACTATCCCGGTTATGCTTCGTTAACTCGCAGGGTTTCTGAAACGTGTTTTTTTTATTGATTTTTTGGGAAAAAAATACCTACGGAATGTCTACGTGATGCCCGATTTCGATGAGTCATTGCGGTGTCGCCGGTCGAGCAATATATGGATCATTACAATAAGCCTATATGATATTACCGACATGACACGACACCATTTTACCTATTCGAACTGCATTAAGTGACATAGATAAGCTTTTTCGTACTTCCTTTATTTGTTAGCTCAATACGGCAATGAAAAATTATTCGGCATCTGGAATATTGCCTTAATAAATGTAGCTAATTATTTCAAATCGATAACCTCGAACGCATATTTGACCAAATTTAGTTTGTCACGTCGAATTAAGCCTTTACGTTATCTCCCCGGGAGCTTCATGCGCGTCCATAATTGGGACATACCGGATTTTACGCCGTAATCGAATATGCAGCAGCGTAATCTAAAAAATTAAAAATAAATACAATTATAATAATAATTTATTGTACATACTTAAAAACAGTAAACGTTACACAGGTAAAGTAAAGACATCGAATTTGTACAACAGAGTCAGATACAATAGGTCGATACTTCCGACCCCTGAACTAGGTGGGAGACCTACAATAAAAGTATGACGATAGAAAATATTGACTGATATTTGAAACATTGTTCGAGTATATACACTGCTGCTACCTGTATTGTTCGCGGTGGAACAGAAGGCGAAAGAAGGCAAAGACGTGCCTATCATAATATTTGCTACACCATCACATAGTCGGAAATTCTATAACCGTCTTTTAGATGTTTGTATCAACAATTGTTTACATCTGTCTAGTCATGTTTAAGTTGAGGACGTAAATGTACTCTGACTTACATTCTTCAGCGCTTGTAGTCTTGAAGAAGCGCTTTTAATATTCCTCATGAAAATATGATTACGGTAAGGAAAAAAAAAGGAAATAGGTTCAAATCTGATAACAATGGAACGCAGAAAAAAACCCTGAATAAAAAAATCCTGAATCCTATCTCACAAAACTACTTTCGCAAAAAAGTAATGCACTCTAGATTGTGAATTCAGTGTGCGTGTCTGTACTTTATACTATCCTAATTGTAATGTGCACAATGCACGAAGTAGGTACACGTATGTACCTAGACAACCAGCAATACGTTTTCTTCTATAGCCGATACTTGGACAAAAATATTATCAGCACAGCCAATAGCTCACCACAATAAATCAATCAAACCCTGAAAGGAACCACTCATGAATAAGCCCCCAATACCTGCAGTAGATCCCACCTAATACAATGTTCTTGAGTGAGGAATTGCTTCTGCACAAAATATCCGCGATTAATTACTCGCCGGATCATCCTTTTAATGAAAAAGGTAGAGGAGGCATTAAAAGATTAATTCTAGAAAGAATCCCCCGGGACGTTTTGTATAGAGAATCTTATTTACTTCAAGTGAGTCTTCGTGCGGGCGCAAGTTATAGGAGACTACATCCCGCTCCGCGATTTGCAAACCTTGGTCGCTAGAGTAGAACATATTTCGAATAATCTTGTGATGCACGTGATTAATGATGACTATCAAGACAGTGATATCTCATTTCGTTCTGCAATTAAATTTCTGTTTTTTTTTTTTATGTCAAAACGGATCGAATAATCAAATGGTTGATTTTTCTTCATGGGCTGGTTTGGGCCGGTACCTGTTTCTAAGGCACATAAAAACGTTATTTAGATAGAAAATTCAGGGGCTATTTCTGATGACCTGGTGAAGGTCGCTGGAGTCCGCTGGATGCGGGAGGCGCAGGACCGGTCATGGTGGCGTTCTCTGGGGGAGGCCTATGTCCAGCAGTGGACGTCTTTTGGCTGATGATGATGATGATGATGATGATGATTTTCAAAAGTTCGAAATGACATATTTCGGTAGGTATACCTACGGTAAAGTAGTGATATTCGAAGTAAAATCAAAATAAAGTAAAATTCTCATTCTCATTGAACTTCTACAGATCATTAGATATTATCCTATATATTGATTATCGTTAAATTCAGAATGGCGAGTCCTGTCACTAAAGTATAAGTAATAACAAGCGCGAGCTATGTGTCTATTTTTCTAATATACATTTCTTTTTAAAATAGCAATTTGGCAAAGTTGTTACCTAATGCAATTCCAGTAACCAAAAATCTATACGTATCCGTAATACTTCCACCATAAACCCGAGAGTTACGAGGTCTCCTCGCATCTAGGGCCTCGAGCGTCAATTGTACGTTTACAATGTAGCTAAACGTTTACGGTTCCCTTATGAATTATAATAATAAATATCGGACAATCTCACACAAATCGAAGTAGTCCCACAGTTGTCTCTAGTAGGTTTGTGTAATGGGCACTAGACAACGATAAGTCCATCGAAAAATCCCTGAACCAGGATCATATATAAAAGCACAGTGGACCCAGGATCCTCAATCGTACCTTCTATCTGTGGAGGATCCATTTATAGCAGACACGTGGGTATGCGGGCGAGGAGTTAAAGAAATCAACTATTACGATTAATCACACTTTTAATTACACAGATTCACAAATCGACTAAAAAGAATCATGAAATATAACCGGTACTGTAATTAGATTTAACCGTTATGCAAATCACGAATGACGTTCTGCAGAACACGTGGTGCTTCGACGAGATGACAATGGATTATGAGCTCCGAGCCGTTCGTGTGTCATTTATTTTATAAGTGGGTAGATTAGAACTCAATCCAATAAAGCTAGCTTTACACGACCCGAGATGCACCAGTGTTCTGCATTCCGTCGGAGCGTGCCAGACGACTCGATTTAGTCCGGTCCGGACCGGTCACTACGTCTGGAACACTCTTAACGATGACATTTCTATAGACGCGCCGTCACGGCCTGACTGACATGTCGCGCGTCCTCGTGCGACTTCATACGCTGGCTATTCTGAAAAGAAAGAAATGAATCGCCTTAGATTTTTCATGGCATACGCTCGTCCATTTCTGACATCCACTTCACACACACACACACACACACACACACACACACACACACACACACACACACACACACACACACACACACACACACACACACACACACACACACACACACACACACACACAAACACACACACACACAAACACACACACACAAACACACACACACAAACACACACACACAAACACACACACACAAACACACACACACACTAGCACCTCACATCGGACCGGGCGACTACTCATTAGTGCCCCTACGATGATTTGCCAAAACTTATAATCAGTCGGACCGGGCAACCACTCTTTGCTGCCCCTACGACCTCCTTCAACTCTGCCGTAAGTCAAACAGAACGTCGACCCTTATGAGCCAGTCCCTTAACTTAGAACAGTAGTTCGACACTCAATACATCACATACTGACCTAAACTTGAACGGTGGTCCCGATGTAGGCCAGTTCATCAGATTAAGTAGTGTAGCCACGAAAATAACTTACACATGCATCGATTACTTACAAGTCAACTCAGGCTCATCATTCTCGGAAGCAGACAGAGTGGCGGAGCTGGCGGTCGATGTGCGAGAGCTTGCCACAGAGAGCGTGTCACTATCATCATCGGATGAAACCTCCCCACTCTCCTGACCATGGACCGCCGTCTCGGCCTCCTCATCGCTGTTTAAGCTAGTGCTTACTTCTACTAAGCCCTCAAAGCCCCCGGGTACAGCACGTAGATTCTCATGAGAATATTTGTAAAGACGATTGGTGCCACTAATTGAGCGAAGTTCGTACCTATCGTTATCTAGAACGCGAGTTATAACAAATGGCCCTTTGAACTTTCTATGCAATTTCGTTTGGTTGCGCTCACTACACTTGATGAAAACAAAGTCGCCCTCCGCGAACGGTTTGACTTTTGCTCTGCCTTGATTGAACCGTTTTTCCTCAGCTGACGCAGCCTTTGCTATGTTAGTCGATGCGTTTTTACGAATGGTTTCGAGGTCTAAACGTGTTGCCGGTTCGACGTTAGGTGATATTTGAGATAGGCCTAAAGATTGCGAGCGTATTCCTAGCATTAATTCTGATGGTGTATAGCCTGTTACCCTCGAACGAGTGCTGTTAATTGTTAACTGCACGTTGGGAAGCTCATCACGCCACGCTTTGTTTGGGTCGTTCTCAACGATGGTAAGTAGACTCTTGAGTGTGCGCATCCCTCGTTCAACCTGACCATTTGCCCTACTTGAACCCGTGGCAATAAGGTGGAGTTCTATGTTGTGAGTAGTGCAAAACTGCTTGAATTCCGCACTGACGTAGCAACGCCCCTGATCGGCAATGATCCTTTTAGGTGCCCCAAATAGGCACACTGCCGACCTAAGGGCTCTGACTGCGCAGGCAGCGTCAAGTGACTGAGTATATTCAAGAAGAACAAACTTCGTGAAAGCGTCTATGATCACCGATGCATACTCTTTTCTATCGCTCTTGCCACTCAACTTTCCAGTTATATCGATATGGATGGTATGCCACGGTGTCGAGACTTTGGGGATTGGATGAAGTCTGACCTGCTGTGCTCCCGAGGATCCTTTGGATGCCTTACCAACTATGCATGAGTCTACGAACCTACGGACTTGTTTAGACATTTGGGGAAACCAGTATTGCTCGTAAATTTTGTCTAAAGTTTTATCTGCGCCCAAGTGTTGAATCTCGGTATGCACATGGTTGATCAAAGTCCATGTCAATGAACGGGGTACGACTGGAAGCCAATAACTGCACTTGTTGCGTTCAATCTTTCTGTATAGAATGCCATTACGCACGTCGTACGTATGCGCTATTCCTTCGGGGAGTTCGCCATTGTTATGCCTTGTGACTAGATCCTGTATTTCAGTATCACGCGTTTGCTCTACGCTGAGCCAACCTTGATGCAGCTCCACAAAGTGAATGACTTTGTGCCTTTGCGATGTCTCGGTTGGTTTGGGTTGGAGATCATTCAATTCGGGACTCGGGAGGGGATTTCTAGAAAGGAAGTCCGCATGTTCCATGCTACTGCCTTGTTTATGAACGATATCAAAATCATAGGCCTGTAGAAAGGCCCACCATCTGTGAACTCGGGGAGTTAGGTCGGTTTTAGGCTTAGAAGCTTTCAGAGAATTACAATCTGTGAAGACAGTAAAGTGTTGACCGTACAAGTAATGCCTGAAATTTTCTACCGCACGAACGACAGCCATAGTTTCTAACTCATAGGAATGATACCGCGATTCCGTGTCGGTCGTTCGGCGACTGAAGTATGAAACTACATGGGGTACGTTATTTTTTCTTTGAATGAGGATCGCTCCGTAACCATCCGAGCTGGCGTCGGTATGCAGTTCTATGGGTGACTCAGGATCGAAGATCGTTAATACGGGCTCGGATGTGAGGATACCTACAATCTTTTTATGGATGTCATTATGTGCTTCGGTCCACTTGATAGGGCCTTTCAGCTTTGTGAGGGGATAAAGAGGTCCAACAATACGGGTATAGCCGGGTATGAATCTTCTAAAGTAAGACGCGAGGCCCAGAAATTGCCTGACCTGAGTAGCCGTTTTGGGTATGGGGGCATCTACCAGGGCCTTTATTTTGCGGGGATTTGGTGTAACTTTTCCGGCCTTGATGACGTAGCCTAGATAGTCGATTTGATTTTTCATGAATTTACATTTACGTATGTTGAAAGAGAAACCGGCTTCTGATAAGGCCTTGAGCGTGATATCCAGCCGATGCAGTCCCTGAGCTACATCCTTGGAGTAACAGAGGACGTCATCCATATAGGCTAGCGCTACATGATCCTTTAGTGACCCTAAGGCCTTATTAATGCATTGTTGATAGACTGACGCAGCATTTCGCAGTCCGAAGGGCATCGCCAGGTACTCGTATTGCCCGTCCGGAGTTACGAAGGCTGTCCTCGCTATGCTATCGCCATCGGTATCTACTAAAATCTGGTGGTAGCCAGATGCCATATCAAGAGATGAAAAATGGCATGCACCATGCAATCTGTCGATCTGTTCGTCGATCCTGGGTAAGGGGTAATGTTCGGGCTTTGTATTTGAGTTCAGCTCCCTATAGTCGACGCACAACCTGTCCGTGCCATCTTTCTTTTTGACAAGCAAGATGGGACTTGCAAAAGGTGACGTGCTTTCTCTAATAACACCTGCGTCTAGAAGAGATTGAACCTTCTCATTAACTACATCTTTCTCAACAGGGGATAGCCTATACGGACGTCTTTGTACGGTTTTATGGGGGTCTATGGGATCAATGCGTAATACACCAGTTGTCACCCGGCGGGTGGGTACACCATCGATAAAGAAATCCTTGTATTTTCTAAGTAGGTTAATAAGTGCCAGCCGGTCTTTTCCTTGTCAGTCCGTGTCAATGTCTGTGCAGTCAAAGGTGTCGATTGCATTGATCTCATTGTGCCACGAGAATGAGATATTTTTCCTACTTATTTTAACATCTACACCCAAGTCTAACAAGTCCCTACCTATTAGTATCGGTTCCGAAATTGTGACGTCCACGACGATGTGAAATAAAACTGAAACTTTAATGCCCTGAATGTCTACCAAACTAAGAACCTGAGAGCTACATTCGACGCTATTATCGTTACCTATGCCTACTAGTTCAACTAAATCTCTACGCAATGTACCCGGCAACTTCTCAGAGACGCTACGCTTTACCAATGAACAGGCAGATCCACTGTCAAAAAGAAAGGAAACGGTCTCACCGAGTGATGTAGTCAGCGTCCCCTTGGCTACTCTGCGCTCGCAAACTTGCACTTCTTTAGTTGCCGCCGGTGCTCCACCGCCTCCTTTGCGCTCTGAACAGGTTGATGCGAGGTGTCCCGGTCGCCCACACACGAAACAGGTAACATTTGAACTCGTCGGCTTCTCTGGATTCTTCGGTGTCTTCTCGGATGTCTTCTTTAAAGGATCTTGTTCTTCTCGTCGCCTGCGGCAATCAATCGCTTTATGCCCTGTGATACCGCAGCGGTGACATGTGCCCGAGAAGCGTTGATCAAAGGTACGTGGCTTCTTCGCTTCAGGTTCATTGATGTCTCCGTTCTCATTGCGTCTCTTCAGTGACACACTGTTGAGTATGCGACATAGTTGTGCTCTAGTCTGTATTATATGAGAATGGAGTTCTCGACGTATGGTGCTATCTCTCTGAGACAGAACGGAAGTCACTAATCCGGCTGTCATATCTTCTGACATTTCAACACATGGTATTCTTTCTATGTAGCCCCACAAACGCATGGCTGCCTCACATGCAGTCTCTTTCGTTGTAATTTGAAAGCGGAGAATATCGTCGAAATAATCTTGAGGTAACATGGGTTTTGCAAATTTCGCAATAAGCAACTCCTTGATCTGCGGCCAGGTTATTTGCGTAGGCTGCAACTTAGTGAGACACATGGCAGCTCTTCCTTTAAGCGCATGCGTAAGAGCTAACAATAACTCGGCTCCCGTAAGCTGTCTGCTATTCACAATAAATTCCGTCAGGTTACACCAACCTTCGATATCAGCTTCAGCACTATCGGGGTCAAATTTGACGAGCTGCGTCGTAATACTGCTGGCCTGGACCGCCTGCGTTTGCGGTTGTGGAGCCGCCAACACACGAGTCAAAAGCGCTTCCATGTTCAGCAACAGATTCGGGGTTGCCGTCGTCGCACTACGGTTATCAACCTCCTCTGAAGAATGCCCTTTGGATCCCACTTCTGATAAAAGCACAGTGGGCCCAGGATCCTCAATCGTACCTTCTATCTGTGAAGGAGCCATTTATAGCAGACACGTGGGTATGCGGGCGAGGAGTTAAAGAAATCAACTATTACGATTAATCACACTTTTAATTACACTGATTCACAAATCGACTAAAAAGAATCATGAAATATAACCGGTACTGTAATTAGATTTAACCGTTATGCAAATCACGAATGACGTTCTGTAGAACACGTGGTGCTTCGACGAGATGACAATGGATTATGAGCTCCGAGCCGTTCGTGTGTCATTTATTTTATAAGTGGGTAGATTAGAACTCAATCCAATAAAGCTAGCTTTACACGACCCGAGATGCACCAGTGTTCTGCATTCCGTCGGAGCGTGCCAGACGACTCGATTTAGTCCGGTCCGGACCGGTCACTACGTCTGGAACACTCTTAACGATGACATTTCTATAGACGCGCCGTCATATATTTTAGTTCATCATCATCGCCCAAATATTTGCTCTTGCCACGATCTGAACCCAGGACCGTCGGCTCAACAGGCAGCTGCACTACCACTCTGCCGTGTTAAGCCAAACTCACGTATCTTGAGTTACAGCAGTTTAGGTTAACCTGGTTTAATCGATTCGAAATAGTATCTTTTATATATACTTTAAAGATTTTTAATATTTACCCTCAATTTTCCTAGATAATTGACTTGGCAAACTCCTGTAACTTCGATTTTCAACTATGGATTTATGCGCATTGCTGTATTTTTAGTTACCAAAAATACGCTTAACACGCGCGATACCTTTTAGTTTTGTCAATTTGCGGTAACTTTCATTACATGAGTTTGTCAAAACCTCACAAGTATGAACCTGTCGCGAGCGTAATGTCCTCGAGCTAAGTACTTGAAGTAATGCGAACCTTGGAAAATAATGACAATCAACCTAGAGGTATTAAATGCTGCTAAGAAACAGGATCTTTTGAAATTACGTAAAAGTAAGCCTGGTCGACGTACTTTTTTTGAAAATTTGCCTATAAATGAAAATGCAAATGACTTAGATAGGTAGTGAAAGTTTTTACAAAAGTATACCAAATATGGTTAAATATAATATGTGATAGATGTTTATTTTAAATTAAATTAGATATTGCATTAATAAGGAGGTTCCTGGAGGTTTAGTGACCAAAATATTTTAGTTATATGTTAAAAGAAAAGTGGTAACAATTATTAAGTTAGGTACAAAATGACTTACTGTAATGATTATGATTAAAAGGTTTTTTCTACAAATGAGACTTCCTAAGTGTTACATTAGATTTATTCCAAGCAACAGTAAGATACAGGAGATCAGCATAACCGTTGGGCTTCCACCTGAGTGAAGGCTGAGGGCATATTAACGTATCTATAGATACCATATTTTGCGTAACTTAAAATGTATGCAATTTTAGACCGTCATTATTTTTAATTTTAGATAATTAAATCATATAAATGCTGTAATAGTTGAAACTTGACATGTCATTAGGAATTGTTATTTTTATTCACATAAAAAAATAAGAAAAAAAACATACATAATTTAGTGAGTTATAATAAGTTTCATGTCTAAAACTTTAACAGCGTTTTTCTCGAAATGGCCATTTCGAAGATACATGAGATTGGTTTAATAGGGCAGCACTGCGCCAACCGTGTCGTCAAATTAATATTGTAATACATGTTGTTAATAACACGTTCAAAACGTTTCTTTGCGTCAAAACCCCAATTTACATTAGAACCTCAGAGACCGTAACCAAGTTAAAACGCTGTCCGCTCGTGGCTCGCGCCGGCAATTTGATCGCCGCCTAGTCAGACATTATGGAGTTGATTTTTATTGAAGCCGGAATTGAGAGTCCATGTTTTTCCTCGGCCAGGAATGTAACTGAAAAATTAAATAAAATGGGGGGGAACATAATTGAACACAGTATCCAATTTGTTTTTATTAGATATTTTACTTTCGGAGATCTTCGGATTGCGTCTTGTTTTGACATCGCATTTATTCATTGACGATCGGAGTATCTCCTTTTATCTGAGAGGGATATTTAAATTGACTCGCTCGCGCCACTTTTGTGTACATTATCACGAACTCATTGCGATTTAGCGAGAGGCTACTTCCTGAATTGCGACGTTTGATTACAAAAATGGAAAGTCAGCATGAAGAAGTAACAAACATACACATAAACACATTTTCTTTTACGGTGAAATAAAATAATAGGTATTCACATTATTCAATTCATACGATTAGAAAAAACGTGTGCTTTCATTATCCAACTAAATACTACACTACTGCTCAGAAATGTATTATTTTTTATAAAGTTCTTTACAAAGCTCTTTAAAATAAATGGAAACATTTTTCATGTGAGTCTTCGCTCTATAATTATTAATTTATTAGTATATAATATAGCCGAGGTATATATTAGCACGGATTATGATCCGTTCTAATAATCCGTGAAGGTTATAACTTACATACAAAACGAACCCTGATTTTTTCAAGTAGGTACATTATAAACGCAAAAGTGAGTTTTTGCGCCCGACTCCGTAACTACTCCCGCGGTCGTCATAAAATGTTTAATGTCCTCAGGGTAACGACAAAGACATCGGTTATCTTTTATCCTACAAAAATGCATTATCTCCAGGGATAACGTGACGTATTTAAAGAGTATTAGGTTAATAACGACTAAACATTGCACAATGCATTATTCACTAATTTGACTGGCTTCCCTAATATTGAAAATAATTATTGAAATGTAGGTACCTAAGTACCTACATTACCTATAACTTCTTGAACATTAAAAATACATATTAAACATAATAAAGAAATAGATTTCGACATTAAGCCCTTTAGAAATCTAGGAGTGTTGGTAAAAATAAATTAAGACGTTGGTACTCCCGGAGCTTTATAAATAATTTGCAATTATACTGTAATTACATTAATAAAAAAATCAAAATATGTCATGAACTAAAGAAACAAATTAAAAGTAATAAAACGGCTTTGAAATATGTGACTTCAAAGATTATTTAAAACCCAAAAGCAATAATGTTATTAAAACTATCGTGAGACATCTTTACTAATTATAAAAACGGTATCAACTCACGTTAAAATTGTCAGGAACGGCCCGACTTGTTTCGAACTCATTTGGAGCTCTTCATCAGCTCAACCCAGCCCAGTGGGTCGCGAGTCGCGTAGCAGCACGGATAGCTACCCCTGATGAAGAGCTCCAAATGAGTTCGAAACATGTCGGGCCGTTCCTGACAATTTTCACGTGAGTTTATACCGTTTTTATAATTAGTACCCAAAAGCAAATTTGAAATTTGGTATCAGAATCCTCATAATCCAACAAAACAATAATTTGTTCGACAACCATTCACTTTTTTGACGGTAAAAATAGCGTTTTGCCACACATTATATTGTTACATTTCTGGGGTGACGACGATGTTATATTGTATGGAACTTTTTCAGAATGTCTATTCTATTCTATTCTATTTTTTTTTAAATGGCAACCGGTCACAGTTAAGCGACCATTACTGCCAATGTCTCGTTGCCAATCGCACTCGGCGACTAGATAGAGGATTGATACCACGTTGTACGGTGAGTTGATAAAATCGTGCTTTTTGTAAAGTGATAGCGATTTACAAAAAACCACGCGGACTATCGGGCCTTGACCCAGGAAGGGCTATGTACGCTTCAAGTTAAATTCTTCATTAGCTATTCACACATTCGTTTGATCACTGCACAATACGCTATCAATACTACACATTGAACGACAAAAATGAATAAATAACGAACAACAAAACCTAAACGCATGCGGCCATCTTAAGTCACGGACCGGAAGCCCCTTTCAGAATGTCGAACGTTAACATCAATTTCTGACTCTTAGAGCATTCTAAATATATTTATCTATCCAAATATCATAATCCCTCCATGATGCGTTCAAGAACCGCACATTATGACCACCATAAAAATATACTGTTTTGTTAGAACAAATTTCTTTTCTGTAAAAATGTTATTATTGCTAAAAAATAACATCGATTTCGATAGTATTATTTATTCAAATTTCGAACATCTCTGAAAAACAAAGAAATTTGATTTGACCTCTATTCTAGCAGTCGAGATGACGTTTAGTTCGAAATGAATTGTCGATTTGCAATCAAATTTGATAAATGTCGCACGTAAGTAAAATATCGAAAGATATAGTTGGGACCGACGAAAAAACTATGACAGCTGTCAGAAAACTTCATTACCGCCATTACCGGGTAATATTTGTATGTGCGACTCCTGAATGCATCATGGAGGCTTATGATATGTGGCTAGATTAAGTAGTGTATGTAACTGCACATAATTAGGCATTAAAACACTCGTGTGATGTTATTATGAAACTTGCCTTCGGCTAGTTAGACCTATACTCGTGTTTAATACCCTTAATTATGTACAGTCACATAAACTACTATTAGTCCCATAGGTATAGACATTTGATCCCAATGAAAGAAAATAATGTTTACACGCCTGTTGCACTTTGTAGATTTCCTCGTCTCAAAGCCATACATAAAATTATACGTTGCAGCAACAGTCGACGTCAGAGGACCTAACATGAAACTCTATTTTGCCTCTTAGGCCTCAAAAGGGGTACCTATCCGAAATACTAAATTTGCATTTGTCCGAAAGCCATTTTTTTCCAAAACTGTTGATTTATCAGAATAATTATAAAACAAACCTAACCTAATGAGTTCTTTAAAACGATGTTTATAATTTACTACAGCTACTAGCAAATTTTTGACGACACGGTTGGCGCAGTTTTCAGACACCTGCCTATGCCTACTGAGCCGGCTGTCCCGGGTTCGAATCCCGGCCGGGGCAAATATTTGTGTGATGAACTCGAATATTTGTTCTTGGGTCATGTATGTTATCTATATATGTATTTATATATTATGTACATCGTCGTCTAGTACCCATAGAACAAGCTTTGCTTAGTTTGGGACTAGGTCGATTTGTGTATAATGTCCCATAATATTTATTTATTATAAAAAAACTAAACACTAATTTATTGGATAAAATAATTGCAAAAAATAGCCACGGAAAAGGCTATCAAAACGCAGGTTATTATCAAATGGGTATATTATTAGGGCTTCAAAGCCACCAATATCATACATAATGGAGCCAAGAGGCTCTTGCCGCGTTCGGCTTCAAGCGTTCGACGAAAAGTGGCCGTCAAGAGCTCCTCGCTGTAGAGGTCGTACAGCGCGGAAAATTAGACTTATTGTACTGTTGTTAAAGTTTTAGTTGTGTGTTGCCGGGGAAGTCTCAAAGGAGCACGAAATGAGACTTAGTATACTGTCATTAGAGTCTTAGTTTTGTAAGTCACTTTATGTTATTAGAAGCTATCGTGCTATTGGAAATGTAGTGTTTCTTTCAATTTATTTATTAGTTACTCCTATTTGGAGTACGGGTGAGTGTTTTCCTTCTCCACTTTCAAAGGTTTTTTTGAAGTGGATACATTTGATTCTATGCTGGTTTTCGTTTCTCTAATTGGAGTAATTGGAGTAGATAGTGTGCTTGTTAGTCGGTGTTTCTTTTTCATAGTAGGTAATGGAAAACATATTAACGCACAAATTATATATGATAAGAGTTAGTTAAATAAGTTAGTTAAATAATAAAACAAACTGTCATAACAGTTTCGCAGGGCTTTAGATTATATGTAATTTTTGTTGTAAAATTAATAAAGAAATAAATAATAATAATAATAAGTTTATTCCTGGACACGGCGCGCATTGTCAGGAGGTTCCTCTCTCTGCAGCCCTAACCACCGGTAGCCTGGGCCCTGCCCCGCTGCCGGCGGCACCCTAGGTTAGGTTTTTTATAATGTATTTATATTTTGTAATTACTTTATTGTATTTTACTTTTTATATAAATTTATTGTTAAAAACCTAGCCTAAGATAAAAGATGAATAAAGGAGATAATAAGTTTAAATCCACTGTTAAAAAAATAATTCTTAATAATGGAAGATTAATACCAATAAGTCTCTGTTTGACCTTGTGGTTGACTGGTATAGAATGCCTCATGGCATTAAGTCCGCCATTTGTACTTTTACTTATGTATTTTTTGCAATAAAGTTTAGATAAATAAATAAATTATTATACAAGATGAAATTATAAATACCTATTTTATTTTTATTTAACGCGTAAGTTAGGTTAGGCTTGTATTATGTTGTGGGCACTGGACGACGACAAACACAAATATTTATGTTTCTTAAAAATATAAAACATCCGTAACCCAGGAAGATATTCGAGTTCATCACACAATTATTTGCGCTTGCCAGGATTCGAATCGAACCCGGGAGCGCCGACTCAGTAGGCAGCTACACTACCACAGCGCTAACCCCGTCTATTTCCATAGAAACCCTAAAAGCCTTGGTCTGATTATTTCTCTTTGAATACCCAATCCAAAGTCATAATTTTTCCACTCAATATTGCCACGACCAGATATTTGTCCCTAATGTTTAGTTAGTTTTGGATAAAACTCTGTATTTATTTACAATTTTACCTTAAATTGTCTCAAACACAAGTAATAAAAAACAAAAATCAAGCAATTTATCAACTCCCAGCGCCCACTTCAACATTACGACCATATTATGTAAAAAAAAAACCCAAAAAAACTTTAACACATTCGCATAAATCTGGCAAAAAGTACCAGGGCCTCATAAGCCCCAAGAGGCTCTAAACGGAACATCGGGCTAATAACCACGCGCGTTAAACAAACGAAGGTAGCGAGTTCCCTCACTCGCAACAAGAAACGTGGAATGTGTCCCTGAGCTGACGTTACCGGCTCTGGTCCTAGTGCTGTCCTTGTCGTTCCGGGGTAGTTCGGGGGGGCGTGTTAGTTAGCCTTTCGCGTTATCATTGCGCGGCGAATCTCTCTCCGCGGACGCTTTTACACTTTTTTACGAATTGCGAGCCGGTGATACACACTGTTATTGCGTTCGAAACTACATTAATTTCAAATTGTGTTGTTATCTAATTGGCGTGCTCGATATTATTATCTTATAGTCTCCTTAAGGCTAGGTGTGGAAGCTTTATTTGGTAAATCAAAAAGAAGTAAGGAGTAACTTAAGACAAAACGATCACATCATCACACAATTAATGCACTTGCCGGGATTTAAATTCTGGACCCTGAGTTCTGATCTTATGTACTACAACGGAGCATTGCGCGTCGTCAAACTTAGTATGCAACTCGTATGGCTTTAAAAATATTGTTTAGATAAGTACCTATATTAAAAAATAAAGTAAAAAAAAACAGGATACAACGACCCAACAGACAGTGTGTTACAACTTTTTTAATAAAATAAAAAATGGCCGCCGTGTAACGCGCTGTTAATGGTTTATTCCACTTGTTATTATCCTAACGGCGTTTGTTTTAAATGGATTTACACCCGAAATCACTCCAGTTGATTAAAATATATAAATCTACACATAAAGATAACTGTAATCCAACATTTTTGAAGTCATAAATTTATCTCGTAAGACAATAGTGGTTAAAGTTTCCCTATAGGATGGAATTAAGAATGAGAAAATACACTGGAGACCCAAGAACGCTGATTTCGCTCAGAGCATCTCCAGGCTGAAGATGCAACCGGCAGGTCACGAGGATCGTAATACCGGGAAGACCATTGGAGCGGAAAGGTTCTTGATCGGTAACCATGATCTGGATAGGCCCTGAAAAAATATACAACACTCTCTACTCAAACACTCTCTCTCTCTCTCTCTCTCTCTCTCTCTCTCTCTCTCTCTCTCTCTCTCTCTCTTTCTTTCTTTCTCTCTCTCAAATTGCAAGAAAACCTGAAATGAGCTGTGCAAGACTCATTACCTATTTGGAAATTTAGGGAAGACCTTTGTCCAGCAGTGGACGTCTGATAGATAGTATATTGGTTAAATTACTTAGCAATAACGTGAGTGGATACTTTTTACTGTATCATTCACCCCTCGTATCGATCGAACCAGATCAACATTAAATTATTGTAAGGCAATATAAAGCAAATGTTCGATTGGAAGCCCTAAAAATAACGTTTTCCCCAAAACTTCGTGCATAAATAGCTATTCTTCCGGCTATTTATACAGGGTGTCCCTAAAACCAACGCCAAAATGAAGAGGGGTGATAGAACAGCTCATAAGCAACCATATTAAGTCAATTTAACCTTAATAAAAAGTTTATGGTTTTCGAGATATTTGCATTTTTTTAAAACTCGTGACTTTTGATGCCCTGCGTCAGTATGTCGATTGCCACCACTGCAAATTTAGGTATTATGTAAATCTGTTTTTTGCAGGATGTTACTAAAAACATATCCTATCGAATTTAATTTAAATTTATTACATATCATGATGCTTTGTCGGTAAAAATAATAAAAAAAAAACGAATTATAGCAATTTATTAAATTTAGCCTGCTGTTTTGATCAAGTTTCATTTAAAAAAAGTATCGTAAACTAACATGGCACACAACATAAAAAGATAGTAAATTTATTGTAGTTTTCAAAAAGGTACAGCATTTTTTTAATTTACACAGCAGTTTACGAGATATTGATATTTTACACCAAAAGGAGCTCATACTGCAGTTATTCCATAGTATGGTACCAAAGCCCCTACTAGGCTCAGAGTTTGAATTTTGAACAAAAATCGATTTAAAGAATACTTTATTTAGAATAGGAACACAATTCATTTTAGAATAAAAAAAATTAAATGTTCATAGCGAACCTGGCAAATAACGTAAAAAGATAGCAAATTTAGAGTTGTTTTTAAAATGGTATTGAAGTGACTTAATTATTTAGCGGTTTATGAGATAATGCAAAAATAATACTGGTTGCCATTTTTATCTGTTAAGTGAATAAAAAACTAAAAACATTAAAAAAATACGAAACCTGTTTTATGTAACTAAATTAAATGTTCAAATTGTCCGCCATTGACTTGAATACAAGCCCGGCATCTCCTTAAAAATGCTCGACTGATGTGACGTGCACTTCTTGTTACGTCGTTTTGGGCCTCTGCGTAAATGCGTTGTCTCAGCTCCGCTATACTGTTAATCGGTTCATTGTAAACTTTTTCTTTAATATAACCCCAGTAATAGAAATCCAGAGGATTTAGGTCTGGAGATCGAGGAGGCCACAAAATGGGACCCAGACGGCCGATCCATCTCTGTGGATAAGTTTGGTTTAAATGTAGTCGCACTTCGCGTGCATAATGTGCTGGACAGCCATCATTCTGCAGCCACATTGACCTCCGCGTAGCTAAAGGTAAGTCGTCGAGAAGATTTGGCAACTCATTCTCTAAGAAATGCAGATAACTTGGACCATTCAGCGTTTCTGGTAATTCAAATGGGCCAATTATTTTCCCATCTAATATTCCAGTCCAGAGGTTCACTTTAAATTGGTACTACGACCGATCTTCCCTCATTAAATGAGGATTTTCTAATGCATAACTGTGTAAATTGTGCATGTTCATAAATCCATCTCTCTTAAAAGTGCTTTCATCAGACCATAAAACCATATTTATGAAATTGGGATCCTCTCTGTGTTTTTGCCGCATTGTCTGGCAAAACTGAACACGAAGTGGGTAATCACGGGGCAGCAACGCTTGAACACGTTGTATGTGGTATGGATGAAATCCATAACGACGTAATATTCTATTGGCAACAGATTTTGATATCCCTAAATTACGTTCAATGTTCCGTGTCGAAGTCGATGGGTCGTTTTGAATCTCTTGTAAAACATCTTCATCGTAATCTCCTCTAGGTCTTCCTAATCCGCCACGATTGCCAGGCAAAACGCCTTGTGAGTATGCGAGATGAACATTTCGAAATACTCGATGGTCCGGATGCCTTAAATTTGGATATCTTTCCCGATAGAGTCTAGCTGCAGCACAAGAGTTACCTTGACATTCCCCATAGACAAAATGCATGTTGGCATATTCTTGAGGAGTATAATTCTCTGGCATATTTGTAACAAACGCACTACAATTAATCTTAACAGAGCCAAAGTAAATCGAAGTTAAAATCAATATCTGTCTATTGATTTTGACTCGAGTCCAAGATGCACAAAGCAAAGTTAAATTGTACCAAAAATCCAAATCACAAGGCCAACACGAGTTCTATTGGTAAAGCAAGTCTATTTAAGAAAATAAGAAACCAAACTAAATAAAGCACATCAAACGAATTGACGAAGTGTACTAAAATTACTAAAATACTCTTTTATCAGAAAGCCGACTTGAATTCGAATTTCGAATTGTGTTCCAATTTCAAATTGTGTATTCTTTGATTCTATTTTTTGTTCGAAATTCAAACTGAGTCTAGTAGGGGCTCTGGTTCCATACTATGTAACAACTGCAGTATGAGCACCTTTTGGTGTAAAATATCAATATCTCGTAAACTGCTGCGTAAATTAGAAAATGCTGTACCTTTTTGAAAACTACAATAAATTTACTATCTTTTTATGTTGTGTGCCATGTTAGTTTACAATACTTTTTTTAAATGAAACTCGATCAAAACCGCAGGCTAAATTTAATAAATTGCTATAATTCGTTTTTTTTTTATTATTTTTACCGACAAAGCATCATGATATGTAATAAATTTAAATTACATTCGATAGGATATGTTTTGGTAACATTCTGCAAAAAACAGATTTACAAAATACCTAAATTTGCAGTGGTGGCAATCGACATACTGACGCAGGGCATCAAAAGTCACGAGTTTTAAAAAAATGCAAATATCTCAAAAACCATAAACTTTTTATTAAGGTTAAATTGACTTAATATGGTTGCTTATGAGCTGTTCTATCACCCCTCTTCATTTTGGCGTTGGTTTTAGGGACACCCTGTATATCATCTAATTTATTTTTTCAGAAATTACGTACCTTATTACGTTATTCGGAAAGAAGGTAATTTGTCTGTGTACAAAACAGCCATTTTCCTCTTAAAATAATCAAAAGACAGGACAAAACAATAGATTTATCAGCGCTAAAGCGTTAAAATCCCGATTCAAACAAATCACTCCGAAGCCCCTGAAATAATTATCACACGAGAGTAATTAAGTAAAAAACCGCCGAGAAATCCGAGGGGAACAAAAAAGATGAGAGAAAAATGTGCAGATTTCCTCGTTTCCTTTGAAGAGACAACCCTCGGCGCGCTCTCGCCGTAACGAAGCGTGAGCGAGCCCACTCCGCGATGCAAAGTGTAAGTATGCAGCGCTAGGGCTGTGCATACTAGAAGACAGGCGATATTTTTAAAGATAACTTTGATGTTAGCTCGGTAACAGGGATATTAAAAAGCTTACCTCACTCCTTCTACAATATCTAACTTGGCTTCACCTTGCCGTTGCCGGTCGAAGATTAAGTGTCTGTAATGAAGTGCATTTAAAAACAACGTCGAAGAAAAAAAGTAAGGAAAGCAGACCCCAACCAACGTCAGATTGAATAATCACTAAATATAAAATGAAAGTTCTCGGGTCGCTAATAGTAACGACTAGGAAGAAAGATGCAGTTAAGTTACTGCGGCTCCGGCGGGGCCGCTATTATTACGTACATATTATGTTATGAAATAACATCACTGATTTTGGACATCTATGCTCCACCGCCGCCGTTGCATAGTACCTAATGTATGTTTTTACCAATATTATTTGAACTTGTTTTAGTAATGTAATAATACGGGTAGGGACGACGCGGTTGGCGCATGGTTACTAAAGCTGCCTATTGAACCGACGGCCCTGGGTTCGAATCCCAGCAAGGGCAAATATTTGTGTGAGGTTGTCCGATATTTATTATAATGTAGATAAAAGGCACGAATAACATTATAGCTCAGTTCTCTCAGTGGGCAAATTCCTTAGTGTTTTATAATTTTAGTAGTATACGTCTGTCTGTAGATGTAATTAGTCCCCTCCGAGTGCGTCAAGCAGACAACATTAACTAAAAGACATTTAAGCCACGTTGATGTTTTACCTACTCTAGTCGAATTTGTGGCCGCATTTAGTTTGAGAGCTTTCGTCGAATCGTTTTGGCAAACTTCTTCCTACTAAAATTGTATTTCCTTGTTGAATATAAATAAAATACATAGTTATATATGTAGTTCCTTTAGTATTTGTAAGCTTTAGCTTGTGGTTCTTTCATGTGGAAATTTCTAAGAACGAATCTTTATTCTCAGTGCACAACATGAAAGGAATACTTTATGAAATGTCTGTTTTCTAGGTTCAAGAAGTCAGCCAATCAGTAGGAATATACGAGTATAACGTACTTTTACGTTATATATGTGCAGTACAGCTTTGAATTTTGTACTGTTGGAAAATTCTATGATTGACTAATATTAATATCATATCGTTCACAACTTTTTTCATGAAACCATATAAGTATATTCATCATAAAAGTTAACGGTTTCAGAGAAAAATACTTTCAGTGGCGTTATATTGAAGGCCGAATAAATGAAATATTCCATGAAACGTTAGTCCTATGGTCTAGTCAATTCGCACCGATTATGGATTTACAATATTCACGACCTAAAACACGAACTACATGCTTCCTGGAATACATAAATAAGCACCAGTTTGCCGATACATTTTCCAATACCGAGCCGTCTCCAAAAATAAAACATTTGTTACACGCAAAATCGACTCCCCCGGCACAATACGGTCCGATTCACCGCCAGAACCTGCATATGTCCTCGAAATGCCGACGCCGACGATTTGTAACGTGCCCGTCCTCGACTCAAACCGACCCTCTCACAGAACTCTAAAGTCCACACTCGAACGTCTCGCGTTTAGGTTCCTCAAGGTGCACGCTTCATTTGTATTCGCGCTGTGAGCGAACCTCAAGAGATGCTCATCGGGCATTCCTTTTACTTGTAGTGCGGTGCATAAAACTTTCATGGGCGCAATACGTCCAGTGAAATGCGCTCTAAAAAGAACCTTGTCGATTTCCGAACGAATTCAATTTGATTCGAGCGTTTGTGAAACATTGCGTTCGATTTTTGAAATGCAGCGTTTGGCAATAAAAGAAGAGGTAAGACGGACTACCTGCGACAGTAAAGAGTTTCCAGTCCGACGAAGCTGGGCGCTCGACCGATGCAAATAAATTTGTTTACTTCCTCGGCGTCTTCTGTAGATATTTTTCCACGATACCAGTCAGTTCATTTTTAAGTGTATTCAGTCGGATTAATCTACCAAAAACATTCCACCTCAAATAGTTTTAGTAAATGAAATAGTTAATGAAATTTAGGCATGCCTTACAAGAGTTACAAAAAGAGAAAAACCCAACGCCGCTTGGTAAAAGTTTCGATGTGCTATAAAAATTAACGACACAATAAAAAACCTTAACCTTAAAAATAAAACTTGAAGGTTATTCGATGTTTAAATTGTCATCGCACAACGGAAACTTTGATACAAATTTTTATTGAGATAGTTAAGTTAGCAAAAATGCATAAAAGGCGGCGAATTTAAGGTAGTAAACTTTTTGATTTTCACCCATATATCGTCCAGATCGGTTATTTAGTTTCTTTTCTCGACTGAACGGTGATAAGTTAAAAGAAAAAAATATACGGACAATCTCCTTTTTGATCACGTGATCAAAATGAGACATTACTACATGTCTTATATATAGAGCTGTAAGTACTGTATGTCGCAGGAGATTTATATATAAAGTTATGAAAGATTTGAGTTTGAGAGAATTCAATACACCGTAAAGCTTCAAAATAAAACACTACAAGTCCAATCCATCAGAATTATAATTGTGATAATAATTCAACTTGCACTAGATAAGCAATGGATCATTTTTAATATTTCCACCACTACGTACCTAATACCATACGGCAATAATAACAGGCACGACCGACCCTGACATAACAGTAAATATTAAATATTAAAGGTACGCATATAAATAGCTCAATACCTATAAATAATAGCCTCTCGTAATATTTCCCCCGAAAATACCCTCAACGGCACAACAATAAGCACATTGTTTGTAATCAATACAGATAAATTACCAGGATAATATAAGCAGTGAAGGGTATTAAGCGGTCAACTTGTCCTATTATTTCGGTATAAATTGATGGTAGTTTTATGGCAAGAATTATATACGGGAGATTCCGAGTTGGCGTAATGCGGACTATCTCTGGCGGGGCAGCGCAGTGCGGCGCGGCCACTTGCAAGAAAAAACTCGTAAATGACCGACTGAGCGAAACGTCTCCGTTTCATCTCGGATTAGAATGCTTTCGTATGTCCGTCTGGTTTAAATAAATACGAAAATTATATTAAACCTGTTATGTTATGTTTTAAGGTTTATTCATTCTGTGAGAAGTTAAACTAGTTCGATAACTGGTGCAATCAACAATTTCAAGAACTTTGCTCGATGATAATTAAACTTAAACCTTAAACTAAATTGTCCACGTCGCATCCCGTCAATAAGGTTCCCTTAAAACTGGCTGTGTTCCCTCTCTGGATTGATACACCAATTCTTTCAGCGAGAAACGAGCAAGGCCTACGATTTACAGAAATATTTTCAGTTTTTGCTCAAACGGCGTGGCAGTTGGTGGGAAAGGTCTGAGCTCTACAGGCCGAGCGCCTGTTCCACGAACGCCGCGAAAAGTGAGACACAAGACTTCAGGTTACGGTTACCTTGTGCTTTGATCTTTGTATATTGGTTTAATATAAAAATTGTGGAGTACCCTCATTAAAAAATAATGAGACATTACATGTTTCATAAATTTAGAAATAACAGCGCCTCAAGGCGAGAGAATTCTCTCGCTTGCTTGTTTACTGCCGTAAAGTAGTGCGGTAAGATGATGTGGTGTATAACCACATTAAGAAATAATGAGACATTTAATAAATGTATGAAACATGGTAATGTCTATTTTTTTAATGTAGGTTCACACCACAATTTTTATATCAATGGTTTGAGACATTACATGTTTCATAAATATATACATTAAACTTGCCAGAGGAAAAGATGGTTAGCGTTTTTTCTTCAAAATACCTCCCGTGTTTTACGCTGCGGCGGCGTTGTCCGCCGCCAATTCCGGGGGATTACCGCCGGGATATTTCTGCAGATAAAAATAAAAGTAAACGTAACTTTGTTTGGATATTTGGGATTTGTCTCACACCGTTTCGTTTAAAAGCAATCCCGTCTCGAGATACATCGCGTTGAGAATGTATTTTTGGATGAAGCTAGTATTTTCATGAAACGAAGAATTAAAGTGGTTACATTAAACTCCGAATCTGAAAGATTCAGTTTTAGTGTAGGTATATAATAAGGTTCTTACTCGATTAGTACGATAATACTATTACTTATTCTGTGTTGATAGTGATATGCTGAAATCAATTTCAATTTTGCTTTAAGATTTTAAAACATGAGGTTTGCCTATCTTTCAATTCTCAATTTTTTTTTTCTCATTTCATGGCATATTTATTGAGCTATCCCTTTTCATCATATTATCCGAAAGACGCCCACTGCAAAGGCCTCACAAAGACCTCCAAACCGACGAGTCATGCGCGCTTTCATCCAACGGTTTTCTGTGATCCTAACCAGATCGTTACACCTTTCGAGGTTTTCCAACGCCACGTCTTTTGGTGTGCGGTCCCCACTGAACCTTTCTGCTCCAAAAGCTATAAGTTCTATGAGCAACGTGCCCCGTGTACCACAACAACCTTAATTTAAAAACAACTTACCTACTGTAGTAAATGTATAAAATGTACATACTTTATTTGTAAACCTTCAATTGTTGCGATTGACCAAGTAAAGACCACTTAAAAGCTAAACTCCAAAAGACCCTAACGTGATACGATTATAACGGCGCTTACGTATGTGCTAGCGGCAGATCCGCTCGGCTGCGCGGACTTGAGAAAAACGAAAGAAAACATGCGCTGTTGACGTATGCTATGGGCACGTTCGCTGAGGGCACTGGAGTAACCGATGTGGCAAGCCTGGTAAATGTGCTACTGCTGCAAAATGGTGTCAATTGGGAAACACATTATTTTTTACGACCGTAGTTAGTTAAATTCAGAGACTATTTCTGAGAATAGCGCTCCTACACCGCAATAATTAATTAGAATGTGTCAATATGATGATACCTGTGAAAAGTTATTCATATCGATTTATGTTTCGACGCATTCATTCTTGCCCTTTTTCTGTACAAGAAATGTTGAGAAAATGTCAAGTACGTCACGGCAAAATACTTATTTACGAGTCAAACAATAAATGCATCTATGTAATCGGGAAAAGGCAACTTTGATTGTTTACCCCAATTATTAATAATAAATAAGTAAGTAAACCACAGTTGCTAACGTATATATAAAACAGTTATGCTCACTGAGGGCTAGGGAATACAAATCCGGTTATAACCGGTTATTTGTAGGTTTAACCGGGTTTGCATTCCCTACTGAGGGAATTGAAAGAACCGTGTGCTTGATGACAATCTACCAGATATGCTAATGATAAATATAATAAGCCTCTTTAGAATCACAAGTTTTCTATGTAACCTATCTATCTAAGGTTGTTTTTCTTTCACCAAACATTCCATATACATACATTACCATTCCCATACAACACCTAATCAGGGGAGATAACGCTACAGATACTTGCATCATTAAAACTCCATCGGCGGGAGAAATTTATTTGGAAAGTTCCGGGAATGAAGCAAATTATGAATTCGGCAACTTGGTAATACCTTATTGACATGGGAATTAGGGGATTGTGCCCCGGGCTGACATATTACGGTGTGTCGGAGCTGCGGGTTCCGCAGGGTTGCGAACCGTCTGCTGTAATAATAATTATAACACGGGGTGTCTCTTGCGGCTTCGGGAAAACCTTTGTTTCCTCATTATATGGTATTTATATGGGTATGCCACATTTTACCTGTTTGTAAAATTAGAATTAGGCTAGTTGACCAATTTTTGAAATATATGTGAAAGGCATGTATTTAAATCGATATCTGTATATTCCCTTTTTTCGATCAAAATATTTGAAAGTTTCACCAAAAATACTGACTTGCACACTAATTATGCACACTAAATAATGCGAATTAAATATACTATTTAAAGGTATTTGCGAAACTGTTTTACTGGATATAAAAAAAAACTAACCTAACCTAACCCGGCCGAGTCAGATCTTAGTGTGCAGTGCGAGGATAATTAGTGTGCAAGTCAGTATTTTTGGTGAAACTTTCAAATATATCCGATGTACAAACCATATTTATGGTGTGAATTCGGTTAAAAAGGTCATCTCGTTTTGTATGATATTTAAGTTTTTTTGTAGGACATGTTCAGTTAATCAATTGTTTTTTTTGCACAGCATTAGTTTTTCTGGTATGCATTCAGTTAATTACGAGTAGTGGAGTTACCTAGTGTGCTGAAAAATTATACAGATGTGCATTTAATAATATCCCTTTGTGAAATGGTTCATGATGATCTTTCTAGCTTTAAAAAAATGTTTTGAGAAACAAAGCTAAATTTTATTAATTAAAGATATAAATTTCATGAACAGATAATAACGCCGACCGCCTTTTTTGCATCTAGCTCAACTAACTTAATCTAAATCAAACTAGATTTAGGTTATTTTAATACAATTTTATAGTTCACAGTGCCTTGGTTTAATTATTATAATGCTGTGTAACTGATTTGAATAAATAAACAAAATCTGTGTTGTGACATAGAATATGTAATTTGCGAGTAATATATTATTCAAATATATTAATTCGCATTCAAAAGTACATCGCCTTCAAAATAACGAATATATACAATGAGTAAAAGTAGACACAAATTCGTATCTTTTAAGAAAATCAAGACGATCCGCTAAGAACTTAATTCGTACCTAAAAATAAAAAAATAAAATAAAATAACGACAACTTTACACAAATCGATCTAGTCCCAAATTAAGCTTAAGAAGGCTTGTGTTATGGGTACTAGACGACGATATACGTACTTATATAGATAAATATATACTTAAATACATAGAACAACCATGACCGTGACCCAAGCCCAAATATTCGAGTAAAAATATATAACAAAAATTATACAAGGAGTTTATTTCGCACCAACTTAGTTCAAAAGCTATATTTCCTGTTTTACTTTCACCATCAAAGCCCAGCTCCATCTAAATAAATTCAAAAATGGACCGTGAGCCGTTTCACTCAAAACCAGATTCCACGCACAAAGAGGCTTCCTAGAAATCATTTAATAAGGCGAGAAGCAAAACACCTACTTTATTCTGTTGTACGGCGGCGTGTAAACTGCGGGGTGGCACGTGTGAAATGTTGACGAATTTCATGAAAAAAAAATATTATTTTCCCTTTCGCGTAACTTTTGCTTTACGGTTTTCTTACACGTCCAAGCGAATATCTCTTTGACGGTTAAAAAGACGCAAGCTCCTTCTTTGGACGGATCGAATTTCTAGCTTAAAAAGTTTAGTTACGATTCATTTTCCGCTGAGGAGTGAATCTTTTACGTACGCACAAGAGCGAGGAGAAACATTTTTGGTATGTCAGAATAGAAAGCATTACAGTGAGCATCCACCAACAGTGAAGCTCTTACAGAATTTAGTGGAAATGTTACCTTTGGGATGATATTCCGCGCGAGGAAATGTATTATTTATGTGTAATGCCGCAGAAACAAACCAATAAATAAGAAAGCCTGTCAGGCGCGAGCTGGGGCCGGGGGACATATTGAAAAAAGTTTTACTTGTCATACAAGTGTTTATAGCTGGGTTCAGTTACTTCGCTTGAGATCAGGAGGGTTACTCCGACGTTCGAAATTATAATTAAGTATCGTGCCATCCCGCTCATTCAAATATAGTTTGACGCGAGATCGAGAGGGATAACACGTTTACAAACTTCGAATTTCGATCTTCGGAGTAGTTCTTCCGTTTTCATGAATCACGTAATGTATGTATGTAAACATATTATTGTAATATGGAAACCATTGTACTACAAAAATGCATTTCTCATTTATAAATGAATTCATTCATAAATGGGCCTTGCCATTGTGCAGCTGTAAGAAGTTTATTGGAATTTTATAACTGGGCGAAACATTAGTGTAAATAAACCAATTTTTATTTGATAATAGTTACGTAGGATAGGTTTTTAGTGCGTTTTTATACGGCGAACATTAATATCACAATATTTGATTAGTAAATTCAATAATGACTAGCCCGATTATCATTGAGATTTATGTCGTGAAGGAAGACGATATTTTCTTTCGTACTATTTATAAATGAAGGGCACGTATCATACCTACTGTTCAAGGAAACCCCAAGTAAATATTGCACATTATACCTAAAAGTTCTTTGGAGTATATCATTTGAAAGAAATACACTGTACAATGAGCACAGTGACCACTGAGCATACTAGTGTACTATTTAATGACGTACCGTGTACGGAACCCTTATAAACACATTTAAATAATACCGCAGCCTAAATAAATAACATCCAAAAGGTGCAAAATTATGTGAGAAAGTTGTTATTTACTTTAAACTAAAAGACGCCCGCAACTATGTCCACGGAAAAGTTAGAGTTTCAATCTGTGAGCTATTTAAATACCTTTGGGGTTCGAGTGAAATCAGTACGCTTACTATGAGTTAACGTGAACGTATTCGCTAGCGTTAACGATGTATAAAGAATAATGTACTGCGCCCCTTAACTACAATTCTCCATACTAATCGTTTACGCAGTCGCGAGCGAGCACGGTCACTGTTAGCTCATGGTAAGGCTAAATCTCGACCGCGTAACAGCAAGCGACTATCAGCGGTATTAACCCGATAGCCATTTTAACATAGGAGATGCGACGACTTTGAGCGACAGCGCCAGAGCGGTCCGCGGTACGTGTGTCTCGTTCACTCGTATGGCCGCAGCGCTCGGATCCCTCGCTCGACCGCTCGCCGCGCCGCTGTTCCTGCAAAGTCCTCGGTAAAACATTTTTTTGCCAAAATTATGTTACGGCTAATGCGGTTAGTTACACTTGCCTGAATTAATTAGTCACTGACGAGAGGGATGCAGCAATATGTAAGTCACTTACGGAGATTACTCCATCTCGCTCGTTCGTATTGCTGTATTCCTCTCATCTATGAATAATTTGGAAAGTGTAATAGCAGATTTTTTTTTTAGTTTCCTATGGTTATGAATACCAGGGAGCGTTGCAGTCGTGCCAATCGAAGTAACGGCATCAAGTAGCATTAACATAAGCTATAAATGGAACTTGCAAAAATACTCTTTTAAATATGACTTATATGACAACCGCAGTAAGTCTCATAAGGCTTGTAAAAGCCAATGCGGCAATAAATGATATGTATAAATAATAATTGATACATTAGATAATACAGCCGTATAAAATATCCATAAAACACAGCCGCCGATACACAGCTTAACCGCGACAGCGAGTTCATTTGACGTATTCTAAAGTGCATTGATAAGAAAACATATAATGCGCCACACGCCGTGCTGATAGCTGTCGCGCCAGCGCACGGCAAAGTAGTCGTTTCATTTCATTTAAGTTGTAGAAGTTCTCTTCACAATGCATTTTATACAAATAATCAATGTAATACGGTTTTCAGGTGATTGTGGAGAATATAATAAAAAACTTCTGTAGTGTATAATAAAATTTTATAACGGGTGTTGTTTTATTTACTTTTCATTTTAGTATTCCTCTCAGGTCATATTCTACAACTGGCTGCACAATTGCATGGCCCATTTTCCCTGCCAAGGTTTTCTCCGGGGGCTACAGCATGTGGCTCTTCAAGAAGGGAGGAAATAGGTTCTTAAAGGGTCGGCAACGCGCGTGTGATGCTCCTGGCATCGCAAGCGTCGGCGGCGGTAACTGCATAACATCAAGCAGGCCGCATGCTTATTTGCCATCGTCGTAATATAAAATAACGAATGAATTATATACCTATAATATACCTTAAATGCACACCCGATTATTTGTTACATTTTTCTGATGTATTATTTCATGTTGAAATAAATGATAATGTATTCGCAAGCACTCGCTGCTGTAAGCTGGCGCACCTGTCTCCGACATCGAAATAAAACTCGTTTTATATTCAGCGCGGAATGAGCAGCATTTTACGACAAGTCGAGTCGCGTCAATAACACCGCTATACGACCAGCGGCCGACACCGCGGGATAAGGAGGTATTTCGTGTTTAAAGTTTCAGTAAAATTATCTATTTACCTATGAGAGACAAAGGGTTTTGACCAAGTGCGTTGTCAGTGATGGCATACGCCAGTAAAACGTGCTCACTACCAAAGGGCAATCGAATCCGAAATTATGAGATACGCAAGAGAACCAAGGTTGTAGATATAGCTCAGACAGTTGCCAAACTTATGTGGCAGTGGGCGGGGCACATTGCTAGTAGAACCGTTGGCTGTAGGGGCAGAAAGGTTCCTAAATTGGTGACCATAGATCGTAAGACGCAGCGAAGGAAGGCCCTCGATAAGGTGAATCGACCATCTGGTTAGGAAGCGGGCAGAAAATACCGATCATTGTGAAGAAATTTGTGCGAGGCCTTTGTCCAGCAGTGGATGTCTAACGGCTGTTATGATGATGATGATAACCTATGCGAATTCTATTACTTACTTACCTGGGTCTCTATAAACTACAGCTTATTTGAAACCGTAATATGTAGTGATTTGAAATTTGAACGATCCTCATTATTATTATAATACCTACTTATCCAAAATAAAATTATAAAACTGATTTCAATTTATCCGGGTTTATGAAAAGTTTGCGCTTAACGAAAATCTTTTCGTACTTTTTTTGTAATCAATGTGGTCAAGGTTTTAAGTTAGCTAGTGAAAATAAGCACATTGTATATAAATAAGTTAATAAGTTTCATAAAAGTCGCCAATAATGCCATATTCTTATAAGCATGGTTTAAAGTTTCGGGTTTTCTACAGTTTGATCCATTTGGATTTACTAACCCAGTGTTAGGCCAGTGTGTAGCGTATAGGCGCTTTGTAAAAGTCACCGTAACGTGTCGTAGCACTCTGCTACGAAGCTACGGCTACGAATTTACTGCGCGGCGTAGCGCGTCTACGAATGCAGAAACATTATACCTACTCGTAAGTAGAAACTGTGCCGGTCTGTCTGTAATCGAATCTTGCAAGTCAAAGATCTACGTCCAGTTAGGTTGGCTTAGAATTTTGTATGCAAACGTAGATCCAATAGAACAACTTGTATGAAACAGAATTTACTTAATACTATGTAAACCCGACGACGTGAGAATTCCAATTATGTTAGCACACGGTGAGGTATCATAATATAAAAAATAAAATGATGCCCATCTTTTTGTTAATACCGCAAAATATAGGCCATATTAAGATACAACTTTCATCCGTTTGTAAATTGGATAAGAATTCAATATGAATTTTCACAGGTATATTGTCACAATCTATTTGTTATTGCGCCATAACAGCTCTACTCCCTGAAATGGTTCCGGAAATTAAAAGGAATACCTTTTAAAAAATATTTTTTTTCACATTGTGACTAATATATATTAATAATTTCAACCAACTTTTTGAAGTGAATAATACTTTTCCCTGAGTTATATAATTAAAGTAATTTAGCTATTTGATGCTTTCATTGCGTTCAGTCAAAAATAAGTAAAAAGAAAACAGTTTTCTGCGTGGATTTTGTGAAATTCGAGTAATTTTTTAAACAATTTATTTATTAGTGAAAAAATCACTGTTGGTTTTAATTATAAACCGATAAATTGCAATGACCCGTTCTAAGTAGTATCATTGATAATTATGTTAAGAAACATGTTAGATCATAGAGATAATGATAAAGATAAAGATTCATTTATTGTCAAAACCGTGTACATTAGATCATATTATGTCAAAAAAAGGTCCAACAGTTTACCCATTTCAGAGAAAGAACCATCAGCATTTTTGAACGAATAAGTAGCCTTAAAATAGATAGATCATAAAAAATGGTGTATCCCAATCGTTGTTGTCCCAATTTGTGTTTGTTAACACAATTTCACGTCACCATTATTTTCCCTTTTCCCAGTAATAACAAAAGTAGAGTGCATCGGTTATACAAGTACCAGGGCAGCAGAAGTTGGCGCGAGTTAATATTTCAGCCGACCTCCGACGACGACGTGCTTGCCCTGCCGAAGCATGTCTGCCCATAACCTCTGTGGAAAAAATACTTTTTTATTCTAGAGAGAGAAGATAAACCTATGGCACACGGTAAAGTGACCAAAAATTGTGATAATGATAATGCATATATACTGGGTGTGGTCTGTAACAGGAGCAATAATTAAAATCATAACTTACAATTGAATCAAATTGAAGTACAGGATATAATTAATTATACATGATAAATGCGTTTAAATTGTTTTATTTTTGAACAAAACTTGTTTAGCAGGTACAACCCAAGCCATGGAAGGAAAGTTTATTCTTTGAATATTTACAGTTTCCAATAATTATTCCTGGCGTAAATGTTAGTAACACCACCCCTAAAAGAAAAAAATATAGAACATCCACTATTAAAACATCTGCATATGGTAAATATATATAAATGAAGTTCATGAATCATTTTCATGACACTTCATTTAATTTGAATTTGCCGCCACCTGTTGACCGCGCATTAACTTTGACAGATCCGATTCATCGGATCTGTGGTCAAGACTGAGTAATGGAGGTTATGTTGTCATTTTATTGTGTGCACATAAAATAAGATTGTTTAGTTGATAATAATAGAATAACGATAAGAGATAGTGTGAAACAATAGCTTTAAATGTTGTTTCTCTTTTCAGGTAAGATTTGTAGTATTAGTTTTGTAGCGTATAACATAAAATGTAAATCTATATATATACGAGTAAAACTCAAAGGTGACTGACTGACTGACTGACTGACTGACATAGTGATCTATCAACGCACAGCCCAAACCACTGGACGGATCGGGCTGAAATTTAGCATGCAGATAGATTTTATGACGTAAGCATCCGCTAGGAAAGGATTTTTCAAAACTCACCCCCTAAAGGGGTGAAATGGGGTTCCAAAGTTTGTATGGGGAAACAAGATTAGTTAGACTATTTTATTCGAAACTTCACAGGAGTATTCCTAACGATAAATGAGTAAACACGTGTTTCAGGTTTTTGAAAATTCAACCCCATAAAGGGAGAAATGTGGTGACAAAGTCTGAAAATCAGCATGGGTATTGTTTTTATGGTTTATCGGGTCGCTGATTACAAAAACCGCAACGATTTTAAAATCCAACGTGGCGGACGTGAGTTACCATCTCCCCTGTTGGGGTGAAATGGGGTTGAAATGTCTAAATACTAAACCGCTGGTTCTAGAGAGTTCAAATTTGGCACGTAGGTTCCTTATAAGGGGTAGGGGTGCACTAAGAAAGGATTTTTCAAAACTCACCCCCTAAAGGGGTGAAATGGGGTTCTAAAGTTTGTATGGGGAAAAAAGATTAGTTAGACTATTTTATTCGAAACTTCACAGGAGTATTCCTAACGATAAATGAGTAAACACGTGTTTCAGGTTTTTTGAAAATTCAACCCCTAAAAGGGAGAAATGTGGTGACAAAGTCTGAAAATCAGCATGGGTATTGTTTTTATGGTTTATCGGGTCGCTGATTACAAAAACCGCAACGATTTTAAAATCCAACGTGGCGGACGTGAGTTACCATCTCCCCTGTTGGGGTGAAATGGGGTTGAAATGTCTAAATACTAAACCGCTGGTTCTAGAGAGTTCAAATTTGGCACGTAGGTTCCTTATAAGGTGTAGGGGTGCACTAAAAAATGATTTTTCAAAATTTACCCCCTAAAGGGGTGAAATGGGGGTCCAAAGTTTGTATGGGGAAAGAAGATTAGTTAGACTATTTTATTCGAAACTTCACAGGAGTATTTCTAACAATAAATGAGTAAACACGTGTTTCAGGTTTTTTTTTAATTCAACCCCTAAAAGGGAGAAATGTGGTGACAAAGTCTGAAAATCCATTGGTAATGCTTTAATGGTTTATTGGGTCGGGTCGCCTGTTGGGGTGCGATGGGGTTGAAATGACTAAATATGAGTACGGGTGTAATTTTTATGGTTTTTTGGGACGTTAATTACGAAAATGCCACCGATTTTGAAATTTTATTTGTGGTCATGAAAATTCTTGAAAGCATTTGCGCCAAATTGCAATTTAATAGGTCCAGTAGTTTTGCAGCAAATGGATTGTAACAGACGGACTGAAAGACAGCTACACGTGATCCTATAAGGGGGTTCTTTTTTTGCTTTTGAGGTATGGATAGAGACCCGCGTTATCCTAATAGATTAAAAAAATAGTATTTGGTGGCATCTCGATCGTCGTCAATCGGTACCTATAGGCGGGCGGCGCGTTGGGACGGGAGGAGTAATGATCGGGAAACTTCCTGCATCCGTAATAAATACATTCAAGCTTTTCAATAATAAGTCATTTCAGAATTCTGAATTACGTGTATCTGGCTCAGAATAATACATTTTTTATTCATCAACGAAGAGAACCTCAATATCTTACAATAGAACATGACGTATCTTATAACATGGCTTAGAATCATTAAACCAATCTCGAATATCCCAAATCGATAAGCGGAGGCTCGGGACATTATAAAAGCTTTATACAAATAAAATGCACACCATATCCCGGTGTCTTAGCTTCACTTCGAGTTATGAATTTTGAAGTGAACTTTATTTGGTACAGTAAAAGCTGAGATCGCTTGATTTGAGTGCTTGAGTTTTCGGTTTGATTTGATAAAGTGGAGTTATGATAAAATAAAAAGTATTTCCCAGTAATATTAGAAAAGCGAAAGTCTGTGTATGTTTTGTTACTTCTTCACGCTAAAACGGCTGGACGGATATGCATGAGGGAAATGCAGATTGCAGATTATACCCTAACTTAACAAATAGCCTACTTTTAATCCTGAAAAAAGAGCATTGTTCCCATAGGATGATGTATATTATATAGGCACGCGAACGATTTTTTTGTTCTTAATGTTGACAATAGATGGCGTTAGTAGTAGTTTAAAACGCGCTAATCGTTGTGTTTTCACTGAGTTACACATACCCGATGATGAGTGGCCGCCATATCTTATAGTACATACTACTATACATAAATATTTCTAGCGGATTATATTTTACAAATTAATTATTAATAATTTTTAGTTCTAAATGTTGACAATAGATGGCGTTCGTAGTAGTTTAAAACGCGCTATCGTTGTGTTTTCACTGAGTTACATACTATACCCGATGATGAGTGGCCGCCATATCTTATAGTACATAGTACTATACATAAATATGGGTCCGTAATGTTTCATATAATGTCAGTTAAACTAACATACACTTGATATACAATTGATTGATATAAAGTTGTTTCATATAATGTAACGTTTCATATAATGGTTTTTTCCTATATTTTGCTTTTCTCTAATTATCGATTGATATAATAGGCTAAATGACATAATTGACAATATGCATAATTATACTTTCGTATAACATATTTATCACACAAATTTGTTTAACATACATACTATTTAGAATAATAGCGTTTTCATATAAATACTGCCAGGTGAAATAGGTAATGTTAGGAATCGTAAGCCAAGTCGGACTTGCGCGGCGCGCTCGCTTCGCTCGCTCGTTAGGGTCGCAGTTCAACCTAACACTCCTCCTCGCTTCGCTCGTCGTCGTACCTAACTAAGCCAAATCGGACCTGCCTTATGGTGTAATAGATAATGTAAGGAATCGTAAGCCAAGTCGGACCTGCGCGGCTCTCTCGTTTCGCTCGCTCGTTAGGGTCGCAGTTCAACCTAACACTCCTCCTCGCTTCGCTCGTCGTCGTACCTAACCTAAGCCAAGTCGGACCTGCCTTATGGTGTAATAGGTAATGTTAGGAATCATAAAAATACTTAGGCCATTGGGTCACTGAGTCCCTTTCTGATGATTTAGATATTGAGAGGGAGCGTAGGGCGTTGGCTGTCCGGGGAAATATGTTGGCACGCAGGTTCGCACGATGTTCAGGTGAGGTTAAAGTTACTTTGTTTAAGGCCTACTGTCAGTCCTTTTACTCGTGCAGCCTGTGGGTACAATATACTCGTGTGGCAGTTAACGCCTTACGTGTTCAGTACAATAACATACTAAGGATGTTGCTGGGTCTTCCTAGATACTGTAGTGCGTCGGGGATGTTCGCGGAAACTTGTGTTGATGGTTTTCATGCCATCCTGAGGAAGCGAACCGCATCCATAAAACGCCGTGTACGGGACAGTACCAACAGCATCCTTGGTTTGATAGCGAGCAGACTGGATTGCCCTATAGCTAGGTACTGGGACAGCCTGCACGCTCGCCATAGTCAGCCGCCAGCGTAATATTATGGGCGTTTAATATTTTTATTTCTTGTCTTTTGCCACCAAGTTTGTATTGTTATTTTATTATTGTTGTAGTTTTTTACCTAATTTTGAAATTATTTTACTTTTGACTTAATCCTGGATAATTAATTATTGAGCTATTCTTGTTACCATGTATCGTGTGTTTTACTATTACTTTATTAATATCTCACTCATTATTATTTCATTATTTACATTTTATGATTGTTGTGTTCATTTTAGGCTTAGTATTTTTACAATTATTACGATGATTTATTTGCGCTGCTGCTGACATTTATTTTATTTTATTTATTTTGTAATATTTTTCTTAGACATACCTACGTCGTCATTTTACTAATATATATTACTATTAAGTTAAAATGTTTACTAACACTTTGTATGGATCTCGTTATCTGAAATAAATGCCTTATTATTATTATTATAAGCCAAGTCGGACCTGCGCGGCTCGCTCGCTTCGCTCGCTCGTTAGGGTCGCAGTTCAAACTAACACTCCTCCTCGCTTCGCTCGTCGTCGTACCTAACCTAAGCCAAGTCGGACCTGCCTTAAGGTGATATAGGGGTGACAGCCTAATATATCTAGTAGGAACTACTTTTTTTGGTTATTGTAAAATCAACTTATATCTTCTGTAGTTTATAGCATTGACGAATTATATCAAGTAAGTCATTATGATAAATACGTTTTATACCAAGTAATAAATATAGTAAATGTACATTATACTAAAATTAATTATACCTATAAACCATTATATCAATTGTTACATTAGATTATTTGAAAATTATCTAAAACAATATTATACCATTCGTTACATTATACAAAGCAATGGTATATCAAACCAAAATAGATTAAGTGAAGTTATATGAAACGTCGGGCACCCCATAAATATATATATTTATTTATGTGCACAAAGAAGTTTTGTAGGCCCTATTTTTTTACACACGCTAAACAAAAGTAAAGCCGCAAAAACGATACATAATTAATAATAATACTTCTTAACGCGAGCGAAGCCGCGGGCAAAAGCTAGTTCATCACTAAGGTTAATAAAAATGTCCTCTTTTCAGAGCAACACATTTTGGTTTTTTTGTTGAAACGTCCCAAATTACGGATATATCATATTATATATACTTACCTAACTAGTAGCTGTAACTGTAGGTATACTATACTACTTCTATTATTATCGCATGTACGTATATATTTTTGTTTTATAATGATATTATGATTATTTATATATTTGTTTGTTTTCTAACTGTCGCTGTATTTTGTAGCGTTGCCTTGTTTTAAATCGGGCTCCCTGTTGGGCTTTGACAGAATAACAGCGTTCCAGTTTGCTTTGTTTGCGAATTGCAGCGCCATGCTGAGTCAAAGCCTTTTTCTTTAACGCACACATTGATGGACTTATTGTAAACATATCTAATCCGCATACGATAATTAATAGAACACTGTTATGTCAATAATGTCCTGCCTGTGTGTGCTTTTATTGGAATAAACATTTTTCTTTGTGCTTGAGTGCTTGAGTTTTCGGTTTGATTTGATAAAGTGGAGTTATGATAAAATAAAAAGTATTTCCCAGTAATATTAGAAAAGCGAAAGTCTGTGTATGTTTTGTTACTTCTTCACGCTAAAACGGCTGGACGGATATGCATGAGGGAAATGCAGATTGCAGATTATACCCTAACTTAACAAATAGCCTACTTTTAATCCTGAAAAAAGAGCATTGTTCCCATAGGATGATGTATATTATATAGGCACGCGAACGATTTTTTTGTTCTTAATGTTGACAATAGATGGCGTTAGTAGTAGTTTAAAACGCGCTAATCGTTGTGTTTTCACTGAGTTACACATACCCGATGATGAGTGGCCGCCATATCTTATAGTACATACTACTATACATAAATATTTCTAGCGGATTATATTTTACAAATTAATTATTAATAATTTTTAGTTCTAAATGTTGACAATAGATGGCGTTCGTAGTAGTTTAAAACGCGCTATCGTTGTGTTTTCACTGAGTTACATACTATACCCGATGATGAGTGGCCGCCATATCTTATAGTACATAGTACTATACATAAATATGGGTCCGTAATGTTTCATATAATGTCAGTTAAACTAACATACACTTGATATACAATTGATTGATATAAAGTTGTTTCATATAATGTAACGTTTCATATAATGGTTTTTTCCTATATTTTGCTTTTCTCTAATTATCGATTGATATAATAGGCTAAATGACATAATTGACAATATGCATAATTATACTTTCGTATAACATATTTATCACACAAATTTGTTTAACATACATACTATTTAGAATAATAGCGTTTTCATATAAATACTGCCAGGTGAAATAGGTAATGTTAGGAATCGTAAGCCAAGTCGGACTTGCGCGGCGCGCTCGCTTCGCTCGCTCGTTAGGGTCGCAGTTCAACCTAACACTCCTCCTCGCTTCGCTCGTCGTCGTACCTAACTAAGCCAAATCGGACCTGCCTTATGGTGTAATAGATAATGTAAGGAATCGTAAGCCAAGTCGGACCTGCGCGGCTCTCTCGTTTCGCTCGCTCGTTAGGGTCGCAGTTCAACCTAACACTCCTCCTCGCTTCGCTCGTCGTCGTACCTAACCTAAGCCAAGTCGGAGCTGCCTTATGGTGTAATAGGTAATGTTAGGAATCATAAAAATACTTAGGCCATTGGGTCACTGAGTCCCTTTCTGATGATTTAGATATTGAGAGGGAGCGTAGGGCGTTGGCTGTCCGGGGAAATATGTTGGCACGCAGGTTCGCACGATGTTCAGGTGAGGTTAAAGTTACTTTGTTTAAGGCCTACTGTCAGTCCTTTTACTCGTGCAGCCTGTGGGTACAATATACTCGTGTGGCAGTTAACGCCTTACGTGTTCAGTACAATAACATACTAAGGATGTTGCTGGGTCTTCCTAGATACTGTAGTGCGTCGGGGATGTTCGCGGAAACTTGTGTTGATGGTTTTCATGCCATCCTGAGGAAGCGAACCGCATCCATAAAACGCCGTGTACGGGACAGTACCAACAGCATCCTTGGTTTGATAGCGAGCAGACTGGATTGCCCTATAGCTAGGTACTGGGACAGCCTGCACGCTCGCCATAGTCAGCCGCCAGCGTAATATTATGGGCGTTTAATATTTTTATTTCTTGTCTTTTGCCACCAAGTTTGTATTGTTATTTTATTATTGTTGTAGTTTTTTACCTAATTTTGAAATTATTTTACTTTTGACTTAATCCTGGATAATTAATTATTGAGCTATTCTTGTTACCATGTATCGTGTGTTTTACTATTACTTTATTAATATCTCACTCATTATTATTTCATTATTTACATTTTATGATTGTTGTGTTCATTTTAGGCTTAGTATTTTTACAATTATTACGATGATTTATTTGCGCTGCTGCTGACATTTATTTTATTTTATTTATTTTGTAATATTTTTCTTAGACATACCTACGTCGTCATTTTACTAATATATATTACTATTAAGTTAAAATGTTTACTAACACTTTGTATGGATCTCGTTATCTGAAATAAATGCCTTATTATTATTATTATAAGCCAAGTCGGACCTGCGCGGCTCGCTCGCTTCGCTCGCTCGTTAGGGTCGCAGTTCAAACTAACACTCCTCCTCGCTTCGCTCGTCGTCGTACCTAACCTAAGCCAAGTCGGACCTGCCTTAAGGTGATATAGGGGTGACAGCCTAATATATCTAGTAGGAACTACTTTTTTTGGTTATTGTAAAATCAACTTATATCTTCTGTAGTTTATAGCATTGACGAATTATATCAAGTAAGTCATTATGATAAATACGTTTTATACCAAGTAATAAATATAGTAAATGTACATTATACTAAAATTAATTATACCTATAAACCATTATATCAATTGTTACATTAGATTATTTGAAAATTATCTAAAACAATATTATACCATTCGTTACATTATACAAAGCAATGGTATATCAAACCAAAATAGATTAAGTGAAGTTATATGAAACGTCGGGCACCCCATAAATATATATATTTATTTATGTGCACAAAGAAGTTTTGTAGGCCCTATTTTTTTACACACGCTAAACAAAAGTAAAGCCGCAAAAACGATACATAATTAATAATAATACTTCTTAACGCGAGCGAAGCCGCGGGCAAAAGCTAGTTCATCACTAAGGTTAATAAAAATGTCCTCTTTTCAGAGCAACACATTTTGGTTTTTTTGTTGAAACGTCCCAAATTACGGATATATCATATTATATATACTTACCTAACTAGTAGCTGTAACTGTAGGTATACTATACTACTTCTATTATTATCGCATGTACGTATATATTTTTGTTTTATAATGATATTATGATTATTTATATATTTGTTTGTTTTCTAACTGTCGCTGTATTTTGTAGCGTTGCCTTGTTTTAAATCGGGCTCCCTGTTGGGCTTTGACAGAATAACAGCGTTGCAGTTTGCTTTGTTTGCGAATTGCAGCGCCATGCTGAGTCAAAGCCTTTTTCTTTAACGCACACATTGATGGACTTATTGTAAACATATCTAATCCGCATACGATAATTAATAGAACACTGTTATGTCAATAATGTCCTGCCTGTGTGTGCTTTTATTGGAATAAACATTTTTCTTTCTTTCTTTCTTTCTTTCTTAACTCTGGGACAAAGTGCATATCGTCGTTTTTTTTATTGCCTTTCTACAAAATGTTGCACTGGCAATTTTCATAAGCATAATTTGCGTTATTGACTTTTAAAATGTTTATAATCATTTTTATATTGTGAGCTTGTAATTTATTTCGTAAGAAAATAGGTGTAACTTAAAAAATACAGTTTTCAGATTATTATTTCAAACAAATTGAATATTAAATTCAATGTACTTACGCCGTCTAACATTGATATCGCCTTAGCGTAAAAATACCTGTCACGCTATTAAAAATCAAATAATGGATTACCAATACGTTAGTCCTTTGAGTAGTCATAATTTTTCAATTTAATATTTAATACATTTTGACGACGCGGTTGGCGCAGTTTATAGAGCTACCTGTCTTCTAAACCAGCGGTCCTGGGTTCGAATCCCGGCCGGGGCAAATATTTTTTAGATGGACTCGAATATATTTGTGCTATGACCCAAACACAAATATTCGCGGTTATTCTATGCATCTAAGTAACATCTAAATAAGTATTTATATCGTCGTCTAATACCCATAACATAAGCCTTCTTGAACTTAATTTGGAACTAGTAGATTGATGAGTAGTTTTCTGATAATTTTATTCATCTATACTTTCATATCACGGTCCACACTCCTTCGTTCCAACTGGCTCCGCTTCAGAAAAAATACACCTTATAATAAGGTTTAATTATTATTACCCCAAAGGGAAATTTATTTGACCCACCAAAACGATTTCCTTAGTAATAAAAGTAAAGTGCATCGGTTACAAGTACCAGGGCGGCAGGAGTTGGCGCGAGTTAATATTTCAGCCGACCCGGCGAAGACGTGCCTGCCCGGCCAGCGTAAGGCGGGGTGCACACGTGCCGGATTTGAAATGGGTTTAATTCGCCTCTTTGTGCCGAAGTACCGAAGTGTTGACGACTGTATCTATTTGGGTTAAAGACTCAGGTCTGTGGGAATTCCGATGGTTTGACAGTGTAGTAGTTAATAGAAAAATATGTCTTTATTACGTGTCTATAGGAGCGGTCAATAGATGGCGTTACTAAAGTTATGAATTTGTGAAGATAGTAGCACCATCTTATGTATAATGATACTTTACTTATCTTTTGTCGATACTTCTTCCAAGAGCGCTTATTTTTTGTTGTGGTGTACTGATTAATCCATACTGTCTGGAATAGTTTTTCCAAATTAAATCAGTTTTCAATTTGTTTAAAAGGTTTTTACTTCGCTTATATTGATAACACGCAAAATTTTATTATTAATGAAATATTAAAGTTTTAGCAAAAATACCTCCGTCTCAGGTACATTTAACATCATTTTCATAACACAATTATTTCACCAGTATTTTAACCAGAGTGCATTAAATAAAAAGTAAAATAATCAATGTCACAAGACTATTTAAAGTAACATCTGAATGATTTATCATTATGTGTGACTCTATTTTTTCTTCAGAATACAGTTTTATTTGTTAAAGAATAAAAAGACATAAAACATAGTGGTTTATAAGTTTGTCTAAAAGAAAGACTCAGTGAAAGATTGGAAAGATCAGCATGAAGACCAAGGTCATCCACATAGGTCAGAGAGTTGCCAAACTTGAGTAAGAGCAAGTGGCAAGAGCACGTTGCTCATAAAAACGATGGCCGTTGGAGCAGAGAGGTTCTTGAAGCCCTAACAAGGTGGACCAACGATCTGAAAAGGATTGCTTGGATGAGGGCGGTGCACGATTGTTGTGGAGAATCTTAGGAGGGCCTTTGTCAAGGAGCGTCTAATATGGTGGTGATGATGATGAATGGAAATCATCATCATCATATCAGCCGATGGACGTCCACTCCTGGACAAAGGCCTCTTTGGGGGAGGCTCTTCACAACGATTGGTCTCGCGACTTGAATATTTTCCAGTTCAATGTGCACACTTGCTGAAAAAACGCACAAGGGAGTTGTAATACTGGTTCACATAATTTAGTGACAGCATGCCGTTTAGAAGTTATTTTCTCCCAACTCTCTGCGTGTAAACAGTTAATGGGGTGGATGCGAAGTTGGGGCACGTCGCGTGTATTAAATTAGTTAATAACGGCCGCGGGCCTGTAATGGATAAGTTTGGAATTTACTCAAAAAGGGCAGGTTCTAATGGCGAGTCATTTTAAGTTAGCTTTTAAGTTGCTAGTGAAAATAATTAGGTGTTCCCAAGGGTTGCACAGGTCTTATTTACCTTTATTATTATAATCATTGTCTTTAATCGGCACGTTTTTTCGCGCAAACATTTCTTGGAAATATACGTAACGAAGGTTTTCAGAACAATATCCGATCTATTAAAAAATAAGGGGGAGTTTACTTTTTTATAACTCATAGTAAAAAAATACTCTTGAAGTTCGATATTGGTACGGAACGCTAAAAACGCTTCATACAAATGGCGAGCGTTCCGTGACGTCATCACCCCAAATGTCACACTATTTAATGTCATCCGTTCCCAATTAGATGTACGTTTAATTGTTGGAGTTTACTCCTTAAGAATCGATTTTCATATATAAGCCCGGGGTATGAAAAATATGGGGTGTAAAATCGAACGTATCTGCCGTGCTAATTTAAAAAGTCGTATCTCAGTATACGATCGGGGTAAAAATACGACTTCGTAATTTAGCAGGTTATGCGTTAAGCGTTATAGACTAAGATCCCGATATAAAATAACCTTCACCGAGATGTTTATTTGATGAAATGTATTTTATATTTAATTTAATATGTCAATAATTATGTTGCATATGGGTTGCCTAACAAATTTTAGTCCAGGGTATGTTTAATTAATGATAAAAAAAATTGTTTTAAACATTTCACCGGTTTGATTAATATTAGATAAATTCTATACCAATCGAAAGTATGAATCCCATAGAATATGCAAACGTTAGGTTGCCTATTCTTTTCCCGTCACAACTATTGGGTAGCCAGGTATAAACAGGTAAATCTATACCTACTAGCATTTTGCAAAGGTCTGATTGTTGAATTGAAATTAAATAAAATTAAAGATTATTTAATTATGAATTTATCTAATAATCAAATCGGTGAAATGTAAAAAAAAAAAATTTTTAATTTTAAACTAAACATACCCTGGACTAAAATTTGTTAGGCAACCCATATGCAATATATTTATCGACATTTTAAACTAAATATAAAATACATTTCATCAAATAAACATCTCTGTGAAGGTCATTTTATATCGGGAGCTTAGTCTATAACGCTTAACGCATAACCTGCTAAATTAAGAAGTCGTATTTTTACCCCGATCGTATACTGAGATACGACTTTTTAAATTAGCACGGCAGATACGTTCCAAAAATATAAGTATTGCGAGGATTGACGTTTGGTTGTCAAAGGCGACAGTTGAAATTTTTATCAAATTTTATTTTATTTATAATTATAAGTTAATTCAGTTTTAGAGTCCTTTTCGCTGTTTTTGCGATGAGTGAGTCAAGTCGAGGTGTCGTGAGTGATACGTCACTTTTAGAATGTGGGCAGCGGGCAGCTCCGTCGTGGCTATCTGAAGTGGAGTTTGATAATAAGGCAGGGCCGAGTCAATCGGATATTGTATTGGACGCTGAGTCCATGTCGGATGTGCGGCAGCGGCATATAGCGGTGAAGTGTGCTTGTGGTCTGAGCGACGAAAGCTGTGGTTGTAGTGATAGTTTTATCACAATAGGCAGGAAACCTAAACGCTTGCGGGTTTTAACAACCGCCAAAACGCAGCTGGAGCCGGACGGTGTGCCTGACAAGCTATTTGAAATTTATAAAGTGTCAAAAGAAGATTTACCGAAACAGATTGGTTTGGCAAAGTTGCTGCAATTTAAGGGTATAAAAGGAATTTTATCCGTCAAGTTTATGGGTCCACGTAAAGTTCGCATACAGTTTAACTCTAAGGATGATGCGGAGAAGCTTCTGGCTTCTCAGGAGTTTAACAATGAGACGAGACGTTCTTATTGGTCTAATATGGCATGCTGCACTTATGGAATTATAAGGTAGGTTGAGTTGGAGGTTGAGGAAGACGAATTTTTAAAGAATATTGAAGGGTCTGAAGACATTTTGTCAATATGTAGACTGAACCGTTTGGATCATGATGGGCGTTGGGTTAAGGCTGAAGCTATTCGTCTGTGTTTTAAGGGAACTTCTTTACCGCCATATGTTTATGCCTACGGTTGCCGATTTAAGGCAAATCAGTACACTTTCCCGGTTACCCAATGTTCAATATGTTGGAAGTTCGGTCATCTGAGCAGGTTTTGTCCTACTACTAAAGTTACTTGTCCGAAATGCGGCGGGGAGCATGCCAATTGCGAAACGACTATTTTTAGATGCATTAATTGTAAAGGCAGCCATATGGCCTTAGATAAGTCGTGCCCGGTTTTTGTGAAGGAGTAAGAAATTCGCAGGATTATGTCTGCTGAGGGATGAATATATAAACGGGCTTTTTGGTTGTATATGCAAAATAAGGAAAAAAAGGATACGGATGTTTGTAGTCAGGATGCGCCATCTGTTTTTGAGAATGACTTAAGTTTTGGAAAGTCATATAGAGATGCTGTTTTGTCGAAGCCGTTACAATCTAAAGAGTCTGAAGATTCTGTCTGTCATTAGAGAGCGAGCCACAACAAGAGGTTCGTAAGCCGCGGAAGTCAAAAAGAGTAACAGATGTGAAGAGGTCCGAGTGTCTATAGGTCAAGCAGCCTACTATTGAGCGGGCTGATATGGAAGATAAAAGACAAAATAAGGACAAGAAGAAGAGACGTATTACTTTTGAAAGGCTGGTTGAGAAGACGAAGGATATTTTGTTTTCTACCGAAAGTTGGGAGGAGAAGTTCAAAACGCTGTTTGGAGTTGTTGTTAGGGAGATTTTGGATTTTTTTAAGGAAGGTGATTTTGTACGTTTGTTTTTGTCTAATGTAAATGGCTAGGTCTAATACCAGATCTTTCTTGAATGTAATGTTCAATTCAATATTGGCGGAACCCTTATCGGAATCGGCTAAATTTGTATACAGTCTTTTTTATGTAAATAGTGTATACAAATTTAGTTGTTTTCATGTACATGTTATTTTTAAGTTTATACGGTTTATGTTTTTATTTATCTATGTCTTTTAGATGAATGATGTTGTGTATTAGGCCTGCTGGAGCTGGCATGTTCATAAAAATGATCAAAGCTCCTTAATTAATAGATAAAAAAAAAAAAGGTATTGCGGTACTACGGTAGAAAGGTCGTATCTTTGTATGGATTTCATAGTAAGATACGGTTTTTTTTCCGTAGCACTGCAGACTGTAGTAACTAAACTAGCCGCTCGAGGGCGCTTTACATCACGCTTCCTTATTTAGTTACTACTCATGATCTCTCCAATTTGTTAGAAATGAATCGGAAGTAAATGTAATTTTGCTGTATATTATACTCGTATATTAATATTATGTAAGTGCCTACCTTCTCGTTCTTGTTTGCAGCACCCAACAGGGTACATAATGTGATACTTAAACTATTTACTAATCATTATGTGCAATAAACGTATTGAGTATTGAGTATATATTTTATAATCGTTCTTAAGGCCACGCGCGCACCACGATTTTAGTCGCGCGATAATTTTGTCGCATAAATGCAAGATATGGGTTTATATGAGAGTGCGCGCACCACGATTTTCATAAACCCAGAAGTACGCTTATTTCTGCGACAAAATTATCGCGCGACTAAAAAAAAATCGTGGTGCGCGCCTGGCCTGAAGAGTAAACTCCAGTCGTGCGTCGGAGCTGACACACACAATTTTTTTTTTCTCTTTTTTATTACAAGTATTTTGTGACGTTACTATTCGCTTGACTGGTACTGCAAAACAGCAAGGGCAAGTAAAAGTCGAAAAATTTAATATGAATTACTTTTGACAGGTGTCATCGTCAGGTGTCACAATCTAATTGTTATTTGCGATATAAGAAACCCTATTTGCAAAAAAGGTTTCTAAATCGATTTACGTCGTAAAAAAATCGAATTATACCATAAATAATTTTCTTCTTTCTTTCTTTCTTTTCTTTCTTTAAATAATTTCATTCTCTTTTTAACGTTAGCATTATAGGTGATTTTTTTATTTCTTGTTGAGTAGTTTTCTAACGCTGCACTTTTAAATCATTCTCCTCTATTGGAGCTGGTTGACCGTCGCACCCCTTTCACGTATTTTTAAACTATAAAACCCCTTTGAATTTCCGCTTCATTCATATACGCACACCCTAAAAATGCAGAAACTTTTTCCGTTGAATATTTCCTATTCAATCTCGTTCAAACATATCAGACAAGACTCCTGCCTGATTCTAGTCTCCTGGTACCGGTCTATTGGATTTGCAACGTTGGCCTTTGACGAAGTGAAGTGAATGGGCGAGCAAAATGTGCAAGAACGGGGATCTAGGGTTAATGGAATTTAGTTTGTTAGCCCTGCCCGCCGCTGTTCTCCTGGTGGCAATGGGAGCTAAGTGGATTTATTATTTTAAGGTGTAGGGAATTGCGGTGACCGGCCATTCCGAGCTTCTCTAGAGAAATTAAATGGAATGGAATGTTAGTTGGGTTCCCTTCGTAAAGTGTTATTGTCTGCGGACGGGACGGCGAAGGATGAGTAGCTACGTAGCGGCTAATATTTCATACGTTGTATCTAAAAAGGAAGGCAATTTATTTCCACGAGCATAATTATTTTTATCTGTAAATATTATTCACACTATCTTATTTATATTAGGCATCGCACTAATATTATAAAAACGAAAGTTAGTGAGTGTGTTATGTGTCTGTTTGTTACTTCTTCGCACTCAAACGGCTGGACCAATTTTGATAAATTTTGGTATGAAGGTAGCTGACACCGTGGATAATACATGGACTTCTTTTATCCCGAAAAAAAAATGTGTTCCCGTGGGATGAATGGGTAACACGGCGCGGCGCTGCTAGTATTAAATAAATTAATGCAATCATCAGTGTCCTTGTGAGTATTTTATGATTTTGTACAATCACACTGACATTACTTGAAATTATGAGCGCAAAAGGGTACATTGATGAATTCAGAAGTCCAGTCAGGTGTCTTGATGATTACATTCACAAAGTCACGAAAATGCTTTTCAATTATATTTATTTTTTATTTAAATAAAACAATTTAAACGGATTATATCGCGTATATTAATTATTTGAGCCTCCCTAACGTTTCAGTACCTTTACAGATACCGTTGTCAAAGGTTGACTGAGAAAAACACAATTTTTCTCTGTCAAAGTTACATTTGTGCAAACTACCCATTTTGTAAATATTAATTTAAAATAAAGGTGTTCATACATGCCAGATGGGCCTAATGTGTAAAGACAGTTACACATGTGCCAGAAGGGCATTTATTATTTTATTTAAAATATCTACCAGCGGTTCACTAAAGGCTTACTGAGGAGAAAGAACCGCCAAAGAAAACTCCCAGATTGCCTTATTTATTACTATGAAATACTTTTAAACAAAAACTCTATATATACTCGTACTACTTTTAACACTAATTTGTTTTACACCGTTCGAGGCCCAAGGTTTCCAGTCTTGTGTCTTGCTTGATCCTTGATAAGATGTACAACAGGATCCCAAGGGTCGTTCTCAAAAAATTTGCACCGCTGCGTTAATTTTGCATTTTTTTTTAAAGTTGCGATTTCTTCTATTATTTTTCATAGGATCGCTAGAAATATATTCAGACAATTGATATCACGTCGAGGGAAGTAGTTAAATTGAATATCTTAGAAGATATAGGTGTTTGAATTTTTAGGTCGACAGGTGAAAGACATCGATGTCAGGTAAACGACATTTGTTACCAAGTTATCGACAATGGGTGCAGGTTTGCGACAAATATGTTCCAACTTCACTAAATTTGTTAGCAGGTTAACGACAACGGTTGCAGGTAAGTGACATTTTAAATAAAATCTACGTGAACTGTCAAATAGTGCTTTTTTGATTGTTTTTGTTTTTCTTTTTTCCTTATGTTAGTAATTTGCATAAAAAAACAAGCATTTAATTCTCATATATAGGACATTTCTCAGGAGGTTTTTTGAAGCCTGTACTATCCAGAAAGGTCATAACCGGCAAAAAGATGCAAAACTCAAGCATACCCACGTGATTTTATAAATTTCTTATGAAGGTTCAACAGCGAATCATTTAAATAACGTTTCTGCATCCTGATGCTGCCTCTTTTGACATATTCTTTCCTACCCGCTGAGTAACTTACTGCTGTTTTCGTCATCTTCGAGGAATTCCTTCACATCTGATAACCAGAAAGCCTTCGGCTGCGTTGGGTGGGATATGTTATGGGAGGTATTGTCTGAAGCTGCCAGCACATCTGGTAACACTTTATAAAGCCTTTACGAGTCTGAATACAGAATGGTGTCAGTAGGAGATGTCACATACAAGAACTTTAAGTTCCGGACAGGGATGCATAATATCCCCAATACTATTTAACAGATATGGAGCCCTTGAAGGTACGTGGTAGACATCGCCTATTTTGCATCACCCGAAGCAGAAGTGGCCCAACTTTTGGAATGACTCAAAACAACCAGCCTCAAAATGGGTCTCGATATTAATAAATATAAGACCGAGCTGATGATAGTCGACCATTACTTGTCGACAAAGTACTAACCTGCTTCAAGAGTTTGAAACTGTTGATCAGTTCCAGTACCTTGGCTCCATTTTCACAAATAGAGTCACATGGAAACCACAGATTCGCAGGCGAATCGGAATGGCCAAAACAGCGATTACCCAACGCGGCAAAATATGGAAAGATAGACACATCCCTAACCGAACGAACATGCACCTCGTCTGTGCCCTTGTCTTTTCCATATCTCTTTATGGGGCAGAGACCTGGACGCTCAAAGCCACTGACAGGCAGAGGATTGATGCTTCAAAATCTGGTGCGGGCGCCGCCTGCTAAGGATTCCTAAGACAGCTTGAAAGTAAAATGGAATACTCAAACTAAGCTACTTCGGAAATTTATATGTTTTAAAATAAAATGTATTTATTTCGGACAACAAACGATCCATAGATCCATTTTTATAACAACGAAACATGAATTGAGACACGGCGAGTGACCGATAAAACCTGGTTTTTAAATAATTTTGTATAAGTGTTTAAATAATTGTCGATCACCTGCCGTATGTGTCGTTCACCTGTTTTTATATAGACAAGTGAACGACATACAGGTGATGGACCAAATGACAGTTATGTCATCAAAACAAATAAAGTATTTCGTTGATGAACTGCATATTTATACACATAAAAGTAGACCATACTTTACGCGTTATAAATTAAAATGAATGCAATAGTACACACGTCAACCAAAATATGGAAGGCAGAATATAGACTACATACCCATTACAAACTCCCGCTCGCGTAAGAGTATGTATCATATTTTTTTAGTGCAGCACACTGACGACGTGTCACTCGGAACAGTGTTAGGTGGCAACTGAAGGTCTCGATTTATGCGGGGTTAGGCAGGGGAAACGAAATAGTAGTCACACAATTGTAATGTTTGTCTCATGACAAGTGAACGACAAAAAATGGCGTGGACAAACTTAAATTGCAAATAATTCGCAAAATAAGCATAGTATTATTATTCGATATGGTAGTATTCAATCTTCATCATATATGAAAATTAAATGGAGTACTGAACTTAAGCTAAGTCGCTAATGTATATGTTTTTATTACAACGAAACATGAGTACCTCGCGTTGGGACACGGCAAGTGACCGACAAAACCTAGTTTTAAATCGTTTTTTTGTCTATTAATATACTTTACTTTTAATTGAAAGCATTTGGCCTCTATGTAAAAAGTGTCTTTAGATATGTGATGATAATTGAATATTTAAAATAATGCGGTGTAAAAAACTTCTTCTAAGACAAACCTGGTGACAGGTGGCGGTGCAAATATTTTGAGAACGACCCCCAAGCCGGTGGTAATGACAAACCATCTTCTCTATTGAAATTGGGATATTTTTTGATTTCAATAGCCTCGCGCAACATTCTGGGAAACCGTCGTTTCTCCCTGGCAAGGATTGAAGTGTTGTAAAACTTAATTGAATGGTTTGGTTTGTCCATGACATGCTCGCAGACCGCAGACCTGTTGCAACGACGGTGCTTGACATCGGCTACATGCTCCTTAACCTGTGTAGCTATACTACGTTTCGTTTGGCCAATGTATGATAGACCACACTCGCAGTCCAGCTTGTAAACACCAGCACTCTGCAGAGGGATGCTGCACTTCACGGGCCTCAGGTATTGAGACATCTTCTTCATCGGCTTGAAATATGTTTTAATGGAAGCCCGTCTCAAGATGTTTCCAATCCTATCCGTGACCCCTTTCACATATGGCAGGACCGCAGGTTTACGCTCGACTGTAGGAGTCTTCACACGGGGTTTCTGGTTGAGGCGTGGTATCTTGAGCCCATTGGCCCAAAGCGCACGCTTGACATGCTGTAGTTCATCAGTCAAATGTTGGTCGTCACAGATTCCCTTGGCTCTCTGAAACAAAGATTTACCCACTGTAGCAAGTTGATTAGGATGGTGATGTGATTTGCCATTTAAATACCTATCAGTGTGAGTAGGTTTCCTATACACAGTATGACCTATTGTATTATCAGACCTTCTCAACACACTGACATCTAAGAAGGCTAGTGAATTGTCATTTTCTAACTCCATTGTGAACTTTATTTTCTCATGAATGGAGTTTAAATGGCCTAGGAAAACTGAAACACTAGATTTAGGTAAAATAGTAAAGGTATCATCTACGTATCTTTTAAAGATCCTAGGCTTGACAGGTGACGATGAGAGTGCTTTCTCCTCGAAGTCCTCCATGAAGATATCGGCGACAACAGGAGATACTGGAGACCCCATAGCCACACCATCCACTTGCACGTAGAATTCACCGTTCCATAGCATATAGCCAGATGTAAGGCAGTGTTCTAATAATTCAGCATATTCCATTGCCATATTCTGTTCACGTAGCCTCCTCCTCACAATATTGATGCAATCCTGTACTGGTAGGCATGTAAAGAGGGACTGGACATCAAAACTAACCATAATTTCATCATCAGTTAGTATCAAATCTTTAATTTCAGTGATGAAATGGTATGAATCTAATTTAAGGCTAATAAGCAAGCACTCCGAGAGCCTTAATCTAGATGTCAAAAGTTTAGTTCCCTCCTGCCCGTTGCCACCAAAGTTGTACGGTTTGCCAAAAATACACAAACAAGATGCGCCTCTACGCCCTATAGTGAGTCAAATCGATGCTCCCACCTATCGCTTGGCTCGGTACCTAGCTGGGGTTCTTTCTTCGTTGCGGGGAAAGACGCAGGCATACACACGGGATTCATACCATTTCATCACTGAAATTAAGGCTAGGCGAGGCTTAATATACGCGATATAATCCGTTTAAATTGTTTTATTTAAATTTGTGACAGTCGCGGAAACCGAAGAAAATATTATTTATTTTTTATTTTTATTAAAGCAGTAACGTCTGCTAACGTAAACTAAATGTTGCCGTGTTGGCCCGTTAGAAACGCAGGTTCGAATCCTGTCCGAATTTTCAATTTTCGCTTCATTTGTAAACATATATTTATTTTGTTTTTGTTAGATAAGCCAAATTGTTCCCGAGCTGCATCCAACTTCTAAACATTTGAAATTGCTTCAGGAAACAAATATTTTTCCATCAACTTTCACCTCGTAAGTTCATATCACACCCAACATAGGTAAATACTATCACACTGGCTTTCTAACCGCAAAATGTATTAACCGCCAAGCGAATCCTACTAACATACATCTTTTGAGAAGTCCGTCAAACCCGCGCAAAGTTGGGCCAATATTACCCAACTCCGTTATCACTAGAAGTTTATTTGTGAAATTAACAGAAAACTGACTCCGACACACGATTTACAACCCGCCAAACCACGCCAATTTAATCTCTATACTGTTTTTTATAAGTTTCTAATTTACTTTGCAAATTGACGCTTGGATCTAAGCAGAGGAAAGCGTGCTAACGGCGATAGACTTTAAGGTATGAAATGCGGGGATGCTTGGTAAGTTTGTAAGAGTCGTAATAACTGTTTAGGAGTTATTACTGATTTTAATTTGACTGGATTGCTAGTTGCATCAACGAATGTTATACTTATATTAGATGGCAGTTCGACCAAATGAATCCATATTATCTATACCATTACAAAGTTCTAAATTTGTATTTACTTTCATTTTGAACATTGACTTTTACTTTTTAGTCCGGTAAATTGATCGGTCAAATAATTGATAGACATATTTTTGTTTACTTTTCTTATTTAATATTTGCTGGCTTATGTGAGGAGTGTCTATTCAAAAGGACTTATTTTTCTATGAAAGCCATACAAAAACAAGCCCTTTCGAAGATACACTCCTCATGTAGGTACACAATGTGCGCATCATTCTAGTCCTCATCACGACAAACTTGTTGGATAAATTTAAACTATTAATAGACCAGGGTAGCTGGGTATCTTACGACGATTACATCACTTTTACCCGACTACGCTAAAGCAAAGAAGATAGTGTCAATTTTTTCACACCCGAAATCGCGAGCATATTTTGGCACAAAATAATGCTCTTCCTTCCTATCATTCTTTCTTCCTCCTAGCACATGAAGTACCTATAGGTACCTACAATACAAGCACTCAGACCCGAATCACATTGTGGTTAAGAACCAAATTTAATTTGGGTCCCCTTTACAAAACTCGCTGTAAAACGTCAGCCTCCTTGTCCCGGGCCTTGTCAAATGAAAAAGGCTCTAATGGGTATTTGCAATGCTTTTATTCATTTCGGATCCACAATTGGATCCGGAAATTTTAACCGCGATCCCGTTTTGAGAGTCTTGCGATATCTCTCGATTGAGATATCTTTCTTGTACACACACTTACAGATACAAACTTTTGCTTTTCTAATATTAATAGGATCAATCATTTTTTTTTTCGTTTCTTCTTCAAAACTATCATCTTCAAGTTGCCTGGCCACAGACGCGGAGTGGAGCGGAGATGGGTATAAACCAATCACATTTGCCACAATCAAATCAATCACAATCAAATCAGTGATAAAGCAGCTGCCTACTGAGCCGACGGTCCTGGGTTCGAATCCCGGCAAGGGAAGATTTGTGTGATGATCACGAATATTTGTGCCTCGGTTATGGCTGTTATTGTATTAAAGTATGTTTTAACATAAGTATGTTCATCGTCGTATAGTGCCCATAACACAAGCTACTGTGGGACTAGATCGATTTGTGTGAAGTTGTCCGATGTTTATTTATTATTATTTATTTCTCAGATTTAAAGACACCGCCTGATTGGTTCATTTTCTGCGCTCCGCTTCGTGGGTGTTGCAGCCTTAGTATTAATATAATTATGCATGTGTTTACAAACCCGAAACGACAACATGGGGTAGTTTCATGCCCTAATGGTGTTCGAACGATATTCTACAGAACGTGCTTAGTTAAGAGACCATGATGATGATATAGCGAAACATATTGAGTCAAAACCGTGCATGTTCGAAACAATACTTGTATCTCTGTCGCACAGTTTGACTATCCAGTTGCCAAAACTGCAGGTGATAAACAAAGTGAGGTTAGAGTTTAGGATAAATGTGTTTTTTATGACGCCAGGTGCCGCTTTACGATCCCCTGTAAAAGTCTATTAAACAATTGTAATACTATAAAAACGTGGTTTTATGTTGACAGCTTTATTACGAGCACGGATTAAAATTACATTTTAATGATCTGATAGCGATACAAGGAATGTTTACGCGGGTTTTTACTGGCAGGTGAGAGGATGAATAATAATGAAGCTGTAATGTAAATACCTTAAAAAAATAAAATTCTAAACTCTATTCTGCATGTAGATAATTGTGTAAGTCCCGAGTGCTATTTTTAACCCTCAACAAAAAAAGAGTGATGTTATAAATTTATAAATTTAACATGTGTGTGGCATTGTAGCTAGGGATGGTCCGATTTGAGTCGAGATGGTTCTTAGCTGGTACATGAGCTGTGACGGTAATTATAATGTAGGTACATGAAACCCTGTTAGGGCGTTTCTATCTTTCATATTATCATCATCTGATTAAATTTTTAAGCTATATTCTAAATCAACGAACAAATCAATATCTCATTCATAAATATCGATTTGAAAGAGATCGTCACTAGTTCTACGTATATTTTTAGGCCCCATTTGCCTAAGATATTTTGATATGACTCAACAAGCCTATAGAAAATATTTTATTATTAAAGATTAGTGTTGTTTAATGCAACAGCCGGCTGCGGGCGATAATTCTCGGACACAGACTGGAGCGGAGCGCAGCCGGTCGCACACTGGTGTGTCAACTGTTACTTAAACTACAATGTCTACGTGTTTCCTAAAACGTACATTTAGAAATAGGTCAGTGAAGTGAAACTGTGAATTGAATATTGTCGACCCCGAATACTGCACAGCGTTGTTTGTCAATCATTGTCAAGTAATTAGCGATGATTGTCAAGTGGTCATTTCTATTCTTGCTCACTTGATATCTTTAATCAGTTATTGTAGATTTATAGGGTTTTTTGTCCATTGGATATTATCTTTTATTAAAGCAGTAATGTCTGCTAACGTAAACCAAATGTTTTAGAAGGAAGCGAATAATTTAAAAATTTTGTGGTTTAGGCAGGGTTCGAACCTGCGCTGCGTCTCCAACGGCTTTCCGGGCCAACACGGGCATCCTACCTATTGTACCACTGAATCTGATGCGAGAACCATTGAATTGATTCATTGAATATTGTTTCGTCATCGCTCGTAAACCGTAAAAAGACCTTCAACAAGATGGATAATGGCGGTGCGTCGCCGGCCGCTATGAAGAACATTGGGGAAAGCCTTTGTCCAGTGAACGGCGTGCTGGAAGTTCTGGCTTCACCCCTACGCTGTCAAACTGCTATTCGCTCGCCCAAAGCTATTAACTTAAGTGCCTCGCGGTGCGCGCTGCGGTTTGGATAATCTTCTATATACAGGGTGATTCCTAAAGTCTTGAAAAGAAACAGTCAATTCTAACGCAGTATTTCGTCTTACCTTAACTCAGCCTTTTTTTTAACTTTAAAACGTCAAAATTAAGGTCACCGAATATTAGTTGCTTAAGTTCTAGGGGAGGAAACAGACAAACATGAAATCTGGATTTGAATGAAAAATTGAGCAGTGATATTTCCTTTTAAGAGTTTAAAACCTCCATTTGAGACACAGCGCTGCAATTGCGTTGACTTAGTGTGGGTTTCTGGCTCCTCGCCACCGCCCGGCTTAACTTTGGCCCCTTAACGAGGACAGTTACTTGAATCGACTTTATCGTAGTCTGAACTTGCTGTGAATGACACCTGAATATAGTTTTCATGATTTGATTCATGTGTGTTTGGACTTAATTTGTGTCCGACGTTATCAGGTTTCAAACTTAATGACTCCATCATCAGACCAGGCCCATGGTACCAAATTATTTGATCATCAAAGTTAAGTAGGTATGCAGAATTTCGCTTGAACATATATCTCTTTTCGAAATTGAGTTGCAAAATTCCACCCGAACAAACATAGTTTCATAGCAAGATAAATTTAAATCTTGCAAAAACATTTATTTCGACCATCTGAGCCAGAGTGCTTACAAATATGTAAAATGTTGGTGTTAACTATATCCCCAGGTCGCGCTATTGATTAAAGTTGAAAATAGTATCGTCGGTAATTCTGAACTGATTTAAATTATTTTTCTATCAAATTCTGTGTATTTTCTTTTTATTCAATTATTCCAAGACCTATTTTTAAACCGAATTCATGTTTTATAAATACACTTTATGCTCTCGCGAGTTGTACATACACGGTTACCTTCATGTTATTTGATTATCAATTACTCTAAATATTTTGAAGTTGTAGATAGATTTACTGGTATTAGTTAGTTAGTTGGCAGCTAACTATATGAATCACTCCCACACGTGCAGGGTGACTAGACAAAAACAGACTTTCCCCGATCTACCGTATTCTCAAGTTTCCCGACAATTCCAAAACGTATATGAAAATTCCCGTTCCATAATAATGTCACAGCGAAATTCATAACATGTTCTTGCGCTAGGAAATTCGGTTACCAGCTGCGAGTTGCGAACTCGCCGGCACAGTTCGGACGGCGGTTAATTCTTGATACACTGCAAATTTCACACCCGTGACGGTACACACAGTATACTTTGTTAGTATAGTCCGTTTAAACTGCAATGAGAAAAAAGGTCATTGACATTTTACCTAAGTTTCGAAAGATTTTACAGGTCTGATATACATACACTGAAAATTTCACACCCCTGACGGTACAGCCTTTACAGCGCTATTACGCTTGTTTCTTGATGCACGGAAAATTTTACACTTACCGTGATAGTAATATAATTTGGTGAGTGCAGTCCGCTCCAAGTACAACGCTAGAGAAGCAATTGGCATTTAGGCTAGATTTAGGCTCTGACCGTTTTGATGATATAATCAGTTGCTGAACAAGACTGTCGGAACAAGACCAATAAACCGGACATGAATGTGAGACATTTGATTAAATATGCAATTAATATTACCTAAACATAATCTAATTCAGTCATAAATAGCGCTATATATCGCGACCGGTGAATTATAAGCACTGCAGGTACACTTCATTTATATTTCCAAAGTTTACCTTGTAATGGCGTTGATGATGAATATATTATAAATTTTTCGTACTTATAAAATTTCGCATTCAAGTAATGATATTAGAAATTTATGACATTTCGTAAAGTGTCCCGGGAATCATAATATACCGACTGGGGTATATGCCCTGGTAACATAATTTTGGTTGACAATGTTATGGTGATGTATTTTAAACATTTTACATTCCTAACATTCCTGAGGGTAAATTCACCAATTAAATGTTTTCAAACATAATGACGTCGCTATAATGATTAATCAACGTTTAGATGCCAAACGTAAAGGTGAACGAACTCTAGTTATTGTATTCTGAAGCGGACTATACGCTATACAAAGATTGATGATTGTGCCGCAGGGCGGGGGACGGGGCGGTCGGGGCTCAAACTCATGCTCAAGTGAGTTGCAGCAAGTTCATACGAACAAGAACTTGATCATATATGTTCTATCGAGTCAATCATTTATTACCCCTATCCTTATAAGAGCTGTGTTTGGCTGTGGATATAATAATAGTACATTACTGCTGACGCCGGGAAAGAAGGGCTTGCCGGGTGAGAGATACGTAACCGGCAAGCCCTTTTCACGGCTGTACAGTGCTTTTCTCAAACATAAGCAATGGAATAAAAAAAAACACCACTCGAATAAAAAAATGAGCTGTTTAGCCTGTTCATGAACGCCATGACGCCATGTTTAACAAAAATTACTTCCCGGCTTAGGCCCTGAATGTCGTATGAAATTCCTTTACAGTTCTCTCGAGTTGTTCCGCCCCAAACGCGATACTTCAAAACCTGTTATAACACACGTTATGACCACATTTCATTGCATGTTTGAGAAAATTATGTTACCACTAAATAAAACATAGATGCAGAAGGTAAAATAAGTTACTGATAACCGAGGCTCTACTCTAATAAATTTTTGCCACAGTTATTGCTTCAAAAATATGAGCCAGAGGGCATATGCTTCTTTTTATTTCGGAAACTTCACAATTTCGGAAAGAAAAGCATGCTACTCGCACTTGTCGAAATGCTAGTAAAAGTCAAATATTTACCTATGAATTGTCGACGTTGGCACTTGACAAATGTGTCGGAACGTTCTTGCTGAACTTATGTTGTGTGGTAAGATATTTTTGAGCAGATTTAATTTCAACTAAGTATCCTTGTTTGCAACGTCTTTCCTACGGGTAAGAAAAAGTCAAAACCCACTTTTTTACTTATATTTACCCAGGTAAACGTATCTAGAGAGTATTTCGACACAATTGCTTCAATTTTGACAATGACTACATCGTAGTAGGTAATTATATTTATATATTTACAGTTTATTTACATAATTTCGTGATATTTCATCCTTCCGGGTCGGAGATAAGACGCCGAAACCGCAAGAATCCGGGGCACAAATGAAAATAAAGAGGTAATTCACGAGAGCGTCGAAAATAACATTCCATAAATTTATTTGAACTGAGAGAAAGTTTAAAAATATTTCATTTTCTTAAACAGTACAGCATAACTCATGTTCCCGGGCGGCTGAAGTGTAGACTTTACGAATAATAAATCGTGCTTAGTTCTTGGAATGTAAAATTTATTCCTTATATTCTCCGATGCGGTAGTACTAGGGCATAATAAACTAGCTATTGAGTAGAAACTTACAAGTGATTTATTGCAATAGTTTCACTCAAAACAAAAACACATACATGGTATGCATTTTATAATTCACTCTTTCATTAGTATTAATCAATTTACTTTATTTAATTATGCAACAACGGCTGTATGAGTGTATACAGCTCCCCTAATGTGTATTGCTGCATATCCTACACTTATAATCTGGTAAAATTTGTACAGGACAGCCGAAAATACGCGGGAAAATAAAGCAAAAAGGATGTGTCAGGGACAGCATCATACTAATTAATTATAATGAGTGATCATGTCCATTAACATAATGGATCGTAAGTTAAACTGCTTATTTATAGATCCACTCATTGCATTCAATTTATCGTTACCAAATATTTATTCCCCAGTTCCAAATGCCATTCGTTTCACACGTCGACGAATAGTTCCGATAAACAGCATTACATTTCACTCACTTGTCATAAAATTAAATCGTTTAAATGCAATCAAAATCGACAATGGGAGGCAGTAAATACAACGAACCAGTGGCCGGGAATCCCTGCGGCAAAATAAAATAATACTAATGAAGAGTGTTCTAGATAAAATAAACAATGAGAAACAAACGCGAACTCATTTAATTATGGAACTTTTGTAATTCAATCCGGACCCTTTTGGTCGCGTTCGATTTTTAAATTCGGCCGTTTGAAATTGGACGCTCGTTATTTCGTTTGTGGCAAGTGACATCTTCGATTTGTGGTTGGCTTTTTAATGAATTTGCGTCTGAATGCAAAATATTATCGACGTCATTAAGGGATTTTATTTTTATTCTTGGTCATTAACCTATTCTCGGTCTTTCTTCAACCTTTAGGTACTGGTATTTAGCTTAGTTGGTAAACAAATACATAATGTATTTTCATATTATGAATTTGAAAACTGTATTGGATGCTTTTTCGTACTTGCTTTGTCGTATTTTATTAAATGTTTAAAAGTAACATGATATTTTTACGTGAATTAAATTCAATTCAAATTTTAATAAGTACAGTCCAAGTGGTTTTCGTTCGTTACCGTGGATATTATTATTGAAATAATTACACATTTTTAAAATAAATCATATTTTAATAAGTTCCGAGAATTGCCGGCAGATGCAAAATTATGAAGGCATCAGATAATTATTTGCGTATGCACGCTATTTTAATGTAATTTAATTGAAAGAAGGGAAGTTTCCAGAAATGTAATACGCATATTTTAAAGAATCAATGAATTTGAATACTTAGTTGTACTTACAGAGTAAATGCACTCCCTTAATGAGATATTAATAAATAATAGTTAACGAATCATACATATTATCTTAACCTATTTGTTTATCAACCAAAAATAATATCTGTTATGTCCATGTTAGTTTGTGTTATAGAACATTCATTAAATAACATAGGTATTGATGTAGTGGCCTCAGGGCTGTACCACCGGTAGGTACTTTTAGCTGCACATTTCCACTGCGCAAAGCTGGGCGTAACGAACAGTGATTTGACGTATCTATCACACTGTTCAATCACACTGAAATTCAGTTTTTGTAATTGGCCAACCAGTCCACTCTATTAGGGCTAGCACATCTTAACAACCAGCACCAACCTTCTTACAAGTACGTGGTTGTAAAAAAAAAAAGATATGCAACATTTCTCGCACGACAGTGTTACTCAGCGTCAGTGGAAACACACTCTAATCGCGGTGAGCGCCGCGCCTGCCTTAAGGGTGCTTAAGGCACAAATTCATTGACACACTACTGCTGGACTCCTCTTTGATATAACCCATATGTGTGTTATACCTGTATCCACATCGCCACACATCAATGGCTAATGTAATTACGGCATTACTTAATTTGCCGTAGTGCCGGCTGCGCTTCCCGGCCGGCGAGCAAAGTGCCGGGTTTACGACCTCTGCGGTGCTTGCTTTCCGCTTGATTGAAAACTTGTTTTCAAGATTTCTGCTCTATTAATAAATTGTAAATATTAGGGACCTGTCTTACTTAAATGTATACTGTAATCTCAAACTAAGTTGCACTATGAGTACCAGACCATGTTATCATTTATAAATAACCCGCCCCGGCTTCGCACGGGTGCAATGCTGATACTAACTATACTATACTATATTATGCATGTATTATTCATATTATTATACATATAAAACTTCCTCTTGAATCACTCAATCTATAAAAAAAAACTGCATCAAAATCCGTTGCGTAGTTTTAAACATCTAAGCATACATAGGGACAGACAGACAACAGGAAGCGACTTTGTTTTACACTATGTAGTGATACATGCTCCTTGGACACCCTGTCCTTGGTTAAGGTTTCTTCTTCAGTGTCGAAATAAAAGTCCATAAATATTTCAACACGGTTTAGTGTACCACAGTAAAGACATGAAGATAGAAGCCCGAAAGTATAAAGAAGAAAGGTAAACAAGCATAAGCCTAATAATGAATATTTAGCGTCGGCGCGCGAGAGTAAGGGTGCGTCTCCACTAAACCGGAGCGGAGCGGAGGCGACCGGAATCGACCAATCACAAAAGTGAAGCGGAACTGAGAGCTCAGGTGATTGGTCTATTCCGCACGTCTACGCTCCATCATCATCATCATCATTTCAGCCATAGGACGTCCACTGTTGGACACAGGCCTCCTCAATAGACTTCCACATGGGCCGGATAGCAGCGACCCGCATTCCAGCGAGTCCCCGCAACTCTAACCAGGTCGTCCGACCACCTTGCGGGTGGTCGGCCTACACCGCGCTTGCCGGTACGTGGTCTCCACTCGAGAACCTTTCTGCCCCAACGGCCATCGGTCCTTCGAGCTACGTGCCCCGCCCATTGCCACTTCAGCTTGCGTACCCGGTTTGCTATGTCGATGACCTTGGTTCGTCTACGAATCTCCTCATTTCAGATTCGATCTCGTAGACAAATCCCGAGCATAGCTCTTTCCATAGCTCGCTGAGTGACTCTGAGCTTCCTTAAAAGGCCCATAGTTAGAGACCACGTCTCGGCTCCGTAGGTCATCACCGGTAATACGCACTGGTTAAAGACTTTCGTCTTCAAGCACTGAGGTCGTGCGCGTGCTGTAGGTTACCAGCGATAACCTACGTCGGTTGTCTCCACCCCTCCTCGCTTCAATCGAGACCCATCCTAAAACCTAACCTAGCAGGTAGGCAGCGTGCAGCGGGGCAAGCTACGTGGGTAGGTCTGCAAAGAGAGGAACTTCCTGGCGATGCGCACCGTGTCAAGAAGCCTGCTTTTTGTATAACTTGATCCAGCCATCAAGCGAAAGTCTCTTAAGAAATTTGTCGAAATTTTTCGCTATAAGACCGTTCGCTGAAACGACTATCGGGACACTGATCATCCAATCAACCTCCCACATGGCAAAAAAAGATCGTGGCACAACCATTCTTGACTGTATATTGTACTTACTTCCCATAACACAAGCTTAAGTATAATCTTGTCTGAAAATAAATTAGACCCTTAATTCTGGCATCTGACGACAGTGTCTAAAATTGTTCGTGTAGTGTAGACTCTTCGTTGTAATACCGTTCACTGAAACGGCTGTCAGGAGAACGATTTTTCTACCAACATCTTGGCGGGATGGTTTTGGACTCGGATTTAAAACATTATTTTTATTAAAATTCGTTGTATTTTCGTCGTTCACCTGAAGGGTACCTGTGACCGAGCAGGAAATATTTATTAAAAACAAGTTAAGTAATTAACCACCGCTCTTCTTCAAAGGGAGCAGCGCCTTTGAGCGAAAAAGTTAATTACACAGATTTAATTAATAACTCGATAAATGCGTTGACAAAGTGAGGTGGAGGACAAGCACACTTTTGTTGGGTTTTTAAATTTATTAAACCGGTAACGACCGGTTATTGCAACCAAAGGGACATTAGCACTGGATTATCATAAAATTATTTAATCAACAGCCTGTCTAGTTTACGGTACCTATACTGCCTTTACGCAGAATTACTTTTGGTCGAATGTTTCACTTCGCCAAATTTTCACTTTGCAGAATTTTTATTCCATTGTAGTCATGCATTTTTCATAATTCTAGCAAATATCATCCTATTGATTAGGTTAGGTTATGTTTGTTTTTTAACAATCCCAAATAGTTCACGGTTTCAGAGTTAATGCTTTCTACGAAATGACACTTCTGCGAATGAAACGTTCGGCAAAAAAACATTCTGCAACGATTATGGGAACCCTAGTGTACATATCTCCGCTCCGCTCCAGTGGACAGGTACCCTAAATCTTGAGTAGTAGTAGGTAGTGTGTAATTGGAACGAAACCTGCGTGGTAGATAACTATAATACGTGGATAAATATTTATCTCTAAGAAAACACTTTTTCTCAAACATGCAATGAAATGTCGTCATAACGTGCGTTACAACAGGCTTCGAAGTGTACGTTTCGGGCGGAACAACTCAAGAGAAATATAAAGGAATTTCATACAAAATTGAAGGCCTAAGCCGGGAAGTAATTTTTTTTAAGCAACGCGTCTGTGTTCATGAACAGGCTAAATAGCTGAATTATGTATTTTTTAGTAGCATGTTTTTTTTATTTCATTGCATATTATGTTTGAGCACTATACATGCCTTAGCCGTGAAAAGGGCTTGCCGGCTTCGTATCATCGTATCCGGCCTCTATACGGTCGGCCGCCTATACCTTCTCACCCGGCAAGCTCTTCTTTCCCGGCGTCTGCAGTAATGTACTATTATATTTTAGTCCAAAATCACGGTGAAACCTAAATCAATTAGGAAACCTTTCAGCACAATTGTAGGGAGCGGCGGATTCCTGTAACTAAAAGGCACTAAAAAGTTTCGGGGAAACTTTGGAAGTAATATTAAAATTCATTACACGGCTTTGTGAGGACGCTGTTTTCTGTCCGTTTCGGATACAACCGTCTGGCTACGGGGCTCGCGAATTTAGAATGTTTATTGACTGAGCGAGCGTAGCTACTCCGTCTCGGCTTGGCCAAGAATTCATTCGTAAATATGTCCGGATGTTCGGCTGTTCTTGGCTACAGATCACCTTTCTCAATCATGAAATTTTGTGATTGGATTCGATAATTATTATACATTTTATTTTGGATTCGCTTTTACATAATTTTCTTCTTATATGAGGGTTGAAAACTTCGGAGCAAATTAGTCATCAGTAAGTTTTTGAAGTCAAAATCACATTAAATTATTACTATTTCACAAAATATAACCGAATTCAACGAGAGGAAATTGTATTTCCGAGAACAACCGAACGAGTTGCTATAAAATATCTTTCCTCTTTTGGCACAATAATTTTTCCACTGAAGTAACAAATATTTAAAAAGCAGGAATAACACGGTCCTTATAATATTTAATACGAGACAAAGAAATCTATTGCTACAGCGCGCCTAGCGGTAACTTTGTACAACTACAATTCTCTATACAAATCCTTTACGCTATGCTGCGTACAGTCACTGTAAACTCATGGTTAAGGGTACTGGAATAGTTCACGCACGCTCGATTCCGGTTTACACGGCACATCAGGAGTCCTGGCAGCTGGCGCAACTTCGCAGACTAGCGCTTGTGAGCCGGCACCTGTCTCGAGAGAATCCCGCAGAGGCACTCCGGAATCATAACTTACCATGGATGAGGAATTTCTTGGCGTTTATCGTATGCTTAAAAAGGAATCTTCTCACAACTCCGAAAAATTCTGTAAAGTTTCGCCAAATTTTTATTTGTCCAAAAGCAATTTTGTCCTGAAACCCTAATATTTTCAGTTTTATTAACCTTTTAAAGAACCCATATTAGGTAGTTTAGGTTTGTTCTATAATTATTATTACTGAAATATCAATATGTTTTGGAATAAAGTGACTTTCAGAGTCATGGTTTACGGGTAACCTTGTGACAAGTATGTGACACTAGGGCACTCGAGAAATTTACTCGTCTAGGACATTTTCGAGCAGAAGCCAACTTGTAAATTGCACATCATCTGTATTTTGCATCTGTTATTGTATCTGTTAAATCTTAATGTTGATTTGTAATATTAAGTATTCGAGTTGTCAGTTATCACTGTGTACTTCATACGATTAAATAAATTGTATCTGTTATTGTATATCGTCGTCTAGTACCCATAACACAAGCCTTCTTGAGCTTAATTTGGGACTAGATCGATTTGTGTGAGGTTGTCCGATATTAATTTATTGTCGGATTTATTATTGTATCGGTATATTGTATCTGTTGTGTAATTATAGTTACAATATAACAGCTTGAGCAGACACAACGTGTTTAGGTCATGGTACAAATATTGCCAATCTCTTTGTAATTCTGAGTCGCACAAGAAGCGAAGGCGCGGCATGTTACGCTAGCCGGAGAGACTTGGATAAAATTGGCCTACCAAGAAAAAACAACACAAGCATTTCTTAAACGCCATACAAACGCCAAAAAAGTTCTGCATCACATCAAAGACGCACTCAAAGCCAACGCTCCACTTCCATTTGAACTCAATCAAATACATCAAACCAATTATTTCGGAAAGGCACTCGTAAAAAATACATTTTGGTCGGTTGTCCGTTTCGCGTGCCTTTCAATCCCGGTCCCACGGGCCCGGGATAATGGCGTAACTCGATAAAAGATTTCCCTGGGCGGCGATACCTCACAACACTAGCCCGACGCCATTTTAACTTGCCCTGAAGTGGCAAGTTGCTTCCTGACGCGTTATCACTGGCCAACTTGCGACGTATCAGGGTCTCTTTTATCTGCGGTATCTATTCCCTCTTGTAATATAAGTTATCGGCTCTTTGCAAAGTGTTTCGGCGCTCGTTTTGGAAGCCTGTCGCTTCGAGTCCCGAATTAAATGTTTCGACGGCCTCGCGTCCAATTGTCAATTTGTTTGGTCCGATGAGGGCGCTTTTTTTAGAATATTTGCTAGTTCGTTATGTTATACAAGCAATCCAAATAGTCCGTGCGTGAAAGTTCGATTTTATAGAGGAAAATGTACAAAGGTGGCACGTGGCTGATTCAGAGGCTGAAATCGTGGAACGAAGTACACTACGCAACACAGACCTGTAAGTGTTCTATACAGACAGGTATAGCTATATGTATAGAACTTGCAAACAACGAAGTGTGCTTGTTTTATTGGGTCTTTAATCATCATCATCATCATCATCTTGAGTATTTTTCCGTCCAGTATTGGAAGATATCCCGGCGGATGTTGGCGGTCCCGGGTTCGAATCCCGGCCGGGGCAAATATTTGTGCAAATATTTGTTTTTGGGTCATGGATGTTATCTATATAATGTATTTATATTTTTATATATTATGTACATCGTCGTCTAGTACCCATAGTACAAGCTTTGCTTAGTTTGGGACTAGGTCGATTTGTGTATGATTGTCCCTTAATATTTAATTTATTTATTAAAAAAAAAATATATGCCTCCTTTAATATCTTTAACCCCTTCTTGGATGATATTTCTCCCCTCCGTTTCCTTCCGGCTATCGCCACAATGTCATCGGACCATAGATTATCTTAGCCAGCGGATTATCTTTCATATGTCCCTATCCTTACTTTAAATAAATATGAATAAATAAGTTACTATCAGAGTCAGAGACTCTGCCTAACCCTAAACAGCCCAAAATGAATATTTGATATAACTATAGCAAATCCGTATGTTTAATATTTTCGTTGTAATAACAAATCTGATCCAAACTAGATTTTCATGGATATCAAATACGCAAGCTTTATATTGGGTTATTTCACAGTGAGGTGGATTCCAATGTCTAGACACAACCCGTATAAACCTCTTAAGGCTATATGGAATAATTTTGCTGCTTATTGATCCCCAAATAAAAATAGATTATAATATATCTTTGGTTTTGGTTTTGTTCTATGCACTACATATTTCAATCAGTCAATTAAAACCCTGTCAGTATTTTATAGACTATACAAACAGTGTCTTGTAGGAAAACGATGTGTTTCATGACTTTGTAAGCCAATGGATTGGCAGATGAAAGAAGGACCGATGAACAAGGGCCTTTTGGCACAATTTAATGTTACAACGAATAAAAAGTTTTGCAAAATTATTAAGCAACTGCGTTAGATATGTGAAGTACCCCACACAACCTGACCTCTGACCAAAGCAAACGATGATGCTCCGGTCCTGTCCCCCCGCGGACGAATGTATCTCCACCAGATAAGTCCGCCGTGTGGGCCGACCAACGATGCGTTTTTAACTGACAACAACTAGATAATTGCAAAACTTAAGTGGCAATGGCCAGAACACATTGCTCGAAGAAATCAAATAAACACCGAATCAATTTCATCGGACACCGCAAGACATTCTAATACGGGGCCATTGTCGCGCCCATAAAATTAACAGAGAGACAAATAAATAAAGGGTAATGGGTAATCAGCCTGGAGCTAATTCCGAACGGCCGGGCCGTTATCGCCCCGTAAGGCCTCCCAGGAAGTCGTTCCGCGGACAGAGGGCCAATAACGCCCGGCGAGATACGCGATCGGTTCCCTGATATAAAAGTTTTCGTATTGTGGGTAGTTTGAATGTGTAGTAGTACTTGTAGACTGAAATAAATCAATCTTTTTTTTTCAGTGGGGATTTATCGTGTTGTTTTAAATACATGTAATGTCAGTAAACATTATTTTTCTTCATTTAAATGCATTGGTAAGTAAGTATTCAGTTACGAAGAAAATAATGGAAATTGTGCTGTATATACTAACCCCGGCCTTTTTCTGGAGATATAATATAAACTATTGGTGAGATAAAATCAGGTTTTTTTTATATTAGGAAATAAAACTATCATTTATTAATAATCAAATTCACATATTACTTAACTTTAAGTTTGGGAATATTCGCAAAAATAACTTTCTCTCCGATGAAGACCTAGGTTTTCAACTTATATATACCTAATTTCTTATGTTATTGACTTTGAAACCAATTTGTGCTTTCTTTACTTGACTATAAACGCTTGTTTATAAACTACTGTTATTGACTTTCAAATTGACACAGAAAGAGATCAACATCATATATAAGTACTAAAAAACAACAGTAAAATAGCCATGAAATTAACTCATTTTTTATGCTAACTAAATTTTATGATAATAATAGGAATACTTTTAATGATATATTGGCTTAATGAACCTGTATCCGTCAATTAATACCTCAAAAAACCAATCGGACACACCGCAAGACCTTCCAGTTCTGGGCTACTGTCGCGGCCATAAAATGAACATACCTAATATTATTTAATTCATTCAATTAGTTCATTAAGCCAATAACATAAAATTAACGGATATACAAATAAATAAGGGGCATCGGTAAATAGGCCGCAGCTAATTCTAACGGCCAGGCTGTTATCGCCCCATAAGGCCACGAGGAACTCGTACCGAGGGCCAATAACGCCCGGTCGGGCTCTACGAACGGCAGTTGGCAAGCCTGATAGTTATAAAATTGTTCGTGTTGTAAAGAGTTTGTATGAGTGTGTATTGTGTACTTGTGCACTGAAATAACATGTTGTTGGCAATTTTTGTCCATAGAACTTTATTTATGTATGTATTAATAAATCAGATATTTTAGTAGAGGTACCTACCTATATAGGTAAGCAGTTTTGAAGCAAATAATGAAAATAAATATTATTTACGTACTTAAATTACTGTTATAAAATAAATGATCTGTTTTCGTAGGCTACACGATTTAAGCTATGTGAAAATACTTGTGATATGTACATATAGTATCTATTTCCTAAGCCCTCCACAATCATTAGACCACAACAAATAAATAACGAATCAATTACATGGGTCACGAGACATTCTAATTCCGGGCCATTGTCACAAATAAATAAGGGGCATCGGTAATCAAGCCGGGACAAATTCCCGGCCGGGCCGTTATCGCCCCATAACACCACCGGGAAGTCGTTCCGACGGCCAATAACGGCTGGACGAGATACGCGATCGGTCGCCGGATAGTTGCCGCGCTATCAATGTATTTTTGTTGTGGTTAGCTCTTATGTGTATACCTACTAGATATATAGTTTGGTAGATAGATGGTTGAATTTAGGTGTGTGCCTACATTACCTACAAAGATCTTAATTTTACATTACATTTTGTACATGGGACATGGCGCAAGACATTTCAATTTCCGGCTATTGTCCTGCTCATAAAATAAACAGGACGTAACATTAACAGATAAAGAAATAAATAAAAGGCAGTGGTAATAAGGCCAGGGCTAATTCTGCCGCTACCGGCCCCATAAGGCCACGAGGAAGTAGTTCCGAGGGCCAATAATAGCCGGGCGAGTCGCCGGATAGTTGCCGCGTTATAAAAGTTCTCGTGTTGTGTGGGTAATTGTGTAGTGTAGTGACTGCAATAAGTTGGTGTTAACAAACTTTTTGCTCGCGGTACTTTGTTGCAACGAGTGCCGGTTACGAGTTTAAACACTTTTATTCTCTTTTTGGGACAATTTGCATTCCATTTGTAGCTTGACATTATATTATAAGATTTATGAGATACTTACTGTGATTATAATATGATTTTGTAAAAAGATTAGGTTAGGTGGTTAATGTAGCGTGAGAAGACCCCAAATTAGATGAACCACTGGTAGACTGATTACGTTAAAGATAATGAAGACAGTGACGAGTCCAACTTGTTACAATTATTTATTTATATCGATATTCATCAGAAAGTCTATTAATCACTTACCTACTCGTTACCGTCACCATTTAACCCACAGGTTTCGAACAAAGCTGCATGTTTAGTTCATGGTGTCCATTCGACGGTTTTAGAAATATTGGTCCATCATTCTGTATGCCCTACTATTTTAACTCCAACTATGTGTAACACTACAAAAATATTTCTAGCAGCAACAATACAAATAATGAATCAAATTTTTCTAAACTTTCCTATATAAACAAAGAAAAGACAAACAGATAAACTTCTGCTTTTACGACATTAAGCAAAAAATCAGGATAATTTGCGTCTATTTATCAACATTACTTGTCCGTCTTCATATCTGTCAGTTCACCAGCACAGTGGAACATCGTGATTTGTCATATTTATGAGAAACTTCAGAAAATGCGGATAATTGGCTGTCATACAATAAATATCGGCGATATCCCTCCAGCTAATAGGACATCTGAATGCATGGTAAAGTTATTCGTTATTCCATAAATTACCCTAACTGAGGAGCCAGTATCTTGTCAATGCAATACAACGGGACATGTATAAACAGCGAATAAAATGTTCTGGCAGTGGCACAACCAAATAACATGTCCGGGTGAGATGATGTTGTGACAGAAATAGCGGATTTGCTTTAAATTATTTAACAGTTAATGCAACACCATATTTTACCCTATTTAATGTTCCATAATTAGGTATGTACAATTACATTCCAAAGCTTGTTAAGAGTTTTAAGTAAATCAATAAAAACAAAAATAAACGTAATGCTGAAAGTAAATACTAAACATCCATCTGAAACTAATAACATAACTCGTGCAAAGGACAATGGACCATAAAAATCCACTAAGAGACCATACAATTTTTTTCATTTTTTTATCTCTTGCAACTAGTGGATAGCTTGGAAAATATAGCCGGAATATCTAAAATAAGCTCATTTATTGGTTTCTAACTACTGCTAAGTAAGTAATATAGGGGCAAATCGGTTTATATGAGTTAGTGGTAAGATTATATTAACAACATAGGGGTTGAACTCAATACCACGCCCAGCCCCATAATAATGAATTGGAAGATGCTCAATCAGTTTATCTGATTTTTTCTGCCTTAAAAAAAGATGATGTTCTTGTATTGAGGGACTTGTCCAAATGGGATCCCTAAAGAATTGATGGAATGCCTCAGTTGTCATTACAATTTCATGTTTTTTTTATAAGTCAAGCATATAGTCCACGAATGAGTTGTTTGAGAAGGCGCCAAAGTTGGTATTTGATTGAGAAGAAAAGTGATTAAGTATAGAATTTTTGGGATTTTTTCAAGCGTAGTGTGGGACGCCCTCAGACTAGGTGGAGCGATGATCTGTGCAGGGTGGCTGGCAAGAGCTGGATGAGAGTAGCCGAGGATCGCTTACAATGGCGTGCAGTTGGAGGGGCCTATGTCCAGCAGTGGACAAGAATAGGCTGATGATGATGATGATGATAGAATTTTTGTTCTGTGCTCCCGCCACCGCTTCCGCCTCCGCGCCCACCATAGCACACTCTCGCAACAAGAGTGAAATGTAGCGTAAAAAGAAAGCCTGGAGTGGGCCAATGTCGATCCTTATTTATGAGTCAGCGGATTATTATGGCCCGCCAATTTTCCGGAGTATAAAACCCGTTGCCGCGGCTCACGAGCGAACGACGCTTTGCATTCAAACTTTTATTGCCGGAACCTTGGGATGATTACATTTCCAAAAATCCTTGGGGAATATCGAACGTTAAAGCATATATCATCTGTGTTACTGTATTTGTGTTCCTTCCTAGTAAATAACTATTATTTACCCGCGGGGATTATCTCTGCAGCTATCTGTGTTCAAAATTTCATCTTAATCCGTTTCATAGTTTACACAATTAGGATATAAAACATTCAAACAACTTTCACATGTATTCATTAGTAGTTTTACCGACCTGGGCTGAATACCTATAACACTAAAACATATTAAAAAGCACAACAAAACGGGAAGTTCCTTTTCAATCATTTCTCTTTAAGTTCTTAACGGTTCGGATACTTCCTAGTGGGCCAACCACATTGTTACTTTCTATAGGACTGAACAAATAAACCTAAAGTCACTAAAGCGATGAAACATGGGCAAAATACCCCTTCAAAATATATTGAATTATCTGGAGCTAAAAAAACCCGTAAATAAACGACAGGACAAGAGTTGACATACGACAAATGAAGTTTGCCATAAAACATAGCCGTTATACGACACTTCTGGTGACAATGTCAGTATTTAACATCAGTCAGTTGGAAACCCAGAATAACTATTGAGAACCCGAGACAATGAATGCAACGTTAAACGGCACACATGCAGCTACGCTCTTATCCAATCGACATCTCACCGAAAATAGAATGCTATCAAAGGCAAATTGTCGCAAAAAATATTGTGTTTTAGCAATTTACATTCACAATATCAACCGTTCGCTTTCCCAACCACCTATCTCCCTTGGACGGCGAGAAAACGCGAGCTTTGTGCTCTTGGTGGTAAAGTTTCGTTTCGAGGCTATGGTGGATGGAAATGATAGGTTGTGAGAGTATTGGGACGGCTTGCCGGACGCCGGGCCGGCTACAAACAACACGCAGATTGAACCGAGGAGGGGACGATGAAAAACCTCGTAAATACATGTATCTTTGGGCTGCTGTGATTTAGGACGAGGTATATGGCATTTTTATTGCTTCTCGGTAAGCGTTGAGCGATCGTGATTTTTGGTTTTGCGCGAAGTTATAAGAAGATTTGCCGGTGCATACAATGTTTGTGTTAAATGGAACGTCATGATAAAAAAAGTATAGTGTTTGTATTAATGTATGTATGTCTAAGTATTACGATATTTCGAAGAAGTTCACAACATTTTCCCGCTGAATACCATTTTCTATAAGTATATTTAAGTATTAGTTGATATATTTTACAACGCTGTACGTACTTATTATCATTTAGTACATACGACGCAAGCCTACTTGATCTTAGGTAATTAGGGTCATGGTCAATTTGTGTAAGATTGTGTGATATTCCTTTTCTATTCATTTACCATAATGTTAAATTTACTGACTAGTTACTATCACATTGTCATATACCCAGTTGTCTCCCAGAGCCGTAGTTTCTAGGACGGTACTTTATTACGTAATAAACGCATAACTCGAGTTATCTGATGGCCATGTTTTACTTTGATTCGCGATTACTGTCGCGGACCAGATTCGACCGTATAATTCCAGAATAAGAGACTTGTTTTTTGCTACATTTTTATGGTTAGTTCAGGATGAGATTGGCCTGAGTTATGGGGATTGCATGCGCGGAACAAGGTTATTATTTTAAACAGTCGAGTAAAGAGCGAGGAGTGTTGTCTCGTTCTGGTTTCTGCGTTACAGTTTTAATTTTGGCTTTAGTTCACCATCTATCCTTTTTCCAATTAAATCCAATTTACAGCGTAAAATAGTTATAGGTATGTATATAACTTTTATAAAAGTCCTCCCTTCTTTAAAAATCGAATCAAAATTCGAACACGAAATAAATGTTAAAACGACACTATATGAATGACTACCTTTCTTACTCGATAATTTAATATAACTAATTTATTACAAATCCCATTATGGAGACTGCTTAAATCATGTTTATAGATGCAAGAGGTCAATAATGATGAAAATGATTATAAATCCCATTAATAACATTCACAACCATTTAAAGTATTTTTCTTTTCTTCTCAAACATGCAATGAAATATCGTCATAACGTTCGTTATAATTATAACAGGCTTCGAAATATCACTTGTCGGGCGGAGTAACTCGAGAGAGTTGTAAAGGAATTTCATACAAAATTGCCTTCAATTTTGTATGAAATTCCTGGAAGTAATTATTTTTATAAAACATGTCGTTGTGTTCATGAACAGCCTAAACAGCTAAATTTTTTATTTTTTTTGAGGTGTATTTTTTTATTTCATTGCATATATTATGTTTGAGAAAAGCACTATACATGCCTTCGCCGTGAAAACGGCTTGTCGGCTTTGTATCACTATTCGGCCTCCCTATGGTCGGTCGGCCTTCTATACCTTCTCACCCGGCAAGCCCCTCGGGCGGCAGTAATGTATTATTTATCAGACATGCAATGAAATTTAATGTCGTCATAACGTGCTTTATAACAGGCTTCGAAGTATCACGTTTCGGGCGGAACCTGTACAGGAATTTCATACCAAATTGAAGGCCGGGATGTAATTTTTAGGATTCCGTACCCAAAGGGTAAAAACAGGACCCTATTACTGAGACTTCGCTGTCCGTCCGTCCGTCCGTCCGTCCGTCCGTCCGTTTGTCACCAGGCTGTATCTCAAGAACGGCGATAGCTAGACAGTTGAAATTTTCACAGATGATGTATTTCTATTGCCGCTATAACAACAAATACTAAAAATAAAAAATATTTAAGGGGGCTCCCATACAACAAAGGGATTGGTTGCGTTAACTTTGCACCTCATTTGTATGGAGCGCTATACATACCAGGTGCAAACTTAACTTAACCACTCAAGGATGGAGTGTTTGTACGGAACCCTCGGTGCGCGAGTCCGACTCGCACTTGACCGGTTTTAATTTTAATCATGGCGTCTGTGATGAATAGGCTAAACTGAAAAAGCTAAAAGCTGAATTATATTAGTGATGTATTTATTCCTTTTAAGGTTGGTTATAAATGAGTCATAAATCGCATAATACGCCGTCATCCAAGCCCTCGACGACATTTGATTACCGCCAGAGTTGGACAACGAGGTTACCGCCTGTTTACGCAGCCGCTTGCGACTTACTTATGCGATTTGCGTAACACACTTAGTGAATTAACCGCTGTTTGTCTTAAAAATAATTTGATATACAGGGTGTCCCGTGAGAAAGGTAAAACATGGTACAACTCAAAGGAGATGATTATGTTATTTTATAAAATAAATAAGCCAAGTAATAACTATATCCACATTATTATAAAATTCTAAAATTGTATAGAAAATCAGTTTTCTATAGGATCTCTGTCGTTCTTAGTTGTATACACCCTTAATTTATTTTCTTTATTCGTACACTTCTACAAACTACTAATAAAGAATTCCTGAAATAACGTATTCCTTAAAAATAAATCAGTGTGCGTGTATGTGAGTGCAGCCACGTGTAACTTAGCTTAACACATCACGTCTAGCATTACTGTGACACGCGACTTTTTGTCGCGCGACAAATACAATCTCTTACTTCCTTTTCAATACCGTGCGAGCAAGACAGGTGACGTTGAGTCCCGCGACAATCGAAGTCGTGGCAAAATATACTAGACCTGTAGGGATATTTACCCCGAAAAAGGAAACCATGGTTCTCATAGCGCATAATATTTAAACGCGAGTGAAGCCGCGGGCAAAAGCTAACATTATAATGTAATTGAAGCAGACAGTGTGAACGAATACATTAATTTAATTTCACCAGAACCGCGAACAAACAGCAAATTTGCTTTCACATTTATAATGTTCTTCCCTGAACTGAAGGTTTGTCGACATAACCAGTTACAGAGTGAGGTCGGGGCTGTTTGCTCAGACGCTTGCCTCGTACGGGAAGAAAGGATTCAAATAAGCGTTACATGGTATGATTATGTCAGTTTCGTTTTAACGAGCAGTAGGTACGTACCATACAATAATATAAAACCACAGGTTATCTAGTTGATCTGCGCAAAAACCGCCTGCCAACTGTATTTTATTGGTATTAGTTATGCTCTCGATCATATGTACTGCTTGATGTGCCTAAATATTACTTTACAAGCTCTTCTACTCGGGTCACCCCTGTATACATTTAGCGTTTTGATCGAATGTCCACACATCGCGCCATACTGCCTTCCTAACCCAATAGGATGTAAAGTAACATCCTTAAGAAGCGATATCGTGGAGTTAGCGAGACTGTCTCATTGTTTCCCGCCGACCTCTGGCCGCGAGCCAAGCTGTATTGATCACCGATAGTTTTACCAACTTGCCCGATAAATCGGCTGCAAATAACAGATTTTGATAATAGATGGGTAAGAGCTTATACGTTATGTTGCCTCTGTTACGGGTATAATTTGTAGATAAGTTGATAATCCCAAATTATGTCTCTCAAGCAGGAGTAAATATACTGCTTTTTGGCCAAGCACTAAACAGTCACTTTCCACCAGGAGTGGAAGTAACAAATTCAGACATATCGTCGTTATAAGTTTATTCCGGGTTAGTTATACCAGGAATGCATGAAAATAGCAGTACGCACTCTAGACCACAGGTCAAAATATGGTCCGTAATAGACATAGGCTTTGGTTCGAGTCTTTCCTTATTGTCTGATAAAACTCGTATGAGAATAAAGAATGTTCCCTCTGATAAAACTAGTATAGAATTATGAGAATAAAGAAAGATAAGAGCCGGTTTGAATCCAGGTTATATTAACTTTTGACCACCGGAGGAACGACTTTTGTTATTTGATCTGACTATGACTCGTCAAGCAAACATCCAGGCTAAAGATAAGCAAGCATCAACAAGTTTAAGCTAATCCAATTTCGACGACGAATCTGTTAGTGTTATCGCATTGTTTTATTTATAAGATCGCATCGAATTCGACAGTCAATTACCAATCGGCTACCGTTTGAATCGCAAATTTTATACGGAAATGTAAAGTTTGTACAGTCGCCCACAGCGTCAGCAAAGAAGAATACTACTAAAATATCTATTAGAAAAAAATCGAAATAAATTGTTGCATTTTCTGAAAATATTTTAGATGATCTATTTGGTGGTCTCTGAATGGCAAAATATTTAAAAGATTTTTTTTTATCTTTGTGAGTGACATGAAAGGATGAAGTGTAGTTATCGGATAGTTACGGCAGTCACCTCACTGACAGTGTCAAAACTGTTCAAACTCCTGAGAATAGAAGGACATCCGTAGTGCATATCCCGTCAGATCCATATCCACAAATCCGTCGTGCAGGCATATCCCGATGTCGTTAGTAGTGCGAATCTCAATCAAAGTCTCATGCGGTCAAACATTATTCTGAACGGCCTTTTCAGCTCAATGAAAGGCCATCTTACAATCGCTGTGATACAAATCCTATCCTAAGCCCCGCTGCCACGGCCGACCGCATATCAGTCAGAGATGTAGTTTACCAAATTATTTAGAATGGCCTATATACGCCTATGGATTTTCGCGAGTCATAATCTCGAGAAAGGCTGCGCCTGTCCAAAGGGAAGCGGAGAGAATGAAGTATGAATCAATTAGGCTTTGTTTTTATGAAGCCCAAATAAGTGCATTTAAATCTGAGGAATGTGATTGGTCCAATGTACACAGCCCCTCTCTATTCCAGTGGACAGGCAGCCTTACCCAAAATTTTAATCCAATCAAAGACCACCATATTCACTGTCTCGTCAATTCAGTGACTGAAATCCGTAGGCACCCTAAGCCCGGCAGTCGCGAGCAACCGTAACGGGGGCGGCCACCGCCCGCACAAAGTAAGCTTTGCTCTTTAGCTGCTTTAATCAGAGTTCTGACGCCTAATTGGGTCTCTCCATTCGCTGAGAGCCCCCTGCAGAGAGTGCAGCCCTTGCATTTTGATCAAAACTGCCCATGAAATAAAATTGTCTTTTCTATTCAAATTAGATTTCAATTCTTTATGTCATGTAGCCGACCGTAGAAACACTTATTGATACGGCCTCGGTTCTTCAGCTTATCATCAGGTGGAACTCTTGTCACATAAGAATTAAAATTCACGTTTTTTGCTGTAGACTCTCCCAACTCTCTGGATAATTCCGATCTTCACAATTACAAACAAAGTTATGAAATTTGATAATCATGTCGATGATTTATTATGACACAAAAATTACGTGCTTGGAAAATATACCACCTATTTACATTTAAGCTAATCAGTTATTTACGGGTTAGTAGGGATGTTGATCAAAACTTCTCACAAGAAAGTGTAACTTAATCTCCAATTTTATGTGGTTATTATTTTCCGGGCTTAAATAATAACTTGACGGCTAAACTAATAACTTGGGATAAATGTTGGCAAGGGAAGAGATGCCAAGTTATTAATTTAGCAGCTAAAATATTATTTTTGTAGGTTAGGTTAGACTTGTTTTTTTTTAGATGATCATCAGATGATAGCCATAGTAGGTAATTAGGTATCTAGCTCTATAAGGTGTAACAAAAAACCTTTTTATTTAATTTTTAATGCAGCATAGTGTAAGGTAAAAATCAAAGTTTGGTGATACCTATTCTTTTTATAATAGTACTTATCCTAGTAAGCTCACTCTTAGATGTTTTTCCTGGTACACCGCTTAGTATTCCTAGCTTATACTATATACACGAAGTTGAGCGAATATGATAGAGTGGAGGGGAACTTCGCTGCAGAGAGTCATAGTTCGGCCAACTTCGCCTCGGTCGACTTCGGGATAGTGTGGAGCCGGGGTAAAGTTAGTGTAAGGTAACCTGGAAAACGAGTCTTTATCTTATTACCAAAAGGCTGTACTGTTTGTCAGTGACGTTAGTTACTAATGAGAATATTTACCTACCCGGCTACCAGGGATGCATACTGCACCAAGTACGCAGACACTACATAGTTGTTTGTTGCGTTACGCTCACTGAGGTGCCACTCACGCAACATACCTTAGCTCATTGTCATAAAGACTGTAATTGCCAAGCAAATGAGAGTAGATGATGTTTGTAGCTATGTTTGCGAGTGTTTAATGAAATGCACCTTCTCTAGTTATTAATATCCATTTCTACATTTAGTTTATTTGTACAATAATAAGTTTGCTGGAAGCTTACGCTTTATGATGATAGCTTGTTGTTTCAATCTAAAAAAAAACCTTATTTATTATTAACGAGTTACCCATATGAAAAATTGGCCAAAGCAAATTCTACCCAGAGATAGAAAAAAATAGGTCCAAATACACTTAGAAGTATAGTTAGCGCTTGAAGCGAGGTTTGGTTAGCCACGGGCTAAGTTTCGTCCTTTGGCATCCGTCACAACGTCTCTGTAGACACACGTAAAACTAAAAAGCGATTTATTTATTAATAATTAAAAGCAAATCTGTTGTATGAAAACCTACTTCAATTCAACAATCAGTAGCAGTGACATTACCTACTTGACGATCGATGTACGAGTATCTGTACATTACACACTGAAACGTTTTAAATTCGTATTGAAGTTGCGTTTATCTACGAAAAGATTGGGAATACATATTATGCAGTTTTCCTTTTAATTTGTTTTTTCATATTCTGACGAATATATTTTGACGTGACAACGTCTTAAATTAGGTTGCGGCTCGGAGTCACTCATGAAAAAGTGTAATGCCCGCTCACGTTACGAGGGCCGGTTGTCCCGCTAAAACTCGAGAACGGCTGAACCGATTTGGCTAATTTTAGTATTGAAATATTCGTGGAAGGTTTAAACGGTGAGAAAATATTGAATAAATGAGTGGAAAATATTAAAAACGATAATTTTATATTCCCATACAAATACAAACTGTTCGTACTTACCTGTCAAACATGATGTTTGTTCCGTCGGTTCGGTATTTTTAGAATAATTACATGTAGATCTAGACTAAATAAGGGTTTGGAATCGACAACATACATGCATAATAGTCTGATTATCGCATATTTAGATTTAAAACATGTAAAATAATGACACTATAATGACATTAATGACACATGTGATGGGTGCGTTCAGAAAGTAACACTTAAAATGTTGTTAGGGAAATTGTGAATGGATATGATACAAATAAATATTCTACCGAGAAAAAGACGTTGTCACGTAAAATCTTCCTTCGCCCGTAAAACCGACTTTACAGGCAACCATTTTTTTAATATTTTTTAATTTCAACGAACTTTTTGAAGTAAATAATACTTTTCCCTCAGTTCTGGTCAGTACTCGAGTAGCAAAAAAAGCTGCAAAAGCGCTTATGCCGCCTTTATTCAACGATCAGCAATCAGCATTTTTGAACGAATAAGAAGCCTTATGCCAGAGATAATCGCCCCCTTGTTCTCAGGATAGAGTTAAAAAAAAAGTAAAAAAAATGAAAATGTTTTTTCCCGCCTTGTACGAGCCTAGTACGAATTTGGCAGGGTTGCTCCCTTACTCCTTACAGATAACCATGGCTAGATAACTAGTGAACTGTGAAGATTTTTTTTCCTAGGAGATAACTAGTTATATCCGAGGATGAAGTGAGGAGTATAAATATACTAAGCTACTTTAACTGTTCGTATAATTTTCCTCAATGCGTAAATATGTGTCGAGGATATTTATCATTGTTATTTTATCAGTCTCGCGGTCACGCAATGTTAACCCGACCAATTTCAGAGCTAGGTTAACCTTCTAAACATTCAAGTTCTTCAAGTGTGCTTTGTTTGACGCATGTGGAGGCCTCGCAGTTTGAAACCCTTACGACAGTTGGAAACTGGCCGCAGCCGGACTAACCCCAGTTCTCACCCACTAAAACACTTACCCCGCGCCGTTAACCCTGTTTATGGGCTGCCTCTTTGTTGCCTGATAGTGGTTTGATACAGGGACGTCGTAAAAGAAAAAAAGATTTTCTAGAGGGTCCTTTATGGCCGCTTTTTAAGTGGCTTTTGTTTAACTTATTTTTTCTATTACTGAGTTGAGTTTGCGAGCGCTGGTATTGTTAGGTACAGTCTTTTATAATAATATTAATAACCGACCGAATATACAAATGTGTATATGTTAAACGCTAAGACAGCTAGGCAGCGCGTTAAGTAAGGTAAAGTATGTCAAGTATTTGAACATTTAAGCTCAGTTCGGCCTAGCACACCACACGGGATCAGCGCGCCTGCCGCCATCCCATCTTTCAATCACGCTACTAAGTAGGTACAAGTATTAACATAGTATCATTAATCAAATTCAAAATGTTTATTCTGTAAGTAGGCCACAAAGGCACTTTTACATGTATGAATCGGAATCCACCGGCATTTCACAAGAGAGACCTCTGTTGAGAAGAAAGCAGAAAGAAACTTAAATTAAATTAAAATGAAACTTAAATTATACTTAAAACGATTACAATTATATTGTAACTAGGTAATTGATACATGCAAAGGTACAAGATTCTCCAAATATTTTCTTACATCAAATAAATTGAAGTGAATTTTTCAGAGTTGTACAATTAGAAGGTCTCTAGGCGTCGCGACATGCAATATAATTATACAATTAATTAAATAATTTAATTCCGTTGAAATGTATTAGGGTTTCAACGACAATTTATTGTACCTATTTGTATTGTATCCACTTTATTGAATAAATTTATATCATCTCTCATTAAGGTTTCAAGGCGTCAACTGATGCTGCAAAATAATTATTTATCTCAAACATGCAATGAAATGTCATCATAACGTGCGTTATAACAAGCTTCGAAGTATCATGTTTTGGGCGAAATAACTCGAGAGAACTGTAATGGAATTTCATACATAATTGAAGGCCTAAGCCGTGAAGTATTTTTTTTTTAATATGGTGTCCGTGTTTATGAACATGCTAAACAGCTGAATTGTATTTTTTTGAGTGGTGTATTTTTCATTGCATATGTTTGAGAAAAGCAAAAAGCGGTGGTAGCCTAGTGGTTAGGGCATGCGACTTTCAATCCGGAGGTCGCGGGTTCGAACCCGGCCCGTACCAATGAGTTTTTCGGAACTTATGTACGGAATGTCATTTGATATTTACCACTCGATTTTCGGTGAAGGAAAACATCGTGAGGAAACCACCTATAAGCCCAATAAGGCCTAGTTTCCCCTCTGGGTTGGAAGGTCAGATGGCAGGCGCTTGCGTAAAAACTAGTGCAGTGCCTACGCCACATCTTGGGATTTAGGTAGCCGACCCCGATTGAGAATTCATTCTCAAAAAATGGGACAAAGGCTAGGAGGATGATGATGTTTGAGAAAAGCACTATACATGCCTAGCCGTGAAAAGGGCTTGCCGGCTTCCTATTACCCGGCAAGCCCTTCTTTCGCGGCGTCTGCCTGCAGTAATGTACTAAAATTGAAATTTCTTAGAGATGTACATGGTCTCTGGTATAGTTCTAACATGTGTAGTTTTCCGTATTTGTACAGTATGTGCGCTTATGCCGTGTGGCGTGCTTGTCCCAGCTGACCCATTTCGACCTTTTCAAAGCGTCAGAACAATTGGCCAGAGAGAGATAGACTTTTACGGACCAACGTGAAAAGCAAGGGATTGCTTTTTAAGCAGCTGAGTGTACGTATTTTTCATGGTATTTTTCATGATGAATGTACTGTGTATTTAATTAACAGCAGCTTTTAAAGGAATGTCTCCCAGAATCGTGCCTCATTCTAAACTTTACCTCTTTTATAGTATGTAGATTAGCATTGGACATAATATATGTACGTTTGTACAGTCGAGTTCATTTACATCTACACACTTACGAGAACAAAAATATCTGAACACGACCCTATTGTCAGGAGCATAAAATCGTGTTCAGATATTTTTGTTCTCGTAAGTGTGTAGATGTAAATGAACTCGACTGTACATTTAGTTGTTTCTGAAAATAATTTTACAAAAGGATATAAGTAATAAACAAAACGATATATTATGTATCAAAAGAAATCCAAAAACTATTATTTACTTATTTAAACATTATTTCACAATACAAGGAAAAGTTAAGACGGTGGACTTAATGCCTTAAGGCATTCTCTACTAGTCAACCACTGGGTTAAACAGAAATATCTAGTCGGTGCAGGAGCAAAGGTACCAGACAAACAAATTAATACCAACACAAATCAACCTAAAGATATGTATAAGTTTGTATATATTATTACCATGAATACTTTATGGAATATAATTAAACCTTTAGTATCATTATCCCAGTTGGCAGTGGTATCTAGCCACCCAAAGGCTATCATTCTAATCGACTAAGCCCTACCGAACCGCAGCTCGACTCGGTTACAGTGATTAAGGAGTCACCACACTACAATTACCTTTACGCTATAAGCCTGCCATTCCACTATTTCTACTAGATATGTGCAAAGTAGGCACGTTTTAGGCTGGCTAACATGTTTTTTAGGGTTCCGTAGTCAAGTAGGAACCCTTAGGTATAGTTTCGCCATGTCGAGCAGTTTTTGACTTATCGCAAAATTTCATATTTTTCTTTAAAATGACGTAAGTGCCGCGCGGTGTCCTTATACTTCGAACGTTAGACATATTAGTTAAGTGCCATACTGCATTAAAACATTCCGCTCAATCTGGGGCTTATATTCGATAACTTCCAGAAGGTAATAAGTAATTAAAGTTACTTTGGCGTTTACTACCGTTTTATAGAGCTTGAAATCTTTCTTGTAATTTAAACCTCGGGCTTGAAACCGCTGTTTTTAGCCCGTCTATTGTGAAGGATGGGCAACTACGGAACTCTACACTGAGCGTAGCCCGACATGCTCTTGGCCGGTTTTTTTAGTAAATTACTTTATCCGTTGTCTAAGTTCAAACTAAAATTGTGTTTTATTCATTGAAGTCTTGGATAAAGGCACTTCTGTTCCCGACTGTCCTAGTATTAATAAGCAGTTAAATTAAATAAGGCTTTTAGAAGTGAGCGAAGGCTTTCGACTTCAGTGGGAATTATTAAAATGGCGCCTTTGTTTGCTCTGTCAGGATTAACTGTATTATTGTAATTGATTACTTCGTATAATGTAATACGAGTATTAATGAGTAGCTATTCAGCTTCATTCACTCTGAAAGCGTTACTTACCTTTGAGACCACCTACATTAAATTTTCCAAGGATAAGTATTTGAAACGTATATTCCTGTTGATTTTTCCACCATGTACAAACATATTTTGTACCAACAAAAATAGTTACTTAATTAAAGAGTAATTATAACTCATATTCAAGTATTTTCGTACGATATTATAATTTTAGACGTATAAAATGTATGGTCGGGCCTGTCCCTTCACGAACGTTAAATCACGTTCGAAACGTCAAGGTACTTAAATAGTCACTTTTTTGAACACGCTTGAGCCCGTTCTGTAATAATCAAAACATTCTACATATTATATATCGACGGCAAAAAGCGAAAACGCTGTAAACGCCAAGGGAATTCATTCTGCGAAGTTGTGTTACGTTGCAAGATTAACCCTATGAGATAGCTATCTGTGGAAATATAATCAAGGAAGCAATTAACGTTGCCACTTCATTATAAATAATTTCCTAGTGGATCAACTCTGATATTAATATCAGACATAATATTGTAAAGATTAATCGTGACAAAAACACGGTATTCGGACGCTTTCTCCCTCAAAATTAATTTTAATTGGATGCATTCACGCAGCGGCGTCGGAGCCTTTTACATTTTATTTTACGCGACAGCTCCTGGCATGCACATTGCACATTGCACGATGCCAATGAAATGCGAATCCTTATTGTATTCCCGGAACAGTATATTGATTTAAACTTACATAATTCCCGTACATTATTGATTTTGCAACATACAAACACTTGAAAGCTGATTATACGAGTAGTGTGTTGTGTGAAATAAAGTTGTTCCGGTATTACAAGGTGGTTTTATAGTGCAGTAGTCTAGGGTCTTCTAGGTCCTTACCTAGCCTAGTCCCACCCTTGTGAACTTTATTTTACAAAATATTTTATTTCTTCTAAATATTAATCGATAGAAAATTTATCAAATTAATTAATCTACGATATATATCTACGATTAATTTAATCGGGTCTAAGTTAATTGGAACTCGTACGATTAAGATTAATTAATCGTCAATTTAATCGTTAATCTCGATTAAATAGGTTAATTTTATCCGTAACACAATTACATTTTGCCTATCACTGCGTATAATGCTTCTTCGTCCGCGTTGATGCAGGATCGCCTTTTGTTTTGTATGGGAGCACGGCGCCGTACCAGTTTTGCACTAACTGTTGGTCAAAATTTACATTGTCCTCTCATCACGCCGAAACGGCTGGATGCATTTTAACCAATTTTGGCACAGGGATAGCTGAACGTCCAAAGATGGTTGTTACCTATATCATTCATCTATCTTTGGAAATATATCGTGGAAGCAATTACTTTGCCACTTCATTACAAATCGCTTCCTAGCGGAGTCTGATATCATTCGTAATTTTTTGACGACGCGTTTGGCTCGGTTGGTAGACACCTGCCTACTGAGTCGGCGGTCCCGGGTTCGAATCCCGGCCAGGGCAAATATTTGTTCTTGGGTCATGGATGTTATCTATGTATGTATTTATATATTATGTATATATATATCGTCGTCTAGTACCCATAGTACAAGCTTTGCTTAGTTTGGGACTAGGTCGATTTGTGTAAGATTGTCCCTTAATATTTATTTATTTATTTATCAAATATAATATATCGATTACAATTATTTTTAATTGGATGTATTCACGCAGCGGCGTCGGAGCCTTTTACATTTTATTTTACGCGACAGCTCCTGGCATGCACATTGCACATTGCACGATGCCAATGAAATGCGAATCCTTATTGTATTCCCGGAACAGTATATTGATTTAAACTTACATTATCAATTTCGCAACATTTTTTTTCGACATTGTGAACGTGTTAATACTCTGTTGTCGAGACCTTGCTATAAGGAAAACACGGAGTCAATAAGCATCTAAGACGCGTATATGTGTACGTATATGTACCTATCATAGAGTATATTTGTATAATATGAGATAGAGATATCACTTAAAGATTTGACATGTAGCGCCATCTCGTGCTTTGTGCCGGTAAACTATACAGCTACATGCGGCGTGCTACGTACCTAGCTCAAGATATTATTTTCGAACTATTTCTATTACACTATGTATCAATTTACATAGTGTGATAGAAACATCATCAAAATCGGTTTATTGTAAAATAAAACAATATTAAATGCGTACAAGTTTATTTTCTGTAGCGTTATCTACAGTAATTTACTGCCATCATTTACACATAGTTAGTCGAATTGGTCATAATCAAGTCTACACTACACTACACTACACAAATACTAGCTAAATAAAAGTCTTATGATCCTCGCAATTTATAAACGAGTAGTCCATTACAACTGAAAATATTGTCGTAATATATAATTGCGTAGAAGAAGCAGTCATCACAATCCAGTAGGTAGATTGCCAGAGTAGTCGTGAATAGAAGAATCGGCATCCAAAAACAAAGCCAGGTCGTCGTAAATAATCAATTAAAAGCAGAGAAAATGTTTTGAATGTATCCGAAATTGAAATTGAGATGTGAAACGGTAAACTTTTAATTTAACACATCAACACAATCTATACGTCAAATATGTCAATATCACGTTCCATTTCACAAAAAATACAGCATGTCATTATTTGTAGTAATAATTCATTAAAATAAATAAATTATAAAGCAAACGCCTTATATCATAAAATATATTCGTTTCAAAATTACAAGAGTGCTCATACTTTTAAATCTGTTTCGGTAGTGACAAAATCATTGATAATACTAATTCAGAATATTCTGATCTAAACATTTCATGCGTCAATTGGAATCCGCAGTAAATATTGGAAGATTTTGTTACCATAATTTATAATGTTGAATGATACCATTGCAAAAAAAAGGCATTTTGATTAAAAGTGTTTGTTTTAGTGGGACATATGTTAAATAATATAAATTAACAATTTTACAAAATATGGTAATAAGATTTAGCGTCTAAAATTCTTCTCTTAATTTAGACGATAACAGTGACATCTCTCGCTAAGAACCGGTAAACTTTTCCAATGTAACTCGACTAAATTGAATATCACTTAAAATTGATGCAATTTCAGATGTTAGACTGACCACCTAAATGAGTAGCATAACAATCTGTTAATTTGTTCTAAGTTATAAGACCGTGGTACCTATGTAGAATTTTATCGAGATATGTATATATTATGTATATCGTAGTCTAGTACGCATAGTATATTTAAGCTTTGCTTAGTTTGGGATCAGGTTGATTTGTCTAAGATTGTCCCGTAATATTTATATACGCAAATAAGTCTCATTTCATTGGGAAAATAAGCAGGTACAATACTATGCGATTTATAATTTGCGATCTGTTTTTATTTATGAGGTGAAAATATCACAAATATGCTTTTATTGTCGGTACAGATTATTTCCGACTACATAGCGATAATACACACTTTGCTTATAATTAATTTTTACATAATGTACCTACCCATTTTATCCGCTACTTTTTTTAGGGATCCAATAGGTAGGACGCCTGTGTTGGCCCGGAAAGCCGTTGGAAACGCGTGCCTGAACCATTTTTTTACTGGCTTCCAAAAAGGAGGTTCTCGCTTCATTGTAAGCATTTGCTATTGAATATATTTATCAAATGTAAAGGGCAACGACAAATGAACATTTTACACACCATCATTGTCCAAGCCAGGTGCCAAGACCACCAATCGTCTCAGCCATTCGACCAGCGCGACATTTGGTATGTTTTATTCAAAACGTTTAATTAAACTGTCGCTCAACCACTCCCCGTTTTATAAGACTTACCATTATTTATCCCGAAACAAATGAGTTGTTGTACACTACACCCTATTTAGTTTAAATTGAAAATTACAAAAAACTACTCCACAAGTTATACATTTAAGTCGGAATGGACCCAAACCGCGAACAATGCTACGAACAGAGAATATAGAAGCCGTTTGTGGTCGGAGTATTATAAATTTCCATACAAATAGTGAATTTAGTTAGAAACTGTACCACTGGGGCCGGTCCGCTCCTCTTGCGACTTGTTCATAACTCCAACCTTAAGTAAACTGAAGAATGTTTGGGGAAACTAATTTGAAGGTCGGCTTCAGATAGTTGGTTAACAAAATATTGATTTTAATTATGAATTCATAACTTCATCGTAGTAAATAATCATGTGGATGTTTTTACAAGACTGAGTCAACTAGCGTTTGAGAAAATATGAGTTTATAATATTTTCTTCGGTTTCCGCGACTGTCACACATTTAAATAAAACAATTTAAACGGATTATATCGCGTATATTAATTATTTGAGCCTCCCTGACGTTTCAGTACCTTTACAGATACCGTTGTCAAAGGTTGACTGAGAAAAACACAATTTTTCTCTGTCAAAGTTACATTTGTGCAAACTACCCATTTTGTAAATATTAATTTAAAATAAAGGTGTTCATACATGCCAGATGGGCCTAATGTGTAAAGACAGTTACACATGTGCCAGAAGGGCATTTATTATTTATTTAAAATATCTACCAGCGGTTCACTAAAGGCTTACTGAGGAGAAAGAACCGCCAAAGAAAACTCCCAGATTGCCTTATTTATTACTATAAAATACTTTTAAACAAAAACTCTACATATGCTACTTTTAACACTAATTTGTTTTACACCGTTCGAGGCCCAAGGTTTCCAGTCTTGTGTCTTGCTTGATCCTTGATAAGATGTACAACAGGATCCCAAGCCGGTGGTAATGACAAACCATCTTCTCTATTGAAATTGGGATATTTTTTGATTTCAATAGCCTCGCGCAACATTCTGGGAAAATATCGTTTCTCTCTGGCAAGGATTGAAGTGTTATCAAACTTAATTGAATGGTTTGGTTTGTCCATGACATGCTCGCAGACTGCAGACCTGTTGCAACGACGGTGCTTGACATCAGCTACATGCTCCTTAACCCGTGTAGCTATACTACGTTTCGTTTGGCCAATGTATGACAGACCACACTCGCAGTCCAGCTTGTAAACACCAGCACTCTGCAGAGGGATGCTACACTTCACGGGCCTCAGGTATTGAGACATCTTCTTCATCGGCTTGAAATATCCTGCCATATCTGAAAGGGGTCACGGATAGGATTGGAAACATCTTGAAACGGGCTTCCATTAAAACATATTTCAAGCCGATGAAGAAGATGTCTCAATACCTGAGGCCCGTGAAGTGTAGCATCCCTCTGCAGAGTGCTGGTGTTTACAAGCTGGACTGCGAGTGTGGTCTGTCATACATTGGCCAAACGAAACGTAGTATAGCTACACGGGTTAAGGAGCATGTAGCTGATGTCAAGCACCGTCGTTGCAACAGGTCTGCAGTCTGCGAGCATGTCATGGACAAACCAAACCATTCAATTAAGTTTGATAACACTTCAATCCTTGCCAGAGAGAAACGATATTTTCCCAGAATGTTGCGCGAGGCTATTGAAATCAAAAAATATCCCAATTTCAATAGAGAAGATGGTTTGTCATTAACACCGGCTTGGGATCCTGTTGTACATCTTATCAAGGATCAAGCAAGACACAAGACTGGAAACCTTGGGCCTCGAACGGTGTAAAACAAATTAGTGTTAAAAGTAGCATATGTAGAGTTTTTGTTTAAAAGTATTTTATAGTAATAAATAAGGCAATCTGGGAGTTTTCTTTGGCGGTTCTTTCTCCTCAGTAAGCCTTTAGTGAACCGCTGGTAGATATTTTAAATAAATAATAAATGCCCTTCTGGCACATGTGTAACTGTCTTTACACATTAGGCCCATCTGGCATGTATGAACACCTTTATTTTAAATTAATATTTACAAAATGGGTAGTTTGCACAAATGTAACTTTGACAGAGAAAAATTGTGTTTTTCTCAGTCAACCTTTGACAACGGTATCTGTAAAGGTACTGAAACGTCAGGGAGGCTCAAATAATTAATATACGCGATATAATCAGTTTAAATTGTTTTATTTAAAAATATGAGTTTGTTATTACTATTAATACGAAAAAGTTTTCATGATTTTATTTGAAGCAAATATTACATACTATATAGTGTGTTATTTAATGTCTAATATCTATGTCTAATACATAAAACATGAACAGTCAGCTAAAACGTGATTTACAAATCATATTTTTAAGGACGAAAGAAAGGACGGAATTATGTATGAGTGGAGCGGACAAAGCCACAGGGTGAAATTTACACCTAAGTATGATATTTATATCAGTTCCGTGCAAAGGTAGCATGCCATACATTTTACAATGGATGTTTAAGAGTTGTCTATAAACAAAATATATTTTAAGATAAGAATTTAAGTTAATCGAGTCGTAATTGTAATAGATCCATTGTAACAGTTTTAGTATTAGTTTAAAAGTACCTATATATTTCTTTATTCTCTTTATCGTCCCTATGGAAAATATTTTTTTAAGAATATCAGACCGTACATTTAAGTAAAATAATAAACATTAAAATGTATGAGAAGCAATGATGCTATATATGAACCCACAAAATTACCGTGAACAAAATAAACATTATGATTTTGGTTTCAATATCTTTTGTGTGAGATAAAACAAAACGTGCGACGTCGAGGGCCGTAAGTGCCTAATTAGGCCGTACCTTCGTTCACAAAGGACAAAAAAAACATAGCCATTCTTTATTCCTTCTCAAATACCTAGTAGAATAAAAAGTATCCTATTTCTTTTCGTATCTTTGCGTGTCCAGATTTACTGGTATCAAAAATAATGGAAGTCCTTTCAGCTACTTTGATGTGATGTGGCCACAAAAACATATACATACACATGTACATAAAACCATCGAAATTATATTCTTCTGTCATTTTCATTAAATTACCTCCAATTTATATTTCATTCTTACATTGTAAATAGAAAGATTTCGTAAATAAAAACACTTTACAGAAAACAATTGATTAGGTAAGTAATAAAAGGTATTTCGTTTACTAAACTCAAATAATGATACCGAAAACACGTGAGGTTTTAAGTAAAGGTAAGTCTTGACTGTAGTTTATTGATACGGACCTTATAAATAATACAATTTAAACGGATTATATCGAGTGACGTTTCGTTACTTTTCCAGTTACCGTTGTCATCCTTTGCCAATGATATAATCCGTTTAAATTGTTTTATTAAAATGTGTAACAGTCGCGGAAACCGAAGAAAATATTAAATACGGACCTTGGTTACAAGCCATGAATGAAATTACATTAATATTAAAAAAACGAATCAATAAGTTGAACGCCAAGATTTATTAATCTAAGTTCGCCAACTATAACAGTACCTAATCTTGTACCGCATTAAAGTAACTAATGGACTGGAGTGTTTGTGTGGCAGCCGAGATTGAGTGTCGGCGATATATTTGCGAACGTCTTCGCTAAATGGCTTCGTAATAACCCCCCTGATGAACTTAGGAAGGGTTCCTTATTTCGTTAATGGTAAATAGTTCGAGACCCTAATTTGACAAGACAAGTTTGTCAGTAATTAATCAATTCAGGTGCGTTGCGGCATTTTAAATTAAATTACTATTATCCGAAACCGCCTCTCGGATATCTCGTGATGGAGGGGAAAGGTTTGTTGTATAATATATCCTATCATCTGATACGACCCAGGGCTACTGATTGGATGGCATGGAACCACAAACGCTTCTCATAGTTTATGACTGTCTTGCTGTGGCGTGGCGTCACACAAAGTCAGGGCAAGCTGGGGTAGATTTCGCTTGCATTTTCTTCAGTAGCAATAAATAATGGTGCTCAATCGTCCTGAATTCGGCAAGGTGGTAGGAATCAGGTTGCATGAACGTCACTGCTATCTTGTCAGGATTCGTCCTGTCGAGTATTCGCTCTACACTTGATATAATTCACTCCTCATACACTTTTGCTGAAACGTTGTTAAAGATTTTGTTTGCTATCGTCAAGACGGCGACGAGACGACGACGCGCTAGCGCATACCAGGGTGTTTGGCGCGCGTTCCTTACCAACTGCGCTGTATTTTACACAAATAACCATGAAAATATAATTTCCTTGTGGATTTTAAGAAGATCAAAAAAATAGAACCCTTAGTAGCTATGAGTATGTAGCCTAAAGTAATTTAGTCAATTTGGTCAATAGGCGTTATATACATTCATATTTTGGTGGTGTGCTGTATGAGATTATTTTCCTTCCATTTCAATCATATCTTTATAAATTTGCGAAATTAATATTTTATTGCCCTAAAACCACTTTGTCTCTCTTTGTAAACTATATTAAAGAAAACCCATTGCCATCTACTGAATAAAACGTCAGTTACAACACGTTTGCTTGTTTTCGTATTTACATTCCCATTGCACCTGCTCCGTATTACCGTGACTCGTATTTAGCGTATTTGCTCTGGCGGCTCGGTGTGAAGCGGCGGCGCCAAGCGGAGCGCGATAATACTGTAATGCCAACAGACAATTTTTACTTGGCAAACTTCTGTATCCCTAATACTCATTTTATATAAGCATTGTATATAACATAAACATAATTCTGTATTAATTATTATAAATGGTTAAATCTCAAGTAAAAGTTGCCAGGAACGGCCAAGACATGTTTCTCTTCTCTTCTCAGCTCTTCAACGGGGACACATATGCGTGAAGTTTACAATAATTTAATAATTATTAAGGATTACAAAATAGTGAAAATGTCTCAGGATTGGTTTAATATTTCCGCTTATTTATATTAAAAATAAGTAAAGTGGGCTATTTGAATGTCAGATATTATATAATTATACTTTTTATGGATGTACCTGTATTTGATGGTGATGGCTATAGGATTTTCTCTCTTGACCGACTAATAGTCAGGTTTAACCATTGCAGCCTACATAATCACACAGCCTAAGGCGCTACAGTTTAATAAGACTTTAATTCTAGATATGGGTACAAAATAATAAATTAGTAAGAGTTGTGAAAAGTTTACAAATGAAGCGAAAATTGAAAAATTTAAGAGGGAAGTATAGTACGCACTCGTCCATACAAAAAGAGAAAACGTTTTTCCACTTTTAAATATTTTCCAATCTCCATCATTTTTTAGTATGTTATTGACACAGTGACAAACTAGGTTTGTAGGTTTTTCCTTTTTTCAAAATTTGCTATAGATTCTAATTTAAAGGTAGCTGAAAAACCTAATTTTTGTGATTAAAACGTTGTTTAATGAAACCGTTTGTATTATAAAAAAAATGCACTTTTTAAAAAAAAGCGAAACCTACAAACCTAGATTATATTATGCTGAAGCGATCGACATCAAAATCAAAATGATTTGCTAAGATTTAGTTAGTGGAAAACGTTTTCTCCCGTAACGCAAATTTCATCAAAAAAGTACCGATTGTCAGTCGCAAGCTGCAGCGCTCTCTATCGCACGATTGCGGGTCGGGGGAGGAAGTAAAGTATCACGTATTACAGGGATGTTAATGGAAAAGTAAAAAAGATCCTAACCCGCGTAATCGATATCTAAATCTGTTTAAAAAATGGTGGGAGTAGAGTAGGAACTTCTACTAATACTAGTTGGGTTTCAAGAAAAAGATCGATCGGTTGATTATCATTATATTACAATTTCATTTAAAAAATCGGCTAAGTGTGAGCCACCCACGCACCGAAGGTTCCGTATAAATTTTCACTTATGCCATCTTAACTGGCCTGGTTAAGTTTGCACCTGGTGCGTATGGCGCCGTATACAAATGAGATGAAAACTTAATATAACCAGGTGGATTTGAAAAGGACTATATTTTTTATGATTATATTACAAATGTATAGTTTCAGGGTGAATTTCAACAAGCTCGAAATTTACCTAATTTTGGTGGCTTTTTTTATTTTTAATGTTAGTGTCAAAATTATTATACATATATATATATATATCAATAATACGAATAAAGTCATAACCAATATTGTGTAGTAATGGCCCTTTGTTATACATAATAGTTATAAAGGTATTATGATTTTAGTAATTTGCCTGCCACCAAAATTGCTTGAACCCACAAATATTAGATTTTTTGGCCACCAAAATTGTACATCTACACCAAAATTAGTTACTTGTGCTAAAAATTAATATTTGTCAATGAAATTGCCTACTAGAAATGAAAAGAAAGTAAATGTTTTATAAATCATTTTAGTTTTACCAAAATATCTATGAAAATACAATCACTAACTCGTTTGTAACAACAATATATTTTTTTCTTTTCGAGGACTTCTTCTCGTGACAGTAATAATTTAGATTAATTGTTTGCATGTAATGTATCTAAACACTTTATTGTACACAATAACAAGAAATACATTGCAAAAAAATAAGCATGTACAAAAGCGAACCTATCCCCCTAAGGGATTTCTTCCAATTAACCTTCAAGTAAATGAGTGTTAAACACAAGTAAATGGTAGACAAACCAAGCAACATGTACAATACGATAACTTTACAATAGTACAAATGAAAATGCAAAAACCAAATGAGAGAGAGATAGGCAAACAGTCAATGTAATACATATTACGTAATATCTATATAAATACATATAACATAAATATAATCATAATTATAACCAAAACAGCAACCTAATCAAGTAATCATTCGTTCGACAGCCACAATTTCTGTAACTTCCCCTTGAGTGATGCTACGAACTGCGTCTACCTTAGGGCGGGAGACAATTTATTCCATAATTTCACGGCGCTCACATAAAAAAACACATCGTAAACATGAGATTTATGCAGTGGGATAGATAGATCCAGATTCGCACTTGACCGCAGGCGATGGCCACTGTCATCCGCCATGTAAAAGAACTTCTCTGCAAGGTAAGGATGAGAAGAAGGAATGAAAAGGACATTATACAAAAGACAAAGAACAGTAGTATCTGCGCTGACGGATTGGGAGCCATTTAAGTTGAGCGCGGTATTGAGACTTTGAGACACATGATCAAACTCGTGGAGACCAAAGCAAAAGAGAGCGGGCAAGCATGATCTTCGTATGAAGAGGAAGGAAATTCTGCAGACACCTCAATGAATGAAGGGACGTGAAAAGTTTCCTACTGATCTCAGAAATAAGAGGTGCCTATGACAAAGTTTGATCCACGGTAATGCCAAATTTGTTTACAGTAGAAGAGCAAGGTATAGGCATACCATCAAAGAAAGCTTGGAAATAAAATGTGGGTTTCCAACGACAATAGCCTGTGACTTCTTAGCATTCTTCATCAAACCAAAGGATCAAGCCCAAGCACGGATTGATTCTAGGTCTGAATTGATTTGCGAAACCAAGGAGCCAAAATCCTCAATGCTGGTCGCCGCATAAAGCTGCAAATCGTCTGCACAGAGATGGAACGAGGAGGAGAGTGACTTGGTGATTCTGATGGAGAGAGTATGCCCCCTTGAGGGACACCAGCAGACGGTTCACACCAGCTAGAAAATCGGTCATCAACTCGAACCCGCTGTTCCCTCCCAAAGAGGTAATCACGAAACCAGAACAGTGAAGTTGAATATATATTTAAAGTACTAAGTAAACTGAGAAGTATATCAAAATCAACAGTGTTAAAAGCACTACTAAAATCAAGAAGCACCAATATAGTCACTTTTCTATATTCTATATTAAGACGAATGTCGTCGGTGATCTTAACCAAAGCGGTGGTCGTGCTAAAGAATTAACCAAGTTAAGTCTATTTAGATGTGATGAGAGACGTCGATTTACAAAGGATTCAATGATTTTAGATAAGACGGGAAGAATGGACATAGGACGATACTGCGAAAAGTACGACGGATTAGGGGTTTTAGGGAGAGGAATCACATGGGCGCATTTCCAAACTGTAGGAAACGTGCCAGAGGAGAAAGAAAAAATAGTAATATAGGAAAGGATAGGAGCTATAAAATCCGCTACCAGCATAATATCTAAGCTAAGATTACCCTCACCGACAGCTTGTAATATTAGAATATTTTGTTTATTCTTGACTTCAAATACATTCACCGAGTCAAAAGTTTTGGAAATGCGAAAAAGACGATAAAAAATGTGAAATGATATATAAAATTAACAATTCTGGTGGCATCAAGCAATTTTGGTGACTTTCAAATTACCAAAAAAACCACCAAAATTAGAAACAGAGATTAAAAAAATATTTTAAAAATATCCGTATTATTTACTTCCAATTTAACTTTATATTTTAAAAAGGAAAACTTTCACACGTCTTGCACACAATTCCCTCACAGTCAATTATTGCTAACGCACTAGAAACATATACCACAAACATTGTGTCAAAAAGTATTCCTAGTTAACTACGGAACCCTAGAAAGACATAGTAACTCCGATATCATGTAAACATTATAAGTAAGTACTTATAATAATTATGTACTTTCGTACACAATAACAAAGTCAAATAAAAAATGTTTTGTTTCGTAAATATCAGTAACTCATTATATAAATAAGTACCTTTGAAATACCTAAATAATATTACAATAAAAAATGTCAGTCATTTACATCCTACCGGTACATCGGGAACAAACTGATTTATCAAAAAATAATTTAGCTTGTAGGTACAGTATACTCGTTACTAATAATTACATAAATAAATAAAATACTTCTTTATAATATCGGAATTTCAGTCACACCACAACAATTCACTATCCGTAGGTACGCAAGAAAACAAAACAGTCCACCTTTATTTATCGCAATTGCTTGTCAATCCGATCGTCAAACTAGCCTAGCAGCAGGTAACAGCGCTGTCTGTACATTGCTTCGATGTGTGCGTGAGGCGATTTGTATGTGTTGTGCGCGATGCCGGGGGGAGTGACCGCTCGAGCGACAGCATGCGTTTTCGTAAATACCTATTTCGTTAGGATCGCGAAGCTATACTGTAGTCTTAATGATTCGGACAGGATTCGAACCAGCGTTTCCAAAGGCTTTACGGGCAAACACGGGCGTCCTCCCAATTGGACCACCGAATCAGATGTCAGAGCCATTGAATTTTCCAACCAGTTGCTTCGACATGCCTTAGGGTGGCATCGTAGCGCCATCTACCGTAAACGTTACTGCTTTAATAAAAATAAGTTGTGAAAAGTTTCTGGATTTAAAAAGAAATTTTATAAAATAAATTCATTCCAAAAATAACACGGTTGTACTTGTATTTGTATTTACATTCTTCACTGCAGCTGCTCCCCGTATTTAGCGTATTTGTTCTCTGTTGAGTACGAAGCGGCCGGCGCCAAGCGGAGCACACGGCGCGATAATGCGGTAATGTGCGACTTCTCTGCGACGAACTATACAAATGGGTTTACGACTATACGTCGCGGGAGTTAAGGAAACCCGGTATTTCTGAAACGTCTAGACTATATTCGACATTACCAATGTCATATGTCCATGCTCTGGCTACTATGTGTCTATTTCAGCTATTTTATATATTGATAGCAGTCTTTCTGTTCTTTTGTAGGATTTAGAACATCTTACTTAGCTTTTGCTAATAAGCCGTATCTCTGGCCTACTTGTTACAATGTTACTTGGATAACAAATTCAATATAACTGCAAGTACGAGATACTTACTAACCTTCTATACATGTCATCATCATTCCCTTGCCCTTATCTCATTTAATTGAGGTCGGCGCAGCATGTTTTCTTCCTTCATTCTCCCCTATCTATTCTCGTCATCTTGTCATTTACTTCCTTCTTATTCATATCATCTTTCACACAATCAATCTTTTCTTTGATCTTCCTCTTCTATATCCGTCCACATTCATGCTTCACGCTTTTCTGGTTACGTGGCTTTTCTCTCTTCGCATCACGTGCCCATACCATAATAGTCGCGGTTACCTTACAGCTTCTATAATTGTTGCTACTTTCAGACCTCCTCTTACATACTCATATATGAATTACTAGGTATCGCGAATCAAATGGCCGTTAACTCAAATAAATAGACCTTATCAAAACCTTCAAACGAAAAATCACCAACCAATTAGCATATCATAAAAGGAAGGACTTTAAAAGTCGAACCCGATAAGTCGTCAAGCTGGAACTCAAAGTGGAAGTTTTAAAACCTCGAATGGCGGAGTTGCAAGCATTCGATAAACACGTATTAACTTTTTGCCCCGTCAGCGCCGTGTCGGAGTTTTACGAGAAAAGTACGGCTCAAGAGACTAGTTTCACATTCCATTTACTTATAGATTTTGGTAACTATGGTAAGTTTTTTGTGGCAACGTTGTCAGTCTTGCTTTCCTTTGTTGTTCCTCTAGCTGACTTGACGTGTGTTTGACATGCGAATAAGAACGCTCTCCAACTTTGATCGGGCTTAACATAAACATCAACGGTTGTTAGCCATAATTATTAAGTCTTCAATGTCTTAATGTAACGTTAGCCCAGGTAAAATCGTTACTCCGAACTCTGTTAATTCATTGACTTTCATGGACAAGCAACGGACAGCAACTGTTTGTATGCTGTAAAACTGTTTGTAGTTTAGTTATTTTAAGACAATCCTGAAAAGTTATAACTATTTGTGAGTATAAAATAAGTGTGACTAAAGTGTGACAAAGATTACGCCGTTATTTTTATGGTCATTGCTCGCTGTGAATAAAACACCAACCACCGTTTTACTAAAGATCTAACGTCTATTACTCTCGAAAACCTCGACTTCATTGAAATATTACGCTAAAACTTCACAGCATAGCTTGATAGTAATTTATTGGCTGCAATTTGTTTTCACACTATTGGGATTGGGCCAGATCTAGATGGGTATAAATTTTTATGACCTCATCCATCATTGAAAATATACACACCACGTAGTTATACACACAATAACTTAAACACTGCCAATTTTATTTGTATTTTAGACAGAGAGGGACGAAAATCAAGAGAAATTGTCTTTCCCTGGAAAGATCAAATCCGCGCCACCACCGACAATTTTTTTTTGATCTTTGGCTGCCTGTATGTCATCGTGGAAATTTTTGTCGGTGGTGGAAAAATATATATCTGATAAATGGAAAACTCAATGTTCCCAATTATCTGACATATAGAGGTCACATAATGTAGAGGTAATGATTAACAGAAATGCAGAAACCAATACTAGGCGGACAATTTGGTTGAACATGAACAGTCTAACGGAGACCAAGATCAAAGAAAGTAGCCTACTGTCCTCGACTGACTGCGCGCTTGTCATAGTTCAGAAATAACAAAACAGCCAAGTTTGCCCGCAACTCGTCCGGAAATGACAAAGTTTGGGAATGAGCCGCTCACTACGCGATTTATGTGTGAACACTTTACTCAACAACCGTTTTAAATCCACTGTTTATATCCAAACTCTCGGAGTTACCTTTTTGCGAAATATCGTTTTGTCGAATACATAACAGCATATGGGTTAAGTTTCAAACATTGTAATATATTTCAATCGAGAAGGATACGAAGTTTTATATTCGTACAGTTTGGTCGTCAGTAAGTTACTGTCATTATTATTATGGTTGACTGGTAGAGAATGCCATTTGGCATTAAGTCCACCATTTGTACTGACTTTTATTTGTGCAATAAAGTTTAAATAAATAAATAAATTATTTTTACAGCACTCAAAAATTTGAGATGATGATCATATCAAAAGCCAGCATCAAAAGTAGCTGTCAATTTTACTATAAAAAAATAATTGGTATAAAAGCTACTTAATAAGCGATACATGAAAGTAAAATAGTCAGAAACGTATTAATAAATAATTATAGTCAAAGTAGCTCTGCTCTTTAGGTCCTCGGAAAACCAGCCCGCCTTAACCTGCAACCTAGTACCTCGGTCTTTGAATTTACTTTCACCCATTCCCCAAAATAAGACACGGTCTGTGTTCTAATTTAAGTAAAAAAATACACAGGGAATTACCTACATAAAACCAAATGGTAAATCAGGAGAATATTACGAACCTCCAACGTAACCGTTTCACACCAATTTCGTTTCAAATCAACATAAAAATAACGTCACCCTCCAATTTCATCATAAAAATTACGTTCAAATCTCATAGAAATCAAACGCAAGGCAGTCTTTTATTAGCTGATGAATCGCGGTATATGCAATGCTCCCCGGCTGCGGGAGCGGCGATGGTGGAACTGAAAGCGCCTAAAATCGCGAGGCGAGGATCCAATTGGAGCGTAGGTTGCAATAATGGCTAATTTCAGCTTTAACTCATGGGCACAGTGCTCAAGAAAAAACAGTAGGTATGCAACAGTAAGAAAACGATCATGGAACTTTCTTCTGTTTGAATTAAAAGGCTCGGGATTCTACTTAATGTGGCCCGTTACTAGTCATATCCACATAACTTGGGGGTCAATGGCGTCCGTGCAGCCAAAGTTGGACATGCATCGTCACTCGTGTTACCACCACCACCAAACCACTAAAAGTCAATCAAAATACTGTGGTTTTATCTACAGCAATGCACTAGTGTTCTATAAATTGTGTTGTATAACGCTTACGTACGTAGCAAGTTAGAGTACAATTCTTTAATATGGGACCCTGTTGAGGAATCCTATAAACTGTTACTAGAAAGAGTCCAGCGAAAATTTGCCCGTTACTTTTACAAAAAGCAATATGGATACTATCCTTTTCTGTATCCATCGCTTTTTGTCACCGGTATGGTTGGGCTTAATACTCTAACTTGTAGGCGGAAACTGTATCTCGCCGTCCATTACTGTCTTCTGCTCAGGGGGCAAATCGATAATCCAGTGGCATTGGAAGGCATCAGACTGTTCGTCCCCGAGCAGTACGTGCGCGCGGGGCGCCGCCGTCGCCCGCTGTTCGCTGCGCCGGCGGCGGCGACGGCGACGCACACGCGGCGCGCCGGCAACGCGCCCGGTGCGCGTGCGCCCTTACTGCTCAACCAACTCGTCTTGGAACAAGACGCCGACGTGTTTGCAGAGAGCTGGCACGCGTTGTTGACTAAAATAAGTGATTTGTGCTTTAAGTTTAATTAGAATGGTATTTTTTATGTTTAGTTTTAAGTTTTGCATTGTAAACGCTTTGGTTACATACTGTTAGTTTACAATTGTAGTTTTATAAATAAATAAAAATAAAATAAAAATAAATAAAAACTTGCCTGTTTTACACAACAGTCAATAATAGCACTTTTGCTAGGTGTAATAAAGACGTGAAGAAGACACTTAAGGACTCTTCTTAAGGCATTCTGCAAATACCCGCAGCCTGTGGGCCAGCTGTACTCAACGAGCTTACAATGCACTACGGATATAACAACGTTTTCAGGATACTAATGGGACCGCCACGACACTATTTCCGGAACATCCGGAATGTTTGCGGAGGTGCACATGGGCGACTTTTTCACGATTTTACGCAAAAAATCGACGTCCCTTATATGCGGAGACAGTGGAAGTGGCAATAGTATTCTGAGAACGTTGGCAGGTAAGTTAGGTGCATCATTGTTCAAGCACTGGCACAGCCAAAATTCGGCAGTGACAGATAATGATAAATGGTGTATCTGGAATACCTATAATTAGAATTAAAATTTTAAGTAGGTATACAGTATACCTACTTAAAATAACGTTTTTTTTTCTTATTGTTTCTGTTTTTATTTTCAATTATATGTATTTTTTTAAGTTCTCACTGTACTTTACTAACAATCTATGAATCAAATGTAATATATATATTTTTGTATTTTGTTAACTAACATGCAATCCGTCTGTATGTGACCATAAGCAGTTGTTTTTTTTTTTATTTATTAAGAAACAAACAGTCTTAAAATAATATAACATTGGTGTTGTCATAGGACTATAAATCACCTTAATTGTAGACCTATAGTTTCATACATGGTATTATAGTGTTGAAAATTTTACATTACACTGACCAAAAGTTGTTTTGTTATTACATGAGAAATCTAAATAGGGTCATGAAATTCTCTAATACGCTAGTTGAATCAAATCAATCGTGCTGTCATAGAAATTCCAGTGAAAGTAATTTCAAGCTTTCCATTTGATTATCATACTACATCTAAGCGGTTTCCTGCGGCGGGATCGGGTTTACAGTTTGATTGGAATCGAGTTATGCAATCCGGCAAACAGGGCTAAGCGAATAGAACGGGTCCTCGGGGCATGGGTTAACCCGTTCGGTAGAGCTCTCTGTGAGCTTAATGGAATTCATGTTCGTGTTTTGTAGTGGAAGAAAAATTTACTCATAGAGGATCAGCCAGAAGAATCGATGAAGCGTCTACCAAGCAGCTATTACAGAACTTGGGTGTAACGACTTCTTCACTCTGTATCATAATTGTCCTCAACAGCTGAAAATCTGCCGGATATAGATCTTGCGCCGCGTTCAGCGGAGCCCGGCAATCTTCACCAGATCATAAGTCCACCATGTGGGGCACGTACCGACGTTACGTCTTCCGGAACTCGAATGTATCATGATTTTTGGCGTATTTTCCGTAATCGTGATTGGTCTAATCGTTGCCTTAAGCGATGTTACAGAGTTATATTACACCTCGTAGCAGGGCAATATCAGGATACGACAAACCTTAATCCACAAGTGTGTATCAAGTGATTTAATGCCAAAAAGGGGATTTTTTTTAGTTATGTTTTATTTGAAATGTGTCACTAGTCGGGAAATGTTTTTCACTGATAATCCTGTGTTTTTTCTTTTTGATAGATAGATAAAAACTTTATTTCATCACCGACACCAACAGTAACATTAAGAGGAGACTTATAAGCTAAACATTTTTATAATTAGCAAAGAGAAAACAAACATTAAAGATAATAGCACTTAAAACTAAGTACATAGGTACATTTATTTTGTAACAACTAAAATCGAGAATTTGTGTGGTATGAAACAGGCGCTGACTCAGCATAATACTGCGAAGAACGCAGCGCTGATCTTCCGTCAGTAACCTTTCTTAAAAAAACGGATGCCGGAACCGGACAAACAGTGCAGCACTGTCACAGTCTTAATCTTAATAAATGAAAAAATAAAATAATTTATATTATATACAGTGTGTTAAAGTGTGTACCCATCATTCTTGCTGAAGGTTTAAAACGTATACGACGTAAAAAATGATAATTTGTAATAAACTATGTGCTATGTAAGTAGGTACAGGTTGTGTGCGTGTTTTGGTGTGTACATCTGTGTATGGTAATGGTTAAACTTGGATTTTTTTATTTTTATTATTAGGTAGATAAGTTTATGAATATGAAATTGCATAGCATAAAGAGAAATAGGAGTTTAGGTATTATCTAGTTGAATTTTAAGAAGATGTGACCGGAATTTTGATTTAAAACTAGCTTTCGATTTCAGACCCCGAATCGGTGGTGGTATATTATTCCAACACTTAGTAGCACAATACCTAAAACTCCCTCTGAAAGCGGCCGTGCGGTGTTTTGGAGCTTGCAGTACCAGAGTACGCGGTACTCTGACCGAATGACAATTTCTGTTACTAGCAAAAACCAGTTTTTTATATAGGTAGCTAGGAGATTGTGTTTTTATGATGTCAAAAAGAAGGCACGCTAACATAAGTTGTTGGCGAGGTAACATTTTAAGACACTAGGCATTATTTAGAAAGGGAGTGATATGAGTACGCGGAGGAATTTTATAACAAAATCTGGCACAAGCGTTCTGAACCCTTTGTATCTGGCGCTGAGATCGAGCCAACAAACAGGGGCCATAAGCAGTAATGCAATAGTTTAACTTTGACAAAATTAGAGCTTCGCAAAGTCTCACCCTGACTTCAACACTTAGAAAATCACGGATATTGTATAAAACTTTGAGACGGTACATACAGCTTCGTACCGTTTCAGCTACGTGGCTCTCAAAACGTAAATTACTGTCCATCAGCAGACCCAGGTTACGTGCCTCGATAACACGATCTATTTTCACGTTATTCATTTCAATAATGGGATTATTGGCTATTATTTTATTTGTCTGGCTCAGAGATCCAAGAACCATGTACTTTGATTTTATGGGATTTAGTACCAGACAATTTTCAGAGGCCCAATCCGAAATGCGTTTCAGGTCAGAAGTTATTTTGGAAACTGCAGAGGCTGTCTCGTTGGGGTGAAAAGAGAAGTAAATTTGGAGGTCATCGGCATATAGATGGTATTTACAATGTCTGATACAGGATTTAATAATGTCGGCACTATAAAGAATGAATAACAGAGGGCCCAGGATGGAACCTTGCGGTACTCCCCTTGTCACAGTGATTGTATCAGATGACACAGAACTCCCGTCACTCTGGGTTATTTTGACTAATTGCTGACGATCAGTAAAATAACTCTCGAACCATTTTATTGTGTTTTTCTGGAAACCGTAATAACTTAATTTTGCCAGAAGAAGTGGGACGTTAATGCAATCGAACGCCCTCGAAAAATCGAGCAGTACAAGGAGCGTGCCCTGACCCTGATCTTGAGCAGCTAGAACTTCATCAACGACATCCTGAATAGCTGTACCAGTGCCTCGCTTTTTTCTAAAACCCGACTGCATCTCCGGTAAAATATCATTATCTTCTAAATATTTAATTACTTGGTCGTAAACTACTTTTTCTAAAATTTCTGACAGGTACGGTAAAATACTAATAGGTCGAAAGTCCTTCAGATTAATGGGATCGTCTGTTTTCGGAATTGGACGAACAATAGCGGTTTTCCATAGTGAGGGAACGGTAGAAGTACTAATTGATGTATTTACTAAATCCACTATGACAGCCAAAGTACTCCCATGTACATGGGAGGGTCATTAATACCATATCGAAATTAACACCATCATGACCCATAGCATTGGATTTTGTTCGAAGTAATATTTTAGTAATGATGTTTTCATTTACCGTTGAAAGCTGAAAGGTTGAATCACTATGAACATTATTTTGAAAATGGGATAAAGTCTCAATAGTTATTTCGTTACTACCTGGAAGATCTAAAAATGTTTTATTCATAGCTGCTGGATCAACAAACTGTTTAGGTATCTCGGGTTCATTTTTAAAGTTCGGAAGAATGTTTTGTTTTAAATTTTTCCACAAAAGTTTAGGGTGATTTAAGTGTAAATTTATATTTTGGCTGAAATAAGCTTTTTGTTCATAATATATCCCAGTATTTACTAAATGTTTGAGGTTTTTATAATTTACTTTATCAGATTCAGACTTAGTATTGCGGAATTTTTTTTGAGCATCATTACGCAAAGTCATCATAAAACGAATATTTGGAGTTAGCCATGGCTTCGAAAATTGTTTTATCACGTGTTTACTAAGAGGAGCGTGGGAATCAAATAATTGTAAAACGTTGTGATTAAAAAAAATCAGTTTATCTTCCACATTTTGCATTGTACGCATATGTTCCCAATTTATCATAAGTACATCTTTGTTAAAACTACTAATATCAACCGTTTTTAAAGAGCAATAGATTATGGTTTTAGGTTTTAATTCGGGATTTTTTATATTTAATTCGACATAGACCATAGCATGGGCACCCAGAGCCGCAACATGGTCGACCTCTGAACTATAGACATTAGCATCAGAATCAGAACATATAAGGTCAATTAGAGTAGAACTTTTACCCATAAAATGAGTGGCCCCCTTTATATGATTTTTTAAATTATTTATATACAAAAACTTCAGTAAATGCTTAGACTTGACATCTTTCATATCCAACAGGTCGACATTAAAATCTCCGCTAAGTATAATTCGATCGTATTTCGAAAAGGTTGCTATAGTGTCACTTAAGGCGTCAAAAAATAATTCGATGTCGAGCCAGGGTGGACGGTAAGCTGTTCCAATCATTAAGCAAAGTGAATTTATTCGGATTTTAATCCAAATTTGTTCAACATTAGGGAAGGAAGGATGACTACATATTTGAGCACTTAAGCCGCTTTTTATATACAAACCTACACCACCGCCGCCTTTGCGTGTCCCGAGCGTGCGCGGGACGTGCCGCAGCCGGTAGCCGGGCACGACGGGCGCGCGCGCCGTCTGCCCAGTTTTTAGCCAGGTTTCGTTAACTGCCATTACACTAGGTTGGTGACGCTCCACGGCTGCTATAAACTCGTTGTGTTTACGCGCATTACACAAGGACCCTGCATTGAATAGACCAAATTTAAAACGTTTCGGTTTCATTTTACATAATATTTGAATGGTGGTATACGAGTATTATAAAAACTTAAGTAAAATACATATGAGTTACATAGACAATCCTTGTGTAATGAATGCAATAAATATTGTAAAACTTCAGGTTGTGTATTAAAAAATCGATAAATTGTATACAGATCATTATTTATTATTATACATATAATATATGTAATTGTACATATTAGAGTACACACCAGCTTAGCATGAGTTATAAATATAATTAAATTAAGACATTCTGTAGGAGTGTGTTCACACTTGTGTATTATGGTTATGAATGTAAAAATGGTTGTATGTAGTATTTGTAAGAGTAGTAGCAAAAATATAATAATATATGGAAGCGTTACAAGATTCTCAATATTCTTATTTTTTGTATATTTCGAATGCACACAGACAAACTGTGATAGTGATAGGACATATGGGTATATAATAATAATAATAATAATAATAATAAAGAAAGTCAGACAATATTACATTCAACACTAACCAGAAGATATTTTACCGAAAACTAAATTCTGAAAACATAACAGTGACGCAACAACCAGATGTAACTGAGATCCAACAATACTGGGAAAATATATGGTCAAAACCAGCTCAACATAATAGACATACTGCATGGACTGAAATTGAAGAACAAGAAATGAACTCAATAGAACCTATGTCACAAATAATAATCAGTAAAGACGATGTCACCCTAGCAATAAATAAAACTCTTAATTGAAAGGCACCTGGACCTGACACAATACAAAACTACTGGATCAAATATTTAACCGCAACTCATACACGCATAGCAAACGAACTAAATCACCTTATACACAACCCACACGACACTCCCGCATTTCTTACCCAAGGTATTACGTACTTAAAACCGAAAGATAACGACACAACAAACCCATCCAAATACAGACCCATAACCTGCCTCCCAACTATGTACAAATTACTGACATCCATTATCACACATAAAATCAACGCACACATTACATCCAACGCAATAATAGCAGAAGAACAAAAAGGTTGCAGTAAAGGCTCAATGGGGTGCAAAGAGCAGCTAATAATAGATGCAGAAATACACAACCAAGTAAGACAGAAACACAGAAACCTATACTTTTCATATATTGATTACCAGAAAGCCTTTGACAGTGTACCCCATTCCTGGCTTCTACACGTCCTAAAAATTTACAAAATTGACAATAGTTTAATAAAATTTCTACAACACGCAATGACCAAATGGACAACAAAACTTAACCTAAGGACTAACACAACAACACTCAGTACATCACAGATCAAAATCGCACGCGGCATATTTCAAGGTGACTCACTTAGCCCTCTGTGGTTCTGTCTTGCTTTAAACCCTCTCTCTAGAATACTTAACAACACCGAATACGGATACGTCATAGACAGACAAAACAAAACCAAACTCACACACCTACTATACATGGACGACATTAAACTATATGCATCTAATAAACAAGAATTGGACCATCTATTAAAACTTACAGAAAAATTTAGTACAGATATTAAAATGACTTTTGGAACAAATAAATGTAAAATAAATAGCATCACCAAAGGACAACACAATAGAACAGATGATTTTACACTTGAATTACAAGGAGGAACTATAGATAGTATGGAGCCCAGAGAAACATACAAATACTTAGGATATCAGCAAAGTACATCTATAAATCATACAGATATAAAAAATACATTAAAAACTAAATACAAACACAGACTGAACCAAATATTCAAAACCCAGCTGTCTGCCAGAAATATAGTAAAAGCCGTCAACACATACGCTATCCCTGTCTTAACATACTCCTTTGGAATCATCAAGTGGTCCGACACAGAACTTAATGCCCTTAACATTACAACAAGAACAACATGCAATAAATATAACAACCATCACATACATTCCGCCATACAACGATTTACACTAAAACGAAAACTAGGGGGTCGTGGATTTATAGACATTAAAAACCTGCATTATTCCCAAATAAATAACCTGCGCACATATTCCATCCGAAAAGCTGATCAAAGTCCACTACATAAAGCAATAGTAACTCTACCACAATCTGGAACACCACTGCATCTAAACAATAACCAATATGATCCGACCTCTAAAATCCTGAAAGACGAGCATAAACTGGAAAACTGGAAGAACAAAGCATTACATGGCAAATACCCCCACCAACTGGAACAAGACTACGTAGACCAAACCGCTTCAACCACCTGGCTTACAAAAGGAAACCTATTTAGTGAAACAGAAGGGTTTTTCATAGCAATACAGGACCAAGTGATAAAAACACGTAACTACTCCAAATACATTCTGAAAGAACCGATAGAAACAGATAGATGCAGATTATGCCACCAATACACTGAATCCATAGACCATACAACCGGAGGCTGCAACGCACTAGCCAGCAAGGATTACACACACAGACACGACAATGTAGCCAAATACATCCACCAACAGCTCGCACTCAAACACGACCTGACAGAAACACACACACCCTACTACAAATACAAACCGAAACCTGTTTTAGAAAATAACAAAGTAAAACTGTACTGGGACCGAGACATCATCACTGACCGCACTATCCTCAGCAATAGACCTGATATCACACTTACCTTTAAACCCACAAAAACCACTTACCTGATAGATATCGCCGTCCCCAACACAAACAACCTAAAACAGAAACACGTTGAAAAAATCCAAAAATACATACCATTAGCCGACGAAATCAAACAGATGTGGCACCAAGAAACCGTTAAGATAGTACCCATAATTATATCCTCAACCGGTATCATACCTAAAACCCTACACACTGCCCTGAAAATAATAGATCTTCACCCAAAAACGTATATTCCACTACAAAAATCAATAGTACTGGACACTTGTTCGATAGTACGCCGGTTCCTTAACCCAACTTCACTCACACTGCTTAGTGTTCCGGAAACTACGACTATCCCCCGTACCCCACATACACAAACCACATTACAAACATCCCACAGAACACAGGCAGATATACACCAGATACAAAATATATAAAATCAACACCGTAAGCACACCACACCTATACACAAGGACCAGATTACTTGGTTAAACCCGTATCTGGCCCTATAAAAAACCCGACGTAAAGTCGAGATGGGAAAAAAATCCACAAACATAATAATAATAATAGGGTGACAGTTTGAGTCCTCTGTGGTTCTGCCTAGCCCTTAATCCGCTCAGCACTCTGCTGAAGGATTCGGGACTAGGTTGCCGGCTTCGAAGAGGAGGTGAGGTCATTTCTCATCTGCTGTACATGGATGATCTTAAGCTGTATGCACCAAAACGCCAGGATCTGGTGGAACTACTGGAAGTAACTGAAGCCTTCAGTAGCGCCATCAAAATGGAGTTTGGTGTAGACAAGTGTGCGGTCATGCATGTACAGCGGGGGAAAGTCGTAAATTCCGCGAACTTACAGCTTTCTGAGACAATGTCCCTCAGGTCTATCTCCGAAGTTGAAACCTACAAGTACCTTGGTATGTCACAGTCATTGGGTATTGCGGACGGAGACATTAGACAGGCGTTGAAGGAGCGTTTCTTTTGTCGTTTGACAAAAGTACTTAACAGTCTTTTGTCCGGTGGCAATAAGGCGCGCGCCTTCAACGCTTGGGTGATGCCTCTGCTCACTTACTCCTTTGGCATACTAAAGTGGACTCAGACTGAGCTGGACGCCCTGGATACGAGGGTCCGTCAGCTACTCACTACACACCGCATGAGGCACCCACGCTCGTCAGTTATGAGACTGTACATCCCGCGTAAGTGTGGAGGCCGTGGCTATTTAAACGCCAAGGACCTCCATAACCGCGAGGTGTGCAGTCTTAGGGAGTATTTCCTAAACAACGAGTGTGGGATTCATCGCGATGTAGTAGCAGTTGACAAAGGCCTCACCTCTCTCTCCTTAGCAAACGAGAACTGGCGCAGACCAAAGGTGCTTAGCACTGATGACCGCAGGGCTGTATGGAAGAGCAAGGAGCTACACGGGCGGTTCTACAAGGCCCTTACGGGGCCCGATGTAGATCTGCTCGCGTCGGTGAACTGGCTGCGCTTCGGGGATCTCTTCGGGGAAACCGAAGGTTTTGTCTGTGCAATTGCGGACGAAGTAATGATGACGAACAATTACCGGAGATATATCCTGAAGGACGGTACGGTCGACATTTGTCGGGCATGCCGCCGTCCCGGCGAGTCACTCAGGCATATAATCTCCGGTTGTTCTCATCTTGCTAACGGCGAGTACTTGCATAGACATAACCAAGTAGCCAGGATCATTCACCAGCAACTTGCTCTTCGATACGGTCTTGTGGGGTCTGAGGTGCCGTACTATAAGTACGCACCGATGCCAGTTCTCGAGAATGGTCGTGCCACGCTCTATTGGGATCGATCTATCATCACGGACAGGACTATTGTAGCCAATAAGCCTGATATCGTGTTGGTAGATCGATCCAAGCGCCAGGCAGTGCTCGTCGACATCACCATCCCACATGACGAGAACCTCGTGAAAGCCGAGAAGGACAAACTCAGCAAGTACCTTGACTTGGCTCACGAGGTGACCGCCATGTGGGATGTTGACTCGACGATCATTGTCCCGATAGTCGTTTCGGCGAACGGTCTTATAGCGAAGAGTCTCGACAAACATCTTAAGAGACTCTCGCTAGATGGCTGGATCAAGGGTCAGATACAGAAGGCGGTACTCCTGGACACGGCGCGCATTGTCAGGAGGTTCCTCTCTCTGCAGCCCTAACCGCCGGTAGCCTGGGCCCTGCCCCGTTGCCGGCGGCACCCTAGGTTAGGTTTTTTTTTATAATGTGTTTATATTTGTAATGTATTTTTTATATTTTACTTTTTATATAAATTTATTGTAAAAAATACCTATCCTAAGAAACAAGATTAAATGAGTGAATAATAATTTATTGATAAAACATAATGTACAGAGGTGACGGTTAAATTCTATACTTAAAAAACAAATAAATTCACAATTTACATAACCTGAACTAGGGTTGCCCCTGTGTTTCAGGCAATGGGAAAGCCTTTACATTATTTAATTTAAGTACATATTCATCTATCTTACAGTAATCTTATTGTAGCTTAACGACTAAAATTTACACTAAAGAACTAAATTCAACTAAACAAATATTTATTTCATGACAGCCAGTAAGTTCTCTGTATCTTCGTACGTCATAGTTTGTAGTGACTCACGAAGCGCTTTCTTACATTGAGCGAAGCTTAGTGGATATAGGTCCAATTTCGCATTTAATCTATTGTAAAGAAATGGACCCAGAAATATGAAAAATCTTGTAGAAAAAGCGTGTTTTGCTTGCATGTTATAGGAGCAAACAATATCTTTACGCCTCTTGTTTTTATATTCGGTGCTGTAAGGAGTTATGCAGTGCTGCCTTAATACTGTGCCGTGGATAAATAACTGACGAACTGTTAGTACTCTACATTCACTGTATATAAGGTTAGTAGGGTAGAGGTAAGGACGATTGGTATGGACCTTTAGGATTGCTCTTTGGGCTCTTTCTAATTTTAGAATTGTGGTTTTAGCCAAACCTCCCCATGACGTTATGCAATACGTTATTATTGATTGGCAAAGAGCAAAATAAACCGTCTTGAGGAGCTGCTCATCCGCAATTGACCGCAGTTTTTTGAAAACAAATATTAACTTACGGATTCTATTACACAGCGCTTCCACATGGAATTTAAACGAGAGGGTTTCGTCGATTAAAACTCCGAGATATTTAATTTTGTCGGTACGCGTTATGTCCGGGCAGCTGCATTTGACAGTTGAAATGTTATTACATATGTGGGCATAGAGCTTGCGGTAGGTTATGTCTACGCTAGGTTTACGCATGGAAAATCTTACATACTGAGTTTTATCTGGGTTAAGTGTTAGTAGGTGATGCCGTAACCAGGTGCTGACGCTATTAAAGCCTCGCTGTGCATATTCATGTGCGTCATCTGCTGATTTAGCGGAAAAAAGCAGTACAGTGTCATCAGCGTACGAGATTATTTTACCATTTCCTATTTTTAGATCACAAAGGTCGTTAATATAGATCAAGAATAGGGTGGAAGCGAGCACGCTTCCTTGTGGAATTCCGTAAGCGGTGTTTTTTAAGTCGGAGCTGATATTATTGTCTATCTTCACGCATTGGGTGCGTTATGTATTCTTTTAAAATCCAGATAACATACACTGTTACATTGAAAGTAGTGAAAGGCGCGAAGAAAGAACGATTTGTAACATTTTTACTATTATGAACAAATAATTCACATCGACTACGATTTTTCTGGGATCGTGGACACATTAAAAATACGATTTAAATCGCATTCTGCTCGTACCTGGTGTACACTAGATTTATCAGTTTCCCGAACAAGTACACGACCCTCATCAGTCCACGAGTACTTCCAATTATTCGTTTGACGCAAGTCTTTGGCTTTACCGAGAAGCATGCGATTCATCTTCGTGAGGCGTTCATTAACATAAAATGAGCTGGGTTCGTGGTCAGGAAGACCCATGTCGGCAGTGGAGGCGCCGCGGCGCACCCTGGAGCCCTTGATCAGCTGGTCGCGCAGCGCGCGGCGGGCCAGGCGCGCAACAAGCGGCCGCGGGCGCGTCGCCGCCTCGCTCCAGCGCCCGACCCTGCGAGCTGACACCACGTCGCGCTCCTCCAGGTCTACTCCTAATTTCCATTTTTCTTTACGTTACCTACCTTAGTAGTTCTCCTAGATAAAGCTGTGATCTTACTACGTGCGACGTTACCAAAGTTAAATCCCCCAAAGTTAATAATGACGTCTTTCCACTCTTGCCGAAAAATCGCGGCGCTCGGTAGATTGCTCGCGTGTTTTCCATTTGCATCCGGAATGAGGTGGCCGTGTTTTTGTTTGCTCAGTCGACAGATGTCACGGGCCCGGTGCGGCGGAGCGGAGGTGACGATAGTTTGTCGCATTAGCATTACATTCCTTCTAGCACTTTTCTCTTTCTGTTGGTGTTCGGTGGTATACCTGTTTCCAGTTCCAGATTTTGTAAATCCGTGCATTGTGTAGCCTACAGGGAAGGAATGACTGAAAATCGAACGGCATTCAACACTACCCCTGTGACATTGCACCAAAGATGCAATGTCACAGGAGCCTTTTTAGGTGTACTAAATTCTTAAGTCGTCGTTTAAGACATTGGAACTGTATATATGAACAGAAGAACATAGCAATGTGCACTTTTAGCCAATGCTGCAAGACATCTGTTCTACCTAACGTTGCAAAGTTCCAATAAGTTCAATAGGATTTCGTTCTTTACCTTACGCATCTGGTACAATACAATACAATACAAAATGCTTTATTGCACACCAAAAAAGTTTACAAATTGAATACAGGAACAATAATTTTAATAACGGTAGACAAACAGGTGGTCTTATATGGTCTTGATGTAGTCCATCTATTTCTTCTTCAAGTTTGCGTAATAAAAAAACTAAAGAATTTATCTGCTCCGTCGTATTTCTCCCTGTGGCCAACATGTCCGCTGTGGTCGCGCTATTAATGAAGTGCACCGCTGTTAGCTTTAGAAGAACGCTTCAATTACACACCTGTGAGCGCCATCTATCGTACACGCGATACAAACGCATGCTATTATAAAATAGTTTCATTTGATGAAGTATCACAGTTAATGTTGTATCCTTTCATCCTTTCTACTAGATCATTATCTGTTGCGTGTGGGAAATGTGTTAGAGATCGTTTTCGCTTAATAAAAGTTAGAGAATATAACACTTTATACTCTCGCGGTTTGAACACATAATTAAAACTTATTAAATCAAAATATCGCGATAGACCCGGTTCAATAAGTTTTAATTAAGTTAGGGAATGTTCACGAGAAAAGCACAACTCTCGATAAAGCAAAAAAGCAGGGGTATAACGTATCATGCATGATGTCGACGAGACAGATAACACAAGACAACGTAATCAGTGATAATGAGAATAACAAGTTTCTGAAATAGCGACTCTTTCCACGACAAAAGATCTCATTAATTTGTGAAAAGATCGTGTAGGACAAACCAAAATGAAAGCTTTCTACAAATTCTTCTCTAAGTTTCCGGAAATTACGAAGGAATTTCTCGACTTATTTGGACACTCTTCGCACCTTCCGCATCTCAAAAGAATCAAATCAAGATACAAAACAGACCAGTGCTCCTGTTGCAAGTCTTGGAAGCCGCTGGATTGTTCTCGTGGTCCAACAGTGGGTATTTCAGATATCAAAACCCTATTCCACTTAAAAATAAATCACCAGGCGGTAACAATGGGACAAAAGCTAATATAGTAACAGTTTAATAAGCTGACATCGTAAAGCAATTATCCATGTAAGTATTTTATCTATAAATTGATCGAAATACCTACAGGACGTAAACTATTACTTAGGACTTAAAAAGTATAACAACATATTTCTATCATTTAAACACTAAAATACAAAGGTATTACAAAATACAACGATAACGCTTTTTTACTGACCTTAGATAATCCTGTCCTTATCGCTAACCAGGAGAACGCCGATAGTGAGAGAGGAACCGAGGCATCCTAGTTTTGGATTTTAAGAGTTAGAACCAAACATTCGTGCGGAATTACAGAGACCACAACCGTTTCCCGGCTTAAGGGGTTACAGACGATGATCAGAGCGTTCACGTAGAATTGAAATAAGTAATTCAATTTTATAAAAAAAAATTCATGAACTTACATTTACTTATTGCCAGAGATCAGTCAGATTTTCGTTATTGCGCAAAACGATGAACCTGAAAATATCCAGATAATCTAGTACATAGCTACAGTATTCATTTGAGCTAGCCGCGTGAATAAGTTACTATCCTCAATTATTTTGTATTACTAGTGAGACCGTTTAGGTAGCAAACCTAGTGTGCAAACTTAACTGTGCTTTTGTTTAAGTTTGCACACTAGGGTTGGTACCCGTAAAACTTTAGACAAACCACGAGCGGTAATTCGTAAAGCCCCAGTGTGCATATTTATGGCCGACACCTTCTGTTTAGCCCACAAACTCCTGCTATCTGTGACATTCACGAATTCACCGCTCTAGGTAATGTACTGTTTGCTACCGATGACTATGCTCCGTGGAAATGGAAGATTTTGTAAAAAATATGCGTTATTGTACACCAGAATTTTACTGTAATAAAATAAGAAGCAGGGGTAACCAACGAATGGTCGCTAAATGATCTTCTTCAGAACAGCATTTGGATCGATTTGGTTTAATAGAACTATACTTAGACTTCAAACATCTAAAATCGCAGCGGAACTCGTGTGGCGACCCCACGCCTTCGTTTTATTCCTCGTTCGGCCCGTATCGCAGTATTTGGTTGCCAGTACGTTTTATTCTGCTCTTGAATTCTTAACGGTCCGTTGTCAGACCGTTTGGCCCGCACTCCTAGATTCCACAATCGAAAAAACGATCGTACCGGCCCGTTCACTCTATTGTCTGGTTAGAGGTGTTGGAAAAAGATAAAGCGATAAATATTTCGGTTTGCCAACGTTGAGTTGAGGATACTGCGCCAAGACTAAAGTAGGAAGTAAGCGGTAGTAAATAGTTATATCTAGTTATACGTATTAAAGAAAGCATTTGCTTTTGCAATGGTTTTCCACTTCTTACGGTTGAGAGCTTTGCAAGAGCACTCGCACACGGATGGTTTTAGCTATTTATAGATAGTATGCCTGTCTATTGGGTAGGAAACCTTCGGCCGCACCTTTTTTCTACTCGCCCCGGTACTATCAGTCGTCCGTTCCTTGATCATAGGCTCTTTTAAAATAAATACTAGTTCGGAATACAATCCAATGGATCCTCAGCATAAGTTTACAGCACTAAATTTCAAGAGCGTCAAGGTACTGTGAAGGTCGTACCTTCACTATCGGTGCCTGGCCACTGATTTAAGAAGTAAAGTTGTTTTATATTTAGAATAAGACGTGTGACATCCGTCAAAGAAATAAAATGTAGTAGTTAGTTATCGTCTGGCCTCTGGGCAATAAACATACAAGAAGTACCTATGCTCTACTTATTCCTCCACTGAAGCTATCCCCCGGCAGTCGCCACACTTGGTGGAGTCTGCGAAATTTTTAACTAGAGTCACGCTTGTATTGAAAGTTTCCCCGCTCCCAATTAATTTTGTCCACAGATTCTTGGGCATCTGTTACAATTACATACAGAAAGCATACGGTTTGCATAGAAGCCGTACAGGAGCGGAACGCACTGTCTATATGCGCACGAAGCGCAACGAAGTATAAGTGCACATTTGGCAATTGCGAATTGCCATCATCAGTGTGGTATTGTATGTCATGACGGCACTGCCGTAACGGAGCGAGTTCGACAGACGGGTGAAGTTGACGAATCATTGAATCACCCATTATCATTTTTCATCCCGTGCGATTTTAATCTGTTTGTGCATTTGATTTGTTTGAATTCCATACGAAAATGGAGACGAGTACTTTTAATGGCTTTTCCGACGTTGGAGATTTTTAATTAATGGCCCAAGTGAGAAAATACGAATAAAATAATCACAAATGGCTGTTGCGGTTTAATTGTTCGGGACCCGCATTACAGAATAGTATCAGACATCGTTTTAGGATGTTATTTTAAAGTTAAACAACGAATTCCCGTCGAGCCAAGAAATCATGTACAAGGATGTTATCATCGACGGCAAAAGTCGCAAGAATCATCATTAATTCGTTTCTATACGCTTGAAGCACACGTTGTTGACATCAGACAAGCAATTGTCAGTGAAAATATGCAATTTTACCAGTGAGAAACATTCAGTTTCAGTGTTGTCAAATGATGTAACAAATGTTCTTAAAGAGTGGAAGCCTACAAGTTCACCCATTATCACTAATTATACAATATGTTGCTAGTAAAATTTTATTTGATTAATATGTGCTGTGCCGGACCAAGTGCTCGTCAAGAAGATGCAACATCGGGAACAGCAAGCCTGTACGAGGATGGCCGATCAAGCGCCGACGAACGCCATGGACACCGTGAACGCTGTCCAAGACGCAACGCTTCTATCAGGCAATAATGAACCATAATATATAATTTGTAGAATATGTGTTTATTAGGATGTAAATAATTGTCTCATAATAATTATTCTAGGTGCATGATAGTTCTAGATATTAGTAAGGTCCTACAAATAATCATCGTTGTGCATAAATTATTACCTTATAAGATAATCCACCGATTGTCTTCATTGAATTATGTGGTGCAAAGACTCACTCCTAATGGTCGTGCCAAGAATGTAATAATTCATGTTAACAGATTAAAGAGATTCTTTAATCGTTAATTCTAATTTATATAAAACAGTTCTATATTTCTAGGGTGTAAATAATAACACAATTATTTTTCAGCAATATTTAATCCAGGCAGACTGTACTTAGATGTTACAATAGGAAGTCCAATTTTTAATGTCTTGCACTATAAATTTATTGCACTTTGAATTTATTGCATTTTGAATTTATTGCACTTTCAATACCTTTACTTAAAATAATTTTAACTTATTACTTTCACAGAATTTCAATAATTTATTATTATATTTTGTTTCCAGCATTATCCAGCATCAGTATTATAATGATTTTTCTTTTGCATGTATTCTGCCGCGGAGATCAAGGCTGCTCCAGCATGCTGGGGTTTCAGCAGTTGGTCGCCAGGATGCTGTCCGCATCCCTCGACCACGCGGAGGCCAAGGCTGCTCCAGCAACCTGGGGTTTCAGCAGCTGGTCGCCTGGATGCTTCCTGCATCCCTCGACCAAGCGGAGGCAGGAGCCTTGGCGTCGAGCCAAGGACTTCACTGCACCAGGCCGAAGCGAAGATTTCATTTTTAGCTAGGATTTTATTTAATAAATAAAATTTATTTCATTTTAGCTAGGTGATAGGTAGGATTTTTAATAAAATTAACTTTCGTTTCGCGTTTCAATGATAGTTGATTTTTCGACAGTGACATAGCATTTTGACATGTCATTATGACGTGTGCTGCTATGGTCTATGGTCGTGAAATCAATTATAAGGTAACAGTTTTATTTCTATTGGTACAAATACTTGGAATAAATCAAAAATATTTATTCCAGGTATTTATTTAGGATTGGTACAGAATGCTGGGGCATATTTAATATATATGCGCCAGGATTCTAATATAAAGCTAGTGGTAGATGGGTATCACTATTTGTTAGTCCTGTATGGATGTTTGAAGCGAGTGTCATAGACAATGTTTTCAAGCATCTAATATAAGGGCAGTGATATACCGCGGTACAACTGTTTGGGGCATGCGACGTGTGTCATATGTCATACTCCAGGCAGTTAAGGTGCGAACATTCGAGACAATTTATTTAGGCCGGTTTTACTCCAGGCGATTAAATTGTTAAGATCTATCATTTTTGATATTGTATCGAATGGTCGATGTTTTAGTTTATTAAGTCGAATGACACTTGGGATAGTCAAGTTGGTGCCTTGCCTTTTTAGCAGGGTTTTTGTCAAGGCGAAGCCAGTGTCAGACAACATGTCAGATTACGTAACATGCCATAGGCTAGTGTCTGCTCATGTCCTGACCCTGGTTATCTCTTAGCAAGAGACCATCTGGGTATGAATGTATGGGTTTCCCTGCATAGGTAGGGACTTATGATGTGTTAGGCAGGAGTAGTTCTGTCTAGTATCTCTGTAGTAAGATGAATGTCCCCTGTCACCCCCGAGACGGCGGGAAATGTGAAGGTCGTACCTTCACTATCGGTGCCTGGCCACTGATTTAAGAAGTAAAGTTGTTTTATATTTAGAATAAGACGTGTGACATCCGTCAAAGAAATAAAATGTAGTAGTTAGTTATCGTCTGGCCTCTGGGCAATAAACATACAAGAAGTACCTATGCTCTACTTATTCCTCCACTGAAGCTATCTCCCGGCAGTCGCCACAGTACCTTCTGATACCTTCTCATGTCATGTCTCAAGCATTTAATTTCATTTCAATCTTTTTGCAGGTTTCTTTTCTTAAGGTTTCATCTCCGTAAAGAAGTACTTACAGGAAAGACGAGGCATTTCACAAAAACCTTTGTAGTATCAGTTATTCGTCTGGCTTTCTATATTTGTAATTTGAATTGGGATACCTGTAAATTAAGAACATTTATTTCCAATCGTGGTTATCTTCTGAAGTGCCGTAATGCGACTTAAAACGGTATTCACAGCAAATTTACAGAACAAATCTCGAAATTTTCCGAACGGAAGCTACTCCTTCTGCATCGGCCGTTTAGATTTTAAATCAAACGTAACCCGATGGAAATCCAATCAATGGCCAATAAGAAGCCGTATTTACATGAAGAATGAGCTCCGGGTTTCATGAAATTCAAACGCCATCGAATACATTAAGTGAAGAGCCAAAAGGCACCTGTGAGGAGCGCTGATTTATACGGCTTTCTAGTCTTTATAAACTTGCTGCTGGAACTGCGGTTCTCAAACCTTGAGAAACTGGGATACGCCACTTAGAGCCAGTAGAATCAATTACATCTAACGAACCGATAATTGAATAGCAGTTTACCCATAATGAAACTAGACAACCCATGGTCAAAGTCCTTAATTATAAAAGTTATATCTATGTTATCACACTAATATTATAACGGCGACAGTTTGTGAATGTGTTTTTATGTGTATGTTTGTTGCTTCTTCATGCTCAAACGGATGGATCAATTTGAATAAATTTTGGTATGAAGGTGGCTGACACCCTGAATTAATATATACGCTACTTTTGAGGCGGGTAACACCGCGTAGCGCAGCCAGTATTACTATATTGCCGGACTAGAACTGTCATTTCTTACCATAATCAGGTCCTACGAAATTTACCAAAGGCGATTGTTAAATGCTTGGCGAGAAACCTATGTACCTACACCTAGTAGCGAGATAGTGCTTTCCACTCAAGTGTATGCAAACGTGAAACTTAAATTAGCGGCATGACTTACGATTCTTTAATTCGGAGTATTTTTATATTCATACGTCGTTTTTTTCTTTCATCGTCTTTAATGTTGGGAGGACTAGGGCTGTAGAAGCTTCGTCAACTATTCGCGTCGCTTCGTGAACCGACGCCACAGTTTGCGAAGCGCTGAAGCCAGCCATTTCAGGAATTTGATATCGAAAGGGCGCTCCAACCGATTAGTTGCCGTCTGATCACTTTCGAGGGTTATTGAATAACTTTCCGATTGATTTTCGATGACAAAAACGCTTCAGAATAAGTTAGCAAATAATTTTCGATTCATTGATTTATAAGAAGATGTTTACCGATGTTTGGCGGACCATATCAACGAAATTTAAGAGGGCTTACTTACTTATAGTAGGGTACGCCACGATGCTAACTCGGGATTCACTCGAGCGTCATAGAGACCTATTGGGTTGCGAAGCTTAGATGATAAAAAGAAAAAAATGCCATATCGTCGTTCCAATGCTAAACTAACATAACTGCAAAAAGCTAATTTTACAGGGGAGCGATTTTAAGTTGTTAAAAATTTTGTAAAAATATTTTCTCGGTTGTTTTTGTAGTTATAATAGAACTGTCTTCGCACAATGTTTTTAAAATGCATGTTTTATATTATCAATGTGTCATATATGTATTAATTACTGGAGTTTAGAAATTAAGGCACATTCGCAATTCTGCAGCTCCATAGAAAGGAACAGAAAGATAAGATTATTCACCATAGTAAATTTACGAAAGTGCCACTTTCGCAAGTTCGAAATGTATTTTTTATTGTTAAGCCAAAGTAAAGTTACGAAAATGCCACTTTCGTAGTTTTCGTATGGTGAATGTACATGCTTTTCCTTTCATTTGCTATCAAAATAGGGTTGCGAATCTGTACTTATTTTTGTTTCCAATAACATAATACTATTGTACATTGTATAAAATGTATCGCATTCGACCTAGAAATAATGTTCGAATTTTAAAATGCGAAGGTTTCGAGCAAAAGGTACCATTTTATCACTTACCATAAGGGCGCGTTGACAGGTTGGTTTAAACATGCAAACAAATTTCGCGCTCATGGTAAGCGACACAGTGGACTATCTTAAATCAAAATGTCACAAATGTCTGTGCTTAGTCTTTGACACTTGTGTTAATTCCTAATCTTTAAAGTAGATACTATTGGATTATAGCAAATTTTATATAAATAAAAAAAAAATTGCTAAATTGTGTTTTGATCAGTGTTGTATTTACATTTTTTTACAAAAGATGTATAAAAGATGAGAGAGAGAGAGAGAGAGAGAGGACATTAAGTGAGTATACATGCTGTAAATCAAAACAGTACCTTCAGCGTTTATTGACATTGTTACTCTAAGGGCTTTAAGGGGATTCAAACGAGATAAAAGTTGTGTAAGTAAATTTGAAATAAAAATATGGAAGTACTAAGATTGATGGTTACTCTTTTGTTAATATTGCCATACTTTAGTTTTTATGTGTTTGACAGTTCTGTTCCTTTGCTTGGAAGAGTTACATATTGTGGTCCAGCTCTACACTTTCTAATCGGGGATACTTTCGAAATTAAGCATTAGTAATTATTTTATTATTCTCGTAACTTTAGAAATTTATATTTCTAGATTTAAAATTGTATTCCTGTACATTTGACTTAATGTGTAATTATTTTTAGGGTTCCGTACCCAAAGGGTAAAAACGGGACCCTATTACTGAGACTTCGCCGTCCGTCCGTCCGTCCGTCCGTCCGTCCGTCTGTCACCAGGCTGTATCTCAACAACGGTGATAGCTAGACAGTTGAAATTTTCACAGATGATGTATTTCTATTGCCGCTATAACAACAAATACTGAAAATAAAATAAAATAAATATTTAAGGGGGGCTCCCATACAACAAACTTGTTATAGATTATATATATGTATAGGTACGGAACCCTTCATGCGCGAGTCGGGCTCGCACTTGCCCAATTTTTTTTTGAATTAATTTGTTAATGAGGATTTTACGATATGTGCAGTATTAAAATTAATTAATTTTGACTATTTCATTCATGTGAATATGATGATGTCAACATATTATTGCTTTTAAAGCATTATTAAAATTATTATTTTTAAGATCAAATTGGATGATGTTTATATTGCTTCAAATGCAAACGCACTTAGTATTAAGTTTGATTTGCTATGAGAATTTCCATTGACTATAAATATCATGACCTAATTTGTAACGTGTTTTGGCAAATAAATATTTTTATTTTTATTTCCCAGTGTCATCGGTGACAGATAAGAATAAATGCATCTCTACTTTTGTTCGAAATATCGAGTTCAAATTGTTTAGCAAACTTTCAAGACCGACTTTACCTACTCCATTAAGGGTATTTTTTTAAATGAGAATGTACACGCAAAATAATGCACCCGTTACTTAAAGAAGGCCACGTTTCTCATAAAATACCACTTACCAATTAATTCCTTATTTTCTAAAAATGTTGAAACCGTTTTCTTAGTTATTGACGAAGAACCTATACTTACTCGAAATGTTTTTACTCTTACTCAAAAATCTCACGTTCTTCATACAAACTTACACCTCTTATTTAACCCCTTTAATGGATGCATTTTGTCACACATTTAGGTTTTTTCATCGGTCTTGCTGCAACGTCTTTATAACTTAGGGATTTTTATGCGTTCCCCCTGATACGTTTATCCCTTTGTTCATACGCAAATCGCATGAACTTTATTTTTTATAATAAATTGGCAATACTTAATTTACCAAACTGCCTGATTCGCATATTTACTTCAAGTTTCACCCTCTACAAAAGCATTAGTCACGATGACAAACTAACGAAAATGCTAAATTCGTAAATGTCTGTAGGCTACCGATGTTGGTATGTTATTATCGCCACTATAGTAAATTACCGAATCTGGCAGATTCGCAAGTTTGCAAAGGCTACTTATGTGAGCAAATCGTAATAGCCACCATAGTAAACTAACCAATCTGGCAGATTCGCACATTTGCTATAGGATTGTTATATGAGCAGATCATAATAGCCACCGTAGAAATCTAACGAATCTGGCAGATTCGCAAATTTGCTATTGGTTATCTGACCGGTAAGTGATAATTATCACCATAAAAAGTTAACGAAAATGTCAAATTCGTTAGTTGACCTACATTTTGTAAGTTTACCATGGGGGCAAAAAAATAAAAGTTCAGATTCACAATATTGTAACTCTGGAACCTTAAAAGATAGAGCTCTATAAATTTGTGACATTATGCGGGGAATTGTTTGCTACCGCTTTACATCAAAAACTCAATTTTGACAAAATGGCAGTTATGTTAGTTTAGCATTGGAACGACGATATAAGATATACCTTTTCATCGGTGGGGGGAGCGGCTACAGATTTTCAAAAATGTAAAAAAAAACTGTTGCATGGACATACTCGAGCGCGTCAGATATTGATAGCATCCATGTCCTACACATTTTTAAAGATGTACGCATGTTAAACTGATTGTTTCCGTGATGGGGGTGGTCGTACTTGAGGGTTGAAAATGAAAAAAAATTTTTTTTCACCGGGCGCGTCAGATTTTCTAAGGGGATGTTAAGTGAACCTAAGAAAAAGCTCTTATATAATAATCTGACGATTTGGATGTGACGCAAACTCGCAGTTATTATTAGAATGTGCAAAAAAAATTCGCCATTTTGAAATACTCAAGCGCGTCAGATTAAGATATATATGGTTCATCTTTATGCCCTAGACGTGCTGTCTCATAATCTGACGATTATCTGGCGGGATTCGCCTAATGTGACAATTAAAAAATTAACAGGAACTTGTGACTCAGAGCACTCTCCTGAAACAGGAAAATGTGACTCGGAGCACTCCCCAGAAGCAGGGGCATGTGATTCGGAGCTATTCCCAGAAACTTCCGATGCACTGTCATATTCCATTATACGTTGCCGCTGTTGTAAATACTGAAAGACTCGCGGTATTTTTATTGCTATAAATAATTTATAGCACTGTGCGTGATTTACTTCATTTAATGAAGATTCTCTCGAAAGTTCAAGATTATCGTATTTTGTTCGGGATTTTCGGAGAACCAGTATGCTCCGACTATATTCTAAAATATTTACACATTTTTGTTATGTTTCTAATGTAAATTTACTTAATTGTTTTTTGTAAAGTAGTTTTACCACAAAATACACACTTTATATTAATATCACTCATCGTACAGCTGCCGGCAAACTTTTAGAGCATAATCTTGACTGCGCAGTAGCCGATTCGATTTACGTACAAATGTAGGTACATGCGCAAATCTGCCATTTTTGTTCTAAAAGTTGCCGGCAACTATAAATATTTAATAGTGCTAGGACTTTAGTGTTGTAAACAACATGATCAACTGTCATGGCGTCATTGGCAACAGAAACCAGAGTGGAATACAGGCATCACGTAACTGCACGCATTATACTTTATCGATGAATTTTTGTTGCTTCGGCTAGTGGAAATCATCAGATTATATATTTTCCGTTATCATTCATTCGTTCCCTTTTAAATAAAAAAAAAATTAGCCACGCTCGAGAATGTCGAGATGAAGTTTTTTTTTTACAACTTTGTAGCCCTCCGCTTTCTTTACGTCACCTTTAAATTGACAGATTAGAGGAATATACACGTTTTAGCATGTAACTAACTCACCCTACCTTAATCTGACGCGCTCGAGAATTTCAGATGAACAATTTTTTTTTACTAATCTGATCTTTTATCCTTGACGGGCGGCCATATATATGAGGCTCATATTTGGTGGAAGTACTTTACTGGGTATAAGGTATCCCCCTATATATTAATCTGCCGCGCTTTAGGTACTCCCGAAATCCCCTCTTCGGCTCTCCTACTATTACTTCGTATCGAAGTGGATCTTGGCCTCCGATACGAAATGACGCCAACGCGCTCTATTTTGAGCAATCTTCTTCCAGTTTCCTGCTTGTAGCGTGCGTAGGTCCTTCATAACCAGGGTCGGAAATTCGGATAGATATTTACCTAAACTTTGTCGGTGGCTTTGTTGTTCACTGGTAGGTATAGGCGTTTGTTTGACATATAAGTGAGATAGCAATAGTATTTTGTCAACATTAGGTAAATATCTACCCGAATTTCCGATCTCTATTCATAACTTATTCCTTCCATCGGTACCTCGGTCGGCTGACCGGTCGACGACCAATATACGCACTTTTTACCTATTTTGATATTTTGTTTTTACTGACTCGACGAAGAACAAAGTTCAAAAATGTTCAACAACAGCCCGCTATTTATTAATAAGCATCAAGTAGACAAATTACGACTTGAGAACCCAAACTATGTATGTACTATATATACCGACGAGTTTCGTGATCTCATCCCACCTCCCACACTCCGTCAAAGTTAAATCCATTAAAACACATTGTTGAAATTTATCGGAGCACTTCGTCTACGAGTACATGCACAATAAAAGCCATTCAATTTCAACCCCAAAATGCTTTTAAAAACCGCTGGGGTTCATTAGAGTAAAAGCGTTCTCTCGTCTACCTCGGCTGGTCTTAGAGTTTAAGACCATTGCCATGTCTTGCCTGAGAAAAGGCATTAGGGATCGCAATCTCCATTCTTTTAAATTTAGATTTGGCTTTTTAAAGGTTTATTTTGAAGGTAACGCGGTAAATTTGGGCTTAAATGGGCGTTATCACGCTGGGACTGAAAATGGATCGAAAATATCGTGCAATTTATGGTGACCGCAGTCTTTAATAGTGGGTTGCGTATTGAGTAGTAGATAGCTACTACAAGCACGCGCGCCAAAATAATGCTTTTTAGGGTTCTGTACCCAAAGGGCATACAACGAGACCCTATTACTAAGACTCCACTGTCCGTCAGTACGTCTGTCTGTCACCAGGCTGTACCATCATGAAATTTTCACAGATGATGTATTCCTGTTGCAGCTATAATATTAAGTACTAAAACAGAATAAAATGAATATTTAAGTGGGGCGCCCATACAACCGACGTGATCGGTTGCGTTAAGTTTGCACCTATTTTGTATCCGGCGCCATACATACCAAGTGCAAACTTAACTTAACCCGTCCAGTTAAGATGGGATATCTGGGGGCACGGTAGTGCCCCCGCCAAGACGAACAAAAAAGAAGGGGGCACTACCTACCTTTTCTCGAACCGTTTCGTCTCATATTCAAACCCTCATAGTTTCGTCCCAGTTAACACTAGAGCGCCCAAATTCTCAGGTTAAGATGCAGTTAGCAAACATATAAAATGTACAAAATTTAATTGATCTAGCTTTTATACTTTAGGTTTTATAGGTACCTAAAATACGCCGATTTTGCCACTCACTCACTGACGTATCAAAACCTCTGGGGTACTTCCCGATGACCTAGAAAGCTGAAATTTGGTATGTAAGCTAGTATTAGTACACAAACAACAAAATAATTCTAAAACTTGGAACTTTTATCCCCCAACCCCTTAAACTAGGGGATGGAAGTTTGTATGAAACTTCCGCAAATTTTGATACTAGAGGTCTGAAAATTGAAACCTATAGGGACTCATTGTTATAAATCAAATACATATTGTAGGACTTTTAAAAAATCACCCCCCACCCTTTAAATAAGGGGATGGAAGTTTGTATGGGTTTCCCATAATAGGGGATAAAAGTGTATATATATATGGGGCTAAACTTAAGTATTTCTTAAATACACAATCTACAGCCCAAAAAATTAAAAAAACTAAAGCACCTTACAAAAAGAAATGAGATCCCACCAAAAACATTTCATGTAAAATTGACGGCCAAGACTCACATTCTCATAACGCTTTCGCTGTAAAAAAGTTATCAGATCCCAGGAAAAGCCAAGCCCCTAAGCCCCGACTTTACTAACCCCACCACCTTGGTTTAAAAAGTATGGCATCAACTGGCTTCAAGCCCCTAAACCCGGAGTTTACTAACCCTACACCTTTGTTTCAAAAGTATGGCTTGGCCGTTTCATAGACTACCGTAAATAAGTCTAGCGGACTGTCCGGCCTATATCGTAAGGAATTAAGTTTATAAGTATATATTATCAAAGACATAAACTTAGTTTCTTGATACCATATGGGCCAGACGGTCCGCTAGACTTATTTACGGTAGTCTATGAAACGGCCAAGCCATACTTTTGAAACAAAGGTGTAGGGTTAGTAAACTCCGGGTTTAGGGGCTTGAAGCCAGTTGATGCCATACTTTTTAAACCAAGGTGGTGGGGTTAGTAAAGTCGGGGCTTAGGGGCTTGGCTTTTCCTGGGATCTGATAACTTTTTTACAGCGAAAGCGTTATGAGAATGTGAGTCTTGGCCGTCAATTTTACATGAAATGTTTTTGGTGGGATGTGTTTGTACGGAACCCTAGGTGCGTGAGTCCGACTTGCAAATTGGCCAGTTTTTTTATAAATAATTATTTTAATAACTCTAGAGAATAAGATTACCTACCATAATATTTTTTGTCATGCTATATGCGCTATATTTTTGTTATGCTAGGACTATTAACTGCTGGGCAAAGGTACAGGGCCTTAGATTTCTACACCTCCCGATCAGGTGCTTCCTCCAACCAATTGTTGAGGAACGCGCATATATTCCGCCATATCCGTGAATGTCTACCCTATCTGCGCTGTCCGTCTTGAGGCACGCACTTGATAATCATCGTTCCGAATCCAAGTAATTGTCAGATTATACACCACCAAACCAAAAGTCTTGTTGACATTAAATAATAGCACTGAACTCGACAACCTAATCAAAAATACATCACAACTGACAGAATATATACGTCCATGAATATATTATGAATTCCCCTTCAGATGTACCTAAAAGACGGGGTCCCTTGTGAAAAAACAAAGTCCATTAAAGTGTGAATACGCCTCGACACCCGCTCCCTAAAACACAACTAAAGCACATTTTTCACCGCGGCATTAAATCACGTGCCATGGAGAAACCATGGGAATTAAAATAAGTTGCGTAGCGCACTTATTTTGCGATGTTGTGATGAAATATGACGCTACACGGCGCCTGATGCGAGGACTGAGGCTGTGTCGTGCGATATCGCGGATATGGCGATGTTGACGCTCCTCCACAAGACCTGGATGCCAAGAGACACATCCGCAAGACTCAACCGAAGCCCTACACTTATACTTACGATCCTGATGGGCAACTTCATTGCGCATCTTATAATCGCATCTTCAAGACAAAGTTTGGTTTTGCGAGTCACATTATTAGGACCTTTCATAACACGGATAAGCTGTCGCGGGATACGGCGAGGAGGACTATATGCATGTCATACTCATTAATATTATTAAAACTATCGTGAGACATCTTTAATGATTATAAAAACGGTTCAACTCACGTAAAAATTGTCAGGACCGCTCCGACATGTTTCGAACTCGTATGGAGCTCTTCATCAGGGACAGCTATCCGTGCTGCTACGCTCAGACTGTCATAGTCATTTAGCACTGGATAGACCGAAAATTATGTTCTGTGACCATCAATGTTATGCCACCTTAATACGTCATGATGCTTTAATAAATAACGTCATAGAAGGTTGAAGGGAAGCGAGGAAGAGGATGGCCAAGAATAAGTTACATTAACCAAATAAATAAAGTTCGTTTTTAGGGTTCCGTACCCAAAGGGTAAAACGGGACCCTATTACTGAGACTTCGCTGTCCGTCCGTCCGTCCGTCCGTCTGTCACCAGGCTGTATCTCAAGAACGGTGATAGCTAGACAGTTGAAATTTTCACAGATGATGTATTTATATTGCCGCTATAACAACAAATACTCAAAATAAAATAAAATAAATATTTAAGGGGGGCTCCCATACAACTACACTACTTAATCAGCTACACCAACAACAGGTTGACTCTTAAATTTATGATGATGATGATGATGATGATGATGACCATCATTGGATTGGAAGTTCTAGAGCCCTTATTCCATATCCGACGATATTTCGAAGAGATAATAAGATTATGTCGAAGAGATTTCCGTAGTGGCGATATACATAACTAGTATACATCCACGCAACGAACACGGTTAAGTTTTGCGCCTCATTTATATACGAAGCCATAGATATCAGGCGGTAACTTAACTTGACCGGGTAGTAACGTAAATATTGATTTATGCTTATTTTAAAGACTGTTAAAAACAATAGGTATACCCGAGACAGCGCATATTTGGCAATATCTCAAAGTACACTCGAATCAGCAAATTGTGCGAATACATTTCTTTATTTAATATTTATTCACACAATACAAGAAGGTACAACTGAACGCCTCATCACGCGGCAATCATTTGTTTCATTTTCTCTTATGATTCCATCGATGCTGAAACTGACAATGAAATAAATTCTCTAATTTTTCCACAAAAGCGAAGACTGACTGGGCTGTCAGTTTTTCATTTCAATTCAACTACAAACATTTGTTTGATAAAAAGCTAAAAAGTTTCCGAGGTTGGCTCTGCTGCTGTAGACAAGTGACGCGGTGTACAAACTGAATATTAACAACGGTAACTGGAAAGTTACCGAAACGTCAGGAAGGCTCAAATAGTTAATATGCGCGATAGAATGCGTTTAAATCGTTTTATTTAAATGTGTAACAGTCGCGCAACTGAAGATTCAGAAAATACATAATTTCACTATTAATTAAGGAAACAGATAAATGTTTTTTACACGTATATCCTTAATTCCTAAGTACGAGTGTTAAGCTCATTATTGTCAAGCGACTATCGTATCGGTTTTAATGTTTTAATTTTCCACTAAGCGACATCATCATCCTCCTAGCCTTTGTCCCATTTTTTGAGAATGAATTCTCAATCGGGGTCGCCCAAGTAACAAAAGTTCTATAACCAGGGCGTCTTGTCACCAAACAGTGATATAGTCGGCCTATACTGGTATCCATTGTGACTGCTTGCACTATAAAGGTGTTTAACGGAGCGTTTTAATTCTATAAATTAAAGAGCAATTAAGTTCTATATTTTAGCTCTTAGAACGCTTACAGGACCATACAAAAGAATCTTTAAAGTGTTGCACTTTAATAGATATTTAAAAAGCTGCTATGGTACTATTTAGTACTGTAGATGAACTTACTGACACTCTTATGTCTCCATTTAGCACTAAAACTGCGTCATAATGACTTTAACAGTACTGGCACTGTAGCAGTGATGAAAACATTGTTATAGGATCAATTTGCACTATAAAAGTACTCTGTGCAAGCATTACGTAACGTTATGGCTTCTTAAAAGCTTCCTCAACATCGTTATGGGGCTAGTTCTGTAAAAGTGATGACTGATGAACACTTTTCTATAGCACTAATTAGTACTATAGCGACTCCTAGTGCAGATTCTAAATCACTTAAATTCTAAATAGTCCTTTAAGTGAATTTGTGTTACTGCTACGGGACTAAAACGTGACTTAGAAGAGTTAAAATTATGAATTAATGGACTAATTAGATCTGTAGCAGTTTTTTACAATTCGGAGGAGGTGGGCCTCGGAGCAAAACGTCCTTATTGGCATTAAGTCCCCTAACCATAATGTCCGTTGAACCAAAATGACCACAGGGAAGAAAGGCCAAGCAGTAAATTGTCCGCAAATAAAAAGGCCGTTAAAGCAAATCGTCATTAATTAAAAATGTCATGAAAGCAAGACGCCCCTTACGCATTAGGACCTAGTTTTACAAGTTAGCGCAGAATAAAGATACTACAGAAGCCGCACACTTTTTGTCATTTACCGCTTTTGCAACGGTGTTAGCCTAATAGACTAATAGTATCTCATTGCTAATTTTGTATGACATACAACGTCGTTGCTTGTAGCGCGTTGTGAGAGTGTCCTACTCCTAGGGTTGCCTACAACAACCAGGACGTCCTAAATAAGACGAACCTGACCCGAACTTTATGATGACCCTGGAAGCCTGGAAGTATCTACTGAATGTAAATCTTGTTAAAGGTACAAAATGTGCAGCTTTCGCATTCCGATTCACTTTCATGAGGTTAGAGCCAGTATCATAAAATTAACCTGATGGGGAACCCTGGAAATGTCCACTGGATCTCAGGATTGATTGGAACGCTGACATGTGTGGTTTGAAAATCTAGGCTCTATATTTTCATTAAGGTGCATCGAAATGTGAAAACCACACACGTCTGCACTAAATCAATCTTGAGATCCAGTGGGCAGTTCGAGAGTTCATAATCAGGTAAATTTTTAACCGACTTCAAAAAAAAGGAGGGGTTTTTCAATTCGGTTGTATATATATATATATCTTTTTTTTAATGTTTGTTACCTCAGAACTCCGTCATTTATCAGTCGATTTGGAAAATTCTTTTTAGGTTCAAGAATAGACATCTCATGGTTGGTTCTGCGTTAAACCAATCCTGAGATCCTGAATGAATGAAAATGGAAAACCGTAGTTGTATACTCATTTGATTAAAAAACGGTTTATATTTCACGGAAAAATCGGTAGGTAAACGTACCTACGTACAAAACGATTCAATATAAACGAACACTTACTCTTCCTTTTTGAAGTTGGTTAATAATATCCATATCCATACTAATATTATAAATGCGAAAGTGTGTCTGTCTGTCTGTCTGTCTGTCTGTCTGTTACCTCTTCACGCTTAAACCGTTGAACCGATTTAGATGAAATTTGGTATATAGATAGTTTCAGTCCCGGGGAAGGACATAGGATACTTTTCATCCCGAATAAACTTAGTGTTCCCGTGGGATGAGCGGGTAACACCGCGGGGCACAGCTAGTAATATATAATCATAAAAAATGCGATGGGCGGGTCGGGTCACAATTGTGACCCGAAATTAGTTAGTTAGGTATATTTCATGACTCGCGGTGGGTAGTGAATCCCCCTTGACTTGGTAGTAGCGTAGAATAAAACCTATTCGGAAGCCGTACTTGAATATTAAAAACAACCTGTCTGCAATTGACAAATGACATTTTGATTGCATGAAACTAATAAAATAGCATGGAGGAAAATTAAGTTGCTCTAATTAATCGCATTATTACATATACGTTCTCCGGCTTCAACTATAATGGATGAAAAACCTGGCACTAGTTCTGGGTGTTCAGACACGAAGCTTATTTTTATAGACAGTCAAAAGAACAAGCCTGCTGTGTTGGTTGGCGGTTACAGGTACAACATCATTGTTACTAACAAAGGTGGGTCTTCAAGGTGGCGATGTGCAAACCGAGATATTTGTAGTGCGACAATAACAATTAATAAGGACAAGACATCAATTTTGCGATCACCAGAACATACATGCAGGTCTAACCATATCAAAAATAGGGTTGATGTAGTTATGGATCGGTGCAAAAAAGAAGTATGTAAGAAATATAAACCGGTTCAGCAGATATTTGAAAAGGAATTTGCAGCAGAAGAAAATGAAGGTTATATACCAAATTTTCAGTCCAAAAAAGATATATTACGACGTGCTAGAAGAAATTTCCTGCAAACACAGCGAACGGAAGCTGCATCCCTGAAAGAAGTTAAAGTTCCAGAAATATTGGCAAATCATTTTTTGCTATGTGATGATGGCGCAGACGACAAAATATTAATATTTTCTACAAAGTTTATGAGATCTGCCGTAAAGAAACTTGAAGATAAACTATTCTTTATTGACGGCACGTTCACACGAACGCCGAAACCATTTTGCCAAATTGTGTCTATACATGTTGATTTGCATAGTACCAGCGATTCGGTAAATGTGGTGGGAGTGATTTATGCCCTACTACCTGATAAATTGCAATGTACCTACGAACGGTTTTTTGAACTCTTGAAACAACATTTGGGAATAACTATTAATAAGATAAAATGCGATTATGAAATTGCTATTATAAATGCTTTAAAAAAAGCATTTCCGCAAATAAATATATCAGGATGCTATTTTCACCTAAATAAAGCTGTTTGGAAAAAAGCTGAGGCTTTGAAGGCCGATGAAAACAAGGAGTCTAGAGACTTAATCGGAATTTGTGCAAATTTTCCTCTTTTACCTGCAGCGTACTACACTGAATGTTGGTTGTACATTAAACAGCACGCTACAGACTCTGACTGTATGGAAAAGTTTCTCAATTACTTTGAAAAACAATGGCTTAAACCAACTGTGGGCATAAGCTGCTACAATGATGTGTTTCGCACAAACAATCCCATAGAAGGATGGAATAGACGATTTAACTCCAGAGTGAACAAAAAACCAACATTCATACTGTTTCTTGATGCATTAAGGAAAGAAGCGAAATGGCAGGAAATGAGATTTAAAAACAATATATTTCATGGTAGTAAAAGAAAAAAGGTGGACATCAGTTTTAACATTAAGTACTCAGAAGAGTTGAAAAAATTGGAAGAAAAGCGTATCATACCCTTTGAATTTTTAAGAAGGGTTACTACTATTAAGAGGATTTTAAATATTGATAATAACCACGTCTTTTAAATACCTAAGTAATTGGCAGACCCGTTAATTGTAGATAGTATATAATGAAACAAGTTTAGTAAAAACATAATTTATAGAGTTTTATTTTTAGGGTTCCGTAGCCAAAGGGTAAAAACGGGACCCTATTACTGAGACTTCGCTGTACGTCCGTCCGTCTGTCACCAGGCTGTATCTCAAGAACGGTGATAGCTAGACAGTTGAAATTTTCACAGATGATGTATTTCTATTGCCGCTATAACAAAAATACTAAAAATAAAATAAAATAAATATTTAAAGAGGCCTTATTCCTTTTAAAATGCTGATTGCTTTGACATTTTTCTCTATGATCAAACATGTTTCTTAACATATTATTGATGTTACTACCTAGAACAGGGCTATTGGGATGTATTGGTATATATTTGAAACCTACAGTTTGAATTTTTCATTGATAATTTTTGTTTCAAAAACTACTCGAAATTGACAAAATTCACGCGGAAAATTAGTTTTTTCAACTTATCCCCTTATCTATCTATCTATATCAAATCTATATATATATAAATGCAAGTATCCTGTCCTGACTGACTGACTGACTCACTGAATGACTCATCAACGCAGAGCCGGAACTACACATGCTACAGAGTTGAAAATTGCACACTAGGTGTCATTTATAAAGTGTACAAGAGATAAGAACCGATTTTGAAAAATTCAACCCCTAAGGGGGTTAAAAAGGGAATGAAAGGTTGTATGTAGGGCCTGCAAATATTCGACCATTATAGGTATTCGAATATTCGTTTTTTTTTCGCAGATATTCGAATTATTCGAATACTATTCGAATAGTTGAAATTATTTTTAAAAAGTATTAATAGTTGCTTTTTTTAAATCCTGTGGTAAAATTAAACGAACAGCAATTCGTGAATACCTAAACATACGGTGCCGACGACAATGCAAAGCTAATTCGACGATACCCTGTGTCCAAAAGTGAAATCTTCTGTATCTGTCCTTTGACCCAGACCCAGCCAGATGGCTCGAGAACCTTTTAAGTTGTTTTAGCGAAACCCTGTAAGGACCCTGTAGAACAACCCGTACTGCTCCTTGCTCTTCCATACGTTCCTGTGGTCATCGGTGCTATGCTCTGGTAAAAGTGAAGGCTTTGTCTACTGCCACGTATTTTCTACTACTCTCATCATCATAGGCCCTTCAGTCTATTACAGACGATTTGTGGTCTTCAGTCTGCGAAGCACCGTCTTTGGTGGCTGAAAAGACCGATACGCGATCGGCATATCCGACCGCAAACTTGACAAGAGGCACTGACCGTTGTTGATGTAGTATATGGTCGCCTCGATGTCGTTTCTGCCTCTTGTCAGTCAACTACTACTACACTGCGATTAATTCTATACTTGTTGTTTAGGAAATATTCTCTGAGCCTGTACATCTCGCGGTTGTGGAGATTCTTGGCATTTAAAGTCACGACTCACGGCCTCGACTCTTACGCAGAATGAACAGTCTCATAAATGATGGCTTTAACATACTATATACCATATGTAGTGAGTAACACCTTCCTGTCCAAAGCGCCTAGCTTAGTCAGTCCACAGTCCACCTCAGTAGGCCAAAAGAGTAAGTGATCAGAGGCATCTCCCAAACACACCTTGTAGCCACCCGACAAGAATTAAGTAATTTTGTCAAACGACAAAAGAAGCGCCTCTTTGAAGCCTGATTCATGTCCCCGCAATACCAAACATAGATTTAATTTCGAAAAGAGTTCTAAGGTGCTATCGCCACTAATACTTTCTGTGACTTTCTGTAGCTCCACCACGTTTAAGCCTTCTGGGGCACTCGGTTTAGGGTTGTCAATGTACAGAAAATGAGCAATGACCTTGCGCCTTCTTCGAAACCGGCATTCCAATCCTGAAACCTTCAGAAGAGTAGGAGCAGGCAGAACCACAGAGCCCTGAAATAAGTTTCTCAATCCCTATAAAATCCTGCGGACCTGGAGAAGAAGACTTATCATTCATAATATTTACATATACATACATAGTTCGAAAGTTATTTTTATGGATATATTCATTATTTACGTTAGTCTACAATTTTATACATAGGTATACATACCCTATTTTGCTAAAGTGAAAGGATTACATTTAATTTGTTACATTTTTCATTAATAAAAAAATATTCGAATATTCGAATACCGCACACATTATTAGTATTCGAATATCAAAACGAGTCGAATATTTGTACTATTCGAATATTCGAATTGCAGGCCCTAGTTGTATGGGGTACCAGTTTTTTTAAGTTAGGAACTTGAAACTTCGTAAAAAGTTATAAAAATAAAATGGAAGAAATCTAAATTCAGCGTTTTTAAAAATTCATCCCCTAAACTGGTAAAAAAGGGGTTGACAGTTTGTATGAAGATTTTTTTAGTGCGGGACTTGAAACTTTGTACCTATAAGGGCAAACTATTATAATACAAGAAAAATAATTTAAGCGTTTTCAAAAATTCAACCCTTAAAAGGGTTAACAGGGGTTGAAAGTTTGAATCCATTACAAATTCATTGAAACTTCTTGTAAAGGCATATAACAGTAACAAAATAACATTCATTGAACGTTGTAAAAAATCAACCTCTAAGGGGTTAAAAGGGGGATGAAAGTTTGTCTTGGGGTTTAAATTTAATTGTAAGCTAGAAACTTTAAAAACTTCGAAAAAAAGTATTAAAATAAAATTAAATGTAACTGATTTCAGCGTTTTTGAAAATTCATCTCTGAACTCACAAAAGGGGTTGAAAGTTTGTATGGAGATCAAACTCTTTTTTGAGCGCCAGACTTGTAAATTTTTGCAAAAGGCATATGATTAGAATACAAGAAAAGAAATTTCAGTGATTTTGAAAATTCAGCCCAGAAGGTGGTGAACAAAGGGTCGTTTAAGGGGTTCCTAGATTCTGTACCTGATTTCATAATGATTCCGCGGAATTAGAGCAATTTAGCCGAAAAAAAACTAAAAAGCGGCCAAGGGCGAGTGGGACTTGCGTACGTGTTCGGTACCATTACGTTAAAATGGCAATAAAATCACTTTTGTTGTATGGGAGCCGCACTTCAATATTTATTATGAAGTATTTAAAATTATTTATTGAATTACAGCAACCAACATAAAATCCACTTAAATACAACAACTTGCAAAAAAAGAAAAGTAATTTCAACATTGCTTCGATCTGAAAGTAAAATGTTCAAAATAAGATTCCACGCGGACGAAGTCGCGGGCAACACAGCTAGTTTCTCATACATGCTCAGACCATAACAATACCTACTCTCATGAAATATGTTTTTAATCAGGTACGAGTAGGTACCTTTTAAATTGCGGACGTTTTGCTCCCGTGACTATTTAAATTGCGGTCGTTTGATAGTAAGGACGTTTTGCTCTGTACAAAGAGTACCTTTAAAATTGCGGACGTTTTGCTCCCATGACTTACCACGTTACGGTCGTTTTTTCAACGAGGACATTTTGCTCCGAGGACCACCGCCTCCGAATTGGTTTTTTATTATCAATAATATCACTAGTAAAAATATAGCCGCTGTTTACGCATTGATAGCACATATTAGGAGACGGCTGGAGCCAATGTGTACTATAGCAGCCATAGTCTTAATTATATTCATATTAATTTAATTAAAATTAGATTATTATGCGGGCGCATTGTCAAATTTGAAATCAGCATAATGGATTTATCAATACATTTTTTTTCGCAAGTGTTCATATCCTTCTGATTACACGTTACGTTAAGTAACAATGGAGCATAAATAACTTATCGATATTTATTTCTTTCAATACCACGATGGCATGACACACCAAAAGAATAAAATGGCAGTTTTGACGGCAAAAAACACTGGCATCGATTACAGTGCAGAGCAGCACTATAAACATGTTTTGGTTACTTTTATAGTGCAAATTCGTGACATAATAGTTCCTGACAGCACTATGTTAGTACTAAAAAGCGTTTCACGATTCAACAACAGAGCTGATTTATCACCGCGCGAGTCTTTATGTAATGTTTATAGAATTAATCAGTGATAAAACTAGGGCCTCTTTGGGGTTCTGTAAACATTTACAACACCATTATAGTGCCAATCATGAACACTATTTGGCACATCCTAAAACGTTCCCAGGACTTTTATAGTAGATCAAATTTTGTTACTTGGGCGGCTACCTAAATCCCAAGATGTGGCGTAGGCACTAGTTTTTCCACTAAGCGACATGTACATAAATAATCATATAATTACCATACCACCATTTAACTAGCTTTTGCCAACCCTTATAACTTTTATGCTAGTAATTTCACCAGTTATCTTATCCAAATGCCAAAATACAGCTGTGCAAAAACTCGCCGCAATTTCTGTAATACATAACTATCTCTCGGTGGCCGGTAAGAGCACAAAATGCGAGTGTTGCCAGTCGCCAGAATAGTGCCGCTGAAAACATATGGCTCCGTTTTTTCACACCCGCGGCGAGCGAGCTCTCCCCACTAGATCAAAGAGGAATTACGTGAATGGAAACATACGGTGCCAAAATTTAACATGGAACGCGATTTTAATTTTATGGTTACTTATTATCAAACATACGCCCCAAGTTAATTTATAGCATACAATACAATATCTACAGATCTCACACTACGCGCAACTATCAAAGGCATTGAAAATGTATTTTCGAAATAAAGCACGTGATAAAATTTGTCAAATTTATTTTTTGACCTCGCGTATAAAGTAACCGCTACTGCCTACATTGTTTGTCCAACCGCCCCCTAAGATCGCTCAAACTGTAGCTTAATTTAATCCCGAGAATTTTTTCTCTTCTTGAATAGCGAGCTCAAAAAAAACTGTTTGAAAATTCTCCATCCAAGAATTTTAGAAATCGAGAAAAAAGTTATAATTTTAGAAAATCTCAAAAAGTTACCGACCGATTTTGAGAATTTAAATTTCACTTTGAAGCCCTCCGGCAGACGCACGTTTTGACATGTGACCCATTCGCATAGTTCTCATATCAGCGAAACTAGAGGCAAATGTCACAATTTCATAAATCGGGGCACTGTACTCGATCAGAAAAACAAACAAACGTTGGCGATTGCTAACGTGGCTAGGTGGAAAGAAAAGCTGCGGAACTTGTACAGTACAGCGAACGGTCTCCCCGATGAAAAGACCAGAACTTGGACGGTTACTTACGAGTTAGGTACAAGTAGAATAGGCTGTAGCAAAGTGCTCTCCAAAATTTTTTGCTTCGCTCTTAATGAAACACACACAGCAAAAGAAAGCACTACACTCTCACAAACAATAAAGACGTAGTTGTAAATCTGTCTACACATGCATCCAAATATCATCTGGCTCGCTTACGAATCCTCAAATACTACTAACGAACCGTTTGTTTCAGCAGGTAAGCACGAACGTGGACGAAAGCCTAAATCCACGTTTTAACCATTGGACGAAGGCAGCACACGACCGGTCGTTATGTGGGTAGGTAGTTGTACACAGCACAGGTTGAGTGTTTCAATTTAGATTAAGAATATTTTCATAGCAGTAATATGTGTTCCAACTGCATAGATGCGTCTCAACCGCCGTTCCGTATCATTCGAACAACGCACGCTATGTGTCGGCTCAAATTTGTTTCCAACTAAAAAGCCATTTGTTTTCGCGATAAGCAGGGACGGTCGGAAAAACGAAATGCACGTGTTAATCCGGGGATGATAATTATATCTCACGTGAGTAACACGTAACTCGTGACATACCTAACATGACGAAAACTACATACAGTTAAGGGACTACTGGAGTGGTTCATTCGAATCGATCAGAAGCAGTATAAAACAAATTTGCAGGAGACCATTGAATGAGGCACACAATCAAATAGGAGATATTTGGGAGAAATCTTCGGAACTTTTGAACTAATTGATTTCAGATGAACGCGATAAATAAATAACGGACAACTCACACAAATCTATCTAGTCCCACAATAAGCTCCAGTAGGCTTATTTTATGGGCTAGAAAGGGACTAAACGACGATATATATACTTGTATAGATAAATATATACTTAAATACATGGACAATCCACGACCCAGGAACAAATATTTGAGTTCATCGCACAAATTCTCTTGCAGGAATTCGAACAAAGGACCGCTGGCTCAGTAGGCAGTTGCAATACCATTGGGCGCAAATATATCTAATGAGTCCGCAAATATAATGCTCATTAGATATTATATTAAGTTACTGTTGTCTTCCAAGTTTAACGAGATTCCATCTCCGGAAAAGCGTTAAATCATCTACTCACCACAGCTCGGTGCCCAAGTTCTATAGATCACTTGTGTGATTCGTCATATTGGTTACAGACAAACAGGAAGCGTCCCAACCGTGTGAACACCGGGTGCTAATTGCCAGTGTTTAGAGCAACCGTCTCCCAAAGGATGTGACGGAGTTGTAATCGATACGGCTCAGCTGCGATTCTGCCGATTAACAATATTAATTCTTGGTTGTGTATGTTTGAGACGAACACGTACTCGCGTATCGTAGCAATATTGGTAGGGTCTAATTGGCAGGGTTTGGAGTCAATCGTCCCCCGGGGGATAATGTGACGTTATAATCAATACGGCTCAGCCGCGATTCTGACGATTAACGTCAATCATTTTATTCTCATCTCAATCATATGTGGAAATAGAAATTAGATAGACACAATTGACAATTATTTTGGTTAATATTATTCCATATCCACTTACTTTCGCTCTTTAGCGATAAGACCGCCTGTTGTCTACCGTTATTAAAATGATTGTTTCTATGTTTAATTTGTAAACTTTTTTTGGTGTCCAATAAAGCATTTTGTATTGTATTGTATTGTACTTTCCTGGATTTTATGTATCATAGCTTCGTTAGAGGGCTCTGGAGACTAGACCCATCCTGCTAGCGAAGTATTTCTAAATTTTTAGCTTTGGGATGAATTTGAATACAGCTTTCAGACTTAACGACTTAGCCGTAGACAAACACATAAGTTAATTGCTTTGCCATTGACTTATATTTTATCGTATAGTCTGAACCATGCTCGCACTTTGCACATTTCTCCTTAGAGTCCCATATATGATTTTTTGGAATGAGCAATACCTTAATTACGTGCGGAGTCACGACGCACATTCAATGCGTGAACGTATTTAAAACACGAAGTAGTGATTTTTTTTTTATATTAAAGCGACACATTTTAAAATTTGATGTATTGAGCAGGATTTGAATGGCTTTCCGGGTGAATTATCTTATTAAAGCATCGATTTTTTCAACTGCTTCATTTCTTATGCCTTAAGACGGCATCGTCGCAGCGTCATCGACCGTAAAGATTTTGACTTTAACAAATGAACCTAATGACTATTTAGTAAAGAATGTAAAAATCTGTACACATCATTTGCACCAAGTAGGTTCACAATCATAAACACTCAAGAGACGCGTTCATTATAAAAAACTGATAAGTGCATCTCTACCACATTGCTCCCTATTTATATTGTAAAATTAATACCGAACTTATATTTAAAAATGACTGGCTAACAAAATATTTGGGTCTGACCTTAATATAAAAAGGTGCCCACACTTAACATTTCAGGCGTGAAATCCCACTGAAAAAAGGAAAAATCAGGCTTTTGTTCTCGTTACTCGCAAAAAATTATAGAAATCTTAACGCCAAAGGTTAATAAAGGTAAAGGTTAAACGTTTTCACGTCGGATCTTAAATGGAGCATAAAAACCTAATGGGGCACGTCTTCTCCGATTGAGTTTTACGTTAATGAGAATATCCGTGTGAGAGACGGCCGACGTTCAACTAACCTCGTTATAAGTTTTATCAAACATACATCATCTTACAATGCTTGTTGGTAGACTAATTATATTCTAGCCGAGACACCTTCCACGCTTGCTTCGAACGAACTTGTAAAAATGAGCATTTACATATTAAATTGCGAATGAAAAGTTTATATGCGATTGCCGGTTCAGAGCGTTCGATCCAGAGGTACCGGGTTCAATTCCCAGTTTCTTCCACCAGGTAACTCATTTCAATTTTTCTTTAATCTTTGATCTTTGTATCAATGGTATAATATAAAAAAGGGTTACTAATGTGTGGCACAAAATTGATTGGCATATTTTCGTTTCGCATAGCAACCATTGGCACAATCATCATTTCGCACAATTCCTTTTTGCCTAAATTTCATGGCATACTATCATTTCGCACACGTTTCTTTGGCAGAATAGTAAATTGGCATAATGTTGATTAGAACAATACGCCTATGGTCGAATAATTGTGTCGCCGAAATTTATATGGCATAAAATATTCTATATTACCTAATCTAAGCAAAGTCGGACCTGCGCGGCTCGCTCGCTTTGCTCGCTCGTTAGGGTCGTAGTTTAACCTAACACTCCTCCTCGCTTCGCTCGTCGTCGTACCTAACTTAAGCCAAGTCGGACCTGCCTTAAGGTGAAATAGGAAATGTTAGGAATCGTAAGCCAAGTCGGACCTGCTACGCGGCTCGCTCGCTTCGCTCGCTCGTTAGGGTCATAGTTCAACCTAACACTCCTCCTCGCTTCGCTCGTCGTCGTACCTAACCTAAGCCAGGTTGGATCTGTCTTAAGGTGAAATAGTTAATGTTAGGAAGCTTAAGCCAAGTTGGACCTGCTGCGCGGCTCGCTCGCTTCGCTCGCTCGTTAGGGTCGCAGTTCAACCTAACACTCCTCCTCGCTTCGCTCGTCGTCGTACCTAACCTAAGCCAAGTCGGCTCTGCCTTAAGGTGAAATTGGTAATGTTAGGAATCGTAAGCCAAGTCGGACCTGCGCGGCTCGCTCGCTTTGCTCGCTCGTTACGGTCGCAGTTCAACCTAACACTCCTCCTCGCTTCGCTCGTCGTCGTACCTAACCTAAGCCAAGTCGGACCTGCCTTACTTACCTGCCTTGCCTTCGTTTCTGTGAGGGACGCAGTTTCAACCTAACCTAACCTAGTTTTCTGGCAGCTATTCGGTTCTGTGGGTATGCTATGGTACAATTATGCTGCAATAAATTCGGCGGAACTTATATTGTGCTACATAAAATTCTGCGAAATAAAAGTTGGCGATATTAGTATTCTGCTATTCAAATTTGTGCCAAATTAATATTATGCGACATAACAATTGTGGTAAGTATATAATTATGCGATAGTATCATTCGGCTAAAAATGATTGTGCGAAAACGATTATGCGAAGTGTATTTCGGACAATAGAGATTGTGCAAGATAAGGGGTACCCTATAAAAAAATGTGGTGTGTTAAAAAATTAGACATTTCATGTTAATTAAGTATAAGAACTCAGAAGTAAATAGTTTTATGAATCAATATTGAGATATAACTATAATTTTATGTATTTTTTTTTATTATTTAAGTAACTTACATACATTGCATACCTTGTGTTAGTTTATAACTTTATATCTTGAGTGTTTATAGATTTAAATAGTAAAAAAAACGTGTATTATCCCATGAGTATGGATGAATGTTAATGTTTTCAAGCAACGTAATAATTTAAAATATTGAAGCACACTATCACCTATATTTTGTAACAAGCCAATAATAACGAGGATATGTTGACGTTGGTCGGATCTCAATAGGTGCCATCCTTGATAGGTTGGCGCCATTACCACTGGGCTCTCGGTCACAGCTCTTATAACACGTGATAATGATAATTCGCTGCCATGCCAGCCCCAGATTCGTTACCACGGTGGCGGTATGGACTACCTATATTGTCATTTTTGTATGTTCCATAACCAAAGGATGGGACTATATTACCAAGGCTTGCTGTTTTTAGGGTTCTGTACCCAAGGGTTTTAATGCTAAAAAAGTTTATTTAAAGCCAGAATATCGGGCCAAATTCGTAAAAGGCTTATAAAAGTGTACATCTGGAGTATAGCCCTTTATGGAAGCGAAACGTGGACAATGACACAGCGTGATAGCCCAAGCAGCACATTAGTGAATTTTGCAGCTTATCTTATAGCTTTAAGTTCTAAATGAGTGGTTTAACAGTGTTTGATACAACTTATAGCTTTAAACACCACTCAAAACTGTATATGAGTTCATCCTATCACTTGTAGTTGCATAGGAACGTTTTTTGTTTCTACTTTATTACTTATGGTGGGATAAAGTCGATTTTGCTACTTAAAGTTGCATGCAGGTTCAAATTGTCACTCAATAAGAAGCAATAGTGCTATATAAGGCCTTAAAATCACTTATAAGCAACTTTTACATATAAGTGGGAACATACCCTTATTTGGAACTAAAAGTTCCAAATGACTAGTACAATAGCGAATTATATCACCAATAGTGGCTAAAGGGATAATTTTACGGCTCTTTTGGAACCAAAAAATATTGCAACTTTAAGGCCTAAGAAGTACCTTATTGCCACTCCAACGCATAAATAGGTGTCAGTAGGAGGTTCTTGGAACCAAAAGCAGTTATTTTCACTTATTTCGAACCACTAACGAACTAAAAGTTCTATTATTGTTCCTATTTGCGCCTTGTCAAAATATATTTAATAGTCTTGCTTGTTTAATAGTCTACAAAAGAGCAAATAATTACTATTGGTAATATCATTCACTGCTTTGCCACTCGCAAGATACAAATAAGTGATTATTAGACTTGATAGTTCCAAATAAGGAACAAATAAGTGAAAATAAACACTGTAGGATCTTTTTTAGGGTTCCGTAGTCAACTAGGAACCCTTATAGTTTCGCCATGTCCGTCTGTCCGTCTGTCCGTCCGCGGCTTAGCTCCGTGATCATAAGTGCTAGAAAGCTGAAGTTTGGTATGTGTATGTATCACGCCGACATAACGGTAAAATAAAAACTAAAAAAATAACTTTTTTTCGGGTACCTCCCATACACCTAAAGTGGGGGTGATTTTTTTTTTCGTTCTAACACTAGCGTGTGGGGTGTCGTTGAATAGGTCTTTAAAAAAACAATAGGGGCCTTCAAAGATCATTTTTTGATAAAGTCAGCAGTTTTGTAAATATTCGCTCGGTAAATCCAAAAAATAGTGTCCCCCCCCTCTAACTTCTCAACCACGGGTCAAAAAATTATGGAAAAATTCATGAAAATAAGGCGGGTCGTTCTCAAAATATTTGCACCGCCACCTGTCAACAGGTTTGTCTTAGAAGAAGTTTTTTACACAGCATTATTTTAAATATTCAATTATCATCACATATCTAAAGACACTTTTTACATAGAGGCCAAATGCTTTTAATTAAAAGTAAAGTATATTAATAGACAAAAAAACGATTCGGAACTAGGTTTTGTCGGTCACTTGCCGTGTCCCAACGCGAGGTACTCATGTTTCGTTGTAATAAAAACATATACATTACCGACTTAGCTTAAGTTCAGTACTCCATTTTATTTTCATATATGATGAAGATTGAATACTACCATATCGAATAATAATACTATGCTTATTTTGCGAATTATTTGCAATTTAAGTTTGTCCACGCCATTTTTTGTCGTCCACTTGTCATGAGACAAACATTACAATTGTGTGACTACTATTTCGTTTCCCCTGCCTCACCCCGCTTAAATCGAGACCTTCAGTTGCCACCTAACACTGTTCCGAGTAACACGTCGTCAGTGTGCTGCACTAAAAAAATATGATACATACACTTACGCGAGCGGGAGTTTGTAATGGGTATGTAGTCTATATTCTGCCTTCCATATTTTGGTTGACGTGTGTCCTATTGCATTCATTTTAATTTATAACGCGTAAAGTATGGTCTACTTTTATGTGTATAAATATGCAGTTCATCAACGAAATACTTTATTTGTTTTGATGACATAACTGTCATTTTGTCCATCACCTGTATGTCGATCACTTGTCTATATAAAAACAGGTGAACGACACATACGGCAGGTGAACGACAATTATTTAAACACTTATACAAAATTATTTAAAAACCAGGTTTTACCGGTCACTCGCCGTGTCTCAACTCATGTTTCGTTGTTATAAAAACAATATATTACCGAAGTAGCTTAGTTTGAGTATTCCATTTTACTTTCAAGCTGTCTTAGGAATCCTTAGCAGGCGGCGCCCGCACCAGATTTCGAAAGCATCAATCCTCTGCCTGTCAGCGGCTTTGAGTGTCCAGGTCTCTGCCCCATAAACAGATATGGAGAAGACAAGTCCACAGACGAGGTGCATGTTAGTCCGGTTAGGGATGTGTCTATCTTTCCATATTTTGCCGCGTTGGGTCATCGCTGTTTTGGCCATTCCGATTCGCCTGTGAATCTCTGGTTTCCATGTGCCTCTATTTGTGACAATGGAGCCAAGGTACTGGAGCTGATCAACAGTTTCGAACTCTTGAAGCAGGTTACTACTTTGTCGACTAGTAATGGTCAACTATCATCAGCTCGGTCTTATTTTTATTAATATCGAGACCCATTCTGAGGCTGGTTGTTTTGAGTCATTCCAAAAGTTGGGCCTCTGCTTCGGGTGATGCAAAATAGGCGATGTGAACCACGTACCTTCAAGGGCTCCATATCTGTTAAATAGTATTGGGATATTGTGCATCCCTGTCGTACACCTTTCCGGAACTTAAAGTTCTTGTATGTGACATCTCCTACCGACACCATTCTGTATCCAGACTCGTAAAGGCTTTATAAAGTGTTACCAGATGTGCTGGCAGCTTCAGACAATACCTCGCATAGCTTATCCCACCTAACGCAGCCGAAGGCTTTCTGGTTATCAGATGTGAAGGAATTCCTCGAAGATGACGAAAACAGCAGTAGGTTACTCAGCGGGTAAGAAAGAATATGTCAAAAGAGGCAGCATTAGGATGCAGAAACGTTATTTAAATGATTCGCTGTTGAACCTTCATAAGAAATTTATAAAATCACGTGGGTAGGCTTGAGTTTTGCATCTTTTTGCGGGTTATGACCTTTCTGGATAGTACAGGCTTCAAAAAACCTCCTGAGAAATGTCCTATGAGATGAGAATTAAATGCTTGATTTTTTTATGCAAATTACTGACATAAGGAAAAAAGAAAAACAAAAACAATCAAAAAAGCACTATTTGACAGTTCAAAGTAGGTTTTATTTAAAATGTCACTTACCTGCAACCGTCGTCGTTAACCTGCTAACAAATTCAGTCAAGTTGGAAAATATTTGTCGCAAACCTGCACCCATTGTCGATAACTTGGTAACAAATGTCGTTTACCTGACATCGATGTCTTTCACCTGTCGACCTAAAATTTCAAACACCTATATCTTCTAAGATATTAAATTTAACTACTTCCCTCGACGTGATATCAATTGTCTGAATATATTTCTAGCGATCCTATGAAAAATAAAAGAAGAAATCGCAACTTTAAAAAAAAATGCAAAATTAACGCAGCGGTGCAAATATTTTGAGAACGACCCAGGCCCTATTAGTACTTTCAATGAAAACTATATTGAATAAAATCGGTCGAGCCGTTTTTGAGTTATCGCAAAAATTCATAATTTTCTTTTAAATGACGTAAGTGCCCCGCGGTGTTCTTATACTTCAAACGTTACACATATTAGTTAAGTGCCATACTGCATTAAAACATTTCGCTCAATCTGGTGCGTATAATCGATAACTTCTAGAAGGTAATAAGTAATTACAGTTACTTTGGCGTTTACGACCTTTTATAGAGCTTGAAATCTTTCTCGTAATTTAAATTCGATTTTATTGTCTATTGTGAAGGATGGCCAACTACGGAACCCTACACTGAGCGTGGCCCGACATGCTCTTGGACGGTTTTTGTTTCGCCATGTTTACAAATGGAAGCCTATGAAAATTGATTATTTTAACCAGAATTTTATCACACTGACGCATAATCACAGACTTTTGATAGTTGTGACGATGTTACTTTAACATTGTACGTAACCTACAATCATTAGGTCAGGTTTTTAACAGTTTTATTTCTTATCAGTATCTATTCCTTATTTAATTTAGCACTCTCTTTTTTAATATTCCTGATCAAATGAAGGGCGCGTCGAAATTTACAAAGAAAACATACTATAGTTTCACAGTAAAAAAAAATTCGCAAGAATTTCGTGCTTATTTCGATGCTTGTATAACGTAAAGTTTTAATCACTCATCAAACAGACATATAAATCCAAAATGAATATGGCAGATCACGTATTACTTCAATTTGACAGTTGCCTCGCCACTCAAAGATAATTTTGGCGACTCATTTATCACTCATTGACCGAACTGAAATGTTTTCATTCGTTCACTGCGCATAACTTTTACCCTTAGTTCTAATTACCACTTAAGGTTATTGTGAGATCTCTTATGGACGCATAACTTTCACCCATAGTTCTAATTTCCACTTAAGGTTATTATGAGATCTCTTATGGATTCTATTTAGCACCAAAAATAGGCTGCAATTTTTCTCCTTTTGGTTCTATACTGGTGGCATAAGGGTTCTTGCCACCTATATAGCACTTAGTCATGGTGGTAAATTTCACTTAAGCATCTAATTAGATATGATATACGAGCTATTTAGACCCAATTGTGCTACTTGGGAGAGAACGGTTGGAAGCATTTGAGATGTGGTGCTGGAGACGAATGGAAAGGATAAGCTGGACAGAAAAAGTTACGAATGAGGAAGTGCTTATAAGAGTAGAAGAGAAAAGGTCGTTGTTAGAAACCATAGTCGTAGTAGACGGCGTGTCGTATCAGGACATCAAAAGAAAGTTGAAGGTAGAGAAACATGGAAGTTGCTCCACCGAAAAGAGCTTAGCTCTTAAATTTCTGATGATGACCCAAAGGGTAATAAACGGGACCCTATTGCTAAGGCTCCGCTGTCCGTTCGTCTGTCTGTCTGTCCGTCTGTCACCAGGCTGTATCTCATGAACCGTGATAGATAGTTGCCGCTATAACAACAAATACTAAAAAACAGAATAAAATAAAAATTTAAAGACACACATTACAACAAACGTGATCGGTTGCGTTAACTTTGCACCTCATTTGTATCTGGCGCCATACATACCAGGTGCAAAGTAAACTTAAACCGGCCAATTAAGATGGGATATGTGTTTGTACGGTACCCTCGTTGCGCGAGTCAGACTCGGACTTTGCTGGTTTTACGTTCCATAACCAAAGGATGTTATTGGGACCCTATTACCGAGGCTTGCTGTCTAACCGTCTATCAAGAGACCATAGTTTGTTGAACCCTAATATGTCCAAGCACTCGATTTTCCTCTAGAACGTATAATATTTAGGTACTATGGCCGATTTAACTTATTACTTTTACATGGTTTTACTTATATTTATATCAGCCCTGTCAAAAATACACCACCTTTTAAAATAGGCAAAGTCTATTTGACAGCAGTCATCATCAGCCATTGCTGGACATAGGCCTCTCCCATTGCATGCCATTAAGCTCGATTTTCAGCTTCAGCGACCTTGTTACATGGCGCCCTATACTACGTAACCCTACACTATTAATTAATAATTAAAATTCATTTATTTCGAGTAACTATTTGACAGCAATTGTACGTTAGGATTTCCTCAAGAAAATACCTTCACCATTTTCCATTGAAGAACTTTTGGTTTAACCATTTTCTTGTATATTAGATAAAGATTATAATCACGACATTATTCAGATTCTTATCGCAGCCACAAACAACCCGCTGCGCTGTCCCTAAATGATCAAAAACAATGTGAGCGGCCATCAAAGTGATTTACTCGCAAACTAATGGAGTAACGCTCTTGTTAGTGGTCTCGGGCGTTATCTGCCATCTTAATGGATGCTCAGCCTCCGACTCGAGCTGATTCGAGGCGACAGCTATTCTATGCACCGCTGACCTGCTGAGCTAAAATAAAATTATAATGCGTTTTTAGGGTTCCGTACCCAAAGGGTAAAAACCGGGACCCTATTACTGAGACTTCGCTGTCCGTCTGTCCATCTGTCACCAGGCTGTATCTCAAGAACGGTGATAGCTAGACAGTTCACAGATGAAATATTTCTATTGCCGCTATAACAACAAATACTAAAAATAAAATAAAATAAATATTTAAGGGGGGCTCCCATACAACAAACTTACAGATAATGGTACGGAACCCTTGGTGCGCGAGTCCCATTCGCACTTAGCCGGATTTTTTTATGATATTTATGTTTTATTAGTGGACTTGGGCCTTATCTGCCATCTTAATGAACGGCTTAGCTCAGACTGGAGCTGATTCGAGGGGTCAGTTGTACACCGCTGATCTAGGAGCTGAAATGCAATTTACGATTTTTATGTGGTAAAGCTCTTATTAAAGGTTTAAGGCGTTATCTGTTTACGTTATGGGAGCTATTCATTACACCGACCTGCTGAACTGAAATGTAATAAAAAAAAGGTGTAACAATATTAACGGATTAATAATTCATGTGTTTTATATTTCATTTAATAACAAATATACAGAAATTTTATCAGCTCACAGACATAGATATAATACATTCTGCTAGAATAGTGTAAGAAACTATTATTTCGAACTATTTAATATCTTAGTAGTTTATTAAATGGTGGTTAAGAACCACCATTTAATAAACTACTAAGATATTAAACGATACGAAATTACACTCTATGTTCCATAGATTGTGATAACTTTCATTTCCGTATAGTGGTGAATTTTCAAAGATTTATTTCTTTAGCTCTTTCGTCCAAACTTTTATAAGTTCAGGCCCATTTCTGGCTTGATTTCATTTTAAGCTATTGGTAATCACTGTAATAAGTTTGTTAAGTAAGTAATATAGGTACATTAGATAAGTATGTCTTTAAACGTTCGCTCTTTCTCTTTCTCTAGCCGCAGTATCCTACATGCAACGCAGTAAACAAAAGGAAATAAAAATCGCCGCAATAAAATTCCGCCAAACGTTTCAAATTCAAACTTCCCCGAATATTGGAAGAAGGGAACCGGTAAAAGCGTAAGAATTCGAGTGTATGGCGCGGAAACACCGGATAGGCGGCTTCCGCAGGAAACACTAGCGTGTACCGACACCACAGTCTAAGGATGCAGTATCAACAATGTACATGTGAATGTAAGTGCAGACTTCTGGCCGAAGGGTGTTGTGTTTTGGCGGTTCCGGGGTAATCTGCCGAATCCTGCGCCAGATCAGACGACGCGATGGAGCCACGCTGTTACGTCGCCTAAATTAAGCTAGTTTTTTCTTTAAATGTATTTATGTAGTTCACAGTGCCTTGGTTTAATGTAATACTGTGTAACTAATTTGAATAAATAAATAAATAAAAATAAATAAATCATATGTCTGTCTTAGCAAGGGCGATGAACTGCGCGATTACGTTGTGCAGTAAAACAGCCGTTCAGTTTATGTAGATAGATTATAATTGAATGGAATACATTTTGTTGTTCACCACGGCAAATACAATCATAGATAGCTACACTAGTAGATAGTACCTACATATCGTAGATGGACGCGTACCGTGCGTAATTGTGAATCAAACGTGATTTTGTGGGCCACAGATCCGCAGCCTCTGTGCTTACGGACTGTGTTGCTTCACTCTTATCCTAACCTATCCGTCAGTTTGCAATATCACTAGTTAATTTATAAACCACGGTAATCACTACTGTCCGGTGGGTACAGCACCACAGGCTCAACACAAATTACCAATCCTCTATTAAAAGCGAAGACCGATTTAAAGAGGTCCAAAGCCGCCTAAAACTATCTACGGTATTTATATTTTGGTTTTTATTTGGTTTGCTTCCTCACCTGATTTTCGCAATCTAGGTAACTCGAATATTTAAGCTGCTACGCAGTAACTAACTGCGTCGGATACTGTACGGATGTTTAAACTGTGGTAATACTGTCTTAGTGGTTGACTTGCATCGTGGAGTCGTGCCATTTGGGGCGAGAGCGGCCAAATTAATGTTATTGGTTTGTTCATTTTTGGAACACTGCTAACCTACTTTTGAAAGGCCATAATTTTATACGAAAAGCATTGAAAGCGCCTTTTTAACTTTCTACCTACTTACAGTGAAATTATTGCTACTTAAGCAGTTATATAACTCTTAAATAAGCCTTACTTTATGTGCTGGACTCATCCAATGGCTACCACTTGCACTGGTCTTGACTTGACTCATCAGTTCGTCAGTAAAGTTGGTTTTCTATAATTAGTACTGAAGACTTCTTGCCTCATTAGTCATCAGTTCTACACGCCCACGAACATTTAAATGAAGTAGGTAAGTTAGCAACCTACGCTATACTAAGCTTGTCAAGATATTTAGATGAATATGTTAAAATAGCGTAAACTATTAAATTACGGATTTAGACGAAACTAGTCACACAGACCAAGTCAAGTATTAAAATATAAATCAAATTTTTACTAATGCAAATTAAGTAGAGGGTACATGTGTGTAATTGAATAGACGCATTTAACGGTGTACATAGTAGTGCACAATAAAATATAAGCGAGTATAAATCAGCTCGGCCGCAAAGTGCGTCGCACTCACCGCTAATGCGCCACCTGGCGACTAATGCTGCGCCAGCCGCCATCTTGCTTTTATTTTTATAACGTCGCCCGCTATTTTGCAACCATGTGTAATTTATGGCGCTTTATAGTCACTAACAACTAACTTTTAAAAGTGTCACAACCATGTACGTCATGTGTGGATGATGTTGTCCGCTAAAAATACCGATGTCCACAATTTTAACACTAGTAATAAAAATAAAAACGTGTTCGTAAATATATAAATCATTTTTAGGCCAATGTATTCATTTTTATAACAAGTTACCTGATCATGTTCCATCTCTCAAAAATTATTTTAAAAAATCTCTAATGTCAAAAGCATATTATACAGTAGAGGACTATCTGACAGACAAAAATGCATGGCCAGAACCAGAAACCGAGTAACTGACTCCTTAGATTGTACCTGACTAGTTTAAGGGACCCAGTTCTAATAATAAATCATATCAAACGTACATAAATTGTGATAAACCGTCTTACTTTCTTGTAGTTTCTATATTTTATTCTTACACTTTTCCTCATTTATATCTTAGAATACACTTTTAATATGTTTTCTTCGAGAACTACGTATAGTTAAGTTCATATTACTGTAATAGGTATGTACTTATCCTTTATGAAAAAATGACTGACTGTTGAGTTTGTTTCGGCGTTTCTTCTCAACAGTGGTCTCCTCTTGTAAAATGCCGGTAGACTCAGACATGTACTTACATAATTGTACTTAGTAGGCCACAAGGGCACTTGCCCTTGTGGCCTACTTGCAGAATAATGTTAATTATTTCATTATTTTATTATTCAATTATTTCATTATTTCACTAAGTTTTATCTTTATTGTAACTCAAGGAGTCTATGCATAAATGAGAGAGTGTTGTGTGTTTTTTCTTTCTTGTCACAACAATGAAACAAACAACTTGACGTGATTTTTCGAGTAACTAATACTTAATAAGAATATAATTGTTTGTTAAAACTGTCTCCGAACGTTATATACGTACCTACCTACTCTGCACCAACTAAATGTTTCTTTTAAGCCTAATGGTTGACTGGCAGAGAATGCCTTGTGGCATTAAGTTCGCCATGTGTATTAGTTTGATCTACGTGATAAAGTTTATAAATAAATACTGCTGTTTCGTTTTATCCCTTACACGAAAATGATATGCACTGGCCCCTGTCAGTTAATTTTAGAAATTCTGTGAACTCTTGATTTCTATCTGTGGATACTCGCAAAACGTAGAGGCGGCTAGCGGTTTGATTATGTCACAGTTAAATCGCTATAAACATCTGACATATTACCTGGGACCGGCCCCGGAGTCTACACCGGGTCACCCCGAGACCGCAGATCGTGTAATTACTCCTTTGACACAGTGAGACGCTGTCAATCCCCTGTTAATGGAACCCGCAGCCAGCCAGAGTAAACTGACCAATGTAGTCGAGACTTAATGTGGATTAGACGCTACAGTTTCCTATGTGACCAGGTCATTTAGGGTTCCGAACCAAAATGCAAAAATTATAAATAATTGTTTGTTTTATAACGATACAGCATACTTAGTGGCATCACTTCGCTTGATGGTGCCGTTGAAGAAACCAGCGGTGCCATGTCAGTTGACACGGCCATGCTGGCCCGAGAGACGCTTCTTCACGTTTCGTTTGAAGAGTCCCATGTCATAAGAAGGATTTGCTTACCAGCACACAAAATGCATAAAGTATGATTAGCCCAGGGGATCCCATACTAGGCTGAGCCTGAATCTCGGGATCCTGGAGTGCAATATGTGATACAGTTAAGTACCACAAAATCTCGAGGCCACCCGGTTGGTCCATCTGCTGCGTAAGTGTGACAATCAGCGCCCGACTGGCTATTATCATTTCGCTTTTTAATTGTGACAGTAAGATTATTATTTTTTTAATTTCCTTCCTTTGCCTTTAAAGTACCTAAAATGTTACTTTTTACTTTTTTTATTTCAGTAATGAGTTATGGAAAACAGGTAAAGAAGTCTACATTCAGACTGGTGGCAAGATGTAGGTATGTATAAGCGAAACACGAATGAGGATGATTATCTGCAGTACGTCTAAAACCCAATCATGGAAAAGTGATGATATCAGTAATCTCGTATTTCAATAGTTATATGCTTATTTGTAATAATATTTAACGCGTTTAACGCCACTGACGGCTAGGTCGTCTAGTCACGTCCATATTTCAATGATCAGGAACTTAATAATTCAAACCGCTACGCGTTTTTCATTCCTTATTAATTTTCGAGCACTTTCTTTTTCGGCTACTTGTCTTAGATTGCGGTACTTTTATGTATTTTCTTATATTTCTTTAAATACAGAAGAATAAATTCAAAGATTTTTTTGCGCGTACACAACACAAGGCCCTGTCGATCTCTATATTAATTTCCACCTGTTAGAAATATGAAATGTGTAACCAATATACATCACCACTAGAACTGCGCAAGAGTGACCACTACTAAATCCATCCAACGGCAGGTAGCGGAACTATTTTAGTTACCCGATCGCCGCTAGATGGCGATGGCGTCGAGTTAGATCGCGCTAACGTTTGTCTGTCTTGGAATCCACAAGTAATTTTAAGAATATTTGTACGATATCTCATTTCACTTCCTTGGTATGAGTACCAATTGGTAATTATAAAATCGGTATAAACTCACGTAAAAATTGTCAGGAACGGCCCGACATGTTTCGAACTCATTTGGAGCTCTTCATCAGGGGTAGCTATCCGTGCTGCTACGCGACTCGCGACCCACTGCGTTTTTATAATTAGTAAAGATGTCTCACGATAGTTTTAATAACATTAGTACCAATTGGTTTCGGATCACCGAACTAACTTGGAGCCGTATCTTGGATGTTCTAAGGAAATTATTGTAACCATAACGTTGCCAATAAAGTCGATTTTCCTTTACTTCTTCGTTTACCTGACGACGCCCGAGTCCCCCCGCCGCTACACTGGCAGCCCAACGTTCGGCAATTTCGGACATCGACGCGACGGGGGAGCCTATGACGTCACTCGGTTCACAAGTTAAGGCGGAATCTTCGACACCAAATTCGTCTCTAAAAAGTAGAAGGAAGAATTCTGGACCCAAACTGGTTGTGTCAGCTGGAAAACGCGCTGCACCTAAACCCCGGAAACCCCGAAAAAGCGACGCAATGGTTACCTTAAGCCAATTTGAGCATATGGCAGCTGCTATGTCACCTAAAAGTGGTTCCTTTACCACTTGCAATATCACCTATGATGGTCAAAAGGACTCCAGCGAACTTGAATCTTTCCTGGCAGCCATTAATATCTTCAAGAGAGCCAGCCGAGAGAATCAGCGATCAGGATACGTTAGATGGACTTCCTCTTTTATTCACGAATGAAGCAAAGATTTGGTGGCAGGGCATAAAGAGCAGAATAACGACCTGGGACGAGTTTCAGTCACGCATCAGGAAAACCTTTGCTCCGAAGAAACCAGCCTACATAATATACCAAGAAATTATGTTATCCACGCAGAAGCCCGGCATTACAACGGAATCTTTTGTAGCTGAGAAGCGCATGCTTTTTTCATTGCTGCCCAGCCCAGAGCCTTTGGAATTCCAGCAACTGGACATGATATTTGGACTGCTTAGCCTAAATATCCGTGAAAGGGTATCGCGGTCTTCGTTCACCACCTATGACGGCCTGTTGGTAGCTGCTGAAGAGGCAGAGCAACTGCTGAGGGATCGGATTACCGCTACAACCTTGTCTGCTGCCTCAAGCACATCGACTTCAGCTGAACCAATGGTTAAACCAACAAAAGTCAGGTGCAAGTACTGCAGATTAATGAACCACACTATTGAAAATTGTAGAAAGAAGGCCAGTGCAGATTTGAAGCGCCCTAAGCAGTAATTTCAACAACCTGCAACGGAAGCATTAGCACCTAAAGCAACACAATCTTCCAGTCAAGAGCATAAGTTCTCGTGCTATGGCTGTGGTGCTCCTGGTGTGGTGCGGAGCAACTGTCCTACGTGTTTTAAAACCAGAAGAACCGACGGAGTACCAAAGGAAATTGGCTTCTGTGCCCTTGGTATTAAAAGCGATGCAAGGTCTAGGCCAGTAGTATACATCAGCACCGAAGGACAAGTTGGAACGCCATTCATCGATACTGCTGCCAAATCAAATGTTGCTTCGTATGACCTGTACCTCCACCTACGTGCGGCTGGATGCACCTTCGGACAAGAGCGCGTCATAGTAACCTTGGCGGACGGGATCCGACGAAATCAAAAGGTGTACACGACGGTTGCTAACGTCACCATTTGCGAACGCACCGTGCGCACAACATTTATAGTTTTATTTTATTTTTTATTTTATTTTATTTATTTGGGGCATCAACAGCAATACGAGTACAACTTGTAATAATTAACAATAATAGTACAACAACAAAAGCCAATAAAAGATGTCCACAAAAATACAGTAAGCAGAACTAGTTACAAGAAAAATTAAACAAACATGGTATGCTCGATCAGGTTAGTGCGCATGTGTGTGTGCGTGTGTGTGTGTGTGTGTGTGTGTGTGTGTGTGTGTGTGTGTGTGTGTGTGTGTGTGTGTGTGTGTGTGTGTGTGTGTGTGTGTGTGTGTGTGTGTGTGTGTGAGTGTGTGTGTGGAAATGGAAAGGGATATTGAATTAACTATTATCTGAGCTTAACATTAAAGAATGAATACGCTTCTTCAATGTCGATTTGGTACAGTCAAATAAGTCAATACTGCTAAACAGTTTATTATATTGTCTAAGGAACCGAATTAATGGGGAATTCTGTGCATAATTGGTGTTGACTGTTGGAAGGCTAAACAGGGCACGATTGGCGTGACGGGTTCTTATTTTTGGCACAGAGAAATTAATCTCTGCAAGCAGCGCAGAGCTATCGATGCGGCCAGAGAGAATGTCGTATAAAACACACGTGTCAAGCATGAGACGCCGATTCTCAAGGCTCAGGAGGTGGTGGCGACAACACATAGAAAAATAGCTGGTATCCCATTTCTTGGATCGAAAATTAAGGTGACGCAGAAAGCTATACTGAATTTTCTCAATTTTCTCCTTGTAAATCGTATACTGAGGCGACCAGACACAGCTTGCGTATTCAAGGATGCTTCTAACATATGCATAATAAACTACTTTAATACATGCGGCATCCTTAAACTCTCCACAAACACGATACACAAAGCCCAGGTTCTTGTTCGCACGGTTTACTATGTCATCAATGTGTAAGTCATATGATAGTTTCGCATCGAGAGTTACACCTAGGTCCCGTATTGAACTTACGCGCTCAATAGCCTCACCTCCGATTTGGTACTGATACAACAAAGGGTAGGGACTTCGCGTGAAAGAGATCTGGCCACATTTTTTTACATTTACATTAATGCGATTAGTATAATAATAATCAGACAGGCGGTCCAAATCACTTTGCAACTCATTGCAATCATTAATGCTGCGAATGCTTGCAAAAATTTTTTTGTCGTCGGCATACATAAGAAACTTTGAAAATTTAAAAACGTTATATATATCATATAGATATGCATTATAGAGCAAAGGACCTAAGTGCGATCCCTGGGGGACACCTGAGGGAACGTCTACAAAGTCTGATCTGCAACCTCCTAGTACAACCGCTTGCCGGCGGTTGCAGACGTATCAGGAAACCCACCTGAAGACATCGCCACGAATACCCAACCAGTAAAGCTTGCGAAGCAGGATGACGTGGTCTACACGATCAAACGCCTTCTCAAAATCAGTGTAAATCACGTCAATCTGCTTCCTCTTATCCATCCCACGGAGAACATGATTTGTAAACTCTACAAGATTAGACACGGTCGACCGACCTCTTAAAAAACCATGTTGCTGAGGCGGAATGGCTTTATTTAATACCTCATAGATATTACTTAAAATTATCTTCTCAAATGTCTTAGCAAACTGGTTTAATATAGATATGGGACGATAATTTATTATTTTAGTCTTGGGACCCTTCTTATAAATAGGTACGATCAATGCTTGTTTCCATTTATCAGGAAATAACCCTTCGAGTAACGATTTATTAAAAAGCATCGAGAGAGGAAGTCCTAAACTTGGAGCACAGCTCTTAATAAAAAAATGGAGGGATTCCATCGCTACCAGCGCCACCATTAGCATCCAACCTTAGCAACAACTTAACAACCTCGTCGGATGATATACTTATCGATGAAACTATTTCGTTACTATCACAAAAAGGCAGTGCTAACGGCAAATCAGGATAAGCGATGAGAGGGTTACTAAAAACTGAAGAAAAAAAATTACTAAAGCCCTCACAAATTTCTCTATTATCATCCAGCACCCGATCATGGTATTCAAAAAACTTAGGGTAAGCAGACCCGCCTCGACGAGCTTTGACGAACGACCATAGCTGTTTAGGGTTTCTTTTAATTCCCTCCTGAACAATTTGTAAATAGTCCTCCCAGCATTTTTCCTGAACACGTTTCTGGCGTTTACGCAATAAAGAAAAATCATCGTAGTCCAGTGGGTTCCCGTATCTTTTCCACCTTGAATGCATTTTGTCTTTTTCCTTAATTATTTTAATCAAACTCGAACTGAACCATGTCGGGTATTTACCTTTGTGAGTACGCGTGTCTAAGGGAACATATTTGGTAATTATTTCATTAAGAATATTATTGGAGCGGAGCGAGCGAAGCGAGCGAAGCTCCCATGGACCGACTCGAATGGACTTTGTAACAATGCGCAGATCTCAGCGAGTTCTCAACCGATTTTAGAAATTTTTGTTTTAAAATGCACAAATTAAATTTCGCTAGGTCGTGACGAAGAGAAAATTTCGAAAAACAAAAAAAAAACTCCGCTCCAATCTATGGTGCAAGCTTAGCCGGTGGCTGACTCTGCATCGACCTAGTTGGAGCGGAGCGAGCGAAGCGAGCGAAGCTCCCATGGATCGACTCGAATGGACTTTGTAACAATGCGCAGATCTCAGCGAGTTCTCAACCGATTTCAGAAATTTTTGTTTTAAAATGCACAAATTACATTTCGCTAGGTCGTGACGAAGAGAAAATTTCGAAAAATAAAAAAAAAAACTCCGCTCCAATCTATGGTGCAAGCTTAGCCGGTGGCTGACTCTGCATCGACCTAGTAAAATTTAGTGAGTGCTGTGTCCATCGACTCTCCAGCAAAACACAAATTCCAATCTATGTTATTAAGATGACCGTTTATAGCATGATAATCGCCCTTACGAAATCTAAACATCGGGCGGGGAACTTCCTTCATTGGAGCAGAGAAAATATCACAAATATTAATTTCAAGTGGTGGGTGATGCGTGTCTTCCTTAACGAGCGGGAAGTTTGAGTTGGATACATCAACGGCGAAGTTAGAGAATATTAAATCTAGTGTGTTATTACTTTCATTTTTTGAGTAGTTGAATTGCTCTAAGTTTGCAAGAAAGAATGTTTCAACGAGTCTAAAGGCTGCATTCTGAACTTCTACTGGTCCACGCCGTTCAAATACGGGAGTAGTATTAAGATTCCATATAATATGCGGGAGATTAAAATCGCCAGCCACAAATAAAAAAGAGTTAGGCGACTCAGATATCACCTTTTTAAATAAACAATTAAAGTTTGTTATATGTTGGGTTAGCGAAGGGCCAGGAGGCGCGTAAACTGAACACATATGCAGATCCCGGCTAGACGTCACTGGAGCCCTAGGATCGCAACGCGAGCGCAACGATTCAGCAGGAATGGTAACCCACAGACATTCGGTACCAGGACTTGCCCAGGTGGAATGATTGCGCGCGCCCAAAGTTCGCAGAACTAAAATCATTACATCACCACCGTCGGCCTTACCGCTTAATGCTCTGTCCCTGTCCAATCTAAAAACATCGTATCTACTATCACATAATTCTGTATCCAAAACACCATCAAAAAGCCAAGTTTCAGTGATGACAATTACGTCATAACTATTATTCAAAATGTTTTGATAAAATTGGTGCGTTTTTGACCGTAAGCCGCGAGTATTTTGATAATTTTTTTTTAGATTTGCTAAGAAAGTAATAATTCAATATAGACAATCAGATATAATATGAACCGATTATAAATAAAAGTAAATTCCTTCAGCAAATTAGCAGAATGCATTGACTGACCTTTGACCTTCACTTTGAAAGCAAAACACTCGGAGTGAATATTCCTTTTCCCCTGTATTGTGTAAATGTGTGTGTAAATGTGTGCAAAATGTGTAAAGAGCGCGTTAACACTACGACCGAGCATAATAAAACAGAAAAACATTAACAAAAATAACTTATTAAATAGCATCAACACAAGCTTAGACAATTTTGCGAAAGTCCGAGGAAGAGCGAATATGAATCAACGGAGCCTGATCTGCTTTACGTGCGTATATGTTACAGTTTTTTACCCACACGTACTCGTAACCTTTAGCCGTACATATGTTTTTACACTCCTTAAGCAATCCGCTAGTTGCCTCGCAGCGTCCCCGGCCGGGGCCGGCGCAGTTAGATTCGGCGCCGATTTGCTCGAGTTGGAATTAGCGCTCCCGGACTGTCGGCGTTTTAACGCTTCTCTCCTCCATTTTGCACACCGAGCATTTCTTTACTTTCCTGTTGTCTTTAGATAGCTTCTTAAAGTCCTCTAATGAGATATTTAAACATTGATAATGGTAGCATCTAGCGCAAGAAGCGCAACCCATTGTTTCGCCGCTGCTACCGACGAACTTGCCACAAGCCTCACATTTCGCGGTCATACTCGTAGCGCAGCGATAAGCAACAATGTAAGTAGAAGTTCAAATCACCTTGTGTTAGGCGGCTCGCGCACGAAGGACGCCGAAAGTAGCCAACTGCGCGGAGTAGCTGGGCACGACGCGAGGGCAGCGTCAGTACGGGAGCGAGCGGGACGAATTATTTCAACCGTCTCGTTTACCCGAAGTGAAGAGGGGCAAGAGGAGGAACGATGGCTCTCAATTTTATTAACAGTGCACTCGCGGGAACTTATTGTTTAACTTTACTTAGTTAAGTGTTATAATAGCATGCGCAAACGAATAAAATATTTGAATTAACTTGTAACACGTCCACTAGCGATGAGTTCGAAACGAAAGAGTACCGGATTCCCGAGAGAATAGAACCCTCCTCGGCGTTGGATTCATCCAAGACGCACACATGATACTTAACTTACCTCAGTATACGTGGCTTCCTTGGTGATGAAGATAACATCCAAGAACTGTATAGGGAGGACTTCAGTTGTTTCGAGAGAAGAGGGGATGCATCGGCCTCTCGGCAAAACAAAAAACCTAGCTATGGCCCACTATTCCGTGTAGCTCTCTCACCAGCAAAACGTAAGGACCTACTTGATGGTGACATGCCTACCTACTTGGATTTCATGTTCCAGGATGCTTGCGAAGCTATTGACAAGGAACAAATCCAGCTAGACCCAAAGCAAGAAAGCTTATTTCCGGACAGCAGTGTTCCCCCATATCGATTGTCTCCTGTTAAAAAGAGATCTTACAGAACGAGGTGACCAAGATGTTAGCGGAAGGTATAATCGAACCTTGCATCTCACCCTGGGCAGCGCCTACCGTTCTCGTGCCAAAGAAAGATGGCACTACTCGCGTCTGTATAGACTATCGGCGACTGAACGCTATCACCACTCCAGATGTGTATCCACTGCCCCGAATTGACGATCTCCATGCGGTGCACGTGACCCAGCCATCTCAGTCTCCGCTGCTTGAGCATGGCTGTGATACTGGGTAGCTAAGCCGCGCCCAGGACAGCTTCGCTTGTCACACGATCCCTCGAGGTGATGCCTAGAATGCTGCGAAGACAGCGCATGTGAAAAGTGTTCAGTCGGCGTTCTTGTTTTGCATACGTTGTCCAAGATTCCGCTCCGTATAGAAGTCTATATAATCACTACTAAATCGTGACCATATTTAAGTGAAACTAAAACTAGCAACAACAAGCCCCATGCATCTCCACCGGCCGTCCGGCGGACAGCCCGCCGCGTGATGTATCGCGCCATTTGCGCGGGCGAGCGGCCCGGCCGGAACACTTACGGGGCAAGCATTTATTCCATCACACACACGCGGGAGATCTGAGCGCTTTTAATTACGCTGACCGCAATTTTCCCAATTTATAAGAACATTCAGGACATTTTTATAAGAATAACAGAATACAGCGTTGTCTATAAGACACAGAAAATAACACCACAATTTATTAGTTCTACAATATTGCGACCAGGGTTAACACAACAACAGAAAAAGCGGTGGTAGCCTAGTGGTTAGGGCGTGCGACTTTCAATCCGGAGGTCGCGGGTTCGAACCCGGCCCGTACCGATGAGTTTTTCGGCACTTATGTACGGAATGGCATTTGATATTTACCACTCGCTTTTCAGTGAAGGGAAACATCGTGAGGAAACCACCTAAGCCCAATAAGGCCTAGTTTCCCCTCTGGGTTGGAAGGTCAGATGGCAGTCACTTGCGTAAAAACTAGTGCCTACGCCACATCTTGGGATTTAGGTAGCCGACCCCGATTGAGAATTCACTCTCTACAAAGATATGGGACAAAGGCTAGGAGGAATGATGATGATGGTTAACACAACAACAGGAGGCCTAAATGACGGTTGCGTGTATCACGTGATAAATAAGTGAAAAAAGCATCTGTCACTCACACTCGCATTTTGTCAAAACGTAACGGAACGTCCTTTGTCACTTATTTATCGCATCTTAAAAGCAACCATCATGGGCCCGCAGACCAGCATTGGGCACCGATTTGCGAGTACCTATTTCACGACGCGTTTGGCTCGGTTTGTAGACACCTGCCTACTGAGCCGGCGGTCCCGGGTTCTAATCCCGGCCAGGGCAAATATTTGTGTAATGAATTCTAATATTTATGCTTGGGTCATGGTTGTTCTGTGTATTAAAGTATATATTTATCTATATAAGTACGTATATCGTCGTCTAGATATTTATTATTATTTATTATTTCAATTTACTATTTTTGCTTAACCCTAAAATTGTTATTCATATTTAGTTCGTCAAAATATTTAGCATTAAACATAGTTTCTTTGTGTTATATATAAAAAAACACGAGTAAGTTACCAAAAACATCATGCATTGAACTGAGTACCACATAGAAGTAACAGTATTTCCAAAAGAACACAATGGTGAAAATAAAAGAAAAAGTAATTAATTGCCATCAATTGTGGAAATTGGTAATTTCGTTGCCACCACTCCGACCCGTCGGGTTCAGCCAATAAACCCGAGGAACTGCGAAGTGCAACGCAATTAAAATAAACTATTTCATTTGGGCACTCTATTTTATTTTCTCTAGAACTTTATGCTTGAATGTTCAGTTACAAAATTAATTATTGTTTGCTTTATACACTTATATTCATTTCTGTTGTTAGGACGCGGGACAGTCGCAACAGCCCCCTGGCAGTCGTCGGCTCGCGGCTGATAGGCTAGATGGCCCATTTATGAAACACTGGATGTCGCTTCACGCACCAGTGCCTCCGTTTGTGCGAAATTGTAAATGTCCAATTTATGCTTGCTAACATTAGTTTAAAAAGTTATTTGGTAATGACTAGCAAAATTGATGGATATTATCTGAATAAATTAATTTTATTATTATTATTAGGCTATCTTGTTTTTAGTCTACGGTGTCAAGCTAACGGTGGTTAAGGCACAGAGATCCTTACCTTCTATTGATGCACGCCGTATTCCTGTCCATGGGTACTACCATCTGATTTTGTTCGTTGATCCAGCCATCTAGCGAGAGTTTCATAACGTGTTGGTTGAGACTACTTTTATGTACAAGCTTTTCCCGCAGCTGTGCTTGAGCTAAAATATGATACAAGACACTGTTTTCGAGAAGAAAATTGCCTATGTGTTAAGTATACTTATCCACATGCAAAACCGTCCAGTTGTTTCGGCGTAAAGAAGTAGCAAACCTACACAAATACAATCTTTCTTTTTTATATTATTAGTGTGTTAGTGTTAGCAATAACTTCATCTAGACACATTTCATTTTTACTTTTTGATAATAGGTACTTAGATTTGGGATATTATTAAATGCACATCTGTATAATTTTTCAGCACACTAGGTAACTCCACTAATTAACTGAATGCATACCAGAAAAACTAATGCTGTGCAAAAAAAACAATTGATTAACTGAACATGTCCTACAAAAAAAACTTAAACATCATACAAAACGAGATGACCTTTTTAACCGAATTCACACCAAAAATATGGTTCGTACATGGGATATATTTGAAAGTTTCACCAAAAATACTGACTTGCACACTAATTATCCTCGCACTGCACACTAAGATCCGACTCGGCCGGATTAGGTTAGGTTAGTTTTTTTTTTACAAATATAGTACAGTTAATAATACAGTTTTGTAAATACCTTTTTTTTCGAATTCGCATTATTTAGTGTGCATAATTAGTGTGCAAGTCAGTATTTTTGGTGAAACTTTCAAATATTTTGATCGAAAAAAGGGAATATACAGATATCGATTTAAATACATGCCCTTAGATTTTACTGTCTTTTACAATTACTTCATTGTCAACTGTAGCGTATTCCATATAAAAGAATAATTTTGTTTACAGATAAACTAATTTACACGTGGTACCGTGAGCTGTAGGCCTGACGAGTTCGTTTCGAAGTAATAAAAATTTGTAATTGTTTACGTTTCCAACCCGCATCTCCATAATATTGAAAAATTTCAAAAAACCGAATCGACAAAAAATATATATAATTAACGAATCTACTTACAAAATTTCATGAAAGTCGGCTGCGAAATACTTGAAACAAACTGAAACCCGGGCATACTAACAATGAAAAAAAAAAAAAAACTATTCTATTCGGCGATGGTGAAACGGAGAAACTTGCTCGCTCCGCTCGATCAATTATCCAGAAAGGCAGAACTGGGTGAGCCACGTGTTACGTTAACACGTTAACCGCATCAGTTACGAGCTTACGAGATTTTATACTAGACTACAGCGGTTCGCCTCAAAACGGTATATATATAATATATATAGATTATCATCATTTTTATCAATCATGCTGTGAAATGTCGTCATAACGTGCGTTATAACAGGCTTCGAAGTATCACGTTTCAGGCGGAACAACTCGAGAGAACTGTAAAGGAATTTCATACAAAATTTAAGGCCTAGGCCAGGAAGTATTTTTTTTTTACATGACGTCTGTGTTCATGAACAGGCATATATGAATAGGCATATATATTTATTGAGTTGTATATTTTTTAGTCTTATTAAAACTTACTGAGACATATTTAATTATTGTTTTAAGCGGTTTACACTCACGTGAAATTGTCAGGAACGGCCCGACATGTTTCGAACTCGTATGGAGCTCTTATCAGGACTGCTACCCGTGGGTGTAATTTTTATTTCATTGCATATGTTTGAGAAAAGCACTATACATGCCTAGCCGTATCACTATCCGTCGTATCTATTGTCTATACCTACTCACCCGGCAATCCCTTTTCCCCGGCGTCTGCAGTAATGTACTATTATTATTTTATCATTTTAATTCAAAGCTAGCGAGCGCGTTTTTTCCGCGAAGAATTTTATACTTACCTATTTATTAGTTCAGCGTCGGCATTTTATTATTTTGGTTTTGTTATTCTTTCTTCTGAGAAAACTCCTTGTTTTCTCAGAATATTTCACTAATATAGTAACGTTGTCGACATTTATTATATTCTTCACTAACTGATTGAGATTTAAAAAAACGAAAGCCTTTTGTTTGTATAACTCTGTAACAAAAGAGATTTTTTGTGGCTATGACTATGACTAGATGTTTGCTTAAAATTATGTAAACGAATATTTTCGGATAAAAACACAAGAAATAAAATGCGGCTCCATTTAATAGTCTCATAGTGATTTGAACTGTTTCAACATACTTTTAATACTGAAACAACACACGGGACAGTGAGATTGGTAAAAAAATCCAACATACCTATTTCAGTTAGTATAAAAATCCTATATTTGTATTAAAAATTCGTTTAAAGTATAACAGCGAGATACATCAGCGTGGCGCAAACCATACAGAGCCATCTATTTGTACAATTTTCTTTGTCCTATCATCCCGCCGAAATGGCTGGACGGATTTTAATTTATTTCCATACAGGGATAGCTTAATATCCAAATGTGGTTATAATTAGGAGACTTTTTACTCGACTATGGTAAATAGAAAAAATAATGTATAGGTGAGGTTGCGTTTAATAATAAATATAAACGTTAAAAAATTTGGTCAACCAACAGCTATCCCGACCAAAATATGCAAACAAATTATACTTGAACCATAAAGTGAGGGTTGCGTTAACTTATTAGTACATATTTGATCAATCGACATTCGCAAAGCACCTAATCAGAGTCATGAAATAGTAGTTATAACACTCGCGGGTTAAACTATAAGCACTAGTACCTATTATGACACAGCCATTCTATGCATGTTGCATCACTTGCATCCACATACGCGTCAACCTACTTAACCGAAATATGCTAAATTTAATCCCCTGAAAACGTGTCAAACCGCTAAGTGGCGCAAGTCCCGGCTGCGACGGGGATGGCTCCACAATGCAGACGAACCGACTGCTGTATCTCAAGCCCGCAGTTCCTCGATGAACAATCTTGCTACTTACCGTCTCTTTGAAGCCCCAATGAAATTGAACCCGTTGTCCCAAAGTACTAAGGATCACACTCGATTGCGCGCGCGGTATCTCCTCAAATTAGGAGACATACAAATCTCTGGGACAACAAACTGAATTGTACTTGGAACAAGGAGACGTCGCAGTGTCAAGATATAAGTATACTTTGTCGTTTTATGAACCCCGTGTTTAAAGATCAATTTCCTTAAAAGTCCAATTGGAATCTTGCTAGAGTAATTGTAACTGAATTAATCCTAAACTAATTATTCGGAACCAGTCAAAAAGTGTATTGTACTTGGATTGCATAACATGCTCTAATCGTATAAATACAACTTAAGTAACCAAACCAATGAATGTACTCGAAAATTAATTAACTAAAATGTTAAGCTAACCAATGGAACGCAATGAGCGCTACAAAATGGCATATAGAACGACTTAATTGGACCATTACTACTGCTACCATACTTCCTGAACTACCCTGTCTCATAGAACAATTAACTTTAGATCCCGTAAGAATCAAAAATCAAACTGCCAAGCACAGTGCCAGTTCTTCATACAAAGGATCTTAAAAAACGCACTTGTCGAAAGGGGCGCTTCCACTGTGGAAATCACCCACAAAAGCCTCCTATCGGTTTATTAGAACATTTTTAACGCTCACACAACGGTGCGCTAGGACAATTTTGTAAAACATTCATTGGTAAGCTAGATGAAGTAAACGACGAGATGACGAGTAATAGGGAAGAATGGAAGTAGAAAACATGCTGCGCCGACCTCAAATTAATGGGATAAGGGCAAGCGAATGATGATGATTCATTAGGAAGCTAGATCATAAGAACTGAACGCTACCGAAAAACAATAAAATACCAGAACTTGAGACTGTAGTCTTGAACCAGAACCAGCAGTTCTAGCCAAGTTTGTTCGAGTTTGCCTACGTTCTACAAGCCACGAACTACGAACACCGTAGCCGTATCGCTACAAGATCGCTGTGCAGTGTACTACGAGCGCTACGCAACGACCGCTACGATTGTAGCAACGAGGTGAGCTTTAAATACAGTCCAAGAAGCACGGAAGCTATCGAAGACGAACTGAGTGCCCTCATCATGTTCTGTAATTGTTATGTGGTGAGAACAGTCTGGACTATTGATGAACCCTAGGACTATTGAATTACATTGTCATGGTCTTTGTTCCAGTTCTAAATAAATATTTTTTTACAGTTCACCATACCGGGTGGGCCCTGTAACAGGGGCAATAAATTAAAACATAGATTCTACCTCTCAAACTGAACAACATTTATTAAACAACTTTTAAAAATAACTCATTTATAATGTAAACCTGTAAAATAAAGTTTTTTCAAAGAAGCAATGTATTGCGAACCATTTGATATTTAGCAAAGTGACAGCTATGTCAATACTAAGGCGATGTCAATGTTGGACGGCGTACATTGAAAATGCTATTTACTTTGTTTAAAAAAATGAACATATGAAAACAGTAGAAAAAAAAATCTGAACTGATGCTGTTCAGTTTGACAAGGAAAATCTATATTTTAATTTTTTGCTCCTGTTACAGGGCCCACATGGTATAGTATGGAAATTAAATGGAATTTAATAAGAGTTACACAACCTATTCAAAGCTCAAAACTAAAACGCAACGTCTGCTGCGCCGTAGCCCCTAGCACTGTATTTCCGCTATGTAACAAGAACTTTGCATAGCTAGGCCCCTAACGCATCATATTTACGTGTACATTTACGTGTACTCGTATATGTACGTTGTACCATTCGGGCGTTTCTTCCGCCTCATTTATGTGAACACGTTTTCATCGAAGTGTCTAAAGAATTTTGTGGCATTTCGAAATATTTTGTTGGGATCCGTGACTCCTAAGAGTTTAAATAGTAACTTCGATAAAATCGTATCCATGAATGTGATCTGGAACAAAGTAATGACCCTGCTCAGGCAACATAACCGGCAGCCTCCTAGACTGTGTGTCAGACAGCAAGTACGAGTCGGCAAGCTGCGCCTGTCGTTTATGCCGCCGATAAATAATTCCACCGCTCGCCTCCAGCTTTGTTCCAGCCTTAATTACTACTTATCTCCAGCTCTACCAACTTGCTCTATTAAAACCTTCACCTGCACGTCATTTACCTTGTAAGGTGGACAGGTAACAAAAAAGTCTACAATTTACGTACTGTTAACTTTTACTTATCTTAAAATCGTTTGTATATTATTTTACTCTATTTTTAATTAAATATATCTGGAACAAAACTAAACATCTTTCCTCATCGTTTTTGCGGCTGATTTTATTTATTCATTTATTTTATTTATTTATTTATATAATATTTACATAACATGACACCAAAGCGCGATGATGAATAATCCTCCACCCCCAGCTTTGTTCCAGCCTAAATTACTACTTATCTCCAGCTCTACCAACTTGCTCTATAAAAAGCTCCACTTGCACGTCATTAACGTAGTAAAGAGGTGGACAGGTACCAAAAAAGTCTTCAACTTAATTACTCTTTGCTTTTATTTATCTTAAAATCGTTTGTATATTTGTACTTACTTTTTTACTAGCTGCGCCACGCGTTGTTACCCGCTCATCCCGCGCTACATTTATTCGGAATAAAAAGTAGCTTATTTGTCAATCCAGGGTGTCAGCTACCTTCATATCAGAATTTATCAAAATTGGCCCAGCCGTTTGAACGTGAAGAAGTAACAAACATACACTACACACAAAGTTTCGCCTTTATAATTGTAGTGTGATTAAACATATATGGAACAAACTAGACACGGTGATGTGTGAGTAGTTAATAGTATCCGTTCTCATCGTTTATGCGGCTGACGAATAATTCCCCGCCTCCACTTTGTTCCAACCCAAATTAACTCCTCGCGAGAAAGAATCAACCTGTTTTGCTCACTTGTTAGAAAAATTAAAGAACGTCGCCTGGGAAATCTTGCGCCGGCCGGTTTGGGATTAGTGGAGTTACGGCTTTTTGTTGATAATTGTATGCATATTCATTGGTATACATGGTTTGATGTTATGAATTATTGTTAGACGCCAAAATGACAAGAATTGGTGTATTTAATAGATTTTCTAATAGGCATAAAAATAGGTTAAACCCGAATTATAGACAGAAAGAAAGAAATCTACACGACAAAAACAATAATAATACTCATTGTGTTAATTATACTCGTACTGATCAACTCCACTTCCCAAAGGTTGTCTGGAAGAGATCGCTCTATAGCGATAAAGCCGCCTGTTGTCTGACGTTACTAAAATTACTGTATCTGTGTTTAATTTGTAAGCTTTGGTGGGCAATAAAACATTTGTATTGTATTTGATCAATTTATTTCTTTTTGGCTGAAAGAGATCGCTTTTTAGCGATAAGACCTGTTTCCTACCGATTTTAAACATTTCAATATTAGTTTTTCCTTTTGTAAACCGTTTCTGATGTGCAATAAAGTATTAAATTACTGTATTGTATTAATTGTATATTTAAAGGAACATTATAAAAAAAAAACTCTTTTCCTTATGTATTACATTATATTATTATTAATTATTTCTCAAATACTCCTTCCAAAGTGTCCTATGCAACTTCAACATAAGAAAAAATACATTCATTAATATACTCATTGAAATGATAAAACCTGCAAATATATGTATACATAAATCCATTTTAGTCCTATCAAATTCACTGTATGCAACAGGAAAAAATAAAATAATTCCAGTGAAGATAAAAAAGAAAGTCGACGATATTAATTTAGTACAAACATCGCCCGAACTGACACTCGGTATACATAATCTAAACAACACTATTACGTAAAATATAAAATTTATCAAAAGCATAAACAAAAACATTACAATAATAGCAATCTCGCTATACTCTAAAACTATAGCATAAACAAATGGTAAAACCCAACCAAAGATGTTTGCTTTAAGGTACAACCATTTGATTGAGTCCAAATCGGTAAAAACCTGCACAATTTCAATGTAAAATATCACTGTTATCATTACTTAACCAATGTATAAAAGCAAAGAATATTGTTGCGTTCATGAAGATACCAACTGCTGGCGCGTAGTGCGAGAAGCTAGCGAATAATACTATAGCATCTGTGAGGAGAACGTTGATGAAGGAATAATGTCGGAACAGGCGCCATTTAGGCAACACTATCCAGGATACGATCCCGAAGATGACGCTGACAGGGGAAAGAAATATACCAACGTACGCGCCATACGCCATGCACTGCCTATCAAGCGTCATTTCGTGTTCAGTTGCCTTAAGACTGAACTTCCGACGTATTCAATGACGTGAAGACTTGAATTTATTTTCGTGATTGTCTCCGCACTTTCATCTTGTTTGATATCTTCATCAGCAGCGACGCAGAACTTAGTATGAGTATTTTGATGTATTAGTTTAATATCAATGTTTTCTATTTTACCATGTAAAATAAGTTTTTCCGTCTATGCACAACAATCACTGGTTTTAGCAGTCTTTTTGGTAAAATATGAAAATCACAGCGATGGAAATATTCACACCAGCTTTTAGGGATGCCCACAAAAACCTTGTGTCCGTAACGCGTCACGGTGAAGGAACAATTGAAGCAAATGTGGTCATTAGAGTGGTCTAGTCATTACTTTTTAGTTTCCTTGTTACAGTCATCTACTGTTTCCCTTTTCCTGTTCGTCCTCTTTACGTTGAATACTAATACAGTACCTACTAATACTATTATTTTTTTTATGACGTCTTGATTAACGATTTATATTGCACTTGTGCCTAAGGGCGTGGCCACATGTCCACGACACGGCGTCGTAAACGTAAGGGCGTGGCCACATGTCCACGACACGGCGTCGTAAACGTAAAACGACACGGTGTCGTGTCGGAGCGCGACACATTATCCACCGTGCGAATATACGTTGCCGCGTCGTGAAAACACACCTCGCTCGTTTTTGCATTTTTATTTAACTTGCAATATGTAAGTACGAGTAGGTAGGTATGTACATTGTAGGTACTCGTATCTTGTATCACTTGTATCTATGTTGGTTTGGGTAGAGTCTTGCAACTTATTTTAAAGCAGATATCTTCAACCGATTGAGCTAAAATTATGTATATATACACGTTTAATTTGAAACGCTAGAATGACAATGCAATATTATGGGCCATACTTATTTTTTATAAAAGCAGTAACGTCTGCTAACGTAAACTAAATGTTTACGATGCCACCCTAAGGCATGTCGAAGCAACTGGTTGAAAAATTCAATGGCTCTGACATCTGATTCGGTGGTCCAAATTGGGAGGACGCCAGTGTTGGCCCGGAAAGCCGTTGGAAACGCAGGTTCGAATCCTGTCCGAATCATTAAATTTTTCAATTTTCGCTTCATTTGTAAACATTATGGGCCATGTTAACAATATGGTGGTTCATAATAGAAAGATATGGATTTATCCAACATTTTCGTTTCTTCTGCTTTTTCTTCATGCTTCTTCTTAAAAGCAACAAGAGCAGAATACGTGTGATAGGATCCATGTCGAATTGAAAACTGATCGCAAATTTTTTTTTTGAACATGTACGAGAAGCTGCGGCGTCGTAATCGAACGTGGCACCGCACCGTGCATCTACTCAACACAGCAAAGTTAATCTGCCCGGCGCGCGGCGCACAGCGTCGTTTTACGTTTACGACGCCGTGTCGTGTGTTTTCACGACGCGGCAACGTATATTCGCACGGTGGATAATGTGTCGCGGAGCGCGACACCGTGTCGTTTTACGTTTACGACGCCGTGTCGTGGACATGTGGCCAAGCCCTAACACGATTTCTTTGTAAATATACTGTGATTCTCGGACATAATATTAAAAAAACATAAGGCAATATATAAGTGGGTTTTTAACCTCGCGAGGTTCTTTGTAGATTACTGAAATTTGTTATTTTTTTGATTTCAACCTCATCATTTCAGCCATTGGACGTCCACTGCTGGACACAGGCCTCCTCAATTGACTTCCACATGGGCCGGATAGAAGCGACCCGCATCCAGCGAGTCCCCGCAACCCTGACCAGGTCGTCCGACCACCTTGCGGGTGGCCGTCCTACGCTGCGCTTGCCGGTACGTGGTCTCCACTCGAGAACCTTTCTGCCCCAACGGCCATCGGTTCTTCGAGCTATGTGCCCTGCTTTCAACCTACGGCATTTTAAAATTTTTCGGAAAACTGATGCACAGGCACAGTATAGGCTAAAGCAGTATGGAAATTAAGGCCTTTTTTGAAGATAAATACCTACGCGTTAGGGTTGTCACCCGCTGCCGCCGGCACCCTAGGTTAGCTAGTTTTGTAATGTATATAGTATTTTGTAATTACTTTATTATATTTTAATTTTTATATACATTTATTGTAAAAACCCGTCTTTATTCAATTTAGACAAGTTTGTACTTATTATAAATTGCTGACTGAGAAATATTTGTATTGTAATAATATCTTAAACTATAAACTACATATCAGTATAAATTATGGACTGAAATGGTCCCACCACAGCCACAGTATGATGTTAACTCGAAAGCCCGCGCTGATCTTGAAAGATGAAAATATTTTTCCCGCCTTGTACGGGCAATGGCATCCATGGAAACTTAACTAAGGTGTTTTCTTTTTTTTTTTTCAATATTGCCTTCTAAATTGTTAGCTTGGTCATTAAATAAAATAAAAAAAATAAAAATCATTTATTTCAGATGCGAGATCCATATCGTGTTAGTAACAAATCACACAAAAAAAATTATAAAAAGCTAGGACTTACAAAACTACTCAGTTGTTAGTGTTTATTATATCTAAAATTTAAAATTAATTATTTTAACCGCCCCGTACAGATGCCCACCCAGTACATCAATATAGGGCAATCAAGACGTCCAGCCAGCACGCTCAGGATGCCGTTACTGCTATTCCTCACGCGTCTTAGCATCGAGGCGACTCTTTTTCGACGAATAGCGTGAAAGCCGTCAGTCTGTGCCTCCGCAAACATGCCGGATGCACTACAGTGGCGAGGGAGCTTAAACAGCATCCTGAATATGTTGTTGTACTGGACACGCAACGTATTATATGTGCGCTTCGTATGTTTCACCCATAGACTGCACGAGTAGAAGGATGTACAAAAAGCCCTAAATAGTGTCAGCTTAACATCCTTTGTACACCGTGCAAATCTACGAATGAGCATGTTGCCCCGCACTGCCAAGGACCTTCTTTCCCGTTCTAAATCAAGGTCATCGTCAAGGTTATCCGTGACTATATGACCCAAATATTTGAACTTGTTAACCACTTTGAGAGCCACGCCGCTCAACATTACCTCAGGTACGCTTTGTGGATTATATTTACGGGCCTTAAACACGACCATCTCGCTCTTACTGGCATTGTACCTAAGACCATGTCGATCGGCATAACTCTCACATATCGCAATCAGACGCCTAATGGAGTTGATTGAGGGGCCCAGCAGCACCATATCATCAGCGTAGCTTATGTTATTGACACATACTCCGTCAATATGGCATCCGGCATGAATGCTGCTAAGCTCCTCAATCAACCCATTTACATACAAATTAAAAAGGATAGGAGATGTTAATCCTCCCTGCCTTACACCGCATTCAAGCATGTATTCATCAGACCATTCTCCCGCCCACTTAACCTGATTGGTCTGATTGGAGTACCAAAATTTAAGCAGAGAAATACATTCAGCAGGCACTGATGTCTTACTCAGCTTATCCCACAGCAGATTATAGTCCACCCGGTCAAACGCCTTCGACAAATCAAGGAAACACGCATATATTGGCGTGCTCCTATCTTTGTAGTACCTGATAGTTTGCTTATGCTGATTAATGTTTGATCTTTACTGAAAGAGTACTTTTTTGGCGTCACCTAACACTATAGTTATAAGTTAAGTATATGTAGGTATTTCCAATTTATATCCCCCCTGGATAGGCAATAAAAACAAAGCAAAATTACAAGAATATCATTAATTAAAATATGTACCTATTAAATTTTTCGTTGCGTGAAATCGAATAACGCACCTTAAAATAATATTTTAAAATTGATGACACGTTCCGGAAGGCTCACTCTTAATTGATCAATATGATGTACATTATGTATATAAGGTATTCCATATATTAAAATACTTAAACGGGTTTACTCTCGTCGTAGAAGTCTAAGTTTGATGAAACATGTCGAGCGTTATTCGACTTCTACGACGTGAGTAAACCCGTTCAAGAAAATTAATATGTCTGAGACTCACGGTAGTTTTCTATTCCATATATGTAAATAAAATTGCTTCATGTGTATGAATTTCAGTCATTTATATTTGTGATTATTCGCATGGTGACAACACGATTCATGTTGATCGAAAAGATTTATAAATTGTTCCACAGAAATTTATTTTCTTTTCGTATAAAAAATATCCTCCATTCTTTTAAGTATCTAAGAAAAATATATCGGCTGTATGATATTCCAGCAAGAGCGAGAGGTTGGAGGCGTCTTATTGGCACTCAGCGCGACATAAATAACGACCTCTCGACCAAGGGTAGCCAAGAGGCTAAGAACGCGTTACAGTCAATGTGGAAATCACTGTTTTTGAAAAACATCCCATTAACGTTGCGTTTTGATTCTTGTACAGTCATACTAACTTAGTGTACTCTATAATGTGAAGCGGCATTTCATATCAGAACAGTTTCTCACTATTTAGCGAGCTTAGGTTCGTTCATGCATGGAGGACTGCCGCCATCTTTGGGTTAACCGCCTTGAACTCAGTAGAACGTGGAGCCCTAAGACCCATTGGTGATGCTTTTCCGGCTGACTGGAATCTTCCAGAGCCTCCAACATAGCCGGAATTGCAAACTTGTCCGCTTATCAGTCTTGTATCGGATATATTTTGGACAGTGTGCGCAGGAATTGCACGACTTACTCCCGAGATTTAATGTTTTCCGTTTCTTGCATAGCGAGCTCAAAAAAGCTATTGGGAAATTTTCAATCCAAGTCATCGAATTATGTCAAATTTTAGAAAATTCCAAAAAGTTACCGACCGATTTTGGGAATTTAAATTGCTTGCACTGGCCCTCCATCAGACGCACATTTTGCTATAATAGCCCATCCACATACCATGTCATATCTGCAAAACTACAGGCAAAAGTCACAATTTCATAAATCGGGGCCCTATACTCAATCAGGAAAACATAAACATTTCCAATACTAAAACCCTATAAAAGCCAATAAGGGCTGAGACTAGGCAGTTCGGGCTTCGCCCTAAAGTGCCCCCTGCCCGCGGCGAGGCGCGCTGTCGAGGACTTACAAAGGAGGCTCGCCACAACGGAGGGCCTCGAGAGCCGGTTATGATATTTGAACTCATTGTGCTTCTTATTCGTTAATTTGTTAGTTTTATAATGGTACACAATTATTTACTTTCTGGAATTTTCACGAAAGCGTGAGAAAATAATAAAAGTTCTTAGTTCTGAGAAACAGGCTACACACATCAAAGCTCAAGCATTGGATTGTTTTTTTGGCATAAAATAATGAAATGAAATGAAAATCTTTATTTCGGACATAATAAAATCCATAGCATATTAGTAGTAAAATAATGATAATCCTGAAGAGATAACGGTTCCTGGGACAATTAAATTAATGTCCGTAGTAGCGGGAATCGCCATGAGGCTTCATAGAATCCTTGAATTTTTCGGTCATATAGCCAAGAAGAATAATGACTACCTGGAAAAGCTATTAGTGACAGTAAAGATTCAAGGAAAAAGACCAAGAAGAGGGAATCCCATTCGCTGGACCGATCAGATTCGAGACACAACGGTCACCAACTTTCCCGACGCCATGCGGTCTGTATTAGATCAAAAGTGGAGCGATCGTGCGAAGAGTGATGAATAGAGGTCACGACCCTCAGCAATGAGGAATACGATCCTCAGTAATGAGGATTATGACAAAAATCTGATAATGCCAATCGCAATGGATGTACGATTCATATAGACATAGACATAGACCCATCGAAGCTATTTACAACCTCTCAGCTACACTGTGCGTGTGCGACTAGTCCGGCATTCATTGGAGCAGTACCCCGTTAGCGGGCAGTTAGCGAAATGCTAAATGAACAGAACGGATTAGGCCGAACTGTAAAGGCAGCAATCGGCGACTTAGTGGTCCGCCGTGATTGGATCCGACCGGATTGGATTGTGCAAATATTAAGACGCATTAATCTTCCAATGTAGTGCAGTTCAATCAGAATAGCTATCGTGATATTTATCAATCCCTGGAGACTTATTCGACTGTCAAGACACATTTCGTCGTCTAGTACCCATAGTACAAGCTTTGCTTAGTTTTGGACTAGGTCGATTTGTGTATGATTGTCCCTTAATATTTATTTATTTATTTATTTCAGCTATGTATTCGCCATTTCACGGACATATAGCCGTGAGGATTTAGATTTTATATTCAAGCTCTATTAAGTGACATTAGCAGGTTTTGATTTAGCGATGTGCTCTAATACAGTACACATAAAGTGGTGTTTCCGACAGAGACAGAAAGGATTAGGTCAAACTGTAAGGGCAGCAATTGTCAACTTAGTGGTCCGGCGTGATTAGATCTGATCGTATAGGAAGGATATATCTTCCAATAACAATTGACATTACGGGCTACATTCGACATGACAAAATTAGATATCGCAGAGATACGTCTGAGATTGACTGAGTAACTCAGGCAATATCCGCTGCCTAACCGGTTTAAGCTGTTTGAACGCCATGCTAATCTCGTACAGGCTAACGTCTGTCCGGGATTTCTACAGGCTAGTGTCGCACCAGTCAACTTGTTAATTTGAATATATTTTTATAACATAGTGAGACTTAATCGCGTACAAAAAAGTTTATTTAATTACCTCGACGTTTCAAACGTGATGTTACGTTCATGGGCTCGAAGAGAGTCCCGATTTGTGATAAAAGTGTTGGTCATTTGATGTTTGTCCAGGTACATGAAAGATGCTTGCGTTTTCATGTATAAGATGTTACGGTGTATGAGAATATCTCGGCCATCATGAAAACAAAATTTCACGACGATCGAATGAGACGATATGACATCAAAGAGAGACAAAAAGAAACTTCTGAATGTATTCATTTTATTTCCTATTTTTGTTGCATATTAGTACACGAATGAATACGTCCGTAACTTGTCTTATTTCTGGTATTTATATAGAATGCTTTCATTTTAGTGAAACAAAGCGTGTTCCAAGGCATTCACAAGAAAACACAAATTATTCCTGGTCCCGTGGAGGGCAAGTACAGTCAGCAGCAGAACCTACTCACTACTAAGTGAGTAGGTAGGTACTTAGTACTCAGAGTGAAACATTTGACGAAATGAAACGTTTGACGAAACATAATTCGGCGAAAAGAAAGTACACCACACGGACTCTACTCGCTAGGGAATCAATGTTGAACGGATCATTGTGAGGGTGTTATTTTATTATGCTCAGCTACTTTTTCTGCTAACTGTACCGGTGGAAAAGGTCCAGCTCGTTTGACTTCTCGTGGTCAAACTAGTACCAAATTTTATTTATTTATTCCTTACATTAGCACTAACAGATAAACCTTACATGCTGATTCTTAATTAATACATATCATATTACAATAATTATAATTATGCACATATTATTATCATTATAATTTTGCACAGCCAGTGATGAAAACAGTGACAAAAATTAAAATGGACTGACTATTAACTTATGCTTTATCATAGTTTGAAGAAGTATATTAAATTCAAAGAAACAAAACATAATTGTTAAATAATATCTTTTTTTTTTATTCCGGCTTGAATTGGCAAAACATTCGGACATGCCAAGACTTTGCTAGAGCAGCAGCGCGGCGAGCGGTTGAGCGAGAGATCCGAGCGCCGCGGCCATACGAGTGAGCAAGACACACATACCGCGCACCGCTGTCGCGCAAATTCGTGGTATTTCCTTTCGAGCTTTACTTGCTTTTAACGATGCATCGCAACCGTGTCCTAGTTAGAAGGACTGCCAGGTGAACTAGCATTACTGGTCGCGACGACATTACAAATTGGATAGAAATTATGGTCATTCTATAAATAGTTATCCCGAGACACAGAGTCGTTACGTCTCTCCTACTGTCTCCTTTCTCTTTTGTGACAAATACAAAGCACGTGTATTATGTGAAATGAGCTTCTCAACTCTGAAAGTGCGTCACGCTCAAGCGAGCTTATTTATAGCTTTCATCTGACAGCGATCGGCGCTGACGTCTCCTTGTAATGATTTATACGCCATGTAATTAAGCGCTTCAGAAAGGCTTTAGAATGGAGTCTACAGTCTTTGCAATAACTGAGTAGTATGTTGTAAAGGTGTTTAAGATATATAGACGAGTGTTGGTGGCATCCTTTAAGCGTCTATCGACTAGGAATGATATAATAAGTACCTATACAGTGTGATTTAGGAGTCATTCGGTCTCTAACTATGGGCCTTTTAAGGAAACTCAGAGTCAATTAGCGAGCTATGGAAAGAGCTATGCTCGGGATTTGTCTACGAGATTGAATCAGAAATGAGGAGATTCGTAGACGAACCAAGGTCATCGACATAGCAAACCGGGTACGCAAGCTGAAGTGGCAATGGGCAGGGCACGTAGCTCGAAGGACCGATGGCCGTTGGGGCAGAAAGGTTCTCGAGTGGAGACCACGTACCGGCAAGCGCAGTGTCGGACGGCCACCCGCAAGGTGGTGGGACGACCTGGTTAGAGTTGCGGGGACTGGCTGGATGCGGGTCGCTGCTATCCGGCCTATGTCGAAATCTATTGAGGAGGCCTGTGTGTGTGTGGATGATGATGAGGTGTGATAGGGCCAATCAAAATTTGGCTAAACTTTGCAGATGAGAAACAATATTTCGGAGTAGAGTTGAGATAGGATACCGTCTTGGTTTTATCATCACAACAAACCGGCTGGACCACAATATCAATTATTTTTAGGACACAGGTAGCATCCGCACATGGTTTTAAAATGGGGTTTACCTAACTATAGAGAAGTAGAAAAGTCTTAACCCATTTTTTTTAAGAGAGAGGGCGACACTCGAGGCCACGGGCACTTTCTAATATTAAAATATAAGTACCTACTAGTGTCTTAAAAAACCTTGGTCACTTTTAATACCGAAATAATACACGTTCCCCGAAAGATAAGTCGAATGATCATCACGCGTCGAAACATAGTTGTCCACAATCGCTTCCACCTTTTACCTCACTCCTGAGTTGACTCACGCTCGCTGAGTGCTGTATAATGTATAATAAATCACATTCCCAGCATTTGTCACTAAGCCCCTTAAGCCCGCCGCGTCTAATGCAGTCGGCTCCTCAACAAATGAGCTCAACCGCCTTAAATAGACAAAGACCGCTGAGCCGCCGAGCCGACGGTAAACACATTACGTACAGTCGCCGAAGACAGCCTGTATGTAGGCCTAAATAGTATTAAATAATCGTGATTGAAATAAAACTGTTAGCAAATTTTTATATGAAAAATATTGTTTTCTTTTGCATAACAAAGAGAAACGAATCGGGAATCGACAAAAGAGTGCTAACAGAGTTAGAAAATAAGAACTTAATACCCTTAACTTAGGCATATTCACAAGAAAAACACTCGACCGTAACTTATACAGTCCCCGAATAAATCCTGATTTTAAACTTTAGTGATTTTAATCCGATCGTAATTCACTAATTACGATCGGATCGGATCGATTGCTGCGGGATTAAACACCACCAACACCACTGTTGGTGGTGTTTAATCCCGCAGCAATCGATCACCTACAAGTAAAACAATGTGTATTGCATGGAAATACCTAGAATGTTGGCTATTGAACCGCATAAACTACCTATTTCTTATCCTGAAAGAATACTTGGTTCAAAAAGGTTGTCTGAAGGTGTAATCCTTCTTGATATTTAAAGATCATCATCATCATCATATCAGCCTATAGACATCCACTGCTGCACAAAGGCCTCTCCTAAAGTTTTCCACAACAATCGATCTTGCGCCACCCTCATCCAATTTCTGGCTGCGATCCAAACCAGGTCGTCGGTCCATCTTGCTGAGGTCCTTCCCACGCTGCGTCTTCCGGTCCGCGGTCGCCACTCAAGAACCTTTCTGTCCCAACAGCCATCGGTTCTACGCGCAATATGCCCCGCCCACTGCCACATAAGTTTGGCGACTGTCTGAGCTATATCTATAACCTTAGTTTGTTTAAAGTCAGGGAAAGTTAAATATATTATGTATGTCTATGAAACTGATTTATGTGCCAGTGTTTAGTAAAAGCTCCGGTTTGATTGTTCGGATTTTCATAACGACGCGTTGACAGGTAATTGGTAACTTTAATTTGTATGGAAACCCGAGCAAATTGGACATTTTACTAAACACTGTCACTGTCATATTTTATATTACTCGTATATAGGTTATACTTTAGTTGCGTGATAAAGAGTTGTTGTTGTTGTTGTCCTAAGGCACCCCGGAGGTGCAGAGGGCCTTCATCAGCTCGCACCACGCCTTTCTATCCTCAGCAACTTTTCTGGCCTCGCTCCAGCTCAGTCCGGCTCGCAGCTGCTCTCAACGGTGCGCCGCCATGAGTGTACACAGGACGTCCGCGGCTCCGCCTTTCGTCCGGCCGCTCAAAAATGGAGATGGGATGGATAGGCCACTCCATTCGACGAGGAAGAGTGAATAACGCAAGCATCGCTTCCGAGTAATAAGGAGTTATAATTGTTAATTATAATTGTAATCGATCTATCATCGATTGTAATCGCTTGCTCTTTGAAATACTTAGGGGTTACATTGGATGAAAATCTTAACTTTAAAAGTCATATTGCAAACACAGCTAGTAAAGTGCGCAAATTCATTTATACAGCCAAATTTTTGAGGTATTGCGCAGATGAAAATCTGCTGAGATTGGTTTACTTTGCCTTGTGTAAATCCGTTTTGGGCTATTGTATTCTTGCGTGGGGTGGATGCGCAAAATCTTCTCTAATCTCCTTAGAAAGAGCTCAGAGGGCGGTTCTGAAGGTCAGCCTTCGTAAACGCTGGCGTTACCCTACTGTAGACCTCTATAGAAAGGCTAAAGTTTTAAGTGTTCGCAGGTTATTTTTGCTACGAGCCACAACTTTCATGCATAAGCCTTGCAACTCCCATCCTATCCTGATTTATTAAATAGGAGAGTTTTTAAAGTCCCTCTTCCATCCGACAAAAACAGCATTCGCAAAACGCTTCAAAATATACATTTTACCGTTTGTATATAACAGAATAGTAAAATTATGCGACATTAAACTCTGCCGCGTCACCACAGCTAAAACTAAATTACTGGAGCTCCTACTGTCCTGGACTTACGAACAGGCTGAAGAAGCCTTAAGATAAAATCTGCAACAACACTACACTCACACACACTAACACTACACTTATATGTAACACACTTCACACATCTTTTTTATTTAAGAACTATACTTGACTTGTAATAATTGCAATTAGAATTAGGAAATTAAGAATGTTTTAATACCATCAGCATCATTATCTACCTTTCTTACTTTAGTAACTTTTTGTTTTTGAACTGCTTTCTGTTTATTTAATGTAATTCTGATATTCTATTCCAAAACATTACTGTTGTTCTTTGATAGTCGCTCTCATAATGCTGTACCTAATTCTCGAATAAGGCTTGAGCCTGTAGGCTTTGCCTAGTGTGGAAGTCACTGAATCACCATTTTGTATTGACTTCTTACTTGGTAAATAAAGAATTTATTATTATTTATTATTATTATAATCGCTGCGGGGTTACTTTTCTATGTAGCTGACTGTAATGGAAAGCGTGCGCATGACGTTAAGGTGATGCTGGGAAGGAATACTGGCTAATCATTTAATAATTATTATGAAGGTTGTGTGGAGCGCCTTGTTCATTAGAGAATCGACGTTTTCGATGAAGAAACGTAAACAACCCTTTCAACGCATATTTACAACTAACTAAATATTTAAGTATAGTATACTGTAAAAACCATTTTTTAAGATTTAAGTATTAGGAGACCCATTCCCTATATATTTATTCAAAACTATTGATTTAAATTTATCTATGATTTAAAAACTATCCTTTATATTTGAGTCCCTTCTCAAAAGAACCCTACTACTCAACTTTACTGTGATGTGACAATATTTGTGTAACTAACTCGATTTGTGTGAATTTCTGAAACCATAAAAAAATAAAAATATATATTTTTAACACTTATAGACACATATTTCCGTAAACTATGAAAGACCTTTACTATGAAAAGTATTGTATTATCGAAACTTTGAGCAGGCTGTACAGCACTTCAAAGCGCCAAGTTCCTAAGTCTATTGCCTCGGGCCTCGGGCCCGTTACAATGAAGGAGAAATTTCTTCTCATACTGACTTGAGTAGTTAATAATTCCCGGGGAATGTTTTCAAACGGTGTACATTTTACTTTAAATAGTTTTCTGCGAAGTCGAGAAGTGGGCGTAGGGTGTCACTTTAGTGTGTGGGGTAATTGATGACATTTCTGCTGTCACGTTCAAAGGTTTATAAAAAAAAGGTTATTACAATGAGAAGACATTTTTATTCACAATAATTTGATATTTCCCCGTTTATTATATTTATAAATGGTGTACTTTTTATTTTAAATAGTTTTTCACGAAGTTTCAAAAAACGAGGCATCAGCGAAATGTATGTATCCAGTGTAGTGTGAAGAATGACAGTGATTCGAAAAAATACAAATGAAAATGTCTTTGGCCACAATTTACACTTTAATTTATCTAAAAATAAAATAATGAATTGTACCTACAAGTTTATAATATTAAGTTCAGTATGTAGTGTGTGTATCTTGTAGTATTTTTCTTATATTTAAAGAGGCTTGTGTGATACTTTTACTAAAATTACTCTAATATCTCTACCATTCTACATTCACATATACACATCATAAAACTTCAAAATCAAATTGAAATCTAATTTAGGTACAATCTATTATCTTCAAAGGTATCAAAACCAGGTGTTTTGTTTATTCCACTGAGCACGGCTATCAGCGGATCGCTAATATTTGTCTTTTGAGCCATTCATCCTCGCGCACCCCGGGTATGTCATTACTACGAACCACGCTTTGGAACACGAATCCGCAAACTTAAGGCATGTGTTTGAACTTGGCGCCTCTTCTGCGCACCTGCCGGTGAATGGTGAATGGTGGACACTTTTTGCGTAAAAAGGAAATCTTAAGTCCGACGGTTGACTTTGATATAACCTGTTCGTTACAGAATACTGCATTTTGAGGAAAGAAACACCAGCGCCATTATCTAAACCATACAGATACGTTAAATACTATATATACTGATACAAAATACACGTCAATTTGTAGTTTAATAGGAACTCAACCGTTCATCATAGTGGATGCATGCCGCTAATATTTATGTCCTGAACAAATCAGCCTGCACCGCATGTCATTTCTCCCAACTGCGCTTTGGAACACAAGTCGTGACTTTACCCGAGTCTGCGAACTTGGCGTGCGCTTCCGCGCTCCTGCCGGTAGATGCTACGATACTTGTTGAGTGAAAAATAAATTTTGAAAGACAGCTGCTGGCTTTGTTAATACCTCAAACTTTGTAACTCAAAGTGTTAACTGATAACTGATAGGTATAACGTATTAAATTGGATTTGTAATTACATACAGCTAAATGAATTGTTTCTTTTGATATCTGAAATAACATGCCATACGAATAATAATAATAAGGTATTTTAGACAATAAGTTCTCATTAACTTATATTTATATATTTTTAATAAAGTTCTTTAACCATAAATAATATCTATTTTGAGTGATAAAACCAGGACATGTACTGGGACTGGGGTATATCTGTAGATATATATATATGTGTATAAAAGTATAAGCATTGCTTGAACAATTATCTTCGTATGCACACATGCATAATTATGAATGGTGATCCTTATGACACGCGCAACTGCGAATTGACGACGCGTTTGGCTCGGTTTGTAGACACCTGCCTACAGAGACGGCGGTCCCGGGTTCGAATCCCGGTCAGGGCAAATATTTGTGTGATGAACTCGAATATTTGTGCTTGGGTCATGGTTGTTCTATGTATTTAAGTATATATTTATCTACATAAGTACGTATATCGTCGTCTAGTACCCATAACACAAGCCTTCTTAAGCTTAATTTGTGACTAGATCGATTTGTGCGAGGTTGTCCAATATTTATTTATTTATTTATGTTAACAACTGTATAATTTACCTTATTAAATATGATGAATTTAGCAGTATCAATCAGTAAACCTTAGATATACTTTGGATTTGTTAACTCAACAACTAAAGATGAACTTCCGGTCGGCGCCATTTTATGCGAGTTGATTGTCAATATAAAACTTCGCATGCCGTCATTTACGTCAGTTCATCTTTAGGAGTCGAAGAGTGAGAGTGTGAACAAAAGCTGTGTATTAATTAAGTTAAGTAAGTGAAAGCTTTGAAAATATATACGAGTGAGTACTGAATTTGGTTTCCTTGCTTAATTATTATTTTATTACCCATCGTCGCTAAACCCATGTGAGTGAGTCGGCATCTAACCAATTTTCGTATTGTGCCTATAATGAGATTATAGTCATCATTGATGTATGTGATTCACTTTACGAGGCTTCACTCCCATAAGTTTAGATGATGCCAACCTGAACACTGAGTCTGAATGTAGCTCCTTTCAGTAAGAATCCAATAGTAGAAAGTATATTCAAAGCATAGCATGAGGATTCCGACTGAAATGGGCCACAGTGCTTAACATTTCAGAAGTGGGATTCGAATCATTTACGCAGTATTCGTTTATATATTCTAAATAAATAAAAAAATACAAATAAAAAAGTTGCAATCTTTTGGGTATGCTGAAGTCACATTAACGTTAAGCAAATAATTAAATTTAACGTTAAAAGTACAATATTACTATAGATATCCATTGGTTATTTTTTTTTTCTTTCTACTCCTTTCCGTCGTTTTGCTTTGTACCGCTACAATATATGGAAATTAATGATCCCAAGTTAGTCAGATGCATAACAGTTTCGTTTGTCAGATACCCTATCTATAATTTACTAGCTGCTTTCTTCTAAAGCCAAGTGTATTTGTTAATGGGTATAATTTTAATATGTACACTTAGTAAGAGACATTCCATGAGCTTGAATTACTTTTCGTAGGGAGAATATATAAATAGAAGTGGATATTGAGCCAAGCGGGCATAAATATGGAAATTACCAATCATAAATCATTAGTATAATTAAAATTAAAACTTCATTGTTTATTGCTATACAATTTAATAGTTTGTTGTGCACGTCATTTCAACGTAATCTCGTCCCCTCGTTATTTATCTATTAAGACCAGTAAACTGCCGTGCACGCCTTTACAGTGGAAGCTGAATCCGCCCGGCCGAGAATGTACACGCCCTGACGGGCAGGCCATCGCTCGCGCAGGCGGGCCAGTCGTCGCTGGCGCAGCCGGGCCAGTCGTCGCTGGCGCAGCCGGGCCAGTCGTCGCTGGCGCAGCCGGGCCAGTCGTCGCTGGCGCAGCCGGGCCAGTCGTCGCTGGCGCAGCCGGGCCAGTCGTCGCTGGCGCAGCCGGGCCAGTCGTCGCTGGCGCAGCCGGGCCAGTCGTCGCTGGCGCAGCCGGGCCAGTCGTCGCTGGCGCAGCCGGGCCAGTCGTCGCTGGCGCAGGCGGGCCAGTCATCGCTCGCGCAGCCGGGCCAGTCGTCGCTCGCGCAGCCGGGCCAGTCGTCGCTCGCGCAGGCGGGCCAGTCGTCGCTGGCGCAGGCGGGCCAGTCGTCGCTCGCGCAGCCGGGCCAGTCGTCGCTCGCGCAGCCGGGCCAGTCGTCGCTCGCGCAGCCAGGCCAGTCGTCGCTCGTGCAGCCGGGCCAGTCGTCGCTGGCGCAGGCGGGCCAGTCGTCGCTGGCGCAGGCGGGCCAGTCGTCGCTCTCGTCGCTCGCGCAGGCGGGCCAGTCGTCGCTCGCGCAGGCGGGCCAGTCGTCGCTCGCGCAGCCGAGCCAGTCGTCGCTCGCGCTGGCGGGCCAGTCGTCGCTCGCGCAGCCGGGCCAGTCGTCGCTCGCGCAGGCGGGCCAGTCGTCGCTGGCGCAGGCGGGCCAGTCGTCGCTGGCGCAGGCGGGCCAGTCGTCGCTCGCGCAGGCGGGCCAGTCGTCGCTCGCGCAGGCGGGCCAGTCGTCGCTCGCGCAGGCGGGCCAGTCGTCGCTGGCGCAGGCGGGCCAGTCGTCGCTGGCGCAGGCGGGCCAGTCGTCGCTGGCGCAGCCGGGCCAGCGCCCGGTCAGTCCGGTGAACCGACCCACGCCTGGTCAAATGTGAGTCCACTTCTACTGACGCTGATAATAATTTTAATCTCTTGCTTAGCGTATTAAAGTCATTAGGGCGTTATGATTCTCTAGCAAACGTAAATAATACTGTCCCTGAATTTGACCCGGTAAAGAGTCTATATGTGGTTGGACCGAGAAACAATTAATACATTACGCCTTACTAAAGTTACGGTGGGTAGCACAAAGATGGTACGAGGGACTATCGTCTGTCCTCTTTTCTTGGGAGGAATGGCAAGCGAAATTATAAGCTGCCTTTACCCTTAGTTCCCCTTGAATAAATGAATAAATAAATAAAGCCAGTCTCCGATCATAAACTAGCGCAAAGTGCGAATGGGGGTAAATCTCGATAAGTTATTAGTCAACCAGCCAAGCCACGTAACTATATAACTGCAAACAAGAAGGACATATATCATCGCAGTGCACTTCACTACATAGTATAAAACAAAGTCGCTTTCTCTGTCCCTATGTCCCTTTGTATGCTTAAATCTTTAAAACTACGCAACGGATTTTAATGCGGTGTTTATAGATAGAGTGATTCGAGAGGAAGGTTTATATGTATAATACATGCATAATTTATCAGCATTGCTCCCGTACGAAGCCGGGGCGGGTCGCTAGTTACTTATAAAGAAATGTACAAAATGTCTGATATTAGGTCATAATGCCGAACGATGCTATTCAAAATTGCCAACAACTACTGCTACCACTGAGAAGTCTGTTCTGTGCTGTGTCTGTGACAATTCGTAAAATAAATATGTGAAAATAAGTACGGCTTGATGGAGCTCACTTTAAGTTGTATATAAATTACGATGGAGAATGTTTTAGGATTAGGGGGCTTAAAAGTCAATTAGCAAGATAATAAATTATTTAACCAAGTAGGAATCGTTGAATCACCTTTGCATCGTCATAATATACAATATATAAAAATAAGTAATTTATGGCAAAAATAAAAATAAAAACAACAATAAATTGGTTAAACACTTACAATATTCGTCAATAGGTAATCGTCAAAAAAATATTCGGACAGCAAATTTAATAACATCAACATCCATTAAAATACGTATACATATAAAAAAAAAAAAATAATAAAAGAACAAGACAAAGGATAATAATGCAAAATTTAAATTTAGTGAGGTATTAATAATCGTTACAAATCAAACTTATATCACAGCTAGTATTATGTTTATCACAGATTTCACAGTCCACACCCTTCCATAGTTAGTAAACTAAAATAGGCCAGGTATTTTTGCCATTCACATATTCTTCGACGATATAACATGCTTTTGAGTAGACAAGTCGGATAAAGGGAAACTCGATTGCTTCTTTAGTTAGTCCTACTAATATTATTAACGAGAAAGTTTGTTAGTATGGATAGACGTTTGTTACTCTTTCACGTAAAGACTACTGAATGGATTTTAATGACACTTTACAATAATATAGCTTATACGTCAGAATAACACATAGGCTAGAATTTATTAAGATATTGTCATGTCATAATGTTAGTTCATTTCTACCCCACGCTAATATAAGCTACTCGAAATACTAATCCTGCGCAGACGAAGTCGCGGGCACCAGCTAGTTTATTATAGTAGAGTAAACATTGACTCGTAAATTATTTATAAACTTTACGTACACGAAATTTGGGGGATATAAATAAAATAAAATAACTTTATTGAGCGATGTAAAGGTTACAAATACTTACATGTATGTTTCGGTACTTATTATTTATTACGTAAAACATATTTTATCGTTAGGTACTACACTGCTGAGTAATGTAATGAGCGAGAGTAACCGTCTTCTGCTCCCCGTACTAGTTTATAAACTGTATCACGGTGGAACAGGATTCACCATTCTCGTCTTTAAGCGCAAAACTACATAGTAACAAACACTACGAATCTTACATTAACAATACATTAACTTATAATTACTAAAGTGTGGGTAAGTATAGAAATTAACAGATATATTTTAGTTGGTGCTATTAAGCGGGCGAGACAAGTATGTACCTCTTGTCGGCGATATCGCATGCAGACGTGGTGCAAGTTGCACCGTGCAACTTGACTCGACCGTTTTCTAGCTTTGTTCCTTATTACCAAAGAATATATTATATACTAACGTAAAGTATTAGTAGTAAACATGTAGTATATGCAAAGTTAACACATAAATTTTATCTTTAGTTTGAAGTATAAATAAGTCTAGACACTATAGTGGTGAAAATTAACAAGTGATCGTGTTTTGTCGTTTGGGAACCTTACGTTAAACATATTGAAGATAATAATAATAATACGCTCATACAATAATAACAATAAAAGAAACTTAAACAATATTTCGACACGGCGAGACTATTTTGTGTCAGAGCGTGTATATGTGCGCGTGTATGTGTCAGTTTTACCATCTACTTATTTTATTAATCGCTCTGTATTCTCATAATCTAACAGTTTTATGTATTTATCCACAGCATTAATTTACAGGAGTAAAAAGTAAGTGTCCGTAAATTCAAAGTTTAGCTTACTTTGTTGTAAATAACTGGTCCAAGGATGTTGAAAAATCGTCTTGCAAACTTAGTTTTATGTTCTGGGCATGTCTTCCCAGACATTGCTTTAAGACCTTAAAATAATTAATACAAAACCCTGAAGAAAGTCATGGCTGCTTATAGGTTCCCTAAAATGCTTAACTTCATACACAGTACGTAATCTAGAGCTTGTTTAGAGTGTACACACACCAAGTCAAAGAGGGATAAGCAGCCAGAATTTTCGCATCCCATAAAGAAAATCGATAACCCCTTCGCCGATACAATCCTTGTCGATCCGCGTGAAATGAAATGAAATGAAATTGTAAAGTATTTGAGGAATTATTTGTGTTTAGCACTCATTTGCCCAAAGGTTTCTTGTGTAATGTGCTTTTCTTGTTTTTATGTACAATAAAGTGTTTAAATACTTACGTTAGTTGATATAGGTGGAGCGCCTAGAAGGCGGATATCGGATCTAGTTTACTAATTTAACTAATATTTACATGTTTTATTCACAGCAAACACCAATTAATGGCATTCAGGACGTAGTGGGGCCTGTTGTCATCCTTAAACTATCACAATATGGCATTCAGGACGTAGTGGGGCCTGTTGTCATCCTTAAACTATCACAATATGGCATTCAGGACGTAGTGGGGCCTGTTGTCATCATTAAACTATCATATGGCATTCAGGACGTCGCGGGGCCTGTTGTCAAATCTAAGATTATTTTATGGCATTCAGGACGTAGCGGGGCCTGTTGTCACTAGATTATTATTTGATCCCTTTCATAAACTATAAAAATAAAATTAAACTTAATATTGTATCAGAACTCATTAACCAATTTTATTCTTATTGTTGTTTTAATTCCACAAGAAACAATTATTTATGTTCATGCCTTACAACTAGACTTAAATGACATGCATAACTGATATGAAACATCATTTTTTAAATGTAAGTAATGTATAAGCTGCTCAGTACGAGGTCGTACCGATTTAATTCGGATGGCCGACTGTTAACAACTGTATAATTTACCTTATTAAATATGATGAATTTAGCAGTATCAATCAGTAAACCTTAGATATACTTTGGATTTGTTAACTCAACAACTAAAGATGAACTTCCGGTCGGCGCCATTTTATGCGAGTTGATTGTCAATATAAAACTTCGCATGCCGTCATTTACGTCAGTTCATCTTTAGGAGTCGAAGAGTGAGAGTGTGAACAAAAGCTGTGTATTAATTAAGTTAAGTAAGTGAAAGCTTTGAAAATATATACGAGTGAGTACTGAATTTGGTTTCCTTGCTTAATTATTATTTTATTACCCATCGTCGCTAAACCCATGTGAGTGAGTCGGCATCTAACCAATTTTCGTATTGTGCCTATAATGAGATTATAGTCATCATTGATGTATGTGATTCACTTTACGAGGCTTCACTCCCATAAGTTTAGATGATGCCAACCTGAACACTGAGTCTGAATGTAGCTCCTTTCAGTAAGAATCCAATAGTAGAAAGTATATTCAAAGCATAGCATGAGGATTCCGACTGAAATGGGCCACAGTGCTTAACATTTATAAGTTATAACAGACATATTAAATTCTAAAAGGAATTTAATCAAGATAATTTTTTTCATTACTCTCATATCAGTACTAGCGGACGCAAGCCGCTTATTACTATTATCTTGAGCCAATCAGCCTTCGCCACACCTCTGGAATGTCAATACTTCGAACTGCGCTTTGGAACACGAGTCTGCCAACTTAACCCGAGTCTGCGAACTTGGCGCCTCTTTCGCGCACCTGCCGGGTGCCGCTGGACACTTGTTGCGTGAAAAAGGAATTATGGAAGATTGTTAATATTTAGATATACACAGATGTTGACGACGCGTTTGGCTCGGTTTGTAGACACCTGCCTACTGAGTCGGCAGTCCCGGGTTCGAATCCCGGCCGGGCCAAATATTTGTGCAAATATTTGTTCTTGGGTCATGGATGTTATCTCTATGTATGTATTTATGTATTATGTATATCGTCGTCTAGTACCCATAGTACAAGCTTTGCTTAGTTTGGGACTAGGTCGATTTGTGTAAGATTGTCCCTTAATATTTATTTATTAAAAAAAAAAAAAAAAAAAACATCAAAACACTTCACATCTTTATGTACCTATATGTACTATTGTTTGACATCCTGATCCTGATGTCAACATGTTTGCATGAAGGACATGGACATGGTGAAAGTTGTGTATGTATATGTAGTTATGTATATTTTTATTGACAAGGGAAAATGTGAAAAGAGAACGTAACTGAAACTAAATTCGACGTTTCAATTGGTCATCACGAGTTTGGTTATTTTAGCGATGTGGTTTAATGAAGCGAAAATTTAATATGTTATGCTTCGGGCGGGATTAAATCGCCTTCATCACGGTCATAATGTGTGTGTTATGTGTACATAATCATATATTATGACCGATCGATACAGCATTCAAATAGCTATCTGTGGATGGCAATTGAATTAAGCCTGAGCAAGACACTGTATCAGGAACGTGAATAAAGACAAAGCGGGGAGGCTATTGAGAAATGCACCCATTCTGACCCGAAGCAGTTATTCCCCGCCACGTTTCGACAATATTTTGAGCGCGCGCGCTGAAAGCGCCATGATTGGTCGAAATTAAATTTGGCACGGTTCGTTTTTCACCAAACACGTGCCCGCCAGATTGCAAATTACCCTCAATTTGACGTGTTATTGTTGCTTGTTTTGTTTCCATTTACTGCTCAGAATGAAGTATGGGTAAACATGGTACGTTAATTTAACGGTAACAAAAATGTGTTCTATCACTTGACGGTCGGACTTTGACTGTGATCTTTAAAGATACTAAATAACAGCTGATATTCAAATTATAATGTTATTAAAAATATCGTGAGACATCTTTAATAATTATTAAAACGGATGATCAAATTGGCTAAAAAAAAACAAATGACAAAGATACAAATGCAAAGAGAGTAGTATTAATATGGGAACTTTAGACCACTATTCAGTGTCAAAATTAACGACCCAGGTCATCTTCACTGCTACACTTCGTTCCGCTTCGCTTCACTACGTTTCGCGACGTTCCGATCCGACCTGGGTCGTTAATTTCGCCAATGAATGGTGGTCTAAACTTCCCATCTATATATTCTCCGTTTATGAATGCATTCAACGCTGATTTAAAACGCTCATTGGGTTTGTGAATTGATCTAGCTGTATTCTTAACTCCCAATCGCTTTTTGGGAACAGAACTTGAATATCGATTTCCGTTTGCGTTTGCGTTCTCGTTCCATTCGCGTTTCCGTGAGCGTTTCCGTTCGATCTCTTTTTGGGAACAGAACTTGAATATCGATTTCCGTTTGCGTTTGCGTTCTCGTTCCATTCGCGTTTCCGTTAGCATTTCCGTTCGATCTCTTTTTGGGAACAGAACTTGAATATCGATTTCCGTTTGCGTTTGCGTTCTCGTTCCATTCGCGTTTCCGTTAGCGTTTCCGTTCGATCTCTTTTTGGGAACAGAACTTGAATATCGATTTCCGTTTGCGTTTGCGTTCTCGTTCCATTCGCGTTTCCGTGAGCGTTTCCGTTCGATCTCTTTTTGGGAACAGAACTTGAATATCGATTTCCGTTTGCGTTTGCGTTCTCGTTCCATTCGCGTTTCCGTGAGCGTTTCCGTTCGATCTCTTTTTGGGAACAGAACTTGAATATCGATTTCCGTTTGCGTTTGCGTTCTCGTTCCATTCGCGTTTCCGTGAGCGTTTCCGTTCGATCTCTTTTTGGGAACAGAACTTGAATATCGATTTCCGTTTGCGTTTGCGTTCTCGTTCCATTCGCGTTTTCGTTAGCGTTTCCGTTCGATCTCCGCTCGTTCGTCACATGCATTTAACTTGGTTTTCGACTACAAAGAGCTCAGTATGAATAATTCGTAAAGAAGACTATGTTCATTCCAAAACCAAAACGGCAAGTGGCAAAATAGCAACACACTTGCATGATTAGATGAGAGGTATATTATAGGCATATAAAAAAAAAACAACGAATTTATCATTGAACTAATTTATTCGTTTTAATTATTAATACATACGTAAATTTAGATCTTAATAACTACTCGAATCACAACTTTTTTACAATTTTTTTTTTTTCACTAGACCTTCGGTTTACGTTGGGTTACGTTAACATCCCGTTGCTCGAACGTTGATCGAACTGACATCGCGTTTGAATACAAGACGATGGTTTACGTTGGGTTACGTTAACATCCCGTTGCTCGAACGTTGATCGAACTGACATCGCGTTTGAATACAAGACGATGGTTTACGTTGGGTTACGTTAGCATCGCGTTGCAATCGAAGTCTGTTGTCTAACTTGTTTTGCAGTCGTTCTCGTTCGAACTGACATCGCGTTTGAATACAAGACGATGGTTTACGTTGGGTTACGTTAACATTCCGTTGCTCGAACGTTTTTATAGATTTTAGAGTTCAAAAGAATGATTGTTAACCACTTAAAAGGCAAGAAGATTTTTGTAAAGGGTTCGGAAAAAATTAGATGGGTACCGCCGGAGAGGGAGGGGTACCGGCTTTGGCGCTATCCACAGCTTCGCGGGCAGCGTCATGGGTCTGTAACGCACTCTCCGGGGGTAGCCGCAAATATGTTAGGAGAATGTGAAGCTGTGGATAGCCATTACGCTCATTCTATTACCAGCTAACATTGGTACATGATTTTAATAGCAAACTATCACACACAGTCTTGTACTTTTGCTATAAGTTATTTTGTAGGCACTCAACATTTATCTTCAATTGTGAATAATTTCGCGTATCCAAGCATATCATGACTGATTTTTAAATTAGCGGTAGATCATAAGGTGGACAATAACATAAAAATACAATTTCGCACGACATCGATGGATATAAAAAAATAATAATAATAATAAATAAAAACTAATATTTAAGTTTATGTTAATATCTTGGTTTCTAATTACAATTCAGATCTGGAGTACAGCTTGAATAACTCATAATTGTACGTGTTAAAATACAGTAACTAATAGTTGCTTTCAATTTTGGATTACAATGAAAAAATTGTTCTTTTCCTATTTCCAACACACTCAAAAATAGAACTGATTTTTTTTTTCTCGAAAACGGACTATTTTGGGCCTAGGTCTTCTATTGCAATTTGTGTTATTACAACTCACTGTATCGACATCCGCGATCAGCTAAAAATGTCTCACACCAAGCAATTCTAAAAGACTGTGGATTGTTATAGATTTGAATGAACAAGGAGCACCTAGTTATAAAGATCTTTTTGAAAAATATTGCATCACAATCTGGACTAACAATTGTGTGAATCATAAAAACAATGTGCTTTAAAAAAATGTTATATGTATAAAAAATTGGTATTTCGACAATTACAAACGTTTGTAAATTGTACATGTGAATGAATTTATAAAACCTACCTAATTATAATAATAAAATCTATAAATAAAAGAAAGGTTTTTTATTTCGTAATTATTTAATTTATTAACCTTTATAAAAACACGAAGAACTTACAAATGATCCTTCAATAATGATTTCGATATCTGATTTATTAAGCTAATAGTACAGTCCATCACATTATCTACTGGTTCACGCACTATATACTGAACACCATATAACAAGCTATCTTCTTCTTCACTTTCTGGCTGACATTCTTGTTCTTGTTTTAAATCTATGACTTTGATTTGTATCAAACGAAGTCCGTTCGTGCCAGATCCTCGGCTTTTAACAAACGAGGTGTTTGTTTTCTGATTCCGTTCGGAAATACGTTGTCTACGTTTAAATTTCTTCGAATTAGGCTTCGTAAGTGTTGATGGTGGTGCCGATGGCGTAGGTAGAACTCGGTTAGCCAATTCTGGCTACGCTTCCTCGAACGCTTGCGTTGACCTCCATGGGTCTTGAGCATGATCGAAAGGATCCTCCGGGTCACAATGTTCACACATGGTAATATCTGAAATAAAAAATAACAATATATAAATTAAACATATAATTTGGTAATTATTGTAAATATAGAATTGTTTTTATTAAATTCAGACTTACTTTCCAATAAGTGCCACGTGTGAAGTAAAATACACAAATGAATGAGTATTATAAATTATCAGTACCTAGGCATATGCTAGCGCTGCATTTTTGCCATTGACCTGTCGGTACTTGTCATTGATGTTGCAAAACACACATATAAGAAAACGTGACGTGTTGCGTGACCGCGCTGGAGCGCCATCTAGTTGCAGCGTGTTTTTATAGTTTTACTGTATTATTTTGTTAGATGACACGATGGGTTCTTTCAAGTCTAAGCAGCGAATAAACTTTTAGAAACTTGGGGGTTTAATGTCTGCTAATATGTATCATAAAAGTTTAAAATTATACGTACAAAAGGCTGCATGTTTTGTATCATGCTTTACTTAACGCATGACTTATATATGCATGTAATTCTAAATATCGGAACACTGTCATAGCATGTGACTTTACAGTAGTATTCCAAGTACCAGAATGATGAAAGTTGGAGCAAATTAAGCAACTGTATATGTAAAACAAATAAATATTGAAACATATCGAAATTATGAAAGGAATAATAAATAAAACATTAAATAAGAGCTAAAAATTTATTCACACAAAAATTCACATCACATACTATAGCAACAATACGATGCAGTTTACACAAAGCCTAAAGAAAATGACATGTTTTGACAGACATTATTGATAACAAACAAAACAACCGAAGTTTCAAAATATTGTCAAAGCTCAAGGTGAATTTCTTATTAAAACTGACTACAAAAAGGAACTGTTACCCCACGCCGTAGTTGAAATTTTGTCCGATGATATGAAGCGTTTACCGTCTTTGTTAGATAATGCAACTTTGTTAACCGTTTGCGTGAACACCTCGTGTTTTATTGATTTAAACAAGATATTTTTTTTTTCGAATTGTTGTATCATTTATTAGAACATTTTTATAACTATCGAGGGTGAGTTCTTTCATAGCAGGCTTTTTTATTCCTTTCGCTTTTTTAATGATTGATTTTTCACTTTTGATGCAATATAATTTAGAGCGTAATCCTACAAACTCTGTTATCAATTCTCCTGAAAGCTCGTCTTTAAACAGACCTGGAATCTTTTTATTGCGACAAGGAATCTGAAAATCGTTCGAAGGGTTATAATTACTCGTATCAAAATAATCTAAAAAATATTTTTTTAAATCGCGGTAAAAGTCTTTGGTTTTAATTTCATAAATAAAACTGTCTGTATCAGTATAACAGAGACGAACACGCTCACAATAGTGAGGCTTTATGACAGAGTAGTGAAAGTTGTACATATGGCTTTTAGAAAGTTCTAGTACCGCAAACCCTACGTAAATTGGTTTATCTAAAACCACTTTTTCCGGTTTCATTTGTACAGCCACTAAATTATCCGAAAATACTGTAGCGCTGTGAAAATTTGGTCTGGCTATTAATTTACTAGCAGAAATAAACTTTTTTGTTTTATTCCGCTCATCACACCACTGATTTACCAATTTGACATCTACACGTCGTTCTCCATCCTCAAGGGTTTTGCCAAACACTGAGTTGTTCATTAACTTAAATAGATCTTGCTTGATTCAAATTGATATATTCTTTTAAAAAGGGGCTTTGACGGAACGTAAGGACTCGATGCATTTTTTTAAGAACTAAACCATGTTGCAAGCATGTTTTTAAATGAACGTAATGTATGACGTACTCGTATTTATCATACAAATTAGGAATTAATTTGCTAGTTTTTCCTCCCGGAGGAATAAACTTCTGCGCGCAAAAAGGATAATCATTATGAGCAGTATGTAAATATTCAGGGTATAACAAATCAACCTCAAGTATAAACCCAAATTCTGCATCATCTGAAACCGTCATAATATCTAACTGAGTAATTTCTGAATCATCGATAAAACGAAAATTCGACACGGGTAATGGTTGAGACATAGCATAACCATACAAATTATTACAATCAATGTATATGAGAAACGTGTTAGGCATTTCCTCGTTATAAGTTTCCGTATATCTATTATTGGCAAGCGCATGTCTAGTTGAACACATGCAAATACCTCCTCGAATACCTTTTTGAATTAGTCGGATGATTTCTAAATCTGATATTAACTCTAATTTAACACCCGTCTTTAGCAACATCGCGTCAAAGGAGATACTTGGAGATGTTAAATAATACGCAGCATCTAATTGGTAGTTTAACTTACAGATTTTTCGAAAATTTTCGAATATGTCTGCTAAAAGCAAAACGTCAGTTTTAAGATAAAGGTCGGTGTATTGCCCAATGTTATTTAATTTAAATGTATTCCATACCATTTGAGCATGATCGTAATCTAAATCACTAATGTGCTCGGCGGTCAGGGAGTTAAAAAATAAATCTTTTGTAGGTAACTTTGTCTCAGAAAATTTATCCCAGTCTGTTATATAATCGTAAGGATAAACCCCTTTGCGAGTTAGTAAATCGAATTCAGTGGACTGCGGATAAAATTTACTTAAGTGGAAAAAGTCAGGCTTACTTAAGCCCTTCGCTAATTTTTCTAGACTAGTTCCTAGAAATTTAAAAGAATCCACAAACCGTAGCTGTACGAATTGATCATCAGACATCTTCAAAAACTTTGTAAAAGAAATATAATTTTCTTTGTTCTTGGGTATGATTTTAATAGGACCGGAACATTTACCTAATTCCTTGATAAATAAGTGCGCATCGTATCCGGCCAAGTTATGAAAGAAAACAGGAATAAATTTAGGGACTCGAAGGCGTAAATTGCAATATTGATGAGCCGGACCGCGGTAATAACCAGTCAAATGACAGTGATCTCTTACTTTATCGTAAAAAATAACATTCTGACAAACTCGGCCCGGGTGTTTTCTTTTGTGAATATTATCGGAACCTTTTTATTTAAAATTGTGTTTATTTCCGCGACATGTCTATACAAATAATGACGACGCATTGACGCCGAGAGACCTTATACATCTCTGTGGAATTAAATTAATTAAGTAATTATATTTTATTGCATGTTGTGACACCTAGAGACTTTATACATCTCTGGGTATATTTAATATTTTAAATTGATCGTTAAAATTTTATTTTAATATTCCTACCTAACATTGATTTGGAGTATCTATATATCTCCTATACGTGTACGCATGTAATAATTAGTTATAGTTATAACACTAACGTAATGTAATTAATTGTTCTAAGTATTGTTTACGAAAAAATGACTTACTGTTGAGTTTCTTTCGGCTTTCTTCTCAACAGCGGTCTCCTCTTGCGAAATGCCGGTAGATTCACAATCTGACTTGTAAAAGTGCCCTTGTGGCCTACTTACTGAATAAATTATTTCATTTCATTTCATTATTTCATTTCATTTCAATGTAAAAACTTAGAAACGCAGTCAGGTCTACGATACTGAACAAAACGATTTAGGGTTGCGTCGTAAGAACAAACTATGTAATACGCAAAAGCTGCCGGTAAATGTATTTGTTTATTTGAAGTAAAACTCTCTGTGGGTACCTGTTCACAGGTTTGGAAAGGTTTGAGAAGTGTTTCAAAGTCGGCATACACCACAAAAGGTACATCGTGATGACGTTCAAAATTTTTGAAATGTAAATATGTACCTTTGTCTGGGAGTACCGTGGTAACTCCGCTACAAATATGACTGTCAAACGCGTGTTCAGTAGCAAAAAATATGAGGCAGTCTTCGCAAAAGTAAATTTTCCCATGATGCTTAGTAATTTGAGAACGAACGAGACGAGGCAAGTTACTTATTAACACGTAATGTGATTTATTCTCATTTTCAATCAACAGTAAATTAACTTTTATGTTTCGACTGTATTCGGATTTGTAAATAGGTCCTACAATAGTGCGGTTATTTCTTAAAGAATAAACATTGATGCATAAATCAACATTATTTTGCTCAAAAGTATGAATATCCGAGAAAGTGACAGGAAAATTAACGCTATCAACATTTAATACATCTTTAAAATGAGGATATGAGCTTGTGCGGTCTTTATGAATTTTGGCTGGATAGAGTGCTGCAACAATACTCCACAAAAAACAATAATCATCTTTATTCCGAATATTAATGCAAGCCCTTTTGTTTTTAATAAACTTAGGCAAATCTATGTAAGATGAGCCTTTTAAAGGCTGGTATTTGTTAACATTAATCTCTAAATATAAATTGGATAAAAATGTCCATCCGCTGTCACGTTCTTCGAATTCTTCAATACTTTTCTTTAAGGTAACCGTAACCTGTTGGTACAACTCATTAAAATTGTAATTTTGAAGCACTATAAAGTTTTTCGTTGAAAAAGATTTGGTTTCCTCTTTGTTGTCTTTAAATAAGAGAAAGTTACAAAAATACTCAAAGTTAACTTTCAAGCATATGTGTCTTATCAAACATTTTTTTATAATTCCATCTAATTTAGACGCTAATGAATCTAAAAACAATTCAGGTCTAGCAAATTCTAACTCACTAGATCCACATACTCGATAAGATGATATACGACCTCTGAACGCTGACGAAATTTCAACTACGCCATCAGCAATTGGGGTGACCGAATTATTTTTATGTTTAGTACTTTTCAAATGTCCCACCCATTTAGTTTTATCAACTTTAAGTAAGCAAGTATTGCAAAAAGGCATATTTTATCAAATTCACCTCGAGCAGTGTACGATACAAAAATGTAATTACTTATTAAATACAAAGTCAAATAATTTTACAGTAATTAACAAAATTAAGCATTCTTGGTAGGAATAAAATTTGCCTCAGTTTCTTTAAAAAGTTTGCCCAAATGTTTGGACAATTTTTGCAACGACTCCCATTGAGGAGTGTCAGCATCGATTTGCGCTTTAACCGATAGAAGGGCTTTCTTCCACCTTTCTCCCGGCAACTCTCTGCGTATATCAGCGGTATTGTACACTCGCAACTCTATGAAAAACGCACCTTCAAGGTCGAGAGAACGTCGAGCTAGTCCATCAACCACGCGATTGGTGATTGTCGAGTTGAGTGGAGTCGACGCAGTCTTCAGCAGCTCGTCCTCAGGAAATAGGTTGAAAACATCGAAGGGCTCCTTAGTAGCACAATTTTTCTTCGAAGCGGTGGTAGAAGTCCTAAAAAAGAAAAAAAAATGTAGTTAAAAATGCGCACATAGTAATCATAATAAAATTGGTCATGTCTCCAAATAAATGAAAACTATACCTGCTGGGATTTGATGGGGCAGCCCGTTTCCGTGTAGGTTTCTGCGCAGTTCCCTCGACCTCGGAATCAGACCTGAATTTTTTTTGATTTCTACTTTAAAATAAACCGTTAAGTATAAATAATAATAAAATAGAAGGCTTTCAAATTAATGAACACAAGTATACCTGCTCGACTTTTTCTGCACAGCTTTTTTCACTTTTAACTTCGGAACCGTTTCCTCAGCCTTGAATTCTGAATCAGTCCTGAAATTATTAGTATAAGGTTTTTAATTTGCAATGTATAACAAACCAGAAAATAAACAAATATTTAATTTAAAAATATTACCTATTAGATTTTCTTGATGAAACTTTTGCTTTTTCACGGCCAGCAGAAGAGCTTTCCGCTACAATGCTTTCGAATTCGGAATCAGACCTGAAATAAAATACCAAGATCTTTAAACACCTTGAACAAGATTGATGGCTTTTATTTTAAACTATGCACAACAAAAATAAAATATATTTCTTATTTTAGATACTTACATTTGATTGGTTTATGTTCTATGCAGAAATACTGAAAATACTTGTTGGTTGAAGATAATCTGTGTCTTTAGGTATGATGCACTGAAGTAGTCGAGGTGAAAAGAACGAGAAATTAAAACATAAAACCTTAAATAACCGTTTATTGATGACTTTACTAAAGTGTCACGACCGTATTTAGTTTGCAAAGTTGCGCGTTGATATATGATTATTTAAATTAAATAAAAAGTAAAAATAGTGTTCTTAATGCCTCAAGGCATTCTCCACCAGTTAACCAACGAGAAAAACAGGTACATTTAAGTGCAGGACATTTGAAGTGTTTTTTTGTTTTTGTATATTACGTAGGTATGATATGTTTCATTTTCTGCAAGAAGTCTTTATTTATTTACTATGACTGATAAGTTAAAATTAAGATGGAATTAATAATAATTTTTTATACACTAAGGGATACGATTCTAAATAATTAATCATAATCTTAAACAATTTATTAGACTAAGTCAAAGTATGACGGAGGTCAAATAATAGAGCAAGACTTATAAAAGCAGAACCGAATAACGGTCGATTTCTGTTAAAGCCAAACATTTATTCTACGATTGACTAATAAACTTATAAATTTGGCTACTGTCCAGTGCCGTGACGTTAAATATATCAGAAGGCAAGCCTAAGCTAATTTACCTTGCCGTTTCCTCTAGTTCTTCATAATAAACAGCCTTCGAATCGAGTTCCGTGGGTGCGTCGCCACTGGTATTGACAACCCTACATTACCTTTGTATCAAATAACCAGTGCATCATGCATCCACTTTAACATTATTACGAAATTAGTAAAAATGTTTTAATTAATTTGCGCAACGGAAAGTCTTAGGTTGTAATAAAGTGTTACAACACTTCAAATGTAAATCTTATGTCATTGACTTAAAGCCCATATCAATAAAAATAAATAAAGTACATACTATGTACAGCCCTAATGCCGTATTAAACAAGAAAAACAAAACGATCAGGTAACATTGTCGCGTTTGTAATAAGATACCTATGCTCAAACGCCGCCGCCGCCGAGACTCTTTAATGAATTGTTGGTTTCTTCGTGCCAATTTTAATGTGCTATTAATTATTTTTGTTACTATCTGTAATTAACTATAAAATTTGATACTTAAAACATCATCACCCCCGTTAACTTATGTGGTCCACTGATGGACATAGACCGCCCCTAGTTTCACACCCCCATACTTAATTATCTATTGATTCATTATTTTTATCACTCGTGTGTCTGTGTCTGCCCGTCCGCCTGTCATAGCCAATTTTCTCCGAAAGCACTGGACCGATTGAGTTGAAATTTGGTACACATAATTAACACATCCAAACATGGACGTGTAACGTAACGTAAATCAATTCATTTTAAACGTTGAGGGGTAAATTAGAATAAAAGATGCAAACTATATCGTGTGATACATCCAATGAAAGGGTAAATTATGGTCATCTCAAACATAATTAACACAAATTACAACGGGTCTAACGCGATATTTCTAATTTACCTTTATAATCTAACATTTCGGCAGGGTTGCACACGCTGTGGTCTCAGATGTACAGTACATGTACAGTAATTTGTGCTAATTATGTATCATATCTCAAACATACATTTTTAATAATTTGAAATTAAACAGTTTTGAAGTTATTTATGAAAATAGGCGAAAATTTACACACACCCCTTACGTTCTAAAATACTAAGCCTAATTATTATTATTTATTTTTTTAATACAGAAATTAGTTCTATACCTATGGTTTACAGAAAAACACGTAAGAAAAAGAAGTCTATGGTATTAAAAGCTTGCACCGGGACAGAGTAAATATTTTTTTTTGAAACGAATAAATTAGTTCAATGATAAATTCGTTGTTTTTTTATATGTCTATAATATACCTCTCATCTAATCATGCAAGTGTGTTGCTATTTTACCCCTTGCCGTTTTGGTTTTGGCAAGAACATAGTCTTCATTACGAATTATTCATACTGAGCTCTTTGTAGTCGAAAACCAAGTTAAATGCATGTGACGAAGTAGTTATTTGTTGATCAGTATATTTTAAATGGAGACACATACGCGCTCGAAGGACAGGTAAAGTGAATCAAATTGCAATAAACAATTATGTCGTGCAGTGTAAGCCGCGTTTTAAAATGCAATATGATTCAAATATTCTATTGTAATGTAAACCTTACATCTTTATCTTAGTTTTCGATTTTCAAAAACTAATCTGAGACAGTTAGCTTTATCGCGTATTTATAGTGAACAAAAAGCAAAATGATTTGCGGGATTATACTTTAATATGCATCTTATGTTATTAATCATAAGTTCGTATTTGGTAATTAACGATTTTAGACTTCGTGTTTTTGTGAATAGTTGGTTCACAGATGACGTATGAGCACGTCATTCGCATTAGCCAATAAAATACCTAAGGCTACATCGCGCTTGCGAAGTTTTTTAGTTCGCTTCATATAAATACATTTTATTGCGTTAGAGTGAGCGGAAAAGTTGTGGTTATAACAACCACTAGTTCACAACGACTCCTACCACTTCATCATCTAAGAGCTTGGGCCCGGCTTTGCGATGGTGGCTTTGGTAACGCGGTAGCGTGTACTGGTGAAGAGTAGCTTAAATTGCGACCTCCCAGTATGATACACACGTGGCGACGTATTACCGGTTAGTAGCATAAATTGTGAACTCCGGTATGACGCACACTACAGTGGTTGGTAGTACCCCCTCATCATGTCAAAGGGTTGGGCCCGCTCTGCGACTTTGATGAGCATGAAATATCGAATGCTGCGAAAATTGAATATGAATATCGAATGTTGAATATCGAATGTTTGAATATCGAATGTTGAAAATGACCTTTTAGTCTAGTCAAACCGACTGTCTAGTACAGAACTGGCCATTCTGGAAAAATAGTTGGAATGATGGGACATTGGTCGACAAGTTGAATACGGGTCTGGCCAGCTCGGAACATCTTGTTTGCTCACTTTAGACGCATACGGGTGCCAGGATGTGGAAAAAATTATTAGAAATAAACCTGGCACCCGTAGGTCTTTTGCTGTTTTTTATCATCATTTCCTTTGATCGAGACCGACTGCAAAACAAGTTAGACAGCAGTGAGAGCGTATACGCATTCAGACCACCATTCATTGACAAAATTAACGACCCAGGTCGGATCGGAACGCGGGAATGGAACGAGAACGCAAACGCAAATCAATATTCAAGTTTTGTTCCCAAAAAGCGATTGGGAGTTTTAAATCAGCGGAGTATTAGATGGGAACTTTAGTCTTTGGTCTGAAGTTCCCATATTAATACTACTAAAGAGTAATACTTAAAATTATAATGATCCCTTGCCTCTTCGTCAATACATTTAGATTTATTTATTTCATAAAGAAATACAATAAAAATAATCTAAGGTTAATAGTTATACATGACCGTTACTTTAAAAAAACGTGACCGTTAATACATTCTGAATTCTATTTAAAAGATAAGAAATTTATTAATATTACAGTAAAGAAAATTGAATCAAATAATGTCAATATATGAATAATTAATAAATACACTGTTATAATATATGTATCGTCAGAATATAAAACTAAATATACAAACTATAATCCTATAATTACATATATCCAGTAGGGAATATAATGGATTTTTCAGTAAAACGTCTCTTAATTGTCTTATCAATGTTTCACTGATTCGTGGAATTCAGACTGAATCTCTTCTTACTTCAGTTCAATTATAGTAAAAGAAATTATATCAGATCTGTAGGTACCGTGGACTTCTATAACTAAAGTAATTTAAAATCGACGACATAATTAACGTAAATAAACGATAATAAAGAAAGCACCGACCTATCAGCCGCCACACATGGATTTCAAAGTTTTTAACAACACATTACCTCATTAAAAGTTGTTTTAATTTACACCTGGCTCCAAGGCACTCTGCATAAACTTCCAGTGTTCCACTAACTCGGGTAGAAAGTTCCCTTTTCGTTGTTTACCGTTTTTGCCAACTTTACTAGTTTTTTGTTTAGGTTTCGCAGCTTAACGTAAGGTTATGCAACTGTTGCAGGGAAGCTGCAAGCTGCGGCTTACTCATACTCATACTCATTTATTAATAAAATGTCAACATTTTACAAGTCAATACATTATAAAAACATCATTTCTATTACTATTACATTTTAAAATACAAATTATTATAAAAAATATTAATTTTTAAACAAAAAATTATTAAACTTAAGTTTAATAGAACACAATATTATTTTTATAATTTTTGTTTTTTTACAGACAACTTAGCTCGAAAAAATGCTAAGACGCATGAAGAATAGCAGTAACGGCATCCTAAGCATGCTGGCTGGACGTATGGATTGCCCTATATTGTTGGGTGGGCATTTGTACGGGGCAGTTAAATTAATTTTAAGTACACCAATATTAAACCATTACACAAACATCAGAAACATGATACAAAGATCAAAGCTCAAAGAAAAATTGAAATGCGTAACCTGGTGGACGGGACCCCGGGAATCGAACCCAGTACCTCCGGATTGCCGGTCCAGCGCGTTAACCTTTCCGTCACCCTAACACCCAAGCAACCTTTCGAATTTTTCCTTATACTTTGTGTGTCGATCTTTGCATTATTTATTTAAAAGGCTTTACACCTTAGAAAGGGCGCTATTGTTCATAAAACAATGCAAATAAACATTACTTGGCAGCGACCAAAATCAGAGATGTCATTTCATAACAGTACTCACCTTAACAGTGATCTGCATAAGGTGAGCACGCGGGCCGCTGCGCTCGGTCACCTCATTCACTCCTCCGCCGACTGACTGGCAGAACCGATACTTGATATCTACATAAAAGAAAATCTATGACAATGATGATGAATATGGGTGTAGATAAAGTAGTGCATGTTAACTGTACATAATTAGGTTTAAAAAACGAGTCTTTTTTTAATACCTAATTATGTACTCGCGTTTAGCTCGATTCATAAAACCACACTCACGTTTTAAGACTTCTAATTATGAAACACTTTCATAAACTTCTATTACGTGTACTATACTAACGTCTAAGTAGTCTGATATATGTTTTATTTTATAATTTTTATAGCTTCACTTATTTACTTTTAAAAGCGTAGCTCGTTAGAAATTCCCTCGACCTACAATCGAGTACGAAATATTCTACAAAATCCTCTCTCCCACAGTCATTTATTATTTATTTATACCTCTTTTCGCAAAGCGTGCAGCTCAACGAATTTTTTCTATAAATTATTTCTTCATTATGCTCAAGCTATGTTCGCCATAAAAACACGTACCTACCTTTATTGACATAGCGAAAATATATTCATAAACATGTCAAATGAAATACTGAAGGAAAATAAAACCGCGCAGCATTCCGCTCTTTGTAGCATTTGCAGGAAAAAACGGGCAAGGGTGAGTCGTAAACACGTTGGGTTCCGTGATTCAAATATTTTTTTTATTTTCCTTGCCACTTATTTCAGTTTTTTACTGGATCTTCGATTGACCGGAAGAGAATGCATTGAGTTGCTAATTTCACGTGATGTTTCGATAGTTTTGAATTTTCTTAAAAAAATGTATAAATGACAAAATGAAAGACCGTCATTGTTTCCCAAAGAAAGGCAGTTGCAGATAAAAAACTCAGATTTATTATAAAGCAAACATAACTTCACCTAACGAATTCTATTTAATAATAAAGGAATAAGATGACTAGTAAATATTTTGGTGCCGGAAAATTGATAGATATATATTATATATATAGGAGACTAGTGATAATTAAACCTGTGAACCTGATGTTTTCATCAAAATTGTTACATTTAGTTTTTAGTCAATATAGTGATTTAGGTTTGGCACCATTCCTGGTGCATTCCTTATTGACGTGGTGCAGTATTTTTTTTATTTCAGTTTATAAACGATTAAATAAATACATTCTCTGTGAGCGATGGCAGAACAACCTTAACTTGCGCCTCGCAAGAAAAACCATATGTAGCGAAAACATACTACGAGCAGAGCGCCCGGCTACCGGATTGTTGGTGTTGAAAGTGATAAGTACGTGGCCATTAAATTGCCATCGGCTTACAACAAGTACATGACTGTATAAGTGTATAGCAACTGAATTATCTTTGAAACTCCTATTGAGTTCATCATCAGAGACAGTTATGCGATGGACCTTCAATTACAATATAAATTTTCGAATAAGGGTCCCTAAAAAAATATTTCTTTCTCGATTGTTCTGTGCGAGCCGGTGAGCAGGAAAAATACAAGTTTTATTATAAACGGAGTTCCGAGTAGGTATTAACTGAACGCCACGCGGCTCTGCGCGCCGGGTACCGCGGGGAAATTGACAGCTTATTTGGGTGATTCTCATATAGTTTTAAAATATTAACATTTTTTTTTATTTTGTTTTCTGTGATATATTGCGGTGTATATTAAGAGTACATACCAAAGGCTAATTTTTGGTGCAGATGGACAAGCTTAATACCCTCTGCAAGTGATTAAAGTAATGCATGTGTACACGGCTGTGACATCCCTAAGCATAGTTGTGAGACTGTATAACATGGGTGCGACAATTTCATCGAAAATCAAGTAATTGTGTCAAATAACAAGTAACCAAGTAGCCAGGATCATTCACCAGCAACTTGCTCTTCGATACGGTCTTGTGGGGTCTGAGGTGCCGTACTATAAGTACGCACCGATGCCAGTTCTTGAGAATGGTCGTGCCACGCTCTATTGTGATCGATCTATCATCACGGACAGGACTATTGTAGCCAATAAGCCTGATATCGTTTTGGTAGATCGATCCAAGCGCCAGGCAGTGCTCGTCGACATCACCATCCCCCATGACGAGAACCTCGTGAAAGCCGAGAAGGACAAACTCAGCAAGTACCTTGACTTGGCTCACGAGGTGACCGCCATGTGGGATGTTGACTCGACGATCATTGTCCCGATAGTAGTTTCGGCTAACGGTCTTATAGCGAAGAGTCACGACAAACATCTTAAGAGACTCTCGCTAGATGGCTGATTTAATTTATTTTTCTTTGGTGACATCTGCGGAAAAAATACAACAAATTGATAACCCAACTTAGCAAACAAAATCATCAAATTATTCAAATATACTACAAGAATGTCACAACCAAGCATTACATGTCACAACCGAGGTTTGAAAAATTCCGTGGTCGTGACATTTAGATCTATCTATGGTCGTGACAAATTTTGAACATGTGCGACATAATGGAACAATTTGCTTTGTCTCGCCAATTTTAAACAATCACCTTATTCTGTTATTTCTGAGGTAAAATTTATATAAGTATCAATAACATAACAGTAGAACTTACATTTAAAACTCATTCCACGGTGGTGACGTACTAAGGTTGTCCTTTTCTTTAATAAATACAAGAAAATATTTTTGCTATACATTCACCGCACTTTGTCATAAGCAGAACCGACAAGAAGGTAGTTTTTCCGTTCTTAAAAAGCCTAAATAGGGCTGCTAGCTTCAAATATAATTGTCTACCAAGTTACACGTATTTAAACAAACACACATGGCTGTGACAAAAAAATTGATCACAAACTTTATGATGTTCTGAATCAGAAACTGTTACATTATACTTTTACAACTTTTTAATAATGTTATCAGACATTTATTAGCTTTGCGTCATTCGTATAAAATTAGTCAAAATTACTTGATATTGTAGCAGAAAAAAATATTTTATTAGAAAATCGGGAGATATCACACGGCATGGACGTGACATTTTGGGCAAACATTATTTTTTTTATATATATTTCTGAATATTTTAAGGTAAGTGTGTTTATAAAAGATAAGTAGAGGATATTTGCTCAACAAAGGCATAAATAGATTTTTGATTTAAACAAAATAAACATGTGATTCTTACAAATCACAAAAAAATGCATGAGAATAAGAATCACCCATTTACAGCTGACAAAATCGACTTATATGTGTTGTCTCCAGTGACCTGAATGAATCCTCGACGGTGTGCAATGGGCGTGTAGTCCCTGTTCTAAACTTGACCAGATTTATTTTTCACACGAGAATTATTTCACAGTATAACAAATGAAGTTGTTCTTGGTCTCATTGGTACCAATTTCATGTGAACGCAACCATCAATGGACGAAATTTGAAAATTTGTCTTTATATTTTTCAACTTGATGTACGGTCGGCCATGAAAGTGGTCTACCAGTTTTGACAAAAGTTTCTGTGAGATCTAATTATCACTAAGGTTGACTTTGCTGACGGCAGTCACTGTCATAATATTATTGTAGGTAAGGGAAAATCGATCTTGTTGTTTCATGACGCTCAAATGAAGAAGGGTGGTAGACCACATTTTTGGCTGACTGTATCTACCAAAGTATCTTCGAGCCCTTTAACTTCCCCACGGCTTTACGTCTTTGATAAAAACGAGTATTATTGTTGTACGAGTATTGTTGAATTTGGTGAATGTTGCGTCGTTACCCTCGATTTTATCCTTTTAGGAGTCCCTTTAATCTGTACCAATATAAATACGGGATCCAGGTAAAGAACTTTCAAGATTTTAAAATAAAAATAAACGATCTTCGATTAACATTTCGCAAGCCATAATTTTCGGAACAACACAAGATGATAAATTCTAACGACCTTCAGAGTCAAATTGTGTTCAATATGCATTTAAAAGTCGAAAAAATCGCCGATCTGATTTAAATAAAGAATCATGTTCAATTTACTTCTCAAAAGGCGTACGTACCTAATAAAGATACTCAAAACATGTTTGATTTTTCCCGTCACAAATCGCAAAGGCGAAGTTCAGCGTAACGCGAGCTCGCTCGGTCCGGGTCCGGCTGCACAATTAAGGCTTCGGAAATTTCCAATAAAGCGTGTAACATTACCGGCCACCGCCGCCAGCCTCGAGGATACCGATATTTTCCGCACACAACGTCCTATGCGGCACTCGACGTGTTCAACTTTTCACTAGCTTTTACTCTTATTTTTGTGAGTAAGTTAAAATGACAAGGAATTTTGCATATAAATAGCACAAAATAACAGATGGACAATAAATAGCGTGTAATGATTGGAATGAAGACCACAATTTGGAATACGTAGCGTGGGATGCGGACGATAATTTATGCGTACTGAGAGCTCGCACCAGATGACGCAGCGTGGGTAGGCAACCCACAAGGTGGACTGATGACCTGGTGAAGGTCACTGGAGTCCGTTGGATGCGGGCGGCGCAGGACCGGTCATGGTGGTGTTCTCTGGGGGAGGCCTATGTCCAGCAGTGGACGTCTTTTGGCTGATGATGATGATGATGAAGGGCTTAAATGGTCTGACTACTCTGACTGCACAACTAAACCTCCAGAAATTTCCAATAAAGCGTGTAACATTCTCGGCCACCGTCACCAGCCTCGAGGATGCCGATATTTTCCGCACACAGCGTCCTATACGGCACTCGACATGCTCAACTTTTCACTAGCTTCTACTCTTATTTTTTGTAAGTTATAGTATTTCCGGACCGATACGACCTTCAAACCTTCAAGAAAAGAGCGTACTCCCACCTGAAAGGCCGGCAACGCACTTCTGACTCCTCTGGTGTTGCAGGTGTCTACGGGCGACGGTAATCGCGCACCATCAGGCGATCCGTTTGCTCGTTTGCCCCCTATGACACAAAAAAAAGATGCATCCTATAAATTAAGCGTACTGAGAGCTCACATGGTCTGACTACCCTGACTGCACAATTAAAGCTCCAGAAATTTCCAATAAAGCGTGTAATTAACATTACCGGTCACCGCCTCCCGCGGATTGAGAATACCAATATTTTGCGCACACATTGTTCAATACGATAGTCGATACGGTTGTACTTTTCACAAGCTTTTCTTTTTTTATGACAAAAACTTCGCGTTAGAATAGCACCGATAGGGCTAGTATCTAGAATGAAGATATATGCAGATAAATCGTTAGCCATAACGCTTAATTATAGGGCATTTAGATAAAATATGTGTGTGATTTGACAACATTTCAAATATTGAAATAGTGTTATGTTTGAACTAATTTCATTAATTTATTATCACAGACCCATAAACATTATTCTTATTTGATTATACCGACTAGTTTTTAAAATATAAAAAAAAATTAAATGCAGCGTCGTGTAAGAATCGGCTTTCTACAATATGATGTCACAATGTGGAAAATTTGACAATCCCAACACACAAAAACAGTGGTACTATTTCCATACTAAATCCGCCTGAGTAATAGTCCGACTATATACCTAATTTGCTTCGCAGTGACTGGTCGCCTACGCTTTAGAATGAACAACTTTTCAATCACAAATTGGGTTATTTAAAAAAATATATAAAATATCGATAAAAAACCGGGTTAAAAAATAAAATGATTTCAATTAAATCCTAATCTTTATATTACGAATCTTCCGCACAAACACGCTTCTCCAAATCAGACAAGATAATAAAAACCCTTATCCTTAAATGTCCGAAATCTCAGCCACCCTTTCCTCGTAGAACAATAATTGCATCCCCCGCTGCATTACATCCTACCCTCAAAATATTTAAATCCGTTTCGTACCGGAAACCGATTAGGGGCTCGTTTCACTTCCGGCCGCACCTGGCTTAAGCCGAGGGTCGGAATCTGGATAAAAACATCGTTATGGGCCCTAACTAGGAGATTTTTTAGGGTTCCGTGTTGTGGGTAATTGAGGAAAATGGACGGTTATACACCGTGACGTGACGTATTACTGGAAAGATTTAAGGTGATTGCAGTCGGTTTCCGGGAGGTATTGGTTTGGGGTAAAATATTGAGCAACAATACGGTTGAAATACTTTATTTTTTGACAAATATTTCATTAAAATTATTTACGTAGGTGTTTGCAATTGCTGAATATCGGATTGGATTACTAGCTAGTTGACAAAATCAAGGATTAAGATTCTTAGCAACAATATTTTGTACAAAAATATAGATTTTAACGTAAATGTGTGATGAGCTTAAACCCAAATGACATTCTACGACATAAGCCGTACAAGTAGGTATGGCTTGTGATGGTTTTTATAAGTCTTAAGGAATGCCATTTGGGTTTAAGTTCGGCGCCTGAACATTTCACGTGTACTACTTGTAAGTATGTAATTATTTATTCATAAAATAGTGAACCCTTCAGATAAGTTGTTATTCACTCTTAGCCAATATTTTTATCTAAAGGTCCTAGGCATCGATAGTCGTTCGGCTTCACGGCAGTTAGGTTCGGGCGCCAATAACAGGCCGGTAACTTGACTGCTCCAACGATCATTAGATCATTACAATCGGATGCTTTGTACCTCAGTGAAACAAAGACGTATCGGCCTACCGGCCTTGTTGTAACCATAGGTCTTTAACTATGTCTTTATGTTACCAGTGTAATTGTGTAGTTGAAATAAATGTTGTCTGGTTTTATAAGCGTGAGAAAATCTGTGATGGAAGTGCTTGAGATTATCGGGCGATTATTTTTTTTGTTTTAGACCTTTTTGAACCTAATGGGATCCCTTTACGAGTATATTCCCGTACTGCCATGCTAAGGTAAAAGGCGACCTTTTTGTATGGAGCTCCATAGCAAAAAGTCGCCTTTTAAAGTAGCACGGCAGCGTAATTTGCAGGTACAGGTGTTATGCTGCTAATAGATATATTCAGACATTATGATTTGATACTGGATGGTTCCTTTGCCATTTCACGAAAATGTGTTTTGGGGTAGAACAGTCACTCCTCGAAGGAAGAAATCGGGGTAACCTCTCCTGCAAACTCTTGATAATGCGTCCAGAGGAGAAACAAGATTCTATCATGATCTCCTCGTGAACAAAAGAAGCACGTTCGATTATACAGATTGTTCGTGATTTATTGTACTTTCTTGCATGTTTTTTGTGGTGAGAGATACAGTACACGTACTGCATAAAGGTAGTATGTGCGTGTATATGTGTGATAACGTTTGAGGTTTTTCGAATCTTTTTGTTTATCGTTTTGTGTAATTTTATGATAACCAATTCAATTGGTCTCTGGCGCGATTATATATTACTTATGAAATTATTTTGTTATTAGTAGATGTCTTTATATTTATTATTAACTGGAATGATTTATATTCAGTACCATTTACCTCCGCAAAGTACCTGTAGCAAAGCAATAACACATTTTTTGCACCAAAAATTACCATCTTCCATGAAAGCTTCTAATAAACCCACTGGCAATCAATCGCACACTCTCCGTAAATCAATTAGCACTTTTAAAAGCGCAGAGAGCTTTTCTTTTAAAAGCTTTTAGAAGGTGTTCGCTCAGTATGCGGGGACACGGAGCGGTGTGTAATGAGTGTTTTGCCAGCGATTTCATATTTTATTGTAAATTAAAATTTCTTAGAAAACATTTTTCACTATGAAAAGACGAAAATTGATGATTTTTTTAAAGGAACCTCGTTTCTTATTGGCGATAGAAACGTAAGTGCCTTTAAATAGAATGAAGATAAAATGGTGTCGGAGTTTTGGGGAGATTTTTGATAAAAGGCATAATATCGAGGAAGTTCATAAAATAATAACCAGATCAACAAGAAACATTTCCTTAACAATATAGGTATCATGAGAGTCTGTGAGATCTAATTATCACTAAGGTTGACTTTGCTGATGGCAGTCACTGTCATAATATTATTGTAGGTAAGGGAAAATCGATCTTGTTGTTTCATGACGCTCAAATGAAGAAGGGTGGTAGACCACATTTTTGGCTGACTGTATCTACCAAAGTATCGTAGAGCCCTTTAACTTCCCCACGGCTTTACGTCTTTGATAAAAACGAGTATTATTGTTGTACGAGTATTGTTGAATTTGGTGAATGTTGCGTCGTTACCCTCGATTTTATCCTTTTAGGAGTCCCTTTAATCTGTACCAATATAAATACGGGATCCAGGTAAAGAACTTTCAAGATTTTAAAATAAAAATAAACGATCTTCGATTAACATTTCGCAAGCCATAATTTTCGGAACAACACAAGATGATAAATTCTAACGACCTTCAGAGTCAAATTGTGTTCAATATGCATTTAAAAGTCGAAAAAATCGCCGATCTGATTTAAATAAAGAATCATGTTCAATTTACTTCTCAAAAGGCGTACGTACCTAATAAAGATACTCAAAACATGTTTGATTTTTCCCGTCACAAATCGCAAAGGCGAAGTTCAGCGTAACGCGAGCTCGCTCGGTCCGGGTCCGGCTGCACAATTAAGGCTTCGGAAATTTCCAATAAAGCGTGTAACATTACCGGCCACCGCCGCCAGCCTCGAGGATACCGATATTTTCCGCACACAACGTCCTATGCGGCACTCGACGTGTTCAACTTTTCACTAGCTTTTACTCTTATTTTTGTGAGTAAGTTAAAATGACAAGGAATTTTGCATATAAATAGCACAAAATAACAGATGGACAATAAATAGCGTGTAATGATTGGAATGAAGACCACAATTTGGAATACGTAGCGTGGGATGCGGACGATAATTTATGCGTACTGAGAGCTCGCACCAGATGACGCAGCGTGGGTAGGCAACCCACAAGGTGGACTGATGACCTGGTGAAGGTCACTGGAGTCCGTTGGATGCGGGCGGCGCAGGACCGGTCATGGTGGTGTTCTCTGGGGGAGGCCTATGTCCAGCAGTGGACGTCTTTTGGCTGATGATGATGATGATGAAGGGCTTAAATGGTCTGACTACTCTGACTGCACAACTAAACCTCCAGAAATTTCCAATAAAGCGTGTAACATTAGTAGTAGGGATTCGCCGATACTACGATACGGGGCGGACGGGCCTGATGGGCGGCATCCAGGGCGGATTTGGCGGACCACCAAACCTAAAAAAAAAAAAAAAAAAAAAAAAAAAAAAAAAAAAAAAAAAAGCCCCCTACTTAGAGCGTTTGGAATAGGTCCCAGGACGCTCACACAGCTCTGTCAGGACTTACAGAACGCCCTACGCTAACAATGCAACACCTTCCCCGACCCATCGACCCTTTTCTATTGTCTACCCGAGCTCGGGTTTTATTGCCCACCCTCTCGGACGCCGAGCTCACTTTTATTACGGTCTACTATTGTTTCCCTCTTTTATATTTCTCTTTGGCTTCAACTGTCTACAACTTTTAAGGCAAACGGTATACATCTTTTAAGAACATTCTTTAGGTAAAGCTGGACAAATACCTAAACATCTCATACCTAAACTATCAGACTAGGTCCGCCACCTTGGTTCTTATTGGAATCGCTGTTTCAACCCAGCCTGTCTCACATCGTCTCTTTACTCCAAGGTTTCTTACTACGTGATGTGTGCTACGGTGTACGTATCACTAATCTAAGCTAACCTATGCTAGATCACAATTCTAACCTAACCTAACCTAAGCTACAGGACTACGCCCAGCTAACGCAGGATACGTTACCTGACTACTTAACTTCAGGTAGCCTTACTTCAAAGTATGTATTTTGTTACTCACTACATATGCTGCATTTCGAACGTTGTTCTATTTATATATCTTATCTTGTTCAACTTAACATTACTTCTAACTTAACTATCACCTAACTTCGAAAACTTAATTTTGAAGAACTGCTTTATTTACTTACCTACTTAAAACTAGCTACGAGCACAGTACAGTTGTTTTGGTCTTAAGAACGCTGTTCTAACCTAACCTAACCTTGCATAAATTTGAGTACGTACTCAATGTTACTTTCATCTCTTTTTTGTAATAACCGACTTCAAAAAGGAGGAAGTTCTATGTAAAAATATTGCCTGTAGCATAAGGATAATACGAATCTAATCTTACAATAGTAATGCGGTATTTTATACAGTAATAACTGCTTCAAAACTATACTAACTTATTTAAGCTGTAAGTTAAAAATACGAGTTCTAGTTTTGCATATTTATTTATTTCGTCAAATATTATGTTCTTGAATAGATGCTTAAGAAAATACCTGAATAAACTTTGTAACTTGTACTAACGTGTATTTGTAGTAGGCTGAACTAAACTCGTTGATTTTTTAATTTGTTTGTTGGGTCCATATTGTTTGTAAAGATTTATGACAGATTTCTTCTCCGAATCATCAAAAGATTCGAAAGTCTATTATAAATTTTATTACTGTTTGTTGGTGGCTGTTGGGCGCGGTACAAACTAGTCGAAACGTGATTTTAACGGTAATCTATTGTCACATCCTTATAAAAGCCGATGGACAGTGACGATCTATAAGTATTCAGAACCGAGTCGTGCTTGTTACCAGAGCTCTCTCAGTGTACAGTGACATAGTGTTGAATCGTGCTACAGTGCTTATAAAAAATGGCAAATGTAAGTATGTACTATTTTTTATAAAATATGTATGTAGTATTTTTATGTACTATTTGTTTAACAGTGTTTTTTTTTCTGTAACTTGTGTTCATCGTGTTACTTGTTAAGTGTGTTAATCGGATGTATAACTTATTGTTGAATATTGTTACAGTTCACGGAAAACACTTTCAAGAATTTTTATTACCCTGAACATGAACATGATGATTCAGGGAGTGATGAAGAAGGCACACTCGGTTTTAAAGTGAAACAAGCCATAGCGAAGAAACGTCCTGCAAATAGTATCGAGAGTTTCTTTGAAAAACCGCAGAAAAAAGTGAAACCAGTGAAGAGATCTTCCAGTGTGTCGCAAAGTTCCCATACCGGTGTTGCTTACCTATCTTCGGGTAAAGACGATGCTGCGTATGCATCACACCTTATTAAGATAGAAATATACGATCTTGAAAAAGTTAGGAACATCGCACCAGAAGAGCACTGGAAGCACGCCGATGTGAGATTAAAATCTTACATCTCAACTGAGCAAGATCCACAGCTTGAGACTGTCCGTGATGTGATATACAACATAACGAAAGACATAGCTTCAAAGGACACTTGCGTGAAATATTTTATAAACAATACGAAAAAGTAAACTAAGTGTTTGTGTAGTTTTAATACTAGGTTAAAACTGTATTTATTATATAAGACATTAGATAATATTTTATAACATACCCTTGTGTACTACTAGTATTATATATTTCTTACTGCTAAAACAACAACTTTTTGTTATTCAAAATTGTTAAGACTCGTTTTATAACCACATGTTGTAATTTGTTTTGTAGCCTAATCATATTGATCTATTTCCCTTTGCAAATGTATAAAAGTCTCCACCCTTTAATATAAAATCACTAAGCTACGTTTGTTATTTTAAGGAAAAAATTTGTTGTAATGTAATCACTATTTTCTTAGACACATCTCACGATGGACTGTTTAAGCTGTGATGTTTACGATTCCGAGCTCGTCAGGCTATGCGAAGAAATTGAAAGTGATCAAGAAATGTATGAGATCGGGGAATTACTAAGCCAGCTGCATAGTCAAGGGTGAGTACTCTTGTTCCAACCTGTTATATTGTTTATTGATATTGTACTTGTATATTTAGACATGCAATTTAAACAGTTTATTCTTGTTCAAACTTGTACAAAACCATTGACCAGTGTCATTGAGTTGTTGCCTTTTTATGGCTCAGTTTCATTGTTCTCTGTTGGGTGGGGATCCTGGAAGGTTCTTTATAAGCGACGTCTCTGGTGTAGAAATCATTCATTATTCCAGTTACTGTGTTTGTGCTAGTACTGTGTCTGTGTATTGTACAAAATACTGTTTTAAAAATGGTGCTTGGATACTTTCATATGGGAACTAGTTTAACCCACGACAAAATTGCAGTTTTAAGCAAAGGATTCATTTTAAAAGTATTTCATAGAAACATAAGATTGTGGTATATTGACAATCAATTACCTCAGGCGCTTTTGGAAGATGAAGATATTATACCCTATTACACACCATGTGATGGGCATATCAATAAGTCGATGCATAACTTGTCATCAGATGTCATTGATGGTGTTTTAACAATGCAGGCATATTGCCAGCAATGTCGAAAAAACTTAAGTTAGTATAATGATAATAATTTAATCATTGTTTTGAAGTTTTAAATCTTGTATTAAATACTAACGTTTCACTTTTTCTATTACAGATCTAACCAAGTAGGACGGGGGAGAAAAAGGACAGCTACAAGTACGGGTGCAGAAGTACCAGTGAAGAGAAACTACCCTTCCAACAGTCGTGATATGTCTACATCCTCAAGCGAAGAACCATTATCCGATGTCAATGTAAGTACAAAAAATAATTCTGAAATTGAATGTTCGGTGTGTAAAAAGTTCGTGTCAAAAAGATATTTTGGTAACCATTTAAATAGTAATATTCACAAAAATAATGTGTTGAGATCCGATAGTGAATATGTTAATGTCCAATTAATTGAAAATGCATTCAAAAACAGAGTCGCTACTTACAGAATATTATTTAATGAAATGGATCACCAACCTCTTGATCCCGAAACTATTTTACAAAAACACAAGGATAAGATCTTTACATTATTAGATCGTTCACTTAACAAACATCACGCTTTAAAAGTAAATTTTATTCTTAATGCAAATTTTACACAAGATACCAAACAATTAAATAATACATTTGATTTCCAATTAAGTAATAGTATTGTTGATATCAGCACTGATAAAGCTGCTGTTTTTACGTCCCTAGTAAATGAAATTGTGATAAGGTTGTCAAACTTTGAAAGAAAAGATAGTGGGTGGAGTTTAGTAACATTTAATCATATCGATCTCAATATTAACAAATATAATCCATTACGCGGCTCTTCTTTTATCGAATTACCTCGTGATATAAAAAATAAAAAAGCGGTTATTAATGTAAAAAACAATGACCATGAGTGTTTTCGATGGGCTGTATTGTCTGGTTTATACGAACCCAAAAGTCATTCAAATATGGTCAGTTCATACATATTACATAAGAATAAATTGAACTTTGAAAATTTAACTTTTCCATTTAAATTGGGAGATATCCATAAATTTGAAAAAAATAATGATATTAGCATTAATGTATTTGGTCTCGAGTACAACTCTCAAAACAAGAAACACGATGTTATAGGCCCACTACATTTAACTAAATTAAAAAAGTCTAATCACTTAAACTTGTTGTACATAACTAAAGATAACCAAGGACATTATTGTTTTATCAAAAATTTATCGAGGTTAGTGTCTAAGCAATTGTCAAATGCACAACATGCTGTTCATATTTGCGATGGTTGCTTAATTAAATTTACATCACACGAGAGACTAAACCAACATCAAAAAAACGACTGCTTCCACGTATGCACAAACTTACCATCCGAAAAAGAAGACACAAGAAATTGGTTTAACGAATATGTTCCATCGAATCAAGTTACTTTTAATAATTATGAACGACAATTAAGAGTACCTTTTGTTGTATACGCTGATTTTGAGGCATTTTTAAATCCAATTCAATCCTGTTCTAACAACCCCAGTACATCTTCTACTACCAATATTCAAAAACATGAAGTTTATAGCTTCGGTTACTATATTAAGTGTTCTTATAATGACAAGTTATCTGTGTACAGAACATATACAGGTGAAGACTGTGCAAAAACATTTATGAAAGTCATAAAAGAAGATTTAGAAACTATTTGTAAAAGTAATGCGTTTGCTAAAACTTCTTTCCCTCTAACAGATGCTAATAAGGTAGACATTATGCAAAGCCATGCTTGTTATATTTGTGATAGAAATTTGAATGATGACTCAACCGTTTCTTATAATTATCATACTGGACTTTACGAAGGCGTTGCACATAAATTTTGTTCTGAAAAATACAAACCACCCAATTTTGTACCTGTATTTTTCCATAATTTGAGCAATTACGATAGTCATTTTATTGTACATGGACTTGGTCTTGAAGATGGTGACATAGAACTAATCCCACAAAATAAAGAAAAGTATATTTCGTTTTCTAAGTCTTTACAAGTGAATAATCGTGTTGTAAAATTGAGATTTGTCGATTCTCTTAAATTTATGTCGAGTAGCTTGGATAAATTAGCTAAAAACTTGACTACTGACCAATTTTACGAATTGAAATTGAACTTTCCTCGTGAAGAAGACTTTAAACGTCTAATACGGAAGGGTGTCTATCCATATGAGTACATGACTTCGTATGATTCACTGAAATTAACTTCGCTTCCTACACAGGATCAATTCTATAGTTCTCTTACTGACAGTCACATTTCCGAAAACGATTTCCTACATGCTCAAGATATTTGGTCTCATTTCCAATGCAAAAATATGGGGGATTATTCCAATCTTTATCTGAAAACAGATGTTTTATTACTAACTGACATATTTGAAAATTTTAGAAATGTGTGTCTTAAGACATATGGTTTAGATCCCGCCCATTATTATACCGCGCCTGGAATTTCCTTTGATTCGATGTTGAGGACTACCAAAATAAGTTTAGAACTTTTAACAGATGTCGACAAAATAGCTTTTATAGCGAAAAACATTCGAGGAGGGATTTCCCAATGTAGCAACAGACATGCAAAAGCAAATAATACATTTATGGAAGACTATGATCCAAATATTCCTTCATCTTTTCTCATGTACTTAGACGCAAATAATCTCTATGGGTGGGCTATGTCACAATGTCTTCCGTCTGGCAAATTTGAATGGGTAAATAAAGATACCGATTTCAATGTTTCAGACGATGCTGAATATGGGTTTATATTAGAAGTTGATCTAGAGTACCCCAAGGAATTACATGACTCTCATTCAGATTTGCCGTTCTGTCCAGAAAATGTATGTCTAGGTGATTCTAAAGAAAAAAAATTGATTCCCAATTTAAACAATAAATATAATTATGTATTACATTACAGAAATCTTAAACAATGTTTAAAAAATGGGTTGCGTTTAGTGAAAATCCATCGTGTGTTGAAGTTCAAACAATCTACTTGGTTAAAAAGTTACATAGATTTGAATACCCGAATGCGTTCGCTGGCGACATCTGATTTTGAAAAAGATTTCTTTAAACTTATGAATAATTCTGTTTTTGGTAAAACAATGGAAAATGTCACGAAACGTGTGAATGTTAAATTATTAAGTCACTGGGAAAATCGCGGAAAATCCCAAGGGGTACAGTCCTTAATATCTAAACCTGAATTTCATAGTTTATCAATATTTTCTGAGAATTTAGCTGCTGTGCAATTGAAAAAAACAAAAATCTTTTATAACAAACCAATTTACCTTGGATTCTGCATTTTAGATCTATCGAAAACTTTAATGTACGAATTCCACTACAATTATATGAAATACAAATATACGGAAAATCTCAAGCTCCTTTACACGGATACTGATAGCTTAATATATGAAATAAACACTGCTAACTTTTATGAGGACATTAAATCTGACCTGAACTTGTATTATGATACATCTGATTACCCACCCAACAATGCATATGGTTTACCATTACTAAATAAAAAGAGGTTAGGTTTTTTTAAAGACGAAAATAATGGCAAAATTTTGAAAGAGTTTGTTGGTCTTAGATCAAAAATGTATGCCTTAGATGTTCAAAATAGTGGTATTATATCCAAAGCTAAAGGAATAAACAAGTGTGTTACCAAAAAATTAACCCTTAACGACTATAAAAGTTGTTTATTTGATAGAAATATACAACATGCTCAAATGTTACGATTCCGATCAATAAAGCATGTTTTATTTACGCAAAATGTCAATAAAATATCATTATCTTACAACGACACAAAACGATATTTATTGAAAAACACTTCGGATACTCTTGCGTGGGGTCATTATAAAATACCTCATAATTCTTAAAAAAAAAAAAAAAAAAAAATACACGGAACATTCAATTTTCATATTTATTTTTTGTACATAATATTGTATTTTAGGATGTTTTTTTTATATTTTTTAAGTTTTGGCAATAAAATGATTGGCAAAAAATGTTTTTGTAAATTTTTATGTGATTTATCTAGAATAATATAAATATTAAAAAATAATTAGCAAAATTTTTGTTTTTTTTTTTATTTGTTACCCCATTTTTTTTACCAAATTTATTTAAAAAGCTATGGTCTAGAAATTTTCTCATTTGAAGTCAATCCGTTAACATATGAACACACATATTTAAAAATTTATAATGATTCATTTTAACCACCCTTTCACTACAATAGTAGCGGGTCCAAGTGGGTGTGGTAAAACTCAGTTTGTTACCAATTTTTTAAACAATGCAAAAGAAGTATGTAATGTTGAATTTGATGAAATTATTTGGTGTTATGATGAAATGCAACCTTTGTACAATCTGGAAAATGTAAATTATAGCCAAGGAATACCAGATTTTTCTTTATTTGATGGAAAAAAGCCCAAGCTTCTCATAATTGATGACTTGATGAGAGAATCGGATGGACGAATCGTTGATATTTTTACAAAAGGAAGTCACCATAGAAACTTAAGTGTTTTTTATATTACTCAAAACATATTTCATCAAGGCAAAGGACAACGTGATATTTCATTGAATACCAGCTATATTGTATACTTCAAAAACCCGAGGGATAAAACACAAATTCGCTACTTGTCACGACAAGTTTATCCGGAGAACCCAAAATTTGTAGATGAAGCCTACAAAGATGCCACTAAAGATGCTCATGGTTACCTTATGATTGATCTGAAGCAAAATACCGATGACATATGCCGTTTTAAAACTAAAATATTTCCTTTTGATGGGCATTGTACCGTATATGTTCCCAAGAAAGGGTTTAAATACGACAAGAATCAACACGTTTTAATCAGTTCCAAATAATGCATCCAAGAGTACACACATATAAACATTTACTTGAAGCACTGCAGTTACTTAAACCAAAGTATCGCACAGCGTTGCTAAAATCTTGTGAAGATGAAGAAATTAATATTATTTGTGAGTGTATTTATAACGTTTTAAAAGGGAAAATACCACTGGAATCAAAAGATAAATCAAAACTAAACAAATATAAAGACACATTACGAAAACTAGTTTCGAAAGGGAAACACAAATTGAGGAAAACTGTTATTATTCAAAAAGGAGGTGCATTTCTACCTATTATATTAGGTGCAGTTTTAAGTGCCTTAGTAAGCTCCGTAACATAAAATAAAATGGAAAACACAAAAAAAATGTTGTTAGTTGAACCAGACTTTATTGAAAGACTCAAACGAAATGATAGCCAACCCGAAAATGTATCATCTCGCCTAGACGGAGAGATGCAAAAAATCCTGAAGAGTAAAATTAATGATCGTGAAAAGTGGGCATTATATTCTCAAGCACTACAACGATTTTTGCACTTTATTGAATCAGATCGAAAACCATTTAAAATACCAATAGTGATGGAGGGGTTTGATCAACTCAACGATGAAAGTAAGGATTTAAACTTAAAAGTAAACAAAAAGGAGGAGGATGAAAATTATGAATCAGTTGCAAATAAAACACTACCAGATGGTGATGTTTCTGCAGTTACTGCAGCTACACCGTCTGGTACAAAAAATCCAGAAACTGTACTATTCAGTCCATCTCGTATTATAGATAATTTACCAAAATCATATGAGAAAAAAACCAGAACATTATTGACTTGTATTGTGTCAAGCAGACCAAAAATATGGTGGAAAACAAATGGTGAAGTTGTAATAAACAATCGAACTATTCCAAACAGCAATATTCTCGATCTGGTAAGCGATACGGTTAGATCTCTTAAACGCCCTAAGCCAACAGGATGGGAAGAGTTTGCTTTATTTTTAAGAGATATAAAAGTTCCTACGTCTTGTATAGGTAATCCTACTAATCTAGAATTTATAAATAAACCTCAATCGAGTGAACCTCACGCATCATCTGCTCCATCAAGTGCTCGATCGTCATCGTCATTTAAAGACACAAGCGCCAGTACACCTCTTTCAAGTGTACTGCTCAAGGCAAACAAAAAGAAACTAGATTGGGAAAGATGGAGCCCTTATTAGACATTCATGCAATATACTACGATGTATCTAATCCAGCAGGCTACAGTAGTTTAAATAAATTAAGTAAACAAATGAAAGGACGAATGAACAAAGACGAAGTAAAGAACTGGTTACAATCTCAAGAAACGTACACACTGCATAAACCGGTTCAAAGGCGATTCACAAGAAATAGATACGTCTTATCTAACTTTAATGAACTCTGGCAAGCTGATCTGAGTGATATGGGTACTTACAGTCAATATAATGATGGATACAAATATATTCTGTGTGTTATTGATGTGTTCAGTAAATATGCTTTTGCGAGAGCTATGAAAAAGAAAGATGCCACAACCGTTATAAATTGTTTTGAAAGCATATTTACTGAAGCCAATTCTACTCCTCGTCACATCCAATCTGATAAAGGCACCGAATTTGTTTCAAAGGCAGCAAGGGATTACTTTAGGAGCAAAAACATTAACTACTATACTACTAACAATCCTGACATTAAAGCAAGTATAGTAGAAAGGTTTCAAAGAACTCTTAAAATGAAAATGTGGCGTTACTTTACTCATAAGAATACATACAAATATATAGATATTTTGCAAGAACTTCTTTATTCTTATAATCACAGTTATCATTCTAGTATTAAAATGCGCCCTATCGATGTAAATTTTGATAATATCATGACTGTTTGGTGTAATTTGTATAACAGAAAAAAGGATAGACAACTTACTTTGGAAATCACAAAACTAAATGTTGGTGATCATGTTAGAATTACTAAATATAAACATATATTTCAAAAGGGTTACGAAACTAATTGGAGTGACGAAATATTTAGAATTGATTCAATAATAAACCGCTTTCCACGAGTTGTGTATACGTTAAGAGATTTAGAAGGTGAGCCTATCGTTGGTACATTTTATTCTAAGGAATTACAAAAAGTGACTTATCTCCCCTCCATTGATTATAAAATTGATAAAATAATACGCTCACGTGGGGTTGGTGCCAGAAAAGAAGTACTAGTGAAGTGGCGAGGTTATCCTAACAAATTTAATTCTTGGATACTCGCTTCAAGCTTAAAAAAAATATGAGTGAAAACAGCTTTTATATTACATTGTTAAGTAACAGTTCCTCGGACTACTATACCGATAATACGACTGCACACTTCTTAACCAAATTACCCAGGAGTATAAAGTTGGAAGGAGAATGGGTAGTTGGCTTAGTAGAATTTCAATACCCTTGTTCAATGTACAATGTTCAAGATCATGAAAATATGATTTATTTAAAAAAGAAAGTAGTGTCACCCACTGACAAGATAGCCAAAATTGTAGATATAAAAACTCATATACCAGCAACTACATATGACAACGTTGACCATTTTATTCAAGCTTTTAATGACAACCCACAACTGAAAAATAATGTAAAGTTTAGATATGATAATCTAACCAAAATGGTTGGGGTAGCAACAATTAATAACGATATAACTTCTCTTATAACAACCCCAATACTAAGTCTACAGTTAGGTTTTAAACCGAAAACAAATTTACGGCAAGTTTCATTTGGTAAAAATCCTGTTAATTTGTATTTGGGCTTACCATCACAATTATTTGTTTATACAGACATCATACAACCACAGGTAGTTGGTGATGTTATAACTACGTTGCTTAGAATAATACCATTAGATCCAACAGAATTCCATTATGGAGCATATAAAACACACATTTTCTCACCCGCTCATTATGTACCTGTTTTACGTAGAGAATTTGATACTATGGAAATAGATATAAGAACAACTACCGGTGCAAGAGTGCCATTTCAATTCGGAATTTCCTGCGTGAAACTACACTTTCAACGGCTAAGATGAATTATAAAAGATCATCTCACTCTTGTCCCTACGATCATTATTATACCCATCAAGCTGGTTCTGGTATAGGAATTGTCTATAAAGGTGTTCCGTTTCAGCGAGGGCATGGGATTGGAAGTTTTTTGGGGGGACTGTTTAGGTCAGTAATTCCTTTGTTGTCTAGTGGTTTTAAAATTGTTGGAAAAGAAGCGTTAGATGCGGGGGTTGGTTTGTTATCTGATATGGTAAATTCACACCCTATAGATAGTTCAGTTAGGTCTCGATTTAAAGAAGCTAGTGCTAACTTAAAAAGAAAAGCTGATGAAAAGATCGATTCTCTGATGTCGGGATCTGGGTATAAAATGTCAACTAAGAGACGGGAACCTCTCATTACCTTGAAAGCATCGCGCCGAAGAGGAGCTAAGAGAAATAAATATAGTGACGATATATTTTCAAAGTAAATCATGTCATTCCTACACAATCATTCGTGTGAATGTGCAAAATCTGAGTTAGATATATTTGCCCTGCCTTCGACACAGACAAGTATTGAGAGTGGACAGTGGGTTCATTATAAACCAATCTCATCTTTAAGTGATGATGGTCCTATTGAGTTTCAAGTCCCCGGTTCAGGTGATGACTACATTGACTTATCACATACATTATTACATATAAACGCCAAAATATTAAACCAGGATGGTACAAAGTTAAAGCCTGATACTCAAGTTGCCCCCGTTAATAATTGGTTGCACTCCCTTTTTAATCAACTTGACGTATATTTAAATCAAAAACTAATCTCGCCACCAAACAACACATATGCTTACCGTGCTTACATGGAAAATCTACTTAACTATGGACCAGCCGCTAAAAAAACTCACCTTACTTGTGGGTTATGGTATGAAGATACAGCACATTATATGGACACCGTTGACGCAAATAACAAAGGATTTCACAAAAGGATGGAATTTGTTACAGATAGTAAACAAGTTGAAATGATTGGACATTTACATGGTGATATGTTTAACCAAGAGAAGTTTCTAGTGAATGGTGTAGAAATGCGTGTTAAGTTAGTGCGATCAAAAGAATCGTTTAATCTTATTTGTCACCAAGATAAGAAATTTAAGGTACAAATAATGGACGCTAGTCTCATAATAAGAAGAGCTAGAATCAGTCCAAGTGTTTTGTTAGCTCATCAGAAAGTGCTAGCATCAACAACTGCAAAATACCCTATCACAAGAGCAGAAGTAAAGGTACTTACAATACCGTCAGGAATACAGGGTAAAACTTTAGATAACATATTTCTTGGACAAGTACCTAAAAGATGTATAATTGGTTTTGTATCAAATTCATCGTTTAATGGTAATTTTGCATTGAACCCTTTCAATTTTCAAAATTATAATATGAACTCTTTTAGTTTATTTGTAGATGGTCATGAAATTCCTTCTAGAACATTACAACCATCATTTAGTTCTGGTTTAATAGCATCAACATATCATACTCTATTTTCTGGGACTGGTATTCACTTCCACAATGAAGGTAATGCAATAAGCAGAACCGATTACGGGGAAGGTTACTGTTTGTTATGTTTCGATTTGACGCCTGACCTGTCAGCCAGTTCTACCTCACACTGGAACCTTGTAAGACACGGAAGTGTTCGGATAGAAGTTCGTTTTGATAATGCCTTGAGCACTACTATTAACTGAATTGTGTACGCTGAATTTGATAATGTTATTGAAATAAACAAAAATCGTGATGTATCTGTAGATTACAACAGTTAAAATAAATATAAATACAGTGAAATTAACAATTAATCTCATTTCTTCTTAATCTGTGTTTGTAACATCATCGATGAATGTATACATATTTTATTTATTATGGATACTAATGAAATTCAATATTGTATGAAAAAAATTAACCCTAGATTTAAATCAAATGTTTTTGCTGCTAACCGAATCCCTATTTGGGTTGCTCGTCCAGTTTTTATTGTAAGCAATTTGGACCCTGATTCGAAACCAGGTTCCCATTGGGTTGCAATGCATATTGATGCTAAAGGTGTAGGGGAATACTTTGACTCATTTGGTCGGAAACCTACTGGTTATCATAAGTTATTTTTGAATAGAAATGCAAAACGGTGGTTTTATAACCAAAGACCACTTCAAAATCATTTTACTTCAGTTTGTGGCGAATATTGTTTAGTTTATTTATATTTTAAGTATCAAGGAAAAACTATGAGCGATTTATTGAGTTTGTTTTCTGAGAATTCTCTTTGTAACGATTTAATTTTAAGAAATATGTTTAAGTCAATTTTTGTGAAATAAAACAATATATATATACTAAACTGATTTTTTTTATTTATAAATAATACCTTAATTATACCTTATTTACCTAAAAATAGTGTTTACATTACAACAAATTTTTTCCTTAAAATAACAAACGTAGCTTAGTGATTTTATATTAAAGGGTGGAGACTTTTATACATTTGCAAAGGGAAATAGATCAATATGATTAGGCTACAAAACAAATTACAACATGTGGTTATAAAACGAGTCTTAACAATTTTGAATAACAAAAAGTTGTTGTTTAAGCAGTAAGAAATATATAATACTAGTAGTACACAAGGGTATGTTATAAAATATTATCTAATGTCTTATATAATAAATACAGTTTTAACCTAGTATTAAAACTACACAAACACTTAGTTTACTTTTTCGTATTGTTTATAAAATATTTCACGCACGTGTCCTTCGAAGCTATGTCTTTCGTCATGTTGTATATAACATCACGGACAGTCTCAAGCTGTGGATCTTGCTCAGTTGAGATGTAAGATTTTAATCTCACATCGGCGTGCTTCCAGTGCTCTTCTGGTGCGATGTTCCTAACTTTTTCAAGATCGTATATTTCTATTTTAATAAGGTGTGATGCATACGCAGCATCGTCTTTACCCGAAGATAGGTAAGCAACACCGGTATGGGAACTTTGCGACACACTGGAAGATCTCTTCACTGGTTTCACTTTTTTCTGCGGTTTTTCAAAGAAACTCTCGATACTATTTGCAGGACGTTTCTTCGCTATGGCTTGTTTCACTTTAAAACCGAGTGTGCCTTCTTCATCACTCCCTGAATCATCATGTTCAGGTTCAGGGTAATAAAAATTCTTGAAAGTGTTTTCCGTGAACTGTAACAATATTCAACAATAAGTTATACATCCGATTAACACACTTAACAAGTAACACGATGAACACAAGTTACAGAAAAAAAAAACACTGTTAAACAAATAGTACATAAAAATACTACATACATATTTTATAAAAAATAGTACATACTTACATTTGCCATTTTTTATAAGCACTGTAGCACGATTCAACACTATGTCACTGTACACTGAGAGAGCTCTGGTAACAAGCACGACTCGGTTCTGAATACTTATAGATCGTCACTGTCCATCGGCTTTTATAAGGATGTGACAATAGATTACCGTTAAAATCACGTTTCGACTAGTTTGTACCGCGCCCAACAGCCACCAACAAACAGTAATAAAATTTATAATAGACTTTCGAATCTTTTGATTATTCGGAGAAGAAACCTGTCATAAATCTTTACAAACAATATGGACCCAACAAACAAATTAAAAAATCAACGAGTTTAGTTCAGCCTACTACAAATACACGTTAGTACAAGTTACAAAGTTTATTCAGGTATTTTCTTAAGCATCTATTCAAGAACATAATATTTGACGAAATAAATAAATATGCAAAACTAGAACTCGTATTTTTAACTTACAGCTTAAATAAGTTAGTATAGTTTTGAAGCAGTTATTACTGTATAAAATACCGCATTACTATTGTAAGATTAGATTCGTATTATCCTTATGCTACAGGCAATATTTTTACATAGAACTTCCTCCTTTTTGAAGTCGGTTATTACAAAAAAGAGATGAAAGTAACATTGAGTACGTACTCAAATTTATGCAAGGTTAGGTTAGGTTAGAACAGCGTTCTGAAGACCAAAACAACTGTACTGTGCTCGTAGCTAGTTTTAAGTAGGTAAGTAAATAAAGCAGTTCTTCAAAATTAAGTTTTCGAAGTTAGGTGATAGTTAAGTTAGAAGTAATGTTAAGTTGAACAAGATAAGATATATAAATAGAACAACGTTCGAAATGCAGCATATGTAGTGAGTAACAAAATACATACTTTGAAGTAAGGCTACCTGAAGTTAAGTAGTCAGGTAACGTATCCTGCGTTAGCTGGGCGTAGTCCTGTAGCTTAGGTTAGGTTAGGTTAGAATTGTGATCTAGCATAGGTTAGCTTAGATTAGTGATACGTACACCGTAGCACACATCACGTAGTAAGAAACCTTGGAGTAAAGAGACGATGTGAGACAGGCTGGGTTGAAACAGCGATTCCAATAAGAACCAAGGTGGCGGACCTAGTCTGATAGTTTAGGTATGAGATGTTTAGGTATTTGTCCAGCTTTACCTAAAGAATGTTCTTAAAAGATGTATACCGTTTGCCTTAAAAGTTGTAGGCAGTTGAAGCCAAAGAGAAATATAAAAGAGGGAAACAATAGTAGACCGTAATAAAAGTGAGCTCGGCGTCCGAGAGGGCAATAAAACCCGAGCTCGGGTAGACAATAGAAAAGGGTCGATGGGTCGGGGAAGGTGTTGCATTGTTAGCGTAGGGCGTTCTGTAAGTCCTGACAGAGCTGTCTGAGCGTACTGGGACCTATTCCAAACGCTCTAAGTAGGGGGCTATGTGTTTTTTTTTTTTTTTTTTTTAGGTTTGGTGGTCCGCCAAATCCGCCCTGGATGCCGCCCATCAGGCCCGTCCGCCCCGTATCGTAGTATCGGCGAATCCCTACTACTAACATTCTCGGCCACCGTCACCAGCCTCGAGGATGCCGATATTTTCCGCACACAGCGTCCTATACGGCACTCGACATGCTCAACTTTTCACTAGCTTCTACTCTTATTTTTTGTAAGTTATAGTATTTCCGGACCGATACGACCTTCAAACCTTCAAGAAAAGAGCGTACTCCCACCTGAAAGGCCGGCAACGCACTTCTGACTCCTCTGGTGTTGCAGGTGTCTACGGGCGACGGTAATCGCGCACCATCAGGCGATCCGTTTGCTCGTTTGCCCCCTATGACACAAAAAAAAGATGCATCCTATAAATTAAGCGTACTGAGAGCTCACATGGTCTGACTACCCTGACTGCACAATTAAAGCTCCAGAAATTTCCAATAAAGCGTGTAATTAACATTACCGGTCACCGCCTCCCGCGGATTGAGAATACCAATATTTTGCGCACACATTGTTCAATACGATAGTCGATACGGTTGTACTTTTCACAAGCTTTTCTTTTTTTATGACAAAAACTTCGCGTTAGAATAGCACCGATAGGGCTAGTATCTAGAATGAAGATATATGCAGATAAATCGTTAGCCATAACGCTTAATTATAGGGCATTTAGATAAAATATGTGTGTGATTTGACAACATTTCAAATATTGAAACAGTGTTATGTTTGAACTAATTTCATTAATTTATTATCACAGACCCATAAACATTATTCTTATTTGATTATACCGACTAGTTTTTAAAATATAAAAAAAAATTAAATGCAGCGTCGTGTAAGAACCGGCTTTCTACAATATGATGTCACAATGTGGAAAATTTGACAATCCCAACACACAAAAACAGTGATACTATTTCCATACTAAATCCGCCTGAGTAATAGTCCGACTATATACCTAATTTGCTTCGCAGTGACTGGTCGCCTACGCTTTAGAATGAACAACTTTTCAATCACAAATTGGGTTATTTAAAAAAATATATAAAATATCGATAAAAAACCGGGTTAAAAAATAAAATGATTTCAATTAAATCCTAATCTTTATATTACGAATCTTCCGCACAAACACGCTTCTCCAAATCAGACAAGATAATAAAAACCCTTATCCTTAAATGTCCGAAATCTCAGCCACCCTTTCCTCGTAGAACAATAATTGCATCCCCCGCTGCATTACATCCTACCCTCAAAATATTTAAATCCGTTTCGTACCGGAAACCGATTAGGGGCTCGTTTCACTTCCGGCCGCACCTGGCTTAAGCCGAGGGTCGGAATCTGGATAAAAACATCGTTATGGGCCTTAACTAGGAGATTTTTTAGGGTTCCGTGTTGTGGGTAATTGAGGAAAATGGACGGTTATACACCGTGACGTGACGTATTACTGGAAAGATTTAAGGTGATTGCAGTCGGTTTCCGGGAGGTATTGGTTTGGGGTAAAATATTGAGCAACAATACGGTTGAAATACTTTATTTTTTGACAAATATTTCATTAAAATTATTTACGTAGGTGTTTGCAATTGCTGAATATCGGATTGGATTACTAGCTAGTTGACAAAATCAAGGATTAAGATTCTTAGCAACAATATTTTGTACAAAAATATAGATTTTAACGTAAATGTGTGATGAGCTTAAACCCAAATGACATTCTACGACATAAGCCGTACAAGTAGGTATGGCTTGTGATGGTTTTTATAAGTCTTAAGGAATGCCATTTGGGTTTAAGTTCGGCGCCTGAACATTTCACGTGTACTACTTGTAAGTATGTAATTATTTATTCATAAAATAGTGAACCCTTCAGATAAGTTGTTATTCACTCTTAGCCAATATTTTTATCTAAAGGTCCTAGGCATCGATAGTCGTTCGGCTTCACGGCAGTTAGGTTCGGGCGCCAATAACAGGCCGGTAACTTGACTGCTCCAACGATCATTAGATCATTACAATCGGATGCTTTGTACCTCAGTGAAACAAAGACGTATCGGCCTACCGGCCTTGTTGTAACCATAGGTCTTTAACTATGTCTTTATGTTACCAGTGTAATTGTGTAGTTGAAATAAATGTTGTCTGGTTTTATAAGCGTGAGAAAATCTGTGATGGAAGTGCTTGAAATTATCGGGCGATTATTTTTTTTGTTTTAGACCTTTTTGAACCTAATGGGATCCCTTTACGAGTATATTCCCGTACTGCCATGCTAAGGTAAAAGGCGACCTTTTTGTATGGAGCTCCATAGCAAAAAGTCGCCTTTTAAAGTAGCACGGCAGCGTAATTTGCAGGTACAGGTGTTATGCTGCTAATAGATATATTCAGACATTATGATTTGATACTGGATGGTTCCTTTGCCATTTCACGAAAATGTGTTTTGGGGTAGAACAGTCACTCCTCGAAGGAAGAAATCGGGGTAACCTCTCCTGCAAACTCTTGATAATGCGTCCAGAGGAGAAACAAGATTCTATCATGATCTCCTCGTGAACAAAAGAAGCACGTTCGATTATACAGATTGTTCGTGATTTATTGTACTTTCTTGCATGTTTTTTGTGGTGAGAGATACAGTACACGTACTGCATAAAGGTAGTATGTGCGTGTATATGTGTGATAACGTTTGAGGTTTTTCGAATCTTTTTGTTTATCGTTTTGTGTAATTTTATGATAACCAATTCAATTGGTCTCTGGCGCGATTATATATTACTTATGAAATTATTTTGTTATTAGTAGATGTCTTTATATTTATTATTAACTGGAATGATTTATATTCAGTACCATTTACCTCCGCAAAGTACCTGTAGCAAAGCAATAACACATTTTTTGCACCAAAAATTACCATCTTCCATGAAAGCTTCTAATAAACCCACTGGCAATCAATCGCACACTCTCCGTAAATCAATTAGCACTTTTAAAAGCGCAGAGAGCTTTTCTTTTAAAAGCTTTTAGAAGGTGTTCGCTCAGTATGCGGGGACACGGAGCGGTGTGTAATGAGTGTTTTGCCAGCGATTTCATATTTTATCGTAAATTAAAATTTCTTAGAAAACATTTTTCACTATGAAAAGACGAAAATTGATGATTTTTTTAAAGGAACCTCGTTTCTTATTGGCGATAGAAACGTAAGTGCCTTTAAATAGAATGAAGATAAAATGGTGTCGGAGTTTTGGGGAGATTTTTGATAAAAGGCATAATATCGAGGAAGTTCATAAAATAATAACCAGATCAACAAGAAACATTTCCTTAACAATATAGGTATCATATTTTGTATTTATGTATAAACATATGATTTTAACTTGATAGAGGAAGCCTTCTGAAAGACTGACATTTATACTTTTTTATTTCATTTTCTTCTTTAAATTGAATTATTATAAATCAAATTTATTATGCTAATAATAAAATAATTATAAATTCAATTGCGGCTATTCAAATTTTTATTGTTTTCTCCAAAATGTTTTTACCATGCAAGAAATAAATGGTTTTTTTATTTACAGATTTATATTTATAAAAGGTAAGTATACAAAGGAAGATCATAGTTTGAGAAAGTGGCTACAGGGTCGAACTCTCTCGCTGATCCAGTGCAGAGCGCCTATTCACTTTAGCCTTCGTAACATTATCCTTTTCGTGATATTGTGTGCTATTTAAAGTAAGCGTAATAAGAATAACTTTTTTATTTATTTGGATGAATACATTCTATTATGATAGGAGTAATGTTAAAAATGACGAAACGTCATGGGCTAACGATTGACTCCAATGTCGACTCATTAAACTTTATTATTAAAGCCTTTTTTATCAATTAAGTTTGTAACAATAGTTTCAGATTTGGTGGATCCTATATATCTGTTACAAACATTTATTTTTGTCTTATTTGTAAAAAGTATGATACCAGTGTTGGTCGATATAAATTACTTTTATTTATTTATTATTTACTTATCTATGAATTCTGCGATACGAAATACTCGTAAACTTCGTACGTGTCGTTCAAGTTAACGATGCAATATGAAAAGAGACCGGTGAAATTTCGTGTATTTATGATTATTAAACGCTATTTATTTTTGCCCTAGCTTGTTTTTTAAGCGATCGATTTTTTTTACTTTTTTCGAGACAAAACCGGATTAATAGATTTGATGTTTCAAAAATAAGGTTTAAATAATCCCGTGGGAGAAGGATTTTCTTGAGCGTGTTGCCTATTAAATACAAATTGCCTATACCTTAATGCCGCAACACCTAGCCTTGTCATATTAGCTCTAAAGAATATTTAGCAACATGTAATTTTTCCTCTATTTTTAATCAACGATTCAGCCTTGTAAAAGTTTCCCTGTGGCCTTATTAAGACAATAGGTATAGGTACGCTGACATTATCAAGATCAGGCGGGCCACTTATGTCAATCGCCCTGTCTCAAGTTCGGGACTATTACTTTTAAAAGAGACTAGGATTTTATGAATTTCTTGAAATTTGTCCTCAGACGCAAATCGTGTTATCTCAAACGATCTTATCATTGTCTAATGAGTCTGGACGAATCTCAGTTCAATACTGGATAGGTATATCCATTGCTTATATTATAATATACTTTAGGTAGATAAAATTAACACCTGCAGTACATAAAACCGCCGCGTATTGGGACGTAATAGCGTTCTCATTAGCGCAGTCGCAATTCCTGCGTATTGGGAATCACACGCGCCACCAGGCGGTACAATAGCATACACCGTACGAGCAGTACTCGAAGACCTTAATTAAATAAATAAATAATTATTAAGGGACAATCATACAAACTTTTGTTTGTAAATTCGTTGAGGCTTGGCGATATTTCCTATTTAGCAATATCTCTGCTTTATAAATTATAATACCTGCTTATTGTGATGTGAGTGAATTCAACGGCAGTTAAACCTTAGTATGGTTTTGCTCGTTGCACTATTATTAAATGTATTGTTTTTTCTGTGTAATAAATAAATGAAAAAAAAAAAAAAAAAATGTCAATTTTTCTGATTTATTCTGAATTAAATAGTCTTACAGTCTTTTGACAGAAGAATGTCTATGGCTACGATGCGCTTTGCAATACAAAATATATTTCCAGAAATTGCAAATGACAGTTCATAACACGTCTAGAAAGCTTATATTAGAAAGATGTTCCGTACTCGCTGTACAGTCCTGCAATAAAATTAATTTCCTTGCATATTAATTTATAAATTTTATTGCACTGAGCAATATATACTGTGCCGGCGCAATTCAAAACCTTGCAACGAAAAGCGGCTCGCATTCGATTGGTTGTGCTGACAGGAGGTTATAATTAGGGCTCGACATGGCTGCTAGCCTGCCACACGCATTCAATAGAGGAAACCAACGGCAGGCTTAGTGCACGCTTATTAGAATACTTATACTACTATTTCAAACACAATTTATATTGTTTATTGAATAAATGACTATTGGCTATTGACTATATATATATATTGATTGGCCATTCAATCAAAATTGACAATTAGCTCAGCCAAATACTGTGCATTGTGGGCTAAAACGAATGCAAGAAAGCCTATATTAGGGATATAAAAGTAAATAAACCGACCATACATGAGTGCTAAAGATCTGTGTAAAAAAACTGAATTCCATAAAAAAGCGTGTAAAATGTAGGAGCACATCGGTGATGCATAAAATAACCAATTTTATCGGGAGCCCGCTACAATTTTGTGCTTAACTCAGCACCGCTTAGCTGGCCGAGATTTATCTTATACCTATTTCTAGCAAACTGTCAACTCATAGTTTCCTCGGAAAGCTGTTCTCGCTTCAAATAAATAGGAAAGTGTTTTGTTGATATGTTGGTTTTTCCTGACATGATATCTTGTAAGGAAATAGACAAAGTAATATGGGCTGAAGAGTAGGTAAATAAACTGTTAGTTTTTGGCGTGGTATAAGAAAACATGGTATGACACTCCGGCTTGTGAGACTTTCTACGTCATGTCTATTACCTGCCGCTTTAGGGTAACAAAATGATTATGAGGAAAAAGAAATTGCTGCCATTGTACAAAAAAATGCATTTATACATTACATTTACCATGTTATAACAAACTTTTACTGAATTTTACGAAAATTTAATTCTGTCGTAATACTTGATTTAATTAAAACACTCCCGATTGTATGCGATTCAGGTAACAAGGGAATCGGGGAGTATTATGATACACCACAGGCAACACAGAAACTTGACAGAACCAACTAACCAATCATAGCGCGATGACGTCAAAAGCCCACCTGTCACTCTGAAGTATCATACCTACCATGGTTTTTGGTGATTTCACAGTTCCCGAATAATAACTTAAAAAATACCCTTAGCACGCAGGTGAAGCCACGAGAAAAATCTTTAAACTGAAATACCAATTTAACATTTCTACCCACTATATTTTATTCCTTCTATCTCGACCCGAAAAGGTCATGAAAGCAAAACCCAAGAAACTCCGTCCACAGATCTCCCTAAAGGATAAGGATAGAAATGAAATTAGCGATTCACAAAGTTGTAGCAAGCGGTATAGGCGGGCGGCGCCGCGCGAGGCAGTAGCACGTCCGACTTGCCTAACTCTTGAGAGAGTGCAGCTGTGGACTGAAGGAAGGGTTTGCCTTGCGGAAGAAGAGCCAGCGATTTACACTGTTGTAGCGAGCGGTATAGGCGGGCGGCGCCGCGCGAGGCAGTAGCACATCCGACTTAGACCGAGAGATATCACTCGTGTTTTGCGCCGACCCGTCGTACTTCTGGCCGTGACAGAATACCAGCGAAGTGTCCTGTTCCTTCATTATGCTGAGTACGCGCCTTTTCTTTGACACGACACATGGTTTTTTAAATGTGCTATAATTGTTGTACTTGGACTAGTTTTAAGTATAGCATGTTTTGACTTTATTGTGTCTAATTATGTAAGTTGTGGATATGAATAAATTGTTTATCTATCTACCACCATGGCCGCTGTAATTTTAGCCAGGGTTAATTTATTTTCTTGAAAGGATTAACACTCCTTGCTTTATCTATTGTACTGATTCGCAATGACCACGGAGCCATCGCTCGTGTATTGCGCCGCCCCGAACGCTGCTATAATGGGAGCCAGGTTTGATTTAATTTCTAGAAAGTATTGACTGCTTGCATCAGCAATCTATAGGAGCTAGGTTCGATATAAAGAAAGGATTAGGAACCCTTGGACTTGTTTCGCCATGGCCACGGACGCGTCGCTCGTGTCTTGGGCCCCCCGTGCCCCATGGCCGCTGTAATTGGAGCTCGGGTTGATTTCTTTTGCTCGCCGCGGGCGCAATGCTAGAGTTACGTGCATTCATTAAATCCCGGCACTGTTCTATCTCATCCCGCTCTGAATTGTTCCGCGTTAGACCTCGCGCTAGAACAACCAACTAGGCACTACGGGAAATTTACTGCGAAGTGAAAATTTGCCAATACTAGCATAGTAAATGTGAATTAAAAGCGGAATTTTCATGGGAATCCCAGCAAGCACACGGTTTGTAACTTAAATAAGTACGTCAATTTGACACCACAGGCACCCTAGCAGAATGGGAACATATTGTTGCTGGGTCTACTCCGAAGTATGCACTTGTAAATTTGCCTTTTGCAAGAAGTCATCTCGATAATTATCGTAGGTATTAGGAACATAGCTACTTACATATATATCACAACTAGCTGTGGCCCGCAGTGTTACCTGCTCATTCCACGGGAACACTAAATTAATTCGGGATGAAAATTATTCTATGTCCTTATCCGGGAATCAAACTATCTCCATACCAAATTTCATCTAAATCGATTCAGTGGCTTAAGCGTGAAGAGGTAACAGACAGACAGACACACTTTCATAATAAATATAAGTATGGAAGTATGGATGGTAACAAACAACTTAAGAATAGGTATTGGGATATTTCTGTGTTCAATATTATCATAATACTTATACATTTTAAGATAACGAATGAATTAACGTATACCTAATGTGTTCTGGAATATCGCATTACATTCTAACATTCACCGTCAATATTCTACGAGCACACACAATATTAAGAAGGATGAGCCGTGTTAAACCTCCCTCGTTCCCGATTCGATTCCTCCCTCAACTCCTAACGGCCACATAAAGCTGCATTCTCGCGCCAATTTTTAAAATATCTTGAAAAATACCCAATTGTATCAGCCATACGTCACGGGGCCTGGCGGACATTCCGCGCACGCGCGGCGCATCAATAGGGTTATACGATACGGTAACCGAGATCCCGCTCCTAAAGCCACCGCCAGCTATTTTATAAAGATTTCCTTTGACCAATAAATTCTCGGAGTTGGAATAGAGTTTACCTGTTGGAAGTTTTAAAACGTCTCAGCTTTAGGTCTTTATCATGAGAATATAAAACGGTTAATATATTTGTAAAGTTGGTGAGTCATTTTTAATGTTATGTCAGATATATTGCAAAAATTAATTCTACTCCAAGTGGGTACGAAATCATCATCATCTGAGGCGTTACAGCCGCGGGAAACATAAAAGTTGAAGGCCCGCTGAGACCAGCGGAACTTAAGAACACTGTACAGACGTACAGTGTTCTTAAGTTCCATGTACATAAGGTAAATTCGTTAGCCGTTTTTGAGTTGCCAGGTCGTAGATTTAAAATCCGGTTCGATTTTTTTGGAGTTTACTCCTTAAGAATCGATTTTCATATATAAGCCCGGGGTATGAAAAATATGGGGTATAAAATCGAACGTATCTGCCGTGCTAATTTAAAAAGTCGTATCTCAGTATACGATCGGAGTAAAAATACGACTTCTTAATTTAGCAGGTTATGCGTTACGCGTTATAGGCTAAGATCCCGATATAAAATGACCTTCACCGAGATGTTTATTTTATGAAATGTATTTTATAATCAATTTAATATGTCAATAAATATATTGCATATGGGTTGCCTAACAAATTTTAGTCCAGGGTATGTTTAAATAATAATAAAAAAAAATGTTTTAAACATTTCACCGGTTTGATTAATATTAGATAAATTCTATACCAATCGAAAGTATGAAGCCCATAGAATATGCAAACGTTAGGTTACCTATTCTTTTCCCGTCACAACTATCGGGTAGCCAGGTATAAACAGGTAATTCTATACCTACTAGCATTTTGCAACGGTCTGATTATTGAATTGAAACTGAATAAAATTAAAGATTATTTAATTATGAAATTATCTAATAATCAAATCGGTGAAATGTTAAAAAAATATATATTTTTATTTTTTACTAAACATACCCTGGACTAAAAATTGTTAGGCAACCCATATGCAATATATTTATTGACATATTAAACTAAATATAAAATACATTCATCAAATAAACATCTCGGTGAAGGTCGTTTTATATCGGGATCTTAGTCTATAACGCTTAACGCATAACCTGCTAAATTAAGAAGTCGTATTTTTACCCCGATCGTATACTGAGATACGACTTTTTAAACTACCATTATGTTCACATAAACAAACTATAAAATTGTCAATGTCAACTTCATGTCGAGTGTCAACAAAATTTTATAAATAAAATAAAATTTAATCAAATCTACGCTTAACGGGTAAAATGTGCTGCTTTTGAAACAATAGCGCCCATCACACAATCGGCTAAAAGATACGTGTTCGTTTCAGCTCCCAAACAAACCTAACGATTTTTTGTGATATCCAAGATTACAACTTTTATAACGTGCAATGCAAAGACCGTGTTTTCTTGGTGTTTAAGCCGTGCTTGTATGGTGCTAAGATCGAAGAAGACGTCTTGCTGTAGAGAGAGAGACCGCTTTAATTGTGACTCAGCTTTAAGCTTAGAAATAGAGAAGGCGTGAATACTTTTCCATCACCACTGCTCTCATTTTCCTGCATTCAGCCGCAGAATGGTTTTGATTTCGTGAAACTTTCCAGGATAAATACATACATAAGTCAAGGATCCAACACAACCGAGCCATTCATTTTCTAGACGGGAGTGTTGCCGACCGACAAGAAGCTATGAAGTTTAAATCGAAATTGTTATGTTTTTGATGTTGGCTTTTAAATTGTATCTTTTTTTATTATAATTGCTTGTATTTTTACTTTTATTTGTAAGTGTTAGTTATAAATATGAGTGATCCTTCTTCATCCTTGCGCTGTCCCCATTGTCCCAACTCAACTCGAACTTTTACCCCTCATGGACTTAAAGTGCATATAGGGCACATGCATAAACATTTTCCCCAAGTCATCCCCTCCAACCCTAGACTGTCGGTTTCACAGCAAGCTCATGGTAACAACCCCATTCATCTAGATTTTGGTGATCTAGCTACGTTAAAGCAGTCAGTACGTGTGTTACGGCATATCCCCAAAGGGGCGCGAAACTTGGCAGCGGCCAAATTGAGCGACCTCATTGATAAGTGTATCGACTCCAATGGCACTCTCGAATGGTTTAGTTTACTGTCTTTTGCCTATTCCGCACTCAAATCGCCTGAAGCGTCGGCCACGGGCAATTTAACCACGAAAGTTAAGAGAAATATTAACTCTGCTTCTTTTGATATCAGTGGGAACATCGGTGCAGAGACCACGCCTTTGAGATCACACTCCATACTGAAGACAATTGAGCGTAAAGTACATGAAGGGGATCTCAGGTGCAGTGCGAGTGCTTATGTCGGATGAGGGCGTGGCGCCGTCGAGCCCTGAGACTTTAGCTACGCTGCAGTCGAAGCATCCAGCCCCGTCCCGGCCGCTGGTACTTCCACCGGAACCATATCTATTTCTGCCTTAACTGTTAAGCCGGAGGAAGTGGTGCAGGCACTCAGCTCTTTCAACAATAGTTCGGCCGCCGGTTTGGATGGTATCCGCCCTGTTCATCTTAAGGAGCTTACGTCTGCATCTGCGGGAGACGCCGATTTTCGGCTCCTGGAACATCTGGCCAAGCTTTGTAATTTTTTGCTCAGTGGTCAATTAAACCCTGAAGTTTGCTCCTATATTTATGGTGCTTCCTTATGTGCGCTGTCAAAAAAAGACGGTGGTATAAGACCCATTGCCATAGGCAGCGCTTTCCGCCGCTTAACGGCAAAGCTAGGATGCCGTGCAGTGAGAGAAGAAATGGCAGCTTATCTGCAACCTTGCCAATTAGGGTTTGGCACAAGATTGGGCTGCGAGGCTGCAATTCACGCTACGCGGGCTTTTTCGGTAGATAGCAAAAACTTAGAATCCGTTTTAATACGTATAGTTAAGTTCATATCATTGTAATAGTTAAGTACTTATGCTTTCTGAAAAAATGACTGACTGTTGAGTTTCTTTCGGCGTTTCTTCTCAACAGTGGTCTCCTCTTGTGAAATGCCGGTAGACTCAGACATGTAAAAGTGCCCTTGTGGCCTACTTGCAGAATAAAGTTCATTATTTCATTATTATTATTATTAATTAAAATTGATTTAAAAAATGCGTTTAACTCAGTGGAGCGTGATGTTTTACTGTCCGAAGTGAAGGATAAAGTGCCATCACTCTACCCCTTCATTTTCAAAGTATATTCTTCCGCTTCTAATCTTTTCTACAATGGTCCTCTTGTTCTTTCCCAAGTTGGTGCACAGCAGGGGGATCCGCTAGGCCCTTTAGTTTTCTGTCTGGCCATACAAAAGGTAATTTCAGAGGTTAAATCCCCATTGAATATCTGGTACCTAGATGACGGTACCCTAGGTGGTAAACCTGAAGAAGTGGAACAAGACTTGCTCATGCTCCTGCCTCGTTTAAAAGCTCTGGGTTTAGATATTAATTTCAGCAAATGCGAATTTTTCCCCTGCAGTACCAACTCACACGATTCTTTCCCCTTATTCAGTGCTCTGCTCCCCGGACTGAAAGTGTTGTCGGCAAGATCTTTCAACCTCTTGGGGTCCCCAATATTCCCAGAAGCCATTCCTGAAGCCTTCGAGGAGAGAAAGCTGCTTCTGCTGATGGCTGCGCAGAGGTTGAATGAACTTTCGGCTCACGTAGCCCTCGTTATGTTGCGAGTTTGCTTTGCCGTGCCTAAGCTGACATATTTCTTGTGCACCGTGCGAGCCTGGCTGCACCCTGTCCAGACAGACTCCTTTGACTTCGTGTTGAAGAAGAGTTTGGAAAAGGTGCTGAACGTCTCCCTTAACCAAGGTCAATGGGACCAGGTTTCTCTGCCGATTCGAACTGGTGGTTTGGGCGTGCGTCGCGCGCGAGATGTGAGCCTCCCGGCCTTCCTGGCTTCGGCGTGTGGGGTGGTGGACCTTGTCACTCAAATTTTATCTTTTGATGGTGACAAGGCTATCATTCCTTACGCCTCCGATGCTTTGACGGCCTGGACGGCTCTTAATCCCGGCGTAGCCATACCCGTAGAATTGTTCCGTCAGCGTCTATGGGTTTATTTATATGAGAGTGCGCGCACCACGATTTTCATAAACCCATAAGTAAGCTTATTTCTGCGACAAAATTATCGCGCGACTAAAAAAAATCGTGGTGCGCGCCTGGCCTGAAGAGTAAACTCCAGTCGTGCGTCGGAGCTGACACACACACTTTTTTTCTTTTCCTTTCATAATCGTTTGAGCTTAGACGATGGGGTGATTAACCTCCTGCGTCCTAGGCCTTTAGTGGGACTGGCATTTTTGAGCTCAAGACCTAGTTCTGTTTATTTTCAGGTATTGTCCCTGCCGAGCTAAAACCAGTTTTAAGGCGACGGTTGCTCGCCTTTGCCCTTTGTCCTTAGCATTTGCGCTCTGAGAAAAGGATGGTGCTCGTACTTAGAGTACGGGTGCAGAAGGTCCCAGGGGGTACGACAGGGACGTGGACAGCTCGGACTGGTTGGTACCTGCATACTTGTGCTCCACCATCAGATCACTACAGTCGGAAGACGGGCTTTTTATAGAAGTCTCTAAGCTCGGATCTTGAGACTCCAACCATACCCAATACCAACTTCTCCAATTATACACAGATATTTCAATATTTTTTCTAGGCCGCACGATACGTCACTTCAAGAGCTTCTATCTTCTAGGCGCTTATAACAAACGAGCGGTCTGAACAAAGCCACTGCCCTACTTCACGCGTAATCCTTAGAAATCTGTTTAATAAAATTAATATCCCCGTTAACTGAAGCTTGCGGGAAGATCAACTTTCGCTCAAACTAGCCCATAATGAGCGATCGGTTACACTCATCCATCAATCTGTTTCCACTCGATTTACCAACTTAATCAGATGACGCGGCGCAATTATAGCGCAGCCAATATGGCTCCACATCAGCGGCGAATATCCTCGCTTCCGCTGATGCCCTGGTAGCGTGGATATGCTTTTATTTTTGTTTCTGAAGGAAAATGTGTCAAAATAATGATGACAAGTCGTTTCTTGCGTGTTTTCAAGTTATTTTGGTGGTTATCTCGTTAGCAGTTGGTGTACAAAGTCTGTTAGTTTGCGAGCCAGTTAGTGAAGTTTGACTCAAGTAAGTTAGTTTGCATCGCTGCGCTGCAGCATTAATCAAAACTGAATTATTATCTGGAACTCGGGAAACGACAATTGAAATAGGGTAGTATTAAGAAACGGGTGTTTTTATAAATCACATTACTTTGTAGTTTAGACTTTTAATACATGCCTCATACGTATCGCGTTGTTATAAGTACAAATTATATAGCCACTTGGACAAAACAAACATTTAGCATAGGTACCTATATTCCCGACGACAACGATGACGAATATTTGTGCTTGGGTCATGATTGTTCTATGTATTTAAGTATACATTTATCTATATAAGTATGTATATCGTCGTCTAGTACCCATAAAATTAACCCAAACACTCTTAATCAACAACTTTATCTATATTATAGGGGTTTTCAGGCATGCACTTGTGTTTGTTACACATAATATATAAAAATATAGGCATGTAGCGCCATTTTTTTCCGTGATTCCTAAGAGTTATTTCGTTTTATAGTTTCAGCCAATCCTAATTTCATTAGATTTTTCGAAACAGCATCACTTTTATGAACATGCACAGCTTATCCTAGTATCAAATGAGGTAGCGGATCTTGCGATCGCCGCTCATACTTTACAGTAATAACAGACTCCACAAATAACGTAAGATAAAGTTATGTACTAGAGTCTCATAAAACTGTGGGGACCGTAATGAGAGGAATAAATCTTAATAGCAGTAACGAAGTGCATTGCATCGCGACAATGAATGCAAATAGAATGCCCGAGTTATCGCCGCGCACTCTTCGGCGCGGGGCTGTCATACAAAACAATACTTGCCATTCACACAACTTTTCTTTAAGGAACTAAAGTCTGGTACCCATATGAAAGTGACTTAATCTAGGGCATAGGGGAGGCGAATCTGTTTTTGCGCTATCAGTATTGCCAGCATTGTTATTTGTGGTCCGGAGCGATAATGAGACTAAATGCACAACTACCATAGGTATACCAGCTTACTTCTCGCATATCAATATAATTTCTTCTCTAATTTAGCATGACAAATGGACATATATTTAAGACAAGGCCAAGTTGAACTGGGACTGGGCTGGTCACGATTGCCGCACGCCGGAAAACTTGTGTTGTGGGCAAAAAAAACCGGCCAAGTGCGAGTGGGACTCGCGCACGAAGGGTTCCGTACCATTATCTGTAAGTTTGTTGTATGGGAGCCCCCCTTAAATATTTTTTATTTTATTTTTAGGATTTGTTGTTATAGCGGCAATAGTAATACATCATCTGTGAAAATTTCAACTGTCTAGCTATCACCGTTCTTGAGATACAGCCTGGTGACAGACGGACGGACGGACAGCGAAGTCTTAGTAATAGGGTCCCGTTTTTACCCATTGGGTACGGAACCCTAAAAACCCAGAGTGGAAGCCCGGCGATGGTGGGATGACTTGGACTCATTTTGAAGGACATGCCAGATACGGCTCAAAACCGCGTCAGATGGAAAAAGAGGGGGCGGCCTTTGCCCAGCAGTGGGACATAATAGGCTCATAATAAATAATAATACAAATATCATATACTATTGTAAGAACTTTTGCGACAATAGAATCAGGGTGGGCTGGCTCAAGAGGAGGTCGCTCACTGGGATATTCAGTGACACAAAAATGCCTATCAAAACTAAAGGTCTCGTATAAAAGCGGGCATTTAGACCCGCGATGCTGTATGGATCCGAATGCCGGGGAATCAGAAAACGCGAAGAGCAAAACATGCTGTCGAGATGGGGAAGCTGCGACGGGCAGGTGGTGTCACGAGAGATAAAAGTCCCAATAAACTTATCCGGGGAACTTTAATGTAGCTGAAATACAACATAAGATGCAGGAAAACTGCCTGCGCGCAACAACACAGGTAGAAGTCCTTGATGAAGAGCTCCATACGAGTTCGAAACATGTCGAGCTGTTCTTGCCAATTTTTACGTGGGTTTAAACCATTTTTAATAATTATAAATAAAATCTCACGAGGGTTTTAATGAGATTGAAGATAGTATGTTTCTGTAACAGTTTTGTATAGCAGCCGGCAGCGAGCACTGCTCTTAAGACTACGGGTTATTTCCACTTGTGTTACTCCGGTTTTTATTATAAAATGGAATAATGAAAACGTCGGGTGTTCGCTGTCTGGCTCTTAATAGTTTGCGGGCTGCGGGTCGTTTACCCCGCGGGGTTATTCATGGCTTTGTTTCATTTCATTTTTATACGATAAACTTTTGTGTTCCTGCCATCCTAGTACATACAGTAAGCTGCTTTAAGCGGTACTTTTCTTTACAGCTTTATATTAAGGGCTACCCTTTCTAACGTTTATTTTCGTAGCTAAACTATAATACTGGTGGGATTACAGTGCATCGTGTGACCTGACCAAGAAGCCATGTTTGTTAAGACTTGGAAAATATTCTGAGAGTACTTTGTATTTATATTAATTACAAGACATCGTAAATGTTATATAGCCTTTTCATTGCAGGCATCATGGCAAAATGCCATAGCCGCATAATACCTATTACATTAAAAAAAATATTCTGTATATTTGCATGTAGCTTTAATTAACATGGTTATCTACTGTCTATCAAACACTAAGATTATTTTCATTTTAAGACACTTTGATTTTCATTACAAGCTTTTATTTAACTTGCATTGTATGTTTAATGTATGTTTGTTCGGGTGAAATCTTGCAACTCAATTTTGAAGCAGATATCGTCAACCGATTGAGCTGAAATTTTGCATACCTACTTACTTAGGTGGCCCTAGGAACTCTATAATAGAAAAAGCAATCCTACCGAGCTTGGGCTCTTTAGAATCATCTCAGTGAGCATTTGATGGATATCCAAAGAAAAGTACAGTCGGCTATAAAAGCTTGCCACTAAAATGTCATTTTTGACAGAAACTTATTTTAATAATCAGTTTCAGAATAATCAAACATAATTATAATGTTTTGACGACCTTTTGACGTCGCAATATCTCGAACTCACGAGAGAGCTCACGAACGGTGTGCCGAGTGACTGACATGAGTGAGGTATGTCAGAAATTCATTTTAGCACTGTGTAGAGATAGAGACATCTGAGACTGGTGGTGGATTCGATCCTTGATGTTGTGGTTGTACTTTGCATATGAAATACTTATTTGTTCAACGAATTTCTATTTATTTGAACAGTTTGGTCATTTACTACAGTTATTATCAGCTTCGAAACTACGACTATTCTGAACTGAGCAAATGTTTGATAGCGGTGCCTCCTATTTTCTTACCAGGCGATTGTGTCTTGTATATTCAGAATCTAAAATTGTACGAGACCCAAACCACAACTCAGTGAGTGACAGCAAAAAGTGGCACATCTACAATACAATCGCACACCTCACAAAAGTCACAAAACAAACAGGAGAGATACAATGCAAGACATTACAATTAGAAGTAAACAGCAGGCGGCTTTATCGCTAAAGACCGATCTATTCCATACAACCAGCTTGTAGCGTGTAGCGGAGAACTAGAAAATATATGAACACGCACGGTTGGCGCAGTTTGTAAGGACCTGCCTACTGAGCCGGCCGTCCCAGGTTCGAATCCCGGCCAGGGCAAATATTTGTGTGACGAAGTCGAGTATTTGTGCTTGGGTCATGGTTGTTCTATATATTTACTTATATATTTATCTATATGATGTATGTATATCGTCGTCTAGTACCCATAACACAAGCCTTCAAGAGCTTAATTTGAGACTAGATCGATTTGGCGGTTTGATATGTATTTATTTATATTGTACTAGCGACCCGCCCCGGATTCACACGGATGCAATGCTATATTATGCATGTATTATGCATATAAACCTTCCACTTTAATCGATCTATAAAAAGCCGCATCAAAATCCGTTGCGTAATTTTAAAGATCTAAGCATACATAGGGACAGACAGACAGATAGCAAGCGACTTTGTACTATGCTTTGTAGTGATTATTTATTACTGATTACGCGATGCAAAAGCAGGAATCTACGTGTAAGTAATGGAACAGTGTTAGACGCTCGCTCGTCTCCCGCACTGTCCCGAGCGCCGCGAGCTGCTCGACCCGAACTTACTCGGCGGGACTTGTCACGTGAGACCTATCGATTTGGCACACTTACAGCAATGCTGCATCGACTTCTATAGTTTCAGTGCTCTGCAATTCTAATTAAAATCAGGTCAGTCAGTACTTACCCACTTGGAGAGCTACGAAAACCAAAACTATAATGGTATTGCGGCAAATAATTAGTAATATATGTTATTAAACTTTCTGTGCACACACTGTTTAGAATTATAGTCCAGACCTAGACGATAAGCAACAATTTGTATGTAATTGACTGTAATTTGTTGTGTGAGCCTAATAAATAAATAAATAAATGCAAAAAATTAATATAATATACCTAGTAAGTTTATTTTATCAGGGTTTACTGCATGTATGTCCAAAAACCATTGAAAACGTAGGTCTCTCTACACGCGTTTTTTATTTAGTTTAAAAAAAAACAAAATAAACTTACAGACACTTTGTGTTCTGTCTGTAGAATTCTCGTACAATATTCTATACGGTATTCCAACGTTCAGTACCGCCACCAAATATAAAATATACCTAATTTAGTAAAATTATTAAGAATTTACTATGCTACAATGATAATTATAACTTGGATCTGTTCAAGACAAAAATGAATAGGCTGTTACTGAACCAGCGAGCTACATCTCAGACCCCGTAGTCACTTACCATCAGGTGTTACTTACGTAAATCACTGGTCAGTTTATGATTAAAAATAATACTTATTGATGCAGCAACGGCGTCTATCGCTGTAGGTATTCAAGATTTACAGTCAGTACCGTATTTATCCCTAGTCCCAGAAGTAGGACTTGCAACATACTTCTGTTCTCCTTATCTATTCAATTTACTGAAAAGCATTTTGAGATAGGGGAGGGGGCTCCAAATACCAAGTGCCTAGGGGCCCTGGCCCTCTAAGTCCGGGGCTGTCTACAGTGCAGCCTAACGAACCGTGCCCTCATCAGAAAAACCTGCAAACATCAATATGTCAAGTTTGTATAGTGTGGTCCCTCTTGAACTCATGATATACTCATTTGCGTGAGTGAAACATCATGCGTCTTGTCTTGTTACTGAAGTGGTTGTACGGGCTCTGTATGGTCCGCATTGGTATTCCTCGTGCGGAGCGAGGTGTGACGGAGTGACCGCGCCGCGCCGGCATAGCAATGAGCTGGGATGAATCTTGGCTGGGACGCCGCTCGCTCTCGCTGCATACTCTGTACTGTACGTTGTGCGTGACTCCTGTATGCTGCAATATACGGTAACTACAAAAGTAAGTGCATAAATTATATAGGTATATTATTTATGGCACATACAGAAAACGGATGGTTGGACTTAATACTTTAAGGTATAATTATTAAGTAAGGCATTCTGTACCAATCAATTACAGGGTTAATTAAACAGGTATTACCCTCAAACTTTTACATTTTCCTTCCCTTTCCTTCCCTACCAAGAAATTACCTTACCGTTCTAGTAACTATAATAATTATCACAGTAGATGTGTGATAATTAAACATCTAAGGTTGGATTTAACCAAACTTTTATTCCTACAATAATGCTAACTCTTGATTTTTAAATAACTTCCCGAGAGTTAGCGTTATTTTTAGAATAAAAATTTGGTCAAATCAGCGTGTCATAAATAATTTGCATTTTTCAATGGACAGGAAAATAGTACGAAATACAAAAATGTTAATCGCTGAAATGTAGACAAAAACCACAGCGATATTAAAATACAAAACGGGTTTACTCACGTCATAGAAGTCGAATATCGCTCGTCATGTTTCGAATACGCGATTCATCATCAGGAGAGCCGATTCGAAACATGTCGAGCGATACTCAACTTCCACGACGAGAGTAATTGCATTTTAATATGTCTGTGACTCACGGTAGTTTTCTATGTAAAAACTACAGAGGTCTGATATTAATTTACACGACCACAGCAGTGAAGTGAGTTGAAAAAACCTTGACACATTCAAAACAATAACACAATGCTAAGCCCCCGCCCCCGCGCCCGCGCCAGGCGCACGCCCAATTTGCCCACAAATGTCCGCAATGAAACAGCAAATAGCGTGTATTAAGCAAGAAAAAAGTATAATGGCGCTCTCCGTCCGTGCCAGCGCAGCGTCAACGCGGAGATAAATTCAGATTAAGTGCCGTAATGATATATACGCGCTGTTTACCAACTTAAAGGATGCGAGATGCTGATGGATCGGGGATTAAAATTGTGGGGAACTGGCTGCTGGAGCTTTAAGAGCAAAAGACAATGAATTAAGAGAATTGTGGAGAGGAAGATATTTTTATTGTCATAACTTATCAGGGCTCGTTAGACCCACGTCAAACCCATTAAGGGCCAAATACAATTACAAGGTACGACGTCGTATCGTGGTACGACGCGACATCGTGCCACGATGCGACGTCATGAGCTTGAGAAATGAATTTTAATTTTGCATCTTGTCACAAGTACATTTTGGATTTATGCATTTCCACGACACGACGTCGCATCGTAGCACGATGTCGCGACGTACGACGATGTGATGTCATGTCTTGTATTGTAACTGTGTTTTGGCCCTTACGTCACTTAAATATTCACTTAATATCCGATTATATAAGTCCCTAATGTAAAATACACGCAGAGGGAAGTGGATGCTGGGAAGCTTAAAGGGCAAAAGATAATGAATTAGAGGAATCAAAACACAATAAGCAAGTTCATTAAACGCCAGGACCAAAGCCTATAACATAGGTTCTCAAATGACAAGAATTTGGCATGAAACCAAAGTGAGTAATTGTATGGTTGGGCCAACAACAAGACGATAAAAGATTTTTTTGTAAAAAAAATTAAACACGCTTCTATTCCAGACTGTATTTCTTGCACTTAAACGTTAATTGCTCACCTAGACCATCCTAGACTAATCAAATGAACCCAAACACGATGGGGTCGATGGATTTCTCTTATGCTGTTTAGGAGTTCCTATTACGGCCACTTCATCATCACGTCAGCTCTCCGAACGTCCTCCTTTTTTGAAGTCGGTTAATAACAGGCAAAGTTTAATTTCGATAGGTACTACAATTAGTAAGTAAGTAAGTAAGTAAGTAAACGCTTTATTGTACACAAAAACAGTTAAAAAATACATCTATTACAATTAACATATAGGTACAAAGGCGAACTTATCCCTATAAGGGATCTCTTCCAGTTAACCTTTGAGCAGTTGAGTGAGTACGAGAAGAAGATAGACAAACTAACACCGTGTACAAAAAGGTATTAAAAATAATAAGACTACTAATAATTACACATATAAACTATTAATACATACATACATATATACATACATACATATATATAATGTAATTGAGATTCGTCTTGAGCGATGCTACAGATGGAGACTTCCTAAGGGACAGTGGCAATTCGTTCCACAACTTCACAGCGCTTACTGTGAAAGATTTGGCGTACGCGACGGTACAGCCAGAGTGAGATTGGCAGACGACCGCAAGCGGTGACCACTGCCATCGGCCATATATTTAAACCTTTCACTGAGGTAAGGAGGTGAAGCAGGATTGTAGAGAACATTAAAAAGCAATGACAGGACATGCAGGTCTCTACGCTGACGTATTGGCAGCCAACCCAGCTGCGCTCTAAAGGCGGACACGTGATCGTATTTGCGCAGTCCGAAAACATATTTTATGCACACATTTTGTAAGCGATTAGAGGTAGGTTTAAATTAATTTCCGGGATTTAATTACATTGTTAGTTGCAGACAAATAACAAACAAACTCAGTTCCAAAGTGAACCTATAAAAACCCATATTCGCTTAAATGGTAATAAAAAATACGAGTAGACACTAGGAGATAAATTCAGTTTAAGTGGCGGCGTGTTTACCAACTTAAAGGATGCGACTGGAGACGGATGATCGGGGATTAAAGTTGCGGGGAATTCTCGCTGCAAAGCTTAAAGAGCAAAAGAAAATGAATTCTGTATACAGGATGATCAATCCAAATGAGTCAGTAGGGAGAAGTCAAACTATAAGAGATGGGGAAATCTGTTCTTAGGAACCATGGCCGATTTAATAAAAAAAGAGCATTAAGTTTTTTTTTTACAATCTCACACGTAACCGAGTATAGGTACTCAAAGGATTAACTAGAATAACAAATACGACATACGTATATTTACAGAATATTGACCAGGTAAGATTCTCATTAATATTTTATAAAGTAAAAAAATATAATTTTTTAATAGTAAAAGATTCCAGTATCCGGCTTACCATATTATAAGAACGAAATTTGATTACATCTTGATACTTACTTTACTTAAGAACAGGGACACGGGTTTTTTTTTTGGAAAACGCCCTAGCCACACCTGAGACCTTTTACTGTTCAGTGTCACAAATTCTTAGTTAAACGTGCATTGTGCGTTTAAGGTGGTTTAAGTCACGTTTTGGTATGATAAGGTTTCCAAATAGCTCATCACAAACGGTTGAAAGTTACAGCAACCTGTCGAGTCATTTGAATATTCGGCGGCAGGTTATTTGTCTTCAGAAGGGTTTCTCAGCGAGCATTTGATATAATTTCCTGTGACGCTCTGCTACCCTGGTAAAGGGAACAGGACGCTTAATTTTATCATCAAATTTTTATTCTAACTGGGTGAGATTTTAAATTATAACTGTTATCATAAAAAAAATCGAGACCTTCCTTCCTTGCTAGAATAGAAACCAATGGGTTTTTTTTTTCAGAATTTCAGAACGGGGGTAGCTTTGTTTGTTTATAACTCAAGAACAAATCATCATATAAGAAAACAAGGTAGGGCACTCCGGTTAGTGAGATTTTCTACGTCACTGATTAGTTGGCACTTTATGAGATGTCAATCTTGCGGACGTCACTGTCGCTCCCGCATCGGACTGTATGGTCATTTCAAACACTGCCACAAAGACGCTGCATAAAATCATCTGATAAAGATGTAAAGGCCTGATGATGATGCTAACAAAATATTTATAAATATTTTTTTTCCGGCAGTGGTGCAAAAAAATATGCATTATAGATATCATGTTCTTGGACTTCATTTTATTTTGTCGTTTTAATTGATTTAAAACACTTACGATTTTATGAGATTCATACCTACCTGACACAAGATAATCAGAGAGTATTATGATACACCACTGGCAACACAGAAACGGATTGACAGATCCAAACAACAAATCATAGCATGGGTATCCTGCCTTTTTCATTCTTTCCTTCCCAAACTGTTTCATTTCGCAACTCACGATTTTCTCTTAAAGCAAAAAAAAATTCAGTGTATTTTTTCATGCTCTTATAGAATACAGTAGGTTAGGTTAGGTTTGTTTTATGAAAATTCCGAAAAAATATGGTTTCAGAGAACAGTTTGGGAAATGATACTTTGGCAAAACATTTTTGGCCATAAATTAGTACTCCCATAGCATGATGCCGTCAAAGTCTACCTGTCATTCCAGAGTTGTTTTCTTATACCATGGAACAATTGAAGTCTATTTATTCCCAACCCGGCTTCCGTGTGGAAATAGAGGCATGATTAAGATCCTGACGATGCGTGACGTCACACGATACCGGGTCATCGGGACCCGGCACACGTCGCTCGTTACTCATCGGCGCCATGATTCGATCCGCGCGGGTGTGTGTTAGGGGCTAGGAGTTCGGATGTTTTTAACGATGATAACACAGTTGTATGGCATTTGATGAGTTTCAACAGCGCAGGGCCGATGGATTCATAATTCATAATTGTCATGATATCATTTTTACTTTTCTCTGAAAACAGAAAATTTTTCAAAGTTAAGCATTAAATACAAAGATCAAAGCTGTTATAAGACAAAGCTAACGTAAGCTAATGGGTTTTACTCTCAAAACTATTGTAAAATTTATAATTTCAGAATTATGACTAACGATTTTATGGAACCCGATATGCACGTTATGCCAATCATTTATTCGCATCTATCTAGCTCATCGTTCGCCACACAGAGGCACTAACAATTTCACCAATGGCTAGGCAAAGCGGCAAATTATGTATTTTTTTTTTCAATCCTATATTTACCTACAGCCCCAGTTCCTCGCTTTGTATAAGGCAGCAGGAAGCCTGGCATGTTTTTATTACAAGACCATAACCCTCAGACCCTCGGGCGTCTTGTTCGCCCAACTATACAGAAGTAAACATTATACTTTCACGAGTATCGGATACTTTGGCCGGGGTTCTTGGATACAGAGCAGACTGCTGTCCGGTATTATTATCCTTGTTCCAGTATTGTATAGCGGCTCAACGGGTCTAGAAATGTAGTTTTAACTTTGTCTAGGGACTCTAGGGTAATAAAGAGTACCTAATCAAACCGTTATAGGTACTTTTATTTTCAATTGTCTACAACGGCTCTTTGTTAATGAACAGTTACGAGTACATACATAAGAGCATGTAAGAAAAAAAACCTTATAGCGTATAGTTTATTCAAAAGACAAGCAACAATTTGCAAAATATTAAATTACTGGATGTTAGTCATGCGTTATGAAAGAAAGCTACTTCCATGGTTTATGTATGTAATCGTCCATATTATAATCACTTATTTTGCCAGTCTCGGAGCTGTGTCACCAATTAGCGTTTGACAGGAATACCCCACTGAACTCGACTGAACTGTCGCTCAGCGCCGCTAATCACAAATGGCGAATTAAGCAAACGTTTGGTTCGTAACAAATTATGTAACGTTTATCGGATTATTTCCGAAACATTACGGACGTCCCGGAATGGCGGCCGTTATTCAGCCGGGTTTAACTCGTTGAATTTTAACTGGGATTTAGTGCGCGGGCGCGCATAAGCGCGGGACAGTGCTGGCGTGAGTCGACTCGCCTGATTGCTGGTCGGTCGAGCCCATGGCGGGCCGACGATTGTCGCGTTTATCTCGACAAAAATAAATTATACATATTTTCACGATCTTAGAGGCACATTGCTCATAGAACCGATGGCCGTTGGGGCAGAAAGGTTTTTGAGTGGCGACCACGGACCGAGAGAAGCAGTGTAGGAAGGCCCCCTACAAGGTGGACCGCGGGTCGGTCGGTTAGGATCGTGGGGAGAAATGAGGGCGGCGCAAGAACTTCATCGTGGAGAACTTTGGGGGAGGCCTTTGTCCAGCAGTGGACGTCTATTGGCTGTTATGATGATTTACATAATTCCCAAGAAGCGAACGATCCTTTGTTATTCATTTAGGAATGGTCGTTATAGGTAAACATTATAAACCGCAGAGTAATCACATTGCTGCTACATCAGCGTAACGCGGAAACTATCTTATTTACTACAAAGCAGCTCATTAAAAAAAAATACCTTTTAAACTTTGAAATGCAATTGATTTCATTTCGTGAAGATATCATTTTAATTAAAAAAAATCGTTTTATTTTATTATACCTACTTAATATGGCCAGTAGGTACTTTTGATTATTTGTCTCTACTGCCTGTTATTATAGATGTTAATGAGACGGGTATAAAACGCGAATCAGGTTCTAACAGTTCACACACTGTAACAAACGCTATGGCAAAAAACTAAAATATCTGTTTTATTATACGGCCTTTTTCATTTAAAAAATGTAAACAGGTTTACCACTGATTTATTAACGTACTAAACCCGAGTACTGGCAGGAGAGTAACCTTTACAATAGGGCCGGGATTGCGGACAGGCGTCCACAAAAAACAATTAAATTACCGAACTGTTTTTAGTGACCTGTTTATTTTGGAAAATACTTCAAACACAGACTTTAACGTAAATTAATGAGATGGATGGTTAATTTTAATTTTAAATTGTAATAACAAACCTGTTTATTTTACTATATTTACTACTATGTAACTATATGATATTAGTTAGGTGTATGCTCGTAGAAATCGTTTATAGTGTAGAAACGTGTTTCTTAATCTCACTTTATCTTACCGTTTTGAGTGGTACGAGTGAAGCCGTGTAACCTCCAAAGCTTTTGCTGGCTGTTTGAAAATACGTATTGATTTACTAATGTTGTAGCTAATCACTAAAATTCGTAACATTATTGGACGACGGTGCCACAGTCACGATAACTCATAACCACTTAAATGCAAAGAACGTATCCAGCTTTAATTATTTTCTTGCGATGTACTAACCACGTTGCTAGCTGATGTAATATCGCAGCACAAACGAGGCACAAAGACAAAATCCTTGCGTCGTATTTACTATTTAAAGTAAATGGTCGGGATCGCGGGCTTCGAACGACGGGAACACTGGTTAGCGGGCCGAGCCAGCGGCGGGGGCGGGGGCGGGCTGGCCTTGTTCAATAATTATAACCAGGGGTCGGACTTTCTTTCGCACGGTAAGACTAATGGAGAGCTATGGAGCCGATATTAACATTAAAATACTATTCATACTCATACTCATAAGTGTATTTCATTCGCAATTTTATATTTTATAGTCAAGGACAAAGTCAGAAGAATATACAAAGACCTGATTTGTGTAGACATTGTTTTTTTCGCCACCATAAAATACGTAAATATTTGCAACTTTATCCATGTTTTCTGGAGTAAATTGGGTTTTATATTGATCGAATATCCATTTATGACTAGAAAGTTCATGATATTTAAATTGAGTTTAATTAGGAGTCTTAAATATTGTAAAAAAAAATATTTTATTAATAATTTTAGTAATTTAATGCTTGGGAATGTTAACCATAATAACCACAAAGGCAGATTGGAATGAAATAAATGAATGAGTATGAATATGAGTATGAATTGTATTTTAATGTTAATAACGGCTCCATAAGTTCTCCATTAGTCTTACCGTGCGAAAGAAAGTCCGACCCCTGATTATAACATTGGAAAAAAAACTGTGCTGTTGTCACACCTACAGATATCGTTTTTTCCCCAGTTGGTTATAGGATAAGATTTTACCAGACTTTTTCCAGTGTTCAATAATTACTTAAACATGCATAGGAAGATAAAAGAAGATACTTAGTTATACACCGCAACCAATAGGTATTAAACCTATAACAAAAATTTAAAAGTTATATGATTGTATATTGATAATATTTCACTCAAAAATAAGTAAGTAAAATAATTAACTAGGTATTCGGAGGTTAGTGAATGGAAAAATATATTTACCTAGGTATGGCAATGTCACTCCAAAATGGCGGGCTGGACGGATATCAGCTATTTATGCTACACTGATAGCTAAGTATCTAAGAATGCCATGATAATATTTTACCAGGCTAGTCTACGATGAAGGAACATTTCTATTTATTTTTTATTATAAATGATATAGAATCTTTATCGTACGCAAACCATACCATCATAGGGCCGCAGGTTTCCTCGCGGTGCAGATTATTATTCCATCTTATTACAAAATCAATTGCTGAACACAAAACTCTCCGACTTAACGCACACGCACTGCAACTGCACACGACCCGCGACCAGCTCTTGACAGCGATCCCGTGTAGGTAAGTCGTCGCTCCAACTAGTCCAGCAAATCTATATTTACCAATAAATAACCCGCTACATCCTGTGCCTCGCGCCGCCGCCTTTCCGCGCGACAAGAGGAAGACAAGTTGTATCTGCTATTGGCTGCAGCTATGACGGCGATGGCGCTACACCGTCAATATAGCACCATTACAGCGTCAATACCCGCGTATACACCGCTGTGCAGCCGTTATACAGCGACGGATATTTACACGGAGAATAACAGACAACACATTGAGTTTTGCATTAGGATTTTATTCACACCCAGAGAATTTTGCTTAGCATAGGTATCTGTGGTTAGTTAAGAGTCTGCTTTTTGATTAGATAACACGTTACTACGGTAACTTTATTCGGAAACATTTCAACAAAAATAAAACTGTTAAGTCGGGATTGGAATAAGAATAAAAAATATATATTCGTACTTACTTACATACGAAAGCTACGCATTTATAAAATGGGTTGTTTGCACAAATAAATAAAATAAATAAATAAATAAATAAAATTTAAATTAGCTCATTTTACTTAATGGAAACATTATTTTATTAAAAAAAAAACACAAGTAGGTCCACTGCCTGTGGGAAATAGCTAATTATAGGTAATTTGAAAGGTGTAATCAAACAAATTGTACGTCATAAAATATATTTAAGCAGAATAACGATAAAAAAATATTTCAATATCACATTATAATCATCATTTACCTTATTCTACATCATTTGAACTAAGTAACATAGGACACATTTGGAATGTCAATATTAATAGAATATTAAGTTTTTATAACCGTTTGCGGTCAGGACTGAGTGGTCTACCGCTAGTAAAGGCTCTATATATAACAACGCTATAAAAAAGAAGTCACGAGTAATCACATATTTTTAAAATACTCCACAATATAATTCCACAGCTTAACCTGCGGTGGCTGTATACGTAGTGGGAAGTACTTGGCCTCAGTGCAGGTTAGGAGATGAAACCGAGTAGTAAAAATTACTTTTGGACATATTCCGTTACACAAACGATCATGGCATTTAATACCGTTGATAAGAAATCGCATTGAAAAGAAACACCGCAGTTAAAGCCGGGTACTCATTAGCGAGCTGTAACCGTAACCGTTGCATGTACAGTAATCAAAAAACATAATGTGTACGTGTTTGGCAAACCTGCTGCGAGCAGTACGCGCGCGGCTTGCAGCGAGCCGACGTTTTCAACGTACTCATTTCTGAACCTGTAACGTTGCACGTAACTGTAACCGTTACTGTTACCAAAAACATGGTGTGTACGTGGTTCGCGAGCCTGCAACGAACGCTACACGAGCGACTCGCAGCGAGCCGACGGTCGTCGGTTTTTGCCGCGAATCAAAGGGCGCTCGCCGGGCGCTCGTGGACGTCAAGAGAGGTTGTTACTAGCCGCTGCGAACTAGCTATATATGATAATTCAGAATCAGTTGCACTCATACTCGTGAAATTTTTATAATGACCACTAATCTTGATTTTTCAACATGAAAAGTAGATCACTTCTTTCCCGATACATTCTATGAATCCACCATCTTCGTGGCCGTTTATGATCATCGAGTAAGGCATCTATAAGTTTTGTATGCTGCATAAGCGAGAGCCACTTTGTCCGACACCGTGGAGTTACAAACCAAAACTGCGAATAGATCCGGCTTGTCAGTGGCCTTCTCGTACACACTAGAACCTCGTTACTGTATCTGTGTGGTTACAGTTACAGCTCGCAAAATGACTACGCTCGGTGACAGCGTTCCAGCGACGTCGTGAGCCTAAACTGTAACACGCGTACACACTAGAACCTCGTTACTGTATCACGCATGTTACGGTTACGGCTCGCTAATGAGTACCCAGCTTTACATTATCAAAGCATCAAGCCAATAGAATTTTGTCATATCGGCGACTGGTCTCTGGGCGCGTTGCCGTCTGCTAGTCATTACTTTAAATATTTAGGTTGTTGTTGTTGTCCTAAGGCACCCCGGAGGTGCAGAGGGCCTTCATCAGCTCGCGCCACGCCTCTCTATCCTCAGCAACTCTTTTGGCCTCGCTCCAGCTGATTCCAACGGCTCGCAGCTCGCTCTCCACGGTTTTATTATTCGTATGGCATGTTATTTCAGATAACAAAAGAAACAATTCATTTAACTATAAGTAATGAATGAGTAGGGATGATGGCAAGAGACCGGACGGAATGTCACTGATTCCGTGGAGGTTAGGGCGGGTGCTGGTGTGGGACGCCACTTGCGTAGACACACTGGCCCCGTCTCACCTTCACGGAACATCAAACAGAGCAGGGGCGGCAGCAGAGGCGGCCGAAAAATTGAAACATAATAAGTATAGCGGTCTCGGCCCCGAATATAATTTTATTCCTTTCGGGGTCGAGACTTTAGGTCCGTGGGGTCCCAGCGCCCACAAACTCTATAAAGACCTCGCTAAAAGATTGTATGAAACTACTGGGGAACGAAGATCTGGCAGTTTCCTCGCACAACGCATTAGCATTGCTATTCAGCGAGGAAATGCTGCCAGCGTCTTCGGGACCATGCCGCGGGGGCACAGTTTTTTACACCTTTTTTAGTTTATTTTAGTTACGTAATTATTTTATTTATAACTAATTCCTTGATAAAGAAATTTTAAACTATAAGTAATTACAAATCCAATTCCAGTGACGTCAGCCATTTTCTAGCCTCGTCGCTCAGGACGATCAGGTCCTCCATGGGTCCAGTGTATCTTGTTAGAGGGCACTCTGTGATGATGTGTTTTACTGATTGCACCTCAGCACCACAGGTACATCGAGGGGAGTCTACCCATCCGCAGCGATGTTTATATTGACCACATCGACCGTGGCCTGTGCGCAGGCGATTTAGGTTGCACCAATCACGTCTCGGCAGCTCAGCTCCCTCGAGTTTTTGCCCCGTTGTAATTTGGTTCCCGAAATTGTCACCCATTATCGAGTGCCAAGTTTTTAACCATTCCCGCCTGCCATCAAAGCTTTCCCGCAGTAGCGTCGCAGCTATCTTGTATGCCGGAGACCTGGATTTCAATCGGGGTTTGGCGGGCGCCATAAACTCTGCGATCAGCGGAAGAGTGGGGGTACCCTTAATCTTCGAAACTTCACGTAATAACGCTTCTTTCCTTCTTAAGTCTGGCGGCAGGATTCGGCAAAGCACGGGTAGCCAATGGCACGGAGTTGACCCTAGTGTTCCGGAAATGCAACGCATGGCCTTGTTCAACTCGACGTCTACCTTATTTGTATGTGAGCTACCCAGCCATACGGGAGCGCAGTATTCAGCCGCGGAATAGACCAGAGACAGTGACGCCGAGCGAAGCACCTCACTATTTGCACCCCAGCTGGTACCTGCGAGCTTCTGGACGATGTTGTTCCGTGTCTGAAGTTTACGCGATGTTTTGGTTTGGTTCGCTCTCCACGGTGCGCCGCCATGAGTGTGCAGGACGTCCGCGTCTGCGCCTTCCGTCCGGCGGCTTCCACTCGAAAGCAATGCCTGCGTTGTTCGCTCCTCCACGCCGAAAGGTGTGGCCTATCCATCACCATTTTCGCGTCCACACTTATGGGAGACTGGTGGCATATCCTCCACAGGTCGTCGTTACGCATCGTCCTCGGCCAAAATACGCGGAGAATAGACCTCAGGGACTTGTTAACGAAGACTTGCAGCTTGTTCGTCAGGCCTTTAGTCACCCTCCACGTCTCACAGCCAAACAACAACACCGACTTGACGATCGACTCGAAAAGGGAGACTTTAACACGACGAGTGAGGACGTTGGACTCCCACACAGGCTTTAGTTGGGCAAACGCAGCCCTGGCTTTCTATATTCTGCTGTCGTCGTCATCGTCTGATCCTCCTTGGCATGTTAATACGCTGCCTAGGTACACAAACTTGGGAACAGAGTCTAGGCTTTCTCCTCTCAACGCCAGTGTACTTGTTGTGCTGGGCTTAATACGCATGTCGACCGTTTTGCGTCTGTTGATACGCAGGCCCATTGCTTCAGCTTCATCTTGAAGGCTCTCAAGCTTAGCTTCCAGATGGGCAAGAGTAGGCGAGATCAACACGATGTCATCCGCGTAGTCCAGGTCCTCAAATATTTAGGTACTGACTTTGATATTGGTAATGGAAGCTGATAAACCTGATCAATTACCATTTTTTTTTTTTAACATGATACACGCTATGTTGCATGTTATTAGCACGCTTGCTCCTGATAGGTAAAAGTACTTAGTTATCGATTCAAATCACTTTAATGACGCCCTGTCCGATGATGGGAAAATTCTTTGAGCCCTTCTCTTTCAGCCCATTTCTACTATTAAATAGAAGTTACCGTATTTTACTAAATATTTGGCAGATTGCTTATATAACTTAATAGTCAAGAAAGATGCATCTTAGATAGCTATGCGCGTTACTACTAACACGGACAGTGACTCTCTTTATTACATTCGTCGTATTGAGAATTTCTGTCAATAGTAACGCCGTTTAGAGAAACAGTCTCCAGTAGATTTTAAAGGTAAAGGTATCTGTATGATCCTTTAAAGACAGTGACATTATTTTAATCTCTTATAGTCGACCGTCAGTCGTCCAGAAAAATAGTAGTTTATGAGACTGTACATAATGAAGGGTATTAAACACGAGTGTGGGTTTATGAAACGAGCCGAAGACAAGTTTCGTAATAACATCACACGAGTGTTTTAATGCCTAATTATGTACAGTTACATACGATACTTTATCTAGCTACATATCATAAGCCTCCATGATGCATTCAGGAGTGGTACATTATGACAAATATTACCCGGTAATGGCGGTAATGAAGTTTTCTGACAGCTGTCATAGTATTTTTTTTATTCAGAGACAAACTAAAGTCGGCCCCAACTATCATATCGTTCGATATTTTACTTACGTGCGACATATTTGTTAAATATGATTGCAAATTGACAATTCATTTCGAACTAAACGTCATCTCGACTGATATTATTGACTGGTAGAGAATGCCCTATGGCATTAAGTCCGCCTTTTGTACGATAAGTTCTTTCTTTTTTGCAATAAAGATTAAATAAATAAATAAATATTAGAATAGAAGTCAAATCATTTTTTTTTTGTTTTTCGGAGATGTTCGAAATTTAAATAAATAATATTATCGAAATTGATATTATTATTTAACAATAATAACATTTTTACAGATAAGAAATTTGTTCTAACAAAACAGTCTATTTTTATGGTGGTCATAATGTGCGGTTCTTGAACGCATCATGGAGGGTTTATGATATTTGTATAGATAAAGTCACTTTAGAACTTCGTTATATTAACGTAACAATACTGAGTCAGTTTACATGAGTCACATCGTAAACGCCCTTCTTGTATATTACATTGAAACGTGTCTTTGTTTTCACAGATCTAACACTAAATATATTCACTGATGATTCACCTTCTTAATTCGTATGTAACTTTAAGGCGATATTGTCCGGCCCTACGGCCGAATTGAGGGGGTGAGGTGCGCGGCAAGACGCGGAGCGCCGCCCGCGCGCCCCGACCCCGCTCGCCGAGTTCGCTCACGCGAAATTGCGATGGCAATGTACTTACACTGTAGAGGGGTGTCACAATACAGTGATATCAGTCGGCAGTTTTTTAAGTGGCCGGTGCAAAGCGGGTTATAATTTATGTTCAAAGTGAAATGCGAATTCTTGCTATAGAAGTACTAAATATTATTTTTCGTTTTAACTAAATGTTTGTTTTAACTTAATTAATTTTTTATAGTTTTTACTTGTGACTGTGTTTTGTGGAGGAATTACGGAATAAGTATCCCACCAAAAACATAACATGTAAAAAATTGCAAGTCTCGCATCGCAACCTTCTACCGCTAAAAGTTGTGAGATTACAATATAAAACCAAGTTGGTTAATTTATTCAGTCCCTATCAGAGCGACCCTCCGCCTATATGACAACTTTGACATACATTTTCACCGGGTTACATAATTAAAAACATATTACCATGACCGTTGTAGTGTTTGCATTCATATTACACATCTTTATCTTTATAATAAATGTAATGACTTGGCCATCGCACAGCAACATACAAAAAGAGTAGAAAATAAATGAGGGCGCCACTTCCTTCGCAACTGACACATTTTTGACGTAAAGTGCTTGAATATGGTAACAATTTTGTATGAAAAATTGTAGTTCCTTTATCATCCGTTTTCTACTCTTTTGTGTCGCACTGTAAGTACTGTGGGAGGTGTAACCCTGGTAGAGGAATATTAAAAGAAGATAGGACTTTGATTAAAGTTTATTATAGCGTTCAGCCACGATACAGAGCTATTACACGAATGCCCGGCCCTTTTGGTGAGTGACAGAGACGGCCATAATTCTAAATATTTAAATATATTTTTAATGTAAAAGCTAGTTGCCAGTCCTGCTGTCATCCGACAATGAGCCGCACAGTACATAGGAACACGAGTAAATCTCCTTTTAAAGTGATTATTATATTTTTAGCTTTATCTATATAGGCCGGGGGTCACTTAATAAATAAATTAACCGACTTGGTGTTATATTGTATCACAATTTTTTGCGGTAGATGGTTGCGAGACTTGCATGCATGTTGTTTTTGATGGGATCTCATTTTTTTAAGTGGTTCTCCTTTTTTTGACAAGCCAAGACGGTAAATACTTCTTATTCTATTATACCCTGCAGTTGAGGAGTCGACGTGAACTAGATGTAAACCGCACAGACTTGTCACTTCCTCTTATGATCCATAATGATCTCTCTCATGATCCATAACGATCTCATGGTAAATAATGACTTAGCGGAGGCACTGTCGTGCCCCTAGATCCTTTTCATGATCCCTCTTAGCATCCATAATGATCTGTCTCTTGATTCCTCTCATGATCACTCTCATGATCCATAATGACCCATCATCACCACAAGGATTGTCATCACAATCATCGTCATTATTCATCATCAGTCATCACCATGACCATTACCATCTGAATCAACACCGCCATCATCATTGCTAATCACCATCATCGTCATGACCATCATTATCATCAGAATCATCAACAACAACACAATCATCAACAACACCACCACTACCATCATCATAAGATTCATAAGCATGACCCACAACACCACCATCATCATTATCATCATTACTATCACCAACAGCATCATTATTTGACGAGTCTTCATTATTGTTCTACGTATGCATGTGCACACGACCATTTCAAAATTATCTACGCAGAAAAAACGATTCTAACTCACTGCCCCTGCGGGGTGAGGTAACTCAATTCGGCACGGGGGTGTGCGTGTCCATTCTGTTTGTATAAATTCTGTGCCTGAGGTTTTAGTATCTAAACCGAAGGTTATATGAACTGCAAAATCAACTTTGTAATCGAGTATTTTTTATAGGGTTCATAAGGAAATAAAAATTTTCCTATGCAGGTCGCATAACTGTACACTAAACAGTAATAGAGTTCAAAATTTCAAGCTTGTGTGTCTGCTGGAAATAACTTAGAATTCGTATGATCGTGTGTAAATGAGCCAGTGAATTAGTGAGTGACAAAATTAAGGAACTTTGACTCGCAATCATTCTTAACTTACTAGTTCAAATTGAATGTAACTTGGAATATGCCTAGGTTATACTATGCCCACCTAGTTAGTGAAAAATCAGGCTTCTAGCTTTGTTCACGACGAAATACAGGGGGTTTGAAAATGGTCTGAATGGCTTCGAAAAAAGGAAAAGGATGTTGCGGTGTGCCGGTAAGCGCGTTTTCTCGAGTTGGAGGGGGCAATGGCGTGCCGTGCCTCTAGATACAATTAATAAAATTATTTGTTTTTTTAGATACTTTTAAATGTGAAAGAATCTCAAAGGTGCTATCATACATAAACAGACTGCGCTAAACACATTACCCTCCTTTGCGTCGCGCTGTCGGGTAAAAATATACTACATACCTTACCTAGGAGTCGATTGTTGCTAAAGGCCTTAAGAAAGAACAAGTACTGAGGAGCATTTGTAAAGTACAGTTTTTTTTACTTACCTATATCTAGGTTACATAACATACATAATCATGCCTTTTCCCCAGGCAGGGACTTAAAGTACCGATATATGTTAACTGTGTACTAAATCCATGTTTCAAGTTTGACAAGAGACATAAGTCAGAATACGCAAAAAAACTTAATTCAGATGAAAAATGAAAAAATATTTGTGGTAATAAGTTCGTAAGTCAATTTGACACTTAATGCTTTGAGCAATGAGTTCTTTTGTAGGAAGTAATTATGTTGTTTTAAATTATGAATAAAGCGTTATTAGCATATACTTGAACATGTCAACCGTGCCACTTTTTGACATTTATGTTCGGTTCTGTTAATTTATTATAAATAAAACATTAACTTACTTTTTGGCATTCCTTGCTCGAGCATTGTCTTTTTTTATTCGTTTTATAATATGAAAAGCTTTTTGCATACGTTGTGCTGCTTTATTTCTCATTTTTTTGTAACAATAATTCGTAAATGCGATCACGTGGTCGCGCGGAACAAATTGACACAGGTCCATCCCCTTCAAGCGCCGAAGCGCGACTGAAATGGCACCGCGAGCTATCGCCCTCATAGTTTTAGTAGATATTTCGTTCTAGTGATTAAATAAATAATTTTATTCAGAAAATCCCATCCACTTCAACTAGATAATGTTAGTATCTATACATTTACGCAAAAAACGGGTAAAAAAGGTTCGTATTTTAGCTATTCTATAGAAAAGATATTACGAATAGAGGTAACTTTGGGATCGTTTTCTATCGACCGAAATTTTTCCAATCATGTTGCTGAACACGATTTCATATTCAGAAGATCCTTAAGTATGATTTATATGTTTTTCATAATCTTCAAACACTGATTAAACGTCTACGACGAGTCTGAAAATGAGTGAGTTCGGCGTCTACTAGGAAAAGCCCGCCTTAAACGCATCCTACTCTTAGTAAGGAATCGTTGGTCTTCTTTGGATTTCTAAACCTGAAAATAGAAAAACAAAGTTAATGAAAGGTATCTTAACGATTCAACAACAGAGCCTAGCTTTACACAACTCGTTAAGTTGGCCGAGGTTGGGCGAATACAATAGTGTGGAGAGCATTTCCCTGCGGATACTCATACTTCCGCCAACTTCGCGAGAAGTGTGGAACCGCAAAGATGATTTTTTTACAGATTTTTGGTTCAGCATACACCTACGACTCTGATATAAGTAGTGTTAGGTTTTGATACATGTAGGCTGGTGCTTTATCCCTTGGTATGTCGAAGCACTGATCAGTGCAAAACATTTAAGCCTGTAATCATATCATTGAGCTCCAATTTAATTGCTTATTTTTTGACAAGGTATATTTCTCAAATAGAATGTATATGGACAATGGTGAAGATTGGCACCTGACATTTGTCACAATTGTGACACTGAGGTCCTGCGGGTATTGCAATATAAACACAGCAACTAGTACTTGTATTATATTAAAAAATGTTCACTGTTTCTATCTTTGTATTTGTAACTAGGAGGCGCCCGCAACTTCGTCCGCGTATTTTTTTTCTTTGCCGAACAGATAAAAATTATCCTATAACCATCTTTGGATGTCGCCGTTTCGGCGTGATGAGAGGACAAAGGAAATTATCTCCAAAAGATGGTGGCGCCAGACTGGCATGGCGTCGCGCGCCCATACAAAACAAATGACGATCCTGCATCACGCTAGGTATTAAGAATTTTCCTGAAATCATGACCCCTCTCCATGGAAAACTAATTTTCAATACGAATCTAGAATTTTATAATAGTACAGATATAATACAAGCACAAAAGCAGATAGGTACAGAAATCAATCTACATACAAGCGAGCTCGAGCAAACGCACACATAGACATTGCTCACGGACACGTGCGTTTGCTCGAGCGCGCTTGTATGTAGATTGATTTCTGTACCTATCTGTTTTGTGATACAAGTGTCAGTTTACTATTATAGTTCTCAAAAAGTCGATATGGCCAAAGGTGACGATCGGCACATGGGGTCACGTGGGTGTTTTTCTAACACGGTACCTAGCACGTGCTGGTCGATGCTGGGCCCGCTCACGAGCTGCGACTCGAGGCGCGGGCGCAGCTCCAGGAACAGCCTCCTGAGCGGCGGCGAGAAGTTCCACAGCAGGAAGCGGTGCTGCTGCCGCTCCAACTCCTCGATCACCGTCACGAGGCTCTGGAATTTAAGGGTACTTAAATAACTTGTCGCTCCTATTATTATCTTTATGGCTACAATAAAATGCGGCGGCATAATGAACTGTTTTAAATTTTACGTCACTCTAGCCCGTAAGTGGAATTTTCTGAGAATATTTCACTTCCTTGCCAAGTTTAGATAAACTACGGGCGGTAATACGAAAAGCCCCAGATTGCATATTTATGGCCCTCACTTTCGGATCGGACCACAAAAACCTGCGATCTGGGACATCCACGAATTCACCGCCCTAGGCATGTAATAAATGTATTATAACACTACTAGCTCTTGCCCGCGACTACGTCCGCGTGGAACTTGGCAGTACGGAAGCAACCTCGTACAACACGATAGATATCCACCTTATCACCTTAATTAATAAAAGGGATTATTATTAAAAGCGCCTTAGCAAATGTAAGAGCAATTGTGCTTTTGGTCTAATCATTACATTTCCTACAGGGTCAATATTTTTAGGGAGAATTTCCAGGATGAAAGCTATCCTATGTCCTTCCTCGGATCTTAAACTATCTCCATGCCAAATTTCATCAAAATCGATTCAGCGGTTTAAGCGTGAAGAGGTAACAGACAGACAGACACACTTTTGCATTTATAATATTAGTATGGATGGATATAGTAAGTATAGTATGGATTTGCCCGCGACTACGTCCACGTGGAACTTAGAAGTATGGATGGATGTGTAAGACCAGAATTTAAGTGATAAGGTCAATTAATTATTGGTAACTGCGAGATAGGTAGGTTTAAAGAAACATAAGTAAAACCCCTAGTAGTAACCTGTTTGAATAAATATTACATAGTATTTTCTTCGGTTTCCGCGACTGTCACACATTTAAATAAAACAATTTAAACGGATTATATCGCGTATATTATTTGAGCCTCGCTGAAGGTTCAGTACCTTTACAGATACCGTTGTCAAAGGTTGACTGAGAAAAACACAATTTTTCTCTGTCAAAGTTACATTTGTGCAAACTACCCATTTTATAAATATTAATTTAAAATAAAGGTGTTCATACATGCCAGATGGGCCTAATGTTTAAAGACAGTTACACATGTGCCAGACGGGCCTTTATTATTTTATTTAAAATATCTACCAGCGGTTCACTATAAGGCTTACTGAGGAGAAAGAACCGCCAAAGAAAACTCCCAGATTGCCTTTTTTATTACTATGAAATACTTCTAAACAAAAACTACATAAACTACTTTAACATTAATTTGTTTTACACCGTTCGAGGCCCAAGCTTTCCAGTCTTGTGTCTTGCTGGATCCTTGATAAGATGTACAACAGGATCCCAAGCCGGTGGTAATGAAAAACCATCTTCTCTATCGAAATTGGGATATTTTTTGATTTCAATAGCCTCGCGCAACATTGTGGGAAAATATCGTTTCTTTCTGCCAAGGATTGAAGTATTATCAAACTTAATTGAATGGTTTGGTTTGTCCATGACATGCTCGCAGACTGTAGACCTGTTGCAATGACGGTGCTTGACATCAGCTACATGCTCCTTAACCCGTGTAGCTATACTACGTTTCGTTTGGCCAATGTATGACAGACCACACTCGCAGTCCAGCTTGTAAACACCAGCACTCTGCAGAGGGATGCTGCACTTCACGGGCCTCAGGTATTGAGACATCAGGTATTGAAACGTCAGGGAGGCTCAAATAATTAATATACGCAATACAATCCGTTTAAATTGAATTTATTTAAATATTACATAGGTTTTTAAAATGTGTAACAGAAAGAAAACAAAGGCCTATTCGAACCGCCTCCATTTACATGTAAGTTTGTCACCTTAAAACTGCAGTAACATTCTTTGTCCTTCTCGGGGTCTATAACTACCTCCACATCAAATTTTATCTATACCGGGTCAGAAGCTTAGGCGTGAAAATGTAACAGAAAGACAGGCAGACAGAGAGTATTTCGTATTTGTTCCGTATTTATCAACAACCTCGTACAACACGATAGATATCCACCTAATCACCTTAATTAATAAAAGGGATTATTAAAAGTGCCTAAGCAAATTTAAGAGCAATTGTGCTCTTGGTCTAATAATGACATTACAATTTCTACAGGGTCATCAATGTCACTACTATACTGTTCACTCACTTTTCAATCTTTTTAGGGATAATTACCAGGATGAAAACTATCCTATGTCCTTCCTCGGATCTTAAACTATCTCCATGCCAAATTTCATCAAAATCGATTCAGCGGTTTAAGCGTGAAGAGGTAACAGACAGACAGCCAGACAGACAGACAGACAGACAGACAGACAGACAGACACACTTTCGCATTTATAATATTAGTATGGATTATGTCGCACACCACCGCACTATTTCTTCGGAATATTTGCTACTGTGGCGACATCGCTAATCAATCACAACCAGTTTGTTAGCAATACCAACGACCCCAAAATCCCCATTTTCAAGAAAACCAATATTGGCAGAAAAAAGCGATTCTCCCAGACAATATGGAACCTCTATACAACTTCTGATATACTGGTACTTGACATACTGAAAAGTACTCGATTTCACATGTTTACTTCTGCATGGGCTGCTAATTAACATCTGAGTAGACCTGTCAAATGGTCGAAAACGGAAGCGTAATCAATCGTTGATAAATAACTGAGTCTGGTGAACTACGTGTCTACAAACGTCGTTACAATGGAACGACGACACGTCTACGCTTTAGTAGTAGTAAAATGGAACAAGTACTAACTTCAGCGACTCCCAGGTCCACTTGCTCCAGCAGGCGCGCGTCCAGCACCAGCAGCTGCGGCGCGCGCGCCTGCCGCCGCAGCGCGCGTGCGCAGTGCCCCGCGCCCGCGTACGACAGCCGCCCGCACAGCGCCAGCGACGCGCACGACTGGTGGCCCACCTGCCAAACAGATGACAACGACAGTAAGTCAGGGAAGTTACACTACCAGGCGAGCATGACTCTAGTGTAGCCAGCGCGCGCAGCACGTCGCCCGCCGCGCCCGCCACGATGCCGTACTCCAGCCCGGCGCGGTACCAGGCGAGCATGACTCTACTGTACCTTGAACACGGTGACGTGCAGGGCGGGGCGCGCGGCCGCCGCCAGCGCGCGCAGCACGTCGCCCGCCGCGCCCGCCACGATGCCGTACTCCAGCCCGGCGCGGTACCAGGCGAGCATGACTCTACTGTACCTTGAACACGGTGACGTGCAGGGCGGGGCGCGCGGCCGCCGCCAGCGCGCGCAGCACGTCGCCCGCCGCGCCCGCCACGATGCCGTACTCCAGCCCGGCGCGGTACCAGGCGAGCATGACTCTACTGTACCTTGAACACGGTGACGTGCAGGGCGGGGCGCGCGGCCGCCGCCAGCGCGCGCAGCACGTCGCCCGCCGCGCCCGCCACGATGCCGTACTCCAGCCCGGCGCGGTACCAGGCGAGCATGACTCTACTGTACCTTGAACACGGTGACGTGCAGGGCGGGGCGCGCGGCCGCCGCCAGCGCGCGCAGCACGTCGCCCGCCGCGCCCGCCACGATGCCGTACTCCAGCCCGGCGCGGTACCAGGCGAGCATGACTCTACTGTACCTTGAACACGGTGACGTGCAGGGCGGGGCGCGCGGCCGCCGCCAGCGCGCGCAGCACGTCGCCCGCCGCGCCCGCCACGATGCCGTACTCCAGCCCGGCGCGGTACCAGGCGAGCATGACTCTACTGTACCTTGAACACGGTGACGTGCAGGGCGGGGCGCGCGGCCGCCGCCAGCGCGCGCAGCACGTCGCCCGCCGCGCCCGCCACGATGCCGTACTCCAGCCCGGCGCGGTACCAGGCGAGCATGACTCTACTGTACCTTGAACACGGTGACGTGCAGGGCGGGGCGCGCGGCCGCCGCCAGCGCGCGCAGCACGTCGCCCGCCGCGCCCGCCACGATGCCGTACTCCAGCCCGGCGCGGTACCAGGCGAGCATGACTCTACTGTACCTTGAACACGGTGACGTGCAGGGCGGGGCGCGCGGCCGCCGCCAGCGCGCGCAGCACGTCGCCCGCCGCGCCCGCCACGATGCCGTACTCCAGCCCGGCGCGGTACCAGGCGAGCATGACTCTACTGTACCTTGAACACGGTGACGTGCAGGGCGGGGCGCGCGGCCGCCGCCAGCGCGCGCAGCACGTCGCCCGCCGCGCCCGCCACGATGCCGTACTCCAGCCCGGCGCGGTACCAGGCGAGCATGACTCTACTGTACCTTGAACACGGTGACGTGCAGGGCGGGGCGCGCGGCGGCGGCCAGCGCGCGCAGCACGTCGCCCGCCGCGCCCGCCACGATGCCGTACTCCAGCCCGGCGCGGTACCAGGCGAGCATGACTCTACTGTACCTTGAACACGGTGACGTGCAGAGCGGGGCGCGCGGCCGCCGCCAGCGCGCGCAGCACGTCGCCCGCCGCGCCCGCCACGATGCCGTACTCCAGCCCGGCGCGGTACCAGGCGAGCATGACTCTACTGTACCTTGAACACGGTGACGTGCAGGGCGGGGCGCGCGGCCGCCGCCAGCGCGCGCAGCACGTCGCCCGCCGCGCCCGCCACGATGCCGTACTCCAGCCCGGCGCGGTACCAGGCGAGCATGACTCTACTGTACCTTGAACACGGTGACGTGCAGGGCGGGGCGCGCGGCCGCCGCCAGCGCGCGCAGCACGTCGCCCGCCGCGCCCGCCACGATGCCGTACTCCAGCCCGGCGCGGTACCAGGCGAGCATGACTCTACTGTACCTTGAACACGGTGACGTGCAGGGCGGGGCGCGCGGCCGCCGCCAGCGCGCGCAGCACGTCGCCCGCCGCGCCCGCCACGATGCCGTACTCCAGCCCGGCGCGGTACCAGGCGAGCATGACTCTACTGTACCTTGAACACGGTGACGTGCAGGGCGGGGCGCGCGGCCGCCGCCAGCGCGCGCAGCACGTCGCCCGCCGCGCCCGCCACGATGCCGTACTCCAGCCCGGCGCGGTACCAGGCGAGCATGACTCTACTGTACCTTGAACACGGTGACGTGCAGGGCGGGGCGCGCGGCCGCCGCCAGCGCGCGCAGCACGTCGCCCGCCGCGCCCGCCACGATGCCGTACTCCAGCCCGGCGCGGTACCAGGCGAGCATGACTCTACTGTACCTTGAACACGGTGACGTGCAGGGCGGGGCGCGCGGCCGCCGCCAGCGCGCGCAGCACGTCGCCCGCCGCGCCCGCCACGATGCCGTACTCCAGCCCGGCGCGGTACCAGGCGAGCATGACTCTACTGTACCTTGAACACGGTGACGTGCAGGGCGGGGCGCGCGGCCGCCGCCAGCGCGCGCAGCACGTCGCCCGCCGCGCCCGCCACGATGCCGTACTCCAGCCCGGCGCGGTACCAGGCGAGCATGACTCTACTGTACCTTGAACACGGTGACGTGCAGGGCGGGGCGCGCGGCCGCCGCCAGCGCGCGCAGCACGTCGCCCGCCGCGCCCGCCACGATGCCGTACTCCAGCCCGGCGCGGTACCAGGCGAGCATGACTCTACTGTACCTTGAACACGGTGACGTGCAGGGCGGGGCGCGCGGCCGCCGCCAGCGCGCGCAGCACGTCGCCCGCCGCGCCCGCCACGATGCCGTACTCCAGCCCGGCGCGGTACCAGGCGAGCATGACTCTACTGTACCTTGAACACGGTGACGTGCAGGGCGGGGCGCGCGGCCGCCGCCAGCGCGCGCAGCACGTCGCCCGCCGCGCCCGCCACGATGCCGTACTCCAGCCCGGCGCGGTACCAGGCGAGCATGACTCTACTGTACCTTGAACACGGTGACGTGCAGGGCGGGGCGCGCGGCGGCGGCCAGCGCGCGCAGCACGTCGCCCGCCGCGCCCGCCACGATGCCGTACTCCAGCCCGGCGCGGTACCAGGCGAGCATGACTCTACTGTACCTTGAACACGGTGACGTGCAGGGCGGGGCGCGCGGCCGCCGCCAGCGCGCGCAGCACGTCGCCCGCCGCGCCCGCCACGATGCCGTACTCCAGCCCGGCGCGGTACCAGGCGAGCATGACTCTACTGTACCTTGAACACGGTGACGTGCAGGGCGGGGCGCGCGGCCGCCGCCAGCGCGCGCAGCACGTCGCCCGCCGCGCCCGCCACGATGCCGTACTCCAGCCCGGCGCGGTACCAGGCGAGCATGACTCTACTGTACCTTGAACACGGTGACGTGCAGGGCGGGGCGCGCGGCCGCCGCCAGCGCGCGCAGCACGTCGCCCGCCGCGCCCGCCACGATGCCGTACTCCAGCCCGGCGCGGTACCAGGCGAGCATGACTCTACTGTACCTTGAACACGGTGACGTGCAGGGCGGGGCGCGCGGCCGCCGCCAGCGCGCGCAGCACGTCGCCCGCCGCGCCCGCCACGATGCCGTACTCCAGCCCGGCGCGGTACCAGGCGAGCATGACTCTACTGTACCTTGAACACGGTGACGTGCAGGGCGGGGCGCGCGGCCGCCGCCAGCGCGCGCAGCACGTCGCCCGCCGCGCCCGCCACGATGCCGTACTCCAGCCCGGCGCGGTACCAGGCGAGCATGACTCTACTGTACCTTGAACACGGTGACGTGCAGGGCGGGGCGCGCGGCCGCCGCCAGCGCGCGCAGCACGTCGCCCGCCGCGCCCGCCACGATGCCGTACTCCAGCCCGGCGCGGTACCAGGCGAGCATGACTCTACTGTACCTTGAACACGGTGACGTGCAGGGCGGGGCGCGCGGCCGCCGCCAGCGCGCGCAGCACGTCGCCCGCCGCGCCCGCCACGATGCCGTACTCCAGCCCGGCGCGGTACCAGGCGAGCATGACTCTACTGTACCTTGAACACGGTGACGTGCAGGGCGGGGCGCGCGGCCGCCGCCAGCGCGCGCAGCACGTCGCCCGCCGCGCCCGCCACGATGCCGTACTCCAGCCCGGCGCGGTACCAGGCGAGCATGACTCTACTGTACCTTGAACACGGTGACGTGCAGAGCGGGGCGCGCGGCCGCCGCCAGCGCGCGCAGCACGTCGCCCGCCGCGCCCGCCACGATGCCGTACTCCAGCCCGGCGCGGTACCAGGCGAGCATGACTCTACTGTACCTTGAACACGGTGACGTGCAGGGCGGGGCGCGCGGCCGCCGCCAGCGCGCGCAGCACGTCGCCCGCCGCGCCCGCCACGATGCCGTACTCCAGCCCGGCGCGGTACCAGGCGAGCATGACTCTACTGTACCTTGAACACGGTGACGTGCAGGGCGGGGCGCGCGGCCGCCGCCAGCGCGCGCAGCACGTCGCCCGCCGCGCCCGCCACGATGCCGTACTCCAGCCCGGCGCGGTACCAGGCGAGCATGACTCTACTGTACCTTGAACACGGTGACGTGCAGGGCGGGGCGCGCGGCCGCCGCCAGCGCGCGCAGCACGTCGCCCGCCGCGCCCGCCACGATGCCGTACTCCAGCCCGGCGCGGTACCAGGCGAGCATGACTCTACTGTACCTTGAACACGGTGACGTGCAGGGCGGGGCGCGCGGCCGCCGCCAGCGCGCGCAGCACGTCGCCCGCCGCGCCCGCCACGATGCCGTACTCCAGCCCGGCGCGGTACCAGGCGAGCATGACTCTACTGTACCTTGAACACGGTGACGTGCAGGGCGGGGCGCGCGGCCGCCGCCAGCGCGCGCAGCACGTCGCCCGCCGCGCCCGCCACGATGCCGTACTCCAGCCCGGCGCGGTACCAGGCGAGCATGACTCTACTGTACCTTGAACACGGTGACGTGCAGGGCGGGGCGCGCGGCCGCCGCCAGCGCGCGCAGCACGTCGCCCGCCGCGCCCGCCACGATGCCGTACTCCAGCCCGGCGCGGTACCAGGCGAGCATGACTCTACTGTACCTTGAACACGGTGACGTGCAGGGCGGGGCGCGCGGCCGCCGCCAGCGCGCGCAGCACGTCGCCCGCCGCGCCCGCCACGATGCCGTACTCCAGCCCGGCGCGGTACCAGGCGAGCATGACTCTACTGTACCTTGAACACGGTGACGTGCAGGGCGGGGCGCGCGGCGGCGGCCAGCGCGCGCAGCACGTCGCCCGCCGCGCCCGCCACGATGCCGTACTCCAGCCCGGCGCGGTACCAGGCGAGCATGACTCTACTGTACCTTGAACACGGTGACGTGCAGGGCGGGGCGCGCGGCCGCCGCCAGCGCGCGCAGCACGTCGCCCGCCGCGCCCGCCACGATGCCGTACTCCAGCCCGGCGCGGTACCAGGCGAGCATGACTCTACTGTACCTTGAACACGGTGACGTGCAGGGCGGGGCGCGCGGCCGCCGCCAGCGCGCGCAGCACGTCGCCCGCCGCGCCCGCCACGATGCCGTACTCCAGCCCGGCGCGGTACCAGGCGAGCATGACTCTACTGTACCTTGAACACGGTGACGTGCAGGGCGGGGCGCGCGGCCGCCGCCAGCGCGCGCAGCACGTCGCCCGCCGCGCCCGCCACGATGCCGTACTCCAGCCCGGCGCGGTACCAGGCGAGCATGACTCTACTGTACCTTGAACACGGTGACGTGCAGGGCGGGGCGCGCGGCCGCCGCCAGCGCGCGCAGCACGTCGCCCGCCGCGCCCGCCACGATGCCGTACTCCAGCCCGGCGCGGTACCAGGCGAGCATGACTCTACTGTACCTTGAACACGGTGACGTGCAGGGCGGGGCGCGCGGCCGCCGCCAGCGCGCGCAGCACGTCGCCCGCCGCGCCCGCCACGATGCCGTACTCCAGCCCCAGCGCGCAGCCCACACACACCGTGGCGCTGTACACCACCAGCTCCCACTCTGAAATGGACACAGGCTATGTAGTCTCGCTTCCGTCTTATCGACGAATTTATCAGAACTCTCCGGATAAAACTCATCGAAATCACACAACAGTATATTAAAGTAAAATAATTAATTACACCGGTCAACCGAATAGGCGTAATCACGAATCAGCCATTAACTTACTGCATGGCAAAATAATATCTAAAATGTGATGTTCACCAGATCAATTTCGGAAAGCCCCCGCTTGTACCAGGAGGCCAGAAGTGGCTCGGGACTTACTGCTGTTCCTCCAGAGGCGCGGGATGATGCCGAGCTCGATGATGGACATCATGGCCACCGTGATGACGGCCGCGAGCACCGAGCGCGGGATGTAGTAGAAGGTGTCGGTGAGCAGCGTCACCGACAACAGGACTAGTAATGCTGGAAATAAATAAGATGATCATTACTCATCAACGGTATGATGACGAAACTATAAATCAATCTAACTAACGTATGAGAACATATTAAGGTAAAATTGAACCATTACAGGGCCTACTGCCATCTCCTGCCCACTCCTGGTAGCCTAGTACCTTTGAAGAAGGATCCGGCGGGTGTGACGACGCCGCTGGCATGGTTGAGCGCCGTGCGCGTGAAGGAGCCGGTGGCGGGCATGGACTGGCAGTACGACGACACCACGCTACAGGGCTACTGCCATCTCCTGCCCACTCCTGGTAGCCTAGTACCTTTGAAGAAGGATCCGGCGGGTGTGACGACGCCGCTGGCATGGTTGAGCGCCGTGCGCGTGAAGGAGCCGGTGGCGGGCATGGACTGGCAGTACGACGACACCACGCTACAGGGCTACTGCCATCTCCTGCCCACTCCTGGTAGCCTAGTACCTTTGAAGAAGGATCCGGCGGGTGTGACGACGCCGCTGGCATGGTTGAGCGCCGTGCGCGTGAAGGAGCCGGTGGCGGGCATGGACTGGCAGAACGACGACACCACGCTACAGGGCTACTGCCATCTCCTGGCCACTCCTGGTAGCCTAGTACCTTTGAAGAAGGATCCAGCGGGTGTGACGACGCCGCTGGCGTGGTTGAGCGTGGTGCGCGTGAAGGAGCCGGTGGCGGGCATGGACTGGCAGAACGACGACACAATATTGCAGGCGCCCACTGCCAACATCTCTTGCGTGCCGTCTACCGGTTTACTGCCCGCTGGAACAACAGTATTATATTTCAAATTGAAGTGCAGGAAAGTCAAATACCAGGTAAACATGAGACCAATTGGCCAACATCTGTTATTTTTTTGCTGCTCCAAGATTAGGTAACATATGGTGTTTAGACAATAAGAAAAGGATAATGATCTCACCGAACGCCCTGGCGATCGCGATGCTCTCCAGTATGGCCACGAGCGGCATGACGAAGCCCTCGGGCCCGAACACCGCGAGCATGTCCTGGAAGTCCAGCGTCGAGTTGGCCACCGTGGTGGAGAACGGCGGTGGCCCAAAGTTTGGCAGACCGCCGTGGATCGTGCCTGGAACCAGAGTTCGATAGGTTAATAAAACCTGACGTGTTTCTATGTACCTAGCTAAGCGCCGAAAGTCATGGTAGTGAAAGACCGACGAGGAGAGGAGACAATAGCCCCTTTCACCTTCTTTTGACTAGGAGCACATAACCCTATAGAAGTTACTTCTCACCTTTCAACGCGCAGTTAGCGTGCCATTCAGCAAGAGCAGGGAGAGGCAGGAAAAGAAGGCGGATATGAACACAACCAGTGCGTTACGCGCACGGACTACATGGCACGACGTGCGCACTATATTATTGCGAGGGTACCAGGAGTACATGCCCGAATGGGAGCTCATCAGTCAGTGGGAAGGAGGAAGTAAGGCCGAACACAAGAAGCCCGATGCGCGCGCGGACTTTGTGCTGCGTAACGCGTGCACAACGTCATGAACTATTAAAGTATGGAACTCCTTGCCGTCTCATGTGTTTCCTCCTTCTTATAACTTGGGACCCTTCAAACGAAGCGTGAAGGAGCATCTCTCGGGCCAGCATGGCAGTGTCAACTGACTTGGCACCGTTGGTTTCTCGTCAGTTGCCATTGCGACTTGGGCTCCCCTTTTTGCTTACCATCAGGCGAAGTGGAGCCACTATGTAGTGCCGTTATAAAAAAAAAAAAAATGACGCAGGTACCAGGTACCAGGAGCACATGAGAGTATGGGAGCTCACCAGTCAATGCGAAGGGCGAGGCGCCGCGCAGCGACAATAGGTAGGCGAGGAAGGCGGCCGCGAACACGACGAGCGCGTTGCGCGCTCTGACTACATACTGCACGACGCGCGCGCATCGCTGTCGCGCGGCAGACGACGACTCAGTCGTCGAGATGGTTCCTCGCTAGAATCCAGTTAAAGACATTTTTAATAAATTGCTGACAAAACTCGAGCCAATCAAGATACATCAGCGGCTATATTTTCAGTATTTTCGAGCTCGGAATAATAAATAGAATTTCAAGGCACTATTCATAATCATAATCATAATACAGAAAAGAAAGTTTAAGAGAGGGCCTAAATTAACAATGAATTGTTGGCAGGACACACTCTACAAACTTTACTACTTTATTTGCTTATTTACTTTTATATTTGTTTCCATCAATAGTATTAAAATATCCGTTTGAAACGCACTCGAGTAAGAGAGACAGAGACACCTACTCACTTTAAGCAGCAACAGTATGGCGATGCAGGCCACGCCCAGCACGGTGTCCCACAGATGTATCGTCTTGATGTTTCTGAACAAGTTCTCCACCGCCTCCAGAAACGTGCTGCCCGAAGAACCTGTACATTGAACCAATATTCCCGTAAAATATATGTCGGGGATTGGTGGGATGGCCGGTGCGGTGTGCGGCACATTAGATGAGCTATCCGACATAGTTGTGGACGAGGAGGTAGTTGTGAGCAAGATGAAACACGTAAGACACAATCAACTTGATTTATTCCTTAAACAACGAAACATAAAATAACTGTTCCTGGCACATGGGTCTTCCAAGGCAGTAGTGCACTCGATGGTGACCCAAAGTGAAGTGTAGTGGGCGTTCGCTGAGTAAACACTCTGTCTAGCGCGCCAAAACAGGTTCAAGGGGCGTACCTGTCGCCTTCCAATGGCGCGTCGGTTTCGTTGAGCTTCCATACTCATGACATAAGTACATATTATGTACTTATGGCATTCAATGTCAAGCAAGACCATGGGCTCGCGGTATTCAAGTTCTTTATTCAATTTGATGATGGTATATCATCATCGTTATCGTCACCTGTGAGCCGGAACAGCGACTTGAGCTGCGCGGCCCCGATCTGCAGCGCTGCCGCGGTCGTGAACCCGCTGATGACTGGCTTGGAGATAAAGTCCAGCAGGAAACCTGATGAAGTAAATAAATTATCAGCACCTTGGACATTTAGTTGCGTCTTGAGTTCCTCTTGCCCCGATCTTCGTATAAAGATAACACTGTATCAACGTCTAAGATATGCTTTATTATGTCGATGACCAACCACTCCACATCGAGTGAATCTAAAGATAACAATGCAAATCACAACATGTAGACAAAGTCGCATTGTGCATATAAAATAAAACATCCTTTTAAAAATTACCAATAATAACTGATCTTATACCCGTACCCGTACACCCAGGAGATACGCCAAGTACGCGAACGTCTCTGACTTGGCCACGTATTTAGCTAACAGAGCGGCCAGGATAGCCGTGAAGCCTACCCATTCTTGCAGCCGCCTATATAACTCTTGAAGGAAGGAACTCATGATACTCACCCAACTGCAGCGCTCCTAGTAACATAATAACACATCCGGACAAGAAGGAGGCCAGGTACGCGAACGCCTCTGACTTGGCCACGTATTTGGCCAACAGCGCGGCCAGGATGGCGGTGGGCCCGACCGTGACGTCCTTACAGCTGCCCAGCAGCATGTACACGAAGCCGGGGAAGATGCTGGAATACAGGCCCACCTGGAATGTAAACAATAAATAAATATGAAGGGACAATCTTACACAAGTAGACCTAGTAAACTAAGCAATGCTTGTACCATGGGTACTAGACGAGGAAAATACATATTATATAGATAACAGCCATAACCAAGGAACAAATAGTCTAGTTCATCACACAAACATTTTCCCTTGCCGGGATTCGAACCCAGGGCTGCCGTGGCTTAGTAAGAAGCTGCACTAGAAACTTGAAGTTACAAGAATGGGAATCCGAAATTCCCTGTTGGAAAGCCAGTTGCCGAATGGCATTGTTTCCCGTTTCGAAGCTGGTTACGAACTTTTTTTTACCAAACTGTACCAAAGGTTTCAAACAAAAACTCCTCCATAGATTTTCATAATGATTAGTCTCGCAACCTCTATAATTATCTCAAAATACTTGCCTGTGGCGGCAGTCCAGCTACGATCGCGTAGGCGATACCTTGCGGGATGGAAGTCAGGCCCACCGTGACACCTGCACAAACAAAAATATATTCGAATAACTACCTACCAGTCAGTGTAATTTATTTATTATTCCATCATGTGCATTTTAAACTACATCGCTACAAGTAACACTTGTCTCAACAGTATGACGGCCGAGACAGAAAGTGATTATCCTGCTTTGCTTAAAGAATCATGCTGCAGCAAAACAAGATGTGTAGACATCAAAGTCTAAAAGTCAGTCAAAAGCTGGACTGCGAAGTCTAAAGAGAGTCAGTAATTATTGAGAGCCGTACCGATGGTAAAAGGCCAGATGGCCTAACATTGGTTCCATGGCAGAAGGGACGGTGTCTCTTATGGGACGCTACGTGTGTTAGCACGTTTGCACCGTCACACTTGAGCCACACTACTAGATCTGCCGGGGCCGCCGCAGAATGTGCGGCAAAACTCAAACACACCAAGTACTCTGCCCTGGAACCAATGTATGATTTTGTGCCTGTCGCAGTGGAGACTGCGGGACCATGGGGTACTGAGGCCAGGGACTTTATAAGGGAGGTGGGTCGCGGCTCAGAGACAGAGGGTGTGATCCTCGCTCAGGGTCGTATCTGGTTCAACAGATTTCATTGGCCATACAACGTGGGAACGCTGCCAGTGTAATGGGAACGTTTGGGCCAGGTGCGACTCGGGGCGAGCCTTTTAAAGTCCTTCTTCACCTTCCAAGACATTTGTTATCGATCCACAACGTTGACGAAGCCTGTTGCAGATGTCACGTTATTGGTGTGTTGTTTGTAGGGAATGCAACCCGGTTATAACCGAAACCGTAAAAACCGGTTTTAACCGGTTATTTTGGTCTGATTGTGTAACCGGGTTTTGGGAGTGCCAGAACCGGTTACGGTTATTTCTCGGTTATTTCTTTTAATGCTAAATAAGCTTACGCTTACTTAAAATTTACAAAAACACGATCTCTTTATTTATCGTTCAGCGTATATTTAACTCTAAATACTGTATTACATGCCGAAGTACGTTAACTGGATGTTTAATTAAATAATACGGGTATGGTGTGCCTCGTCAAGTCAAAATAATTACATTGTATGAACTTACGTATCACACACTAGCAAGATCCTACTTCACGTCATAATCACCAGACTAAGATCCTTCCTTGACTGGCAGATACCGCAGGAGCAGGCGGGGTTTGTTAGAGGGAGGGGCACAAGAGAGCAAATTCTTAACCTACGGCTCATTGTAGAAAAATGCTACGAGTACAACACACCTACCTTTATGTGCTTTGTGGATTATCAGAAGGCTTTCAACTGCGTGAAGTGGGAGAAATTAAGGGACATCCTCAGCGAAATAGGAGTTCCAGGTCATCTCATAATGCTGATCCGCAACCTGTACGAGTCAGGTTTTGGGACTGTCTCGATCGAAAATGTCACCTCAAGCAGTTTTTGGTTCCAAAAGGGAGTTAGGCATGGGAGTGTGATCTCACCTATCCTCTTTAACAGATATGGAGAGTATATAATGCGCCAAACGCTAGAAAACTGGGAAGGTGGAATAAAAATAGGTGGAGTTCAAATATCAAACCAAACCTGAGGTATGCCGACGATACTACACTTTTTGCGTCAACGGAAGCGGAGATGAAGGAGCTTCTGGATAGACTGGAAAGTATAAGCCTTAATTTGGGACTATTAGCGATCAACAAAAGCAAGACCAAGCTCCTAGTCGTAGACCGTGTCGCAAACATCCAGCGTACAGACCTCCTCAAAGAATACGAAACTGTAGACCAATTTGCCTATCTTGGTTCTGTCATCACAAACAAAGGCAATTGTGAACCCGAAATACTGAAACGAATTGGGATGGCTAAAACGGCAATAGCTAGCTGAGCAGTCTGGAAAGATCGTAATATCTCAAACACAACTAAAATACATGTGGTCCACTCATTGGTCTTCCCAATTGCTCTAAATGGAGCTGAAACATGGACGTTAAAAGCAAATGACCGGAACAGGGTCGACGCTTTTGAGATGTGGTGCTGGCGGAGCTTGTTAAGGATCCCATGGACAGCCCACCGCACGAACATCTCCGTCCTAGAACAGCTCAAAATGGAGAACGCCCAACGCCTGTCTACCACTTGTCTGCAGCGAATAATGCGTTACTTTGGCCACATCGCCCGCCAAGATCTGGGTAACTTGGAGCGTCTGATGGTCACCGGAAAAGTGGAAGGAAAGAGGCCGGAGCCCAAAACGCTGGTCTGACCAGATATCCGAGCAGACCAACGGACCAGTTAGCGCCGCACTACACCAGGCGTAGGCAGTTGACAAACTGAAGCGGAGTCACGATCCTCAGCAATGAGGGAGCGATGGAGAAGTATGAACTTACGTAGCTAGTGACTAATAGTCATCAACACACGCAGAAATTACGTTAATAGTGTCGTCCTTTTTGTTCCCTTAGCATAAATAATAACAAAACCAGCCTTGAACATTTGTGATTGAGAATATTAAGAATTTGAGATATTTTATCGTTGTTTGTAATGAATATAAAACTTAAATTTTTTGTGTTAGATATCTGAGTTCTGACGTGATTTTATTTTGACTGTTGATTTAGGTAATGATAGAAGCTTATTATCCTTTGTTAAAGATAATTAAACTATTAATGAGATGTACATGTTTTATTTATACCGCTTTTTCCCAATATTTACGTCATTATTTCTTATTTTAATATTTTTTTAAAATAACCGGTTATAACCGGTTATCGGTTATTTTACGATCATAACCGATAGGAAACCCGGTTACGATATTTTTCCGGTTATTGCATTCCCTAGTTGTTTGACGAAGCCTGTCGCTGATTAGATTTTGTATTCTCTCTGACGATGCCTGCGTTGCGGATTTGACTTTTACACTTTGTCTTATGCATTATTTACTGTTGAATAAATGATTTTTGAGTTTATTGTTGAGAGTTGTTGTAATTGAGAGTGTTCACTTATATTTGAGTATAATTCTGATCTCCTACACATTCAACTCTCTAATGTGAAGATGAATCTACTATTTTGGGTTAGTGACTCAAACAGGATTTTAGCCTCCAAAACGAGAGCACACCACTTGTCCCGATTCTGCGCAGTTTCTCGCCAGTCTTCGGCACCACGTCGACGAACGACCGGTATGCCGACCCCAAGTATGCTCTTTTACTCGGGCGATCCTCTTCCATTATTTGTGAGTGACCGAGCCAAAGAAGTCTGGGACTTTTATCTCTCCGATACTGTTCGGCTCAGCCACCAGCTCCTCAAACTTGCCGTTAGTACGGATCTGCCAGATACCATCATTAATTCCTCTTGGTCGGTCCCAGTATCTTCCCAAGTACTTTACGTTCTGCTACCAGGAGCTGGCTTTCCTCTTTAAGGGTCAGTGTCCAGGCTTTACAGAGGATGAGTCTAATGACAGTTTTATACATCCGTATAATCGACGCAAGTAACAAATTATTATTTATTACATTGCGAGAACAAACATTGTCTTTTCGCACTTATACTCGTAATTAGAGCAATTCACATAATACTGGTTTTCTGACTTTTCTTCAACAATGCCACAATTTCAATGCCCTTATACAAAGTAGATCGATGACAAAGTTATGTACCTATACCCGTTATCACCTTGTGCAATAGGGTAAGGTCTTAAGGTGTAAAAATTGACATGCAGGTACGTATCTTATATACACATATAACTTAATTTATTGTGTAGGTATAACAGGTTGGTGTTTCACCCAGCTAGCACGCAATTACAGTGTTCTACCGACCATCTCCAATGTATTACTTACTAAACTATATTACTTAGCATTCAAAACGACACATGTCTACATAGGGTCTTGGAGGAAATGAAACCTAATTGATGAACACTTAAACTTATATTCGGTTGATTTAAAAAAGGAAATAAAACATTTTCATTTTAATCTTTCCTCGTATCGTATACGCTGGCACAGATGTCGCGAAATAAGCTCAAGTTGAACAACTCAGCCGCGGCGTCGGTATTTAACTATTATTTTTTCGACACTTCGACAGGAACGATTAGTCTCTATACGTCCTAGCATAACTGTGACACGCGTCTCTTTGTCGCGCGACAAATACTACCTGCTACTTTTCTTTCAATATCGTGCGAGTTCAGGGTGAGTTGATCCTGAGTCGCGCGACAAGCCAAATCGCGGCAGGATATATGCTAGCTCTGCTGTCATAAACATAAACATCATACCAAACGAGTTGTCGCGGAATCGCTAACTCCAGATGTCTGCTCGATTGCAAAGGTTAGGTACTCCGACGTTCGAAATTCAACCGTCGTGTAGTGAAGTCCTTCTCGATCTCCTGTCAAAGTATATTTGGTGAGCGGGATGGCAATGGCACTATACGACTGTCGAATTAAAAGAAATCGGAGTAGCCCTTTTAATACGTATAAACCACTCTTTTTTTTAACCTAGACTCTCCCTCCTGACGGACAAAAGTTTATCTATAAACTTCTTTTGGATAGATAAATGATTAGTACTGAACTACTTACAAAAGTTACAAACTCAACTAATTACCTACTACTTGTGAACAATCGTTGTGCGCAAGAGATCAATGAAATAAGTTGCTGGTGTCAGTCAATACCTTCAATAAATTAAAAAATTAAATTGACACGCAAATTTTATTATACATTTTATCTATACATTTTTTCTACCTCGTATTTTTTGCCTCGATTCGCTATAAAGAGTATCATATACCATGCTACACACGTGCCGTACCTACATATTATAAATGCAAGAATAGATAAAACATAAAGCAGGCATACAAAACACAGGCTTGCTAACTTTGCATTTCATTTACATCACAAGTATGAAAACATAACATAACCAATAGAGCGGTAAATATTCTGTCAATACTTCAATGCTACTGTTATCATAACATAACTTTTCACTGATATAACTACTCCAAGGCCTACAAGGAGAATTGGAAAATATATAATTTCCTTCAGTTCTGTAGGTACAGTCAAGGAAATATAAACCCGTACCTTTTCGATCTTGTCACATTGACAAGGACAAAAAGGTACGTGTTTCAGTTTCCATTTCTGTACTTATATCATCATATAACTGTACGGTTTTGGAAAATTAGTTTACACATTTTCGATAAAACGATATTGAATTAGGAATAAATCCGTTTCTTATATTGTAATAAAATAAAACAGTTTATTATGTCAAAACTAATTAGTACAAAAGCAAATTCCTAATTCCTAGAGCACAGATATTTAAATACGAAATACAAACACAATTTACAACATCTTAGAAAAACCTTAAAAATACTAAAACTAATCTAAGCTATACAAAATCCTCACTCCCCGTCCTCCCCGACGCAAAGGTGCCCATCACGCTCGCCGCGTTGCCACGTTGAACCGCAATAGACAACCTTTGCATCAGGAAGGACCCGGAGCGAGGGTCAAGCCCCGCCTCCCGCAATCGCCGCCCAAGTTCGGCTAAGAACTCCTTAGCCTCCGAACACCAACACCCGGTTGTCTCCACCGCAAGAGGAACAAAAAGATAATTGCTCAGCGCCGAATATTTCTCACGCTTCCGTAAAGCTGCCCGCTCAGCCGCCGCCCCTGCCACCCGCACGGTACGACCTATGTGCGAAGCCGCGAAAGTGCTGACACACGTGGCGTCCCACAGAAGGCACTTTCCACTCTTCCATGGCACCAAGGTCAATCCGTCAGGCCTCTTCCCGTCTGTGCGACTAAGACCAGGAGGCTCTAAAATACACGGTACATTAGCCAATACAAGAGCTCTCCTGACGAGATCATTGAGGGCGTGATGGCGAGGAAACCTCCCTGCACAATTATGCAACCTGCCTCCCAAAATTGTGGGACAGGGGCGAAACAAAACCACAACAAATTACAACAAATACTTGTATTAAACAAATTAAAACTATTAAAAATCACAATCAATTAGCAGAGCACGTCTTTTCCTTACAGATCCGAAATCGTAGGAATAAATACGTTTTAAAAACAAGCTTGTTGACAATTCCGACGACGATGCGGGGCCCGGGGGTCTCAAGGCGATATGGCGCGGGTTCGAGAGGTGGGATTGAGCAGTCAAGTCGCACGCACGGGTGTAGCCTTTTAAAATAGTTCTTGTTGTTGTCATTAGTTCGTTTGATTAGTAAATGTGGTTATTAAGTTTATAATGTTGGGTGTGAGCCCATATATAAGTGCAGTTGCTGGGTGAGCTCATATAGCTGCATCTAAACGGGATGAAGCTATATGGCTGCATCCAGCTGCATCCAAATGGGATGCAATTATAAGTTTGGTTGGAGATAATAAGTTTGGGTGGAGATAATAAGTTTGGTTGGCGATAATAAGTTTGGGTGGCGTTCAAGACTTCATCATTCCTGTAATCAAGATGGAAGAATGGAATAAATCTTTATAGAAGATGACTGAAGGTGGTCCTTATTTATCTACTCCAAAATAACTAAAAGTCAAAATACGTAAACTGCTAAACAAAGGCTTTTCTCAAGGATCTCCTTTATACTTTATCAACAACCAAGTACCTACATTTGTAAAAATACAGTTTCGATTCGACACATGAAAACGTCATGAGTCATGACTTTGAATACCTCCTCGTTGCCTTCGCACGTTCGCACATACCTACTGTCGTTACGTCTCCTTATCCGTTCGAAAATGCTGATTGTTTTAGACATTTCTCTCTATGATCAAAATAATTTGCTTCTTAACATATTATCAATGTTAACTTAGAACAGGGCTATTGAGATTAACTGGTATATAAATAAATATTAAAATAAATAAATATTAAGGGACAATCATACACAAATCGACCTAGTCCCAAACTAAGCAAAGCTTGTACTATGGGCACTAGACGACGATATACATAATATATAAATACATATATAGATAACATCCATGACCCAAGAACAAATATTTTGCACAAATATTTGCCCCGGCCGGGATTCGAACCCGGGACCGCCGACTCAGTAGGCAGGTGTCTACCAACCGAGCCAAACGTGTCGTCAAATATATTTGAAACCTACAGTTTATTGATAATTTTTGTTTCAAAACCTACTCAAAATTGACAACATTCACGCAGAAAACTGTTTTTTATTTCAACTTATTTTCGACTGCGCGCAATGAAAGCATGAAATAGCTATGTTATTTTCTAGAACTCAGGGAAAAGTACTACTTCACTCTACAGTTGGTTGAAATTAACGATATATTTGTCATAATATAAAAAAAAGGAATAACGCTTCTTAAAGAAAAACTAATTTCCTCATAAAATAACAAGTAAAGAGCTTATCAAATATATGAAAGGCTTACTGCGCCGGATTAAACGGGCAGATTTGTGTAGGGTACGTCGCGGTAAGATGATCCGATAACTGCAATCAGAACCAGACTATTTGTTTAGACTGTGGGGATAACAACGGTGACATGATCGCTCAAGTCAGAATAAATGTTAAATTCATATCTGATAATGTTTTGAGTAAGGAAAGAAGTTAACTTGCATGTTGCCGTAATGAATCTAATTTCTCATTGTTAGGAATTTAACTGCCTTCGTATTTTTTGTTGTCAATGTTAGATAATATCGAATAATGTGCACGTTGAGTTGTTTCATTGATCGAACTTGAAAAAAGCAATATCGGCATAAACACAGTGTGTTTGAAACTAAACACTGCGCTGCGTCTTCGGTTGCATTCGTTATAATATCTGCTTATTTGTAAAATAACACGTGTCTGTAGAACATAGTTTAGGTACCTACCTACTTAGTTCAAAAGAGCACTTTGTATTCTGGAATTCTTTTCAGCCCTAGCCTAGATTCTACAAATATTTTTCGTCTTCTAGGCGGGACATAAATACATAAAACAAACTCATAAGCGGCGTTAAGTGAAGAGGCTCTTGAACTATCTTGTCTCTATACTGTTGTCCTAGCAGGGATGATGGAGTACTGATGAAACTGTAGGTCTCGAAAAACGTATTCTATCATACATGTTAACACAGAGTTAAATAACTCTTCAGCGATATTGTTTTGCTTGTGACTTCAGGACAGGCGGACTGGTACCTAGTCGTGAGGGATATACTCACCGGCTATGAGATCCCGTAAAGCGTATTCTATCGCGTAGTTGGGTAACATTAGTAACAGGTAACCGCTGGCGCCGGGAGCAATCACCTCTCTGCGCTGTTACCCTGGTACTGATGTAAGACTGACCTATGAAATCCAGGAAGGCGTATTCTAGGTAACCACAAGGTAACGGTCAGCCGCCGGCGCCAGGACTCCAGTCCGCATTGCTTCGATGCTTGGGTGATCTCCTCTCTGCACAGCCACCGGCGCCAGGGCTCCAGCAGTCCCATAGCTTCGACGATTAAGTAATCTTCTCGCTGCACTGTTGCCCTGGTACTGATTGATGTAAGACTGACCTGCTATGAGATCCCGGAAGGCGTATTCTATCTTGTAGTTGGGTAGCCATATGGTGACGGGCAGCCGCCGGCGCCAGGACTCCAACCCACATAGCTTTGACGCAGCGCGGCGGAACCTGCTCGGCTCCGTGTGGGAGGGAGGGCCTGGGGACAAACCATCTATTGAGAGCATGTCGAGCACTACTTTAGCAAACTTTACTAATTTTTCATTATGACAGCAAAGCGGGGAAATATCCACAAGTGAACTTTTCCCAGAATAATATAACTTGGGTCTCTTCAAGACAAGAAGGAGAAGAAATAGCAAGAACACTTTCTAGGCATTCCCCTTATATTCTTTAAACCCTACCGGCACTACATCAGCGAAGATCAAGTTCAAGTTCTTGCTTACTGTTTAGTAAAAAAACAATCATAATATATACAACGATTACAATTTACGAGCAAAAAGTATCGAAATGGCCATATTAAGTAACGACAGCAACGGATTAAAACATGATTCATTGACATTAGTTAATGGTTGAATGGTCGAGGCGACTACCAACCACGTTGACGGCACTTTCTTCTGTGATTTCCTTAATAAATTAACATAAATAGATACTTAAGCATTCAATCAACGTTAAACACAGGTTGGTAAATATATAAGCAGCGTTATTGATTTGCTTTAACTTCAAAGGCACAGGTTTTAGATCAAATTAAGCTTAATTTCTCAAAGATAGTTTAAACCTTCGTATGCGTCAAACACGGATACGTCAACTTTAGCAAATTTTTGACATCGCATACGAAGGGTTAAGATAGCTCGTACTGATGTTCATATTAGTTTAGTTTAGTTTAATTTATTTTGTGCTTATATTAGTGTCGCAAGTTTTTGTCGCTATAATATAAGTTTGCCGGTAAGTCTCCTCAAGTTACAGCATTGTCAATGTTTAGTGGAGGTCAACAGAAAGCCGATCACAGTAGTATTTGATACTAATCCATATAAGTATGAAAAAGTGACAATATAATCGATTTGTACGTAAATAATGTTAATTATTAATTAATAAGATCGTTTCTGTAAATGTAACAAGCAATATGTCAATGTATAAGTTTTTTTTTTTATATTGTCAGAACAATCGGTCGTGCGCCGTCCTCGCCCAATGTTTTCCTTGTTCCTAACCAAGTCATCAGTCCACCTTGTTGGGGGCATACACACGCTGCGTCTTCCGGTACGTAGTCGCCACTCAAGACACTTTCTGCCCCAACGGCCATCTGTTCTACGAGCAAGGTGTCACAAATCTAGTACCCATAAATATCTGGTGCCCATACTTATTTTTTAATAGGAGTTAATTATGTATTAACTATGTTAATTATGTACTAACTATGTTAATTATGTACTACTATGCAAGCTTACTATGGATTGCTATCAAGCATTAACTATTCTATGAATACTCATCTCATTTCAATAGTTGATAATATGAACCACTTAATAACTGAATATCATAAATTGAAACAATAATCAAAGTAATTTAAAAGTATCTTTCGTTGAAATATGTATCCAAATAACAGACACATTGGGCAATAAACAAGACGCATCCAAAATCAAAAAGCGCTACCTCCAGAAACAATTTTCCACGAAATTAAACCTTAACCAAAAAACTTAAACTTCAAATTTAAGAGAAATCAACTTGCGATTTCATTCATTAAGTTACGAGTTTAGACGGAATCTATTTATAAAAATACGCACCAATAACTCCACTCATTATGATCGCATCAAATCGACCGATTCAATTGAGCACTGTATATATCACATGTCTGTATTACTATCACGGCGTGTAGACACTAGACATGCGCGTGCGCCGCGGTCCAACGCCGCCACCGTAATGAGAGCGACGATGGACGAGTTATCAAAGCTGTTTAAATATTATCGATTTATTGATACTACAGAAAAATATTCAGAGATCACTTTCAGTAGTCGGTATACTAGTATGAAATTGTAGATATGCCTTGCGTGGAGCATAATCGCAAGAGGAATGGTAATACATTATGCGCGTTTCAGTATTCTATATAGTTAGTAAAGAACGCCCTCTCTTTGCCCGAACTTTTCATTTACATTACTTGGATAGTTCACAAATGTGTGTTTTTCTAGAAATTACATGCCTCAGACAACTGCATTGTGGAATGAATTGTCGCTCGCGGTATTTCCGGAGCGATACGACCTTCAAACCTTCAAGAAAAGAGCGTACTCCCACCTGAAAGGCCGGCAACGCATTTATGATTCCTCTGGTGTTGCAAGTGTCTACGGGCGACAGTAATCGCGCACCATCAGGCGATCCGTTTGCTCGTTTGCCCCCTATGACATCATAAAAAAAAAAACAGCCAACACCGAAAATACTCTCTGCAAAGTTTTTAAATTGCAATAATATGGCAGTGAGGCAGTGTTGTGGCTATTGAGTTGCATGACGTTATAGTTCATTTTTGACAGTGGCGAAGCGATCATACCAGCATATTGCCGATTTTAAAATTAGGTACAATCGAAGTGTTCAGATATTTTTGGTCACATTATTGCTCATAAATGTATGGTCGACTGTACCTAAATTTAAGCACCCTTGTCTATTGCTGACTATTGCTGTTAGAGAAGAAATTTTCCAATGCTGCTCCACAATAATCATTTTTACGAACAAACATTTTAAACTACTTTCAGTTAGCTTATCTTACCCGCAGTCTTGAGTAATGTACAAAAAATATAACCGGCTTTTTATCTCAGTGGGGCAATGGTTCAACACAGATTTAAGCGAAGATTGGAAACAATTAAGATATCGCCCACATATTTAACTCTATGTAACACTGGATCCTATCCTATCACCTTAACCGGAGATAAGCTAGCGTCACCAGCTGTATTATGAAATAACAAATAAAATTATGCGTACATTTTTATTAAAGCTCGCTTTTACATTACTGTCTGCTAGCGTAAACTAAATGTTTATAAAGAAGCGATAATTTTATAAATGTTATGTGTCCAGGACGGGACATTGATAACAAATCGTGTTTCCAAACAACATAAAAAATTTAAAAACTAACAAAAAATACAAAAACAGTACTGCACGCAAAGCGACTGCAGCTCAACCGTCCGTCCGTTTCGCGTGAACATTATGCTTTGAGCCGGATTTTAACCCACGTGGCCACGGCTTTCCGGGACAGACTGGTGCATTACCAATTATGCCATCAAAGCCACTAGCCAAAGCATCGAATCAAAGCATATAATTTTTCTATTTTAGCTTCTATCTATATACATTATTATTATTTCCTTTATTAATTTGAATTCTTAAGTTAGGTTTTTTTACAATAAAGTTATATCAAAAGTAAAATACAGTCAATAATTTACAAAATATAAATACATTATAAAAAACCTAACCTAGGGTGTCGCCGGCAGCGGGGCAGGGCCGAGGCTACCGGTGGTTAGGGCTGCAGGGAGAGGAACCTCCTGACAAAGCGCGCCGTGTCCAGGAGTACCGCCTTCTGAATCTGACCCTTAATCCAGCCATCTAGCGAGAGTCTCTTAAGATGTTTGTCGAGACTCTTCGCTATAAGACCGTTCGCCGAACGCCGCCGACTATCGGGACAATGATCGTCGAGTCAACATCCCACATGGCGGTTACCTCGTGAGCCAAGTCAAGGTACTTGCTGAGTTTGTCCTTCTCGGCCTTCACGAGGTTCTCGTCATGCGGGATGGTGATGTCGACGAGCACTGTCTGGCGCTTGGATCGATCTACCAACACGATATCAGGTTTATTGGCTACAATAGTCCTGTCCGTGATGACAGATCGATCCCAATAGAGCGTGGCACGGCCATTCTCGAGAACTGGCATCGGTGCATACGTATAGTACGGCACCTCAGACCCTCAGACCCCACAAGACGGCGGCATGCCCGACAAATGTCGACCGTACCGTCCTTCAGGATATATGTCCGATAATTGTTCGTCATCATTACTTCGTCCGCAATTGCACAGACAAAACCTTCGGTTTCCCCGAGGAGATCCCCTAAGCGTAGCCAGTTCACCGACGCGAGCAGATCTACATCGGGCCCCGTAAGGGCCTCGTAGAACCGCCCGTGTGGCTCCTTGCTCTTCCATACAGCCCTCTACGGGGTCTGCCATGTCTCCGTTTCGAGTTGTGGGGCTTCCACTCTGTGGTTTTTTTGGCCCACAAGTCGTCGGGCATGCGACAGACGTGACCAGCCCAGTCCCACTTCAGCTTTGCTTCCAAGCTACATCAACTATCCTGGTTTGTGTCTATATACATATCAACATTAAAAATTGTGTGTGACAAATTTTAAAATTCAAAAACATTACCAAACTTTCTTGCAAATCTCTATAAGAAACAAGGATAAAACAGACATATACCTATGTTGGTTTTGATACAATGGTACCTACGACGGTGTCAGACAATTGTATTGAGACAGTCATGTCATGATAACTTTTTCTTCGGCTACAAATCACACGTCATGTTTGTTATACTTTATAATCCTTAATAAATCTCAGTTAAAGCTGTAATTGTTTAAGCTTAAAACATAAAGGAACGGATTATCTAAATCTAAAACTTTGTTATTTGTTCTGGGGCCACACGACGATAAGACAGGTTCAATGTATAATATTCTGGCAACCCTAGCCAAGTAAACAATAACGAGAAGAGCTCATCGTAATTTTATTAAATAAATGAAGAATTATCTACCTATAATAAGTGAACCTGCGTTGGAATTGTAGGTTAGGAAACTTACACTGGATTTATGGCATTAAACATCCAATATCACCACGCACAGCACGGAAAACACTTGGGTGAGAAATTCATATTTACCGTTGAACTTTAAAATACTTGTACAGTAAACAAACGAAAAATCAACAAGTTCCTCCGAAAAACATAACAGGATCACAAGTGGCTACAAAACAGCTGATTGGACACAATACTGAAGTGACGTACAGTAATACCAACATAATAGAAGCCGATAGTGTTGCCGCGTAAGGCTGCGTTCACAATAATATTTTAGCATACACTTCATGATACAGCGCCATCTATTGAACATCACGTGAACTAAATTTAAGAGCTTTGCTACGTAGGTAATTCTGTCAGCGTTAGCCATCAACATCATACCCTAAAATGGCTTCTAAAGCCTGTGCTGGCTGCCGAACCATTAATACAGACGGACGGCTGTTGACGTGCTGTAGTTGCGCGGATACCTATGATCTCCTGTGCGGCGACGTCTCAATAGAGCAGTTTAATCATATGATGACGGGAAATCAAGGCAAGAATTGGAAATGCCCGGCATGTGTGTGTCGGCAGGCAAAGAGAGACAACACAAATACACCGGTCCGAGCGGCGGCACTAAACCAAAGTATCATCCAAGTCGGCCCGGATGAGTCGATGGACTGCAGCTACTTAAACAACTCAACAGGCCAACCGACAGGCTTAAATCAGTCTGGGGACCACACGTCCCACGTCACATTTCGACGACCACAACCCGATCATAATGTTTCGAATGATTCTGTTTGCCTAGAGAATATTCGCATCTTAGTCAGAGAGGAATTTCAATATTGTTTAAACGAGCGCCTTTCAAACTTCATTAGCAATACAGTCGCAAGCCAGATTGCGCCTCTGATTCAGACAGTCATGCAACTGAACGCCAGGGTAGCCACTCTTGAGGACAGATTAAATTCGAGTGCGACTCAACATAACCCAAATGGTTCGGACATAACCTATGCCTCTATCACCGAGCAGCAGCATCCAACCTCAATTAATCGCGAGGCAGCTGGAAAGCCCAAGGCGCCTCCTAAAGGAAAGAAACCTGTCGTTGACTCCCAGACCCCGTTGATCGCCAAGCGGCACTCTAACGAGCAAGCGGCAGGCGAGCATAAAGAGGAATCAACTGCGGTCGAAAATACGAGCACAGGAGCAGAGTCTAGGAGCTACACCCAGAACCATCCACGCAAACAACTGGAAGTGAAGCGAGGCACAGCTGCCCCTGGTACTACGTGTCCGATTGAAGCATCTGAGAGACAGCGACATATACATCTTTATTACGTCAAAATGGGTACTACCGACGAGCAAGTACGTGCTCATTTAACGTCTATATGTAAGGAGAACGTGTGCTCAGTTGAGACAATAAAAGCCAAGGGGAATTATGCGTCCTTCAAATTGACAGTACCTATGAAATTTGCCGAGCAAGTAATGGATCCCGCTAATTGGGCGGAAGATATATGCGTGAAACCATGGAGACAGAATTTTCGCACCTTTCGCAACAAAAGAGCAACCAATGCGTAAAATAAACTATTCACTACACGCCTACTATCAAAATGTGAGAGGACTGCGAACTAAACTGTCTGAATGGAGGACTAATCTAGCGCTAGTACAGAACGAGTTGCACTTGTTAGCATTAACTGAAACTAATCTAAATGATTCTGTGTCTGATGCTGAACTATGTGTCGGAGATTGGAGAGTACTGCGGCGCGATCGGGCTGACGGCCGGGAAGGAGGCGGCGTACTTCTAGCAGCCCGCCCGCCGGTTATCCTTGAACGTGTTCCCCAACTCGAAACACCGTTGGGAGAAGATTTATGGGCTCGATTCCAAATTGACGGCCAGTACATTTACGTTTGTGTTGTGTATATACCACCAAATGTTACTGATAGTGTATATTCAGAATGGTTTAATAGTGTAGAAATTGTAAGTGAAAATGTAAATAGTATGAAAATTTTGATACTGGGAGACTTGAATTATCATAGTGCAAGCCCTAGTACACTGTTGTTGTATGACTGTTTCTTATCTAATTGTGATCTATATCAGTACAATAATGTAACAAATAAGAATGACAGAATACTGGATGCGGTACTTACGAGCCCTGAGTTGCGGGATGGAGTGCGGGTTCGAGGTACGGAGCCGGGCGAGGAGTTATCGGTCATAGATGGACACCACCCTCCGCTCATCGTCAGCATAGAGTACAAGCTCCAAATGACATCGGTTACCATACCACCTTCAAATATACAGAGGGATCGTGACTGGGACTTTAGAAGCGGTGACTATGCAGCGCTTTACGGCTTAGTCAGAAACGTGAACTGGAATAATATTAAATGCATAAAGGATCCAAACGAAGCCTTGGAAATGCTCTATAACAACTTTTACGATAATTTTAACGCGTGTATCCCGAAAAAAAAACGTAAAAATTCGGCAACTAGAGTGTATCCTGTCTTTTACACAAGACAGATTATATTAGACATTAAACATAAATTTGAACTTCACCGTCAGTGGAAAATGAGTAAAAATAACGAAATAAGGGAACAGTTTAAACAAATGCGGACGAAGTTAAAGAATGACATTAAATTGGCCTATGATAGCTACGCAAAAAATGCGTCTCAGCGTTTGTGTAGTGATCCGAACAAATTCTGGGAATTCGTGAATAGTTTACGGTGCCGGGGCGGGATAGAGACCAAACTTAACTACGGCGACAAGGAATGCCAAGGAGTGGAGATGGCAACTGCTTTTGCGGAACATTTTCATTCGGTATTTCTACCGGACGCGCCAGTTCTTGATGCCACAGTGGCAAGCGCGTCAAGCGCCGCTGACTCTAAACGCGTAGACGTACAAGTTTTCAGCTTAGGCGAAATAAGACTAGCGGTAAAAAAACTTCGGTCAAACACGGCTGCAGGGCCAGACGCTATACCGCCGTACATTATTAAGGGATGTATTGACTTTATCATCGAACCTATTACGCATATATTTAATATGATACTATCGACTGGCATATATCCAACTATTTGGAAAACATCTAGGGTTACACCGATCCCCAAAACTGGGTCAAAACTGCAGGTAAGTAACTACAGACCAGTAGCGATATTATGCTCGTTGGCGAAAATATTTGAAATGTCGTTACACGCACGCATCTTGCCGCAGTGCATGCCACACATCACAGCCGCCCAACACGCCTTCTTGCCTAAGCGTTCCGTTTCCACAAATTTAATTTCACTCGTCAGCTTAATGTCAAAAGAATTGGATCAAAAAAAGCAAGTCGACGTCATTTACTTGGATTTTCAAAAGGCTTTTGACAGGGTAGATAATGACGTTTTATTGAAGAAAATGGCCGACATGGGGTTTGTGCCGAGGTTGCTCAAGGTATTCTCGAGTTACCTCGCTGATAGGAGACAATTCGTCAAATATGGACCGTATCAGTCTGAGTCATACGAGACACCCTCGGGTATAAGCCAAGGTTCAAATTTAGGGCCGTTGCTCTTTAACATTGTAATCAATGATCTTCCTGCACAGGTGCGAAGCTCTACGGTAATGATGTTTGCAGATGACGTCAAACTGATTAAAGTAGTCACTACTATGGAGGATTGTAGAGACTTACAGGCAGATATTGACGCAGTGCATAGTTGGAGCATTTTAAATAAGCTTAATTTTAATGTAAAGAAATGTGAGACGATGAGTTTCACGCGAGCGTCTAATCCCCGCCACTACCCGTACACCCTAGACGGTGAAGCCATCGTGAGAGTGACCCAGGTGCGTGACCTTGGCGTTTTTTTCGACGCGCAACTCACATTTAGAGAGCACGTGAATAAAGTTGCCAAAAGTGCGGCTAGTAAGTTGGGTTTTGTGTTAAGGAACTCCAAACAATTGACACCGAGAGCTTTCAGGGTTCTCTACTCGGCTTTGGTGAGGAGCGTGCTCGAATCCAGCGCCGCGGTTTGGAACCCACACGAGGCTAAATATTGCCTGATATTAGAGAAAATACAGAAAAAGTACCTCAGGAGCTTGTACATGAGACAGTACACTTACTACCCTTATCTCTACCCGACTTTATTTCTGTTAGGGGTGCTAGAATACGAAACGCTTGAAGTAAGACGGTATCTAGCAATCGCTAAATTTGCTCTAGGCATTATCCGCGGCAATATCGAGTGTACGGCATTGGTAGGGGAGGTGGTGAGGCTATATGCGCCGACGGCCCGACTGCGCCTACGCCAGGCACCCCTGCTGGCGCCACCCCCCTCGCGCACAGCCCTGCTGCGGCACGCGCCCATTCCGAGCGCGCTCTCCATCCTCAACTCTATGCTCAGCGTAGCTCCACACTGCGATGTGTTCGCTACCAGGTTTGCAAGCGTGATGAATGAATGCAGAAAGTTCTTAGAACGATCTTAAAATGTATTTTACCTTATATCTAGTTTTATATATTATATATATACCTATTTGTAGTGTTTAGAATAAGTTTCAGTTATGTTTATGTTAAATGGGTGTTCTTTACCCTTAGATTTAATTATTTTAGGCTAAAATCTGTAACGCGTTGGCTTTAGCTGTAAGTTATAGATATGTTATGAATAAATGAAATAAATGAATGTACTCGTGCATTTGAATTCGATAAAGTTGACGATTGTAACCAGTACTATGATGACTATACCTAGAGCTTTTCCTAGCACGAACGACGTGTAGTGAGCACTAACATGCTCGACAAAATAAAACTTCGACAATTCTGTTATCGTTAAGTACCTACCACTTCAACGTCATAGAGGAAAAGTCAGTAGCGAAATCGTAACGACCATTTTTATTTACTCCACAACTTAAAATCAACGTTAAATAAGTTTAGTAATCAATAAATAATTGATATGACAATGTGTAATTTGTGCATTTCTCAAAAATTTTGTACACAATTAAGATGCCAATTAATTCAATTATATTTTTCCTATTTTGTTACCAATTTTCTTTATGATTACCAATACATTGATGACAGATTATGTCATTAAAAAAGTATAAGCATAACAGAACTTTAATCATCGAACATAGACATAACATTGATATAAAATTACTAAAATAATTGGTAACAAAATAGGAAAATTATATTGGACTTTAATTTTCTGTCTTAATTTTGTACTTATTTACAAACTTTTTGAGAAATGCTCATTTGTTAAAGTTTCACGACATTGTGAATATTTTAAAGCAAGAAGCAACTACCTACTGAGCCGACGGTCATGGGTTCGAATCCGGGCACGGGAAAATATATGTGAGGAACTCGAATATTTCTTGTTCCTGGGTCTTGGATGTTTTCTATGTATACAAGTTTAAATTTATTTTCCTTTAGTGCCCATGACACAAGCCGACAAGAACTAACTGTGGGACTAGATCGATTTGTATGAGGTTGTCCGATATTTATTAATTATTTATATTATTATTCATTAATTATGCATTTCCTTTATAAGTTTGACCGTTAACGTGGTGGTTTATATCGCTAACAGTTTTTCAATATAATTATTATGTAATCACTCGCCGCCTGTTGTTCCTGCTAGAAATGTATCTTGGTATAATGGTGACGTAGCTGATCTATTTTGCAGATATTCAAAGATCCCTGTGGTGACGACGCGTTTGGCTCGGTTTGTAGACAGCTGCCTACTGAGCCGGCGGTCCCGGGTTCGAATCCCGGCCGGGGCAAATATTTGTGTGATGAACTCGAATATATGTGCTTGGGTCATGGTTGTTCTATGTATTTAAGTATATATTTATCTATATTGTCGTCTAGTACCCACAACACAAGCCTTCTTGAGCTTAATTTGGGACTAGATCGATTTGTGTGAGGTTGTCCGATATTTATTTATATTATTTATTTATAAAAGATCTTCTAGTAAAACAAGTGATGGAATCTTATATTGCGAGCGCATCATCTAAGTATTAAGAGTAATAAAAAGATAAACACGTAAATCTACAAACTGTAGCCCATTTATGTTGCCGTCGGTATCATCTATTGATAAAACAATTGAACTCAAGATCAATTAGGCCTATGATTAAAATTGGCATTTTCCGGATTGCGTGCCAAGTCTTATATTACAAAGATACCCATGCCATTTGCGAAGACATCATTATCACAAACACACCACACGACCACACATTTGCCATTTGGATGTTTTGAACTTCTTTAGTTTGTAATTCTGTGGCTAAAGGGGTTTACCTTAGGTACAAACGGTCCAGTAGTTCTGAATTTTTGATATGTTGTCTAGGATGGTAGTAAGTGTTTAAAATGAAAATGCACAATTAAATAAATACATTTGTAAAGATTCATTTATTTAAACAAAGTTATTATAAACATAATTATATATTATTTACAAAAACCAACGCACGCCCGCCCCCAGTTGCCAGTAGTGCACCTGCATGAGATGGTCTTGAGCAGGTTTGGGGGAACAGCGTCTCTACTCATCTTGATAGGCTCCACCTTCCACTTTTTCCTTTCTCTTCGTGTTTTTCTACACCAGCCCTACTCGATAGGGTCTTTGACAATCCCCATGACCTGGTGCTACGTCCTCAGGAAGTCGAAATGTCCTGTGTCATTGGTCGGAGTTGGTTTAGCCAGATTGAGCTTGTTCAATTTGCTTTAGCAAAGGGAGTTCAACGACTGTTCTCTTCTGCCACCATACAGGGATACTAATATTCTGTCTCCAGCTGCTGATATTTCTTGGGAGGTAGCAGCAGGGTCCTTGAACCGCTCCGCCTGCTCCAATAATAAAAGGTTTTTAGGATTTCGTTACACCTTTAACTGAATTACAGCGTTCTAAAGCCCGATATTTGTCTTAAAAACTAAATTCAACACCGAAAAGTTAGCAAGCTGCAATAGCAGTAAGCTGGAGATGTTTACTGAACAATTGACAAGCGTTGGGGTAGACGTCTTGAGTGGTGACCACTTTAGAGGCAACCAGGTCTTGGTAAACGAAGCGTTGGATTTCCTCAGGCTAGATGGAGCGATGACATGTACAGGGTGGCTGGTGGCGGCTGGATAATAGCTAGTTCATCGGTGAGCTGTTCCATATAAATTGAATTACTGGCGAGTACCTGTTTAAGAAACTTGGTTAATTTTTCTGACCACCCATGTCAAAAGTTGGCATCGCGTGTTGGCAGCTTGAGCTTTAAGTCAGATTGGCAGTCTAGACGCGGCCATAAACGATTGTCATTAAAGATAATTGCCTTAGGCCTTAGCGCACGTGGTTTGAAGAGATTTCCATCTTGGTCTTGGTTGGAACTTCATGGAAGAACAATAAGATACCCATATTAACTGTTTTTTTTTATGATTGAAAGTTTAAACAATAGATAATCTAGCTGGTGCTATCTCTGAGTGCATCCTATTTATGACACAGCCAGAGGCAGAGTATTCGCATCCATTATACTTCACTAATATGTGCTCTATCGTGCTGCCTTCGACACCAAACAAACCTTCCAAATGTCTGGAATATATAATAAATATACATCGGGCATATTTTCACAAATGAACCTAGTCCCAAAGTAAAACTCAGGAAGGTTAGTGTTATTTGTATAGGGCTTCCGGTTCGTGACTTAAGATGGCCGCATGCGTTTAAGTTTCTTTGTTCATTATTTATTCATTTTCGTTGTTCAATGTGTAGTATTGATAGCGTATTGTGCAGTGATCTAACGTAGGAGTGAATAGCTAATGAAGAATTCAACTTGAAGCGTTCATAGCCCTTCCTGGGTCAAGGCCCGATAGTCCGCGTGGTTTTTTGTAAATCGCTATCACTTTACAAAAAGCAAAACCTCACCGAACAACGGCATGCTCCACGAGCAAACTCGAAATTGGCGAAATCATCATTAACTATGATGGAAGCCATATTTTAAAATTAGAATTAGAATTAGTTATTTGTATAGATATGAGACTACTACGCGACGATACAAATATACGTAAGATAAAACAATAAATAACATTTTTGTTTTGTCTAAAGATAAAACATATTGTTGTCATTTACTTAATCTGTCTATGATCAATATAACCCTTCAGGTGGCAGCGCCACCAGTTGCATGGCAGGAGAAGTGGCGCGTCTATTTTACAAAATTTACCGTTAAGTGGCAGGAACCGGAAGCCGGACCCAACGTCAAGTGGCAGAGATCCGGGAGCCGGACCGGACAAAACAAGCCGTTGGGTGGCAGGGTCCAGCTCCCGGACCCTGTGCGATGTCTTATTTCGCACTCGAAATAAAACCGCCAAAACTATATGTTGCTTGCTCAAACTTGTAAGATGCATTCTTTAATAAACAAGGACGGCATTCACTAACGGTCGAATTGACGCGCAAAGCAAAGTTCGTTAGAAATTGCGTCATCTTCCCGACCCCCTGACCATTACGCGTCGACCGCCGAGCCGTGAGCATTTTAAAAACCTTGTGGTTAGAAAATATTGTATACTTAGTGAGGTGTAATAAAAAGGGTTATAAGTGTAAATAAATATATAGATTTGGCATTAAATTAGTTTTTTCTACGATTCCCTGTTTTTTTTTCTTAATTATAGTTATTTTTATACATAAAGTGGTTAAAATTTAGTCATCTGACGATTGATCAAGACTAGCAAAATTTCCATAAATGGAATGGCATTAATTGCTATACAACAAATATGGCATTTTATGATGAATCCAACGATATATAGTTTATATACAACATTTATACATTTTTTTTGAAAAAAGATATTTTTTGTAACATGCGGAAATTCGCGATGACCACCCGTGGGAGGCCCGCCACTTAACGGTATATTTTGCCAAGATGGCTGTGCCACTTCTCCTGCCATGCAATCAGAAACCTTGCCACTCAACGGGTTGTTTTGTCAGGTCCGGCTCCCGAATGCCTGCCACTTGACGTGGGGTCCGGCTCCCGGATTTTGCCACTGGAAGGGATAACAGAGCTATGATATTACTAAGCAAATGCATAACTGCAGATATGAAGATTAACATAATCTTTGTTTAAAAAGGCTTATGTTTAATGGAGCACCAAATGTAGTAAAAAGTAACGGCAAAAAAACGCTTTTTACTAACGAAAATAGTAAATGAGTACCAAAATTGATCCTTAAATTAATTTAAAATGATAACCAAAAGTTTCATTACTGATCACCAGATAGAGTAAGATTTATTAGCAAAAAAAACTCTTTAGTACCAAAAAAAATAGTGAATGAGCAAGAACACCAATTTTATGTAAAATTATAACCATAAATTTCAAAAATTTAAAAAAATTTGGCTATCCTATTTTAACTCAAAAATGTAAACATTCTCCAGAAATTGATCGCCATTTTGTTCATAATGTGTACAATAAATAAATTAAAAAATTGGGCAAGTGCTAGTCCGACTCGCGCATGAAGGGTTCCGTACCATAATCTATAACAAGTTTGTTGTATGGGAACCCCCTTAAATATTTATTTTATTTTATTTTTAGTATTTGTTGTTATAGCGGCAATAGAAATACATCATCTGTGAAAATTTCAACTATCTAGCTATCACCGTTCTTGAGATACAGCCTGGTGACAGACGGACGGACGACGGACGGACAGCGATGTCTCAGTAATAGGGTCCCGTTTTTACCCTTTGGGTACGGAACCCTAAAAAACATTATTTGTAAAAAGTAATATAGCATAGTTAAAATTAATGAAATTACATTCAAATATATATCATCTTGTAACCTAAAAAACTAATTAAAAACCCAAAATATTCATTAAATGATCGTCGTTTTTGATGATAGAAAAAATTTGGTCGTCAAGCGCACATTCACTAAAGGGTATAGCCATGTTTGGATGGCGAAACTGCCTTTGACGAGAAAATGGTTTTCCTTTTGCTTGGATAATTATCTTTATATACGTTCGGGCCACTACTTTAGTAGATAAAAAATAAAAACGATTTTCCTTTTTTTTTAATTATCTCAAAAACCACGACGATTTTGGGGCTGATATTTGGTGAAATTACATACTGATATTTGGTGAAATTACCTGGTTGGGTCCCAAAATTTTTTTTGGGGCTCAATATATTTGTTGCCGTTTAAAAATATCGGGATGAAATAGATTGTGACGATATGATAACCTGTGAAGAGTTGTTCATACTTATTTGACTTTCACTTGTGCTAGTCGTTTTGCAGTAGTACACAAGTCGAGTCAATAATAACGTCGTCAAAAAACTTACCCACTAAGAAAAATAACAATCCACCCCTCAGCTGTGGGAGATTATTATGGCCGCTCCCCCTCATCTGTGGCAGCCTGTGGGGTCTGCTCCACAGACAGGGTTCCCAGGTCCAGATGCAAGTGGAAAATTACGATTTATTCAGTCTTTTACAATGACACAGTCTATAGTTTGTTATTTTTATGCCCTTTATTTAATTATCTAACTGCTACTTAAAATTACGACCATAAAACAAGCATGAAATAACAGTACCACTGGTTTCAATTTAAGGGTACCGAAATTCAACTTCTATTTTCGAATGAAATTTAAAAATTAACAGTTTTAAGGATTATATTTTGCTTTAATTATATACATAATGTAATCGTATACACTAAATGATCATAAAATATGAGGCTCATCAATTAAATACATAATATACACCATTTGAAAATTTCATTGAAATTATGTCTGCCCTAGAAATGGCGTGCGAAGTGGGTTCCGAATTACATGCATTGTGGAGTGCTACTACACCCTAGGTATTCAATTCACACATAAACAAGAAATTTAAATCGTAAACTATTGGTTGACAAAGTAATACGATTGCAAGTGCAGTAGTTATAAGGTAAGAGATGTTTAAAAAATGCTTCTGTTTATTCATGCAAAATGGATAGCCCACAAAAAGTGGCAAAATCACAGTAACTAGCAGACTTTATCCAAAGAAATACCGTTTCTCAGGATATTAAAAAGACAAACTTAAAGGTAAAATGATTGAAAGTTCTTAATAAACAAAAATACACCTAAAAACTTGACCTGAAAGCAAGGCAATTCAAGACTAAATCACACTTTAAGGTTTGATTAATATGGACGTACTCGTACCTAGACCGTAAGAGCAATAAAGGGATATTTCCAAATGTGTGGAGAGTAACACATTCAGAATATTTTTTTTAGTTCTTTCATCTTAACATGAAAACACGTTAAACGTATCTAATAGAGCAACGGATGAAATTATCTTAAATTGGCATATACTTACGTTATAATAAAAAATGTGGTCTCTATTTTCTACAACTACTAAATTATTTTGTGAGCTTTGGTCAAGATAGCAACAATGAAAACCCAACAGCTCGAGACGGAGACGCGACAGACCTCGGCGGCGATGGCAGGACGAGCGAGACTCCAATTCAAGATAGGTACTTAGACTCCTCAATAAAGGAATGGCCAGCACATAACAAAGCAGGATACAATGGAAGAAGAGAGGGGGAGACAACGGTCTCCCCCTCAACAACGATCAACGGTGGTAAGCAACGGCTCAGCAGTGGGACATAACGGGCTCGCAATAATGTCAATATTTCTATTTTTAAGGTGTTTGATACTTTGGCTAGTTATGTAACAGACCATTGCTGAAACAGACTTCATTTATGAAGAGACAAAAAACGCAGCACGCTTTGAAAAAAACTTTAGGTCTTCAAAAGACCGCGCCGATTTCATGAATGATTGTTGAGAACACTGTTTATCAAATCGTCTAACTAAAAAAATATATCGGTTTACGATGCCACAAACAGAATTACGGGTACAGATTGCAAATCTGGGCACTCAATAAAAAGAATAAATAGTACAAGACATTTTTACAATTAACAACATATTGCCGTTACATTTCTGTAGGAGCTGAACATACGGCATTACCTAATCTTTTAGTAATCCTTGTTCAGATTTTCGATTCGATGATATATAGCTAGTTGTTTATTTATTTCTCAAACCAAAACGGCTCAAAGCTGTTAAAATCTTAATGTTACAATTCCATACAGTAGGTAGGTACTTATATTTAATGCGTATGCATTATATGGCCCGCATAATGTGGGTAGTCATAACAACCATACGCGCATTCGAAGTTGCTGATTTTTTTGTCACACATCTTTCTTATTGCAAAACCTCAGTAAAAAGTTCCAAAACGTAGTAAAAGTGCGAAATAAGTACCGCTTACGCATTGTGAAAACAAGACTGTCTAGTATCTATCAGGTTGATGCTGCTAGTATTTCTGTGCCGTGTAGGGTGCTTTTGGAAGGTTCAATATTCATGACACAGTAAGTAAAACTAAAAATACTACATTGTCACTACTTGTATCTCCTCCAAGGAAACCTCCTCCTCCTTGCGTCGTGTTCCTCACCACTGATCAGATCATCACTTAGGGACGAGACTTTTGTTCGTTACTTCTTTTTTCTTCAGTTTTGACGATGTTACACTCTGTCCTTAGCGACGTTTAGGGCTTACGGCAACTAAATAAGTCTATAAAACGCTAGCATGTACAGTCAGGTGCAAAAATAATTATATGAATCCTCTCGTAAATTAAATATGTATAAAAACGTCCTTGATCTAAGAATGATGACATATTTATAACAAAGATGAGTTCACCAGGCTGTTGCATTTGACTGTACTGATGGCCTTTGTTGAGGTACATGTAGATGCTAACTACCTAATATGGTTCTAAGTTGCACAAAAGACCAGACAAACGAGGCAGAGGCATACCAACTGCCATTTGTAATCTCTCCTTCATACAAAACTGGCAAAAATGTAACTAGAGAAGAGAGCCGTAAATCAAAATAGAAAAAGTTTGTATTGCATATTGTAGTGTCTTTAGTACTATAACTTTCTATACAAACAAGCTACAAACCTATAGATACTAAAAAAATATGACTTTTATGCCATACAGTATGTAACTCAAGATTATAGATTTTATCTCAATGCATTAGTCTAACTTCAAACTGTATCTTATTTATCAAGTATTATGGCCACACTTTTGGTAGCATTTTCAAGGAAAGGAATGAGAAAGTTCTGCTCACAATTCCAGTTCTTATTTGATATCATAAAAATACCCTTGAATTTGAAAGAAAGAATAAAAATGTTGCCCTAGTGAAGAGAACTAAATATGTTATACTTTATAGTATAAATTCAATTCAAACAAAACTAATATTTGTATAAAGTTTATACAAATATTAGTTTTGTTTGAATTTTAATATTTAATTCTCTGGAGAATGGGTCATTAAAGTGTGCACCATAGTTCTTAGGGTTCCGTACCCAAAGGGTAGAAATGGGACCTTATTACTGAGACTTCGCTGTCCGTCTGTCCGTCCGTCCATCTGTCACCAGGCTGTATCTCAAGAACGGTAGTAGCTAGACAGTTGAAATTTTCACAGATGATGTATTACTATTGCTGCTATAACAACAAAAACTAAAAATAAAATAAAATAAATATTTAAGGGGGGCTACCATACAACAAACTTGTTAAAGATTATGGTACGGCGTGATTATGGTATGGTACGGTTTGCTGTGGCGACAGAGGCACGGTGCATTTGCTTTACCGCTTGGCGTTTAACAGGTTAAGAAACAGTAAAATTCAGGTCAGAAGGAAGGAAGGTTTAGAGGAAAAAAATATAAAGCATTTCGCTATAATATAAACATTTGAATCTCCCTAGCAGATATATCAGATATATGTGGATTAGTAATAGTCCTTTATCAAATTTTTTAATATTTAATCCAACATTGGCGAGCATTCGCAATTTCTAATACAATCTGTTTCCTAAGATCCTGTGTTTCAACAAGGTTGGTCAATGCTAACTATAACTGAACATTGATCTAAATTGCAAACAGGTTCTCCAAGGCTGAATGAAATAGAAAGATTCCACAAAAAAAGCAACGAAATATGCATAGAATATGCCCGAGACAAAAGGAGATAACACATAGCATATTTATCATTGAACTAATTCAATTATACGCAAAATAAAAGTTTATAAAACTTACTTACCTAGTAGCGGCGTTCTCGGGTCATCCACATCCATTTTGTTATGGCATCCCAGTAGATATCACAATAATGTTACGTGCATTTGTTACACAGTAGGTTTATCTATTATCTAATATGAATATACTTTCAATCAATACCTACGTTGTTATTGTTTACAAGACTAGAACACGATCTAATCAATTCAAGTGACGGCGCCATGACGTTAGATTCGATTGACGTGAGCGTTTCGTTTATGGATAGGGATACAGCAAGTTTCAAATACTTAAACTTCTCAGGCAAAATATTTGAATTGTATTATAACACAAAACAAGATACTTAGTTATTTTCTAATTTAATAATATTAATGAAACTATTAGAAAAAACCGTTCTTTCCCATTTCTTTCCTCATATTTTTACACTTGATAGTGGGCTTGAGAGTATTATATTCCTTGGCTTTGGGTTTCTAGTAGTTTGTGCAAAGTTCAGTAGATGGCGCAAGTAGTCGTGAAATTTATGAACTTGAAAAAATAGTTAAGTATTCTGAAATCTCGGTATGTACAGTCGCCATCAGATATATCGCAGCATATAAGGCGCTCATAAATATGTGAACATGTACTGTAACGCGCAGTCAATAAGAGTCGTGTTCAGATATTTATGAATACCTTACATGCTACGATATGTCTGATGGCGACTGTATACATGTAAATATGTACTTATTAATTATATTTTACACATTCACATCGTTCGTTGAAATTTTGAATTATTGACGTGTTGTTCGATTATCTTAAATATTGTTATGAACTTCGAACTTGTTTAGTATTCCTTTGCTGCCTAGTGCTTTGGTTTAGGTAAAACTGGCCCACTAATTAACTCACGACCACAATAAATTTAAAATCTCTAAATATTAACTAGCGAGATATATTAAGTACCAGTAGCGTACCTAAGTGTCCTTAGAAGCTGATTTCCGTCGGGTGGGCCGTGTCCTCCCCAATATGGTCTACTGCTTACCCTAGGATACTGGGTCATATCATAGGCCATATAACCAGGCCACCACCCGTCTGAAAAGTAAACTTAGATACGAAAATGTATATAAATATCGAACCTTCTCACAAAATTTGACGAGAATGTAACCTGTAGACGAGAACAGCCGGACATACGAACATCTGGAATTCGGACATTTTTTTTTTTGCCAAAGCTGAAAGGAGGACGTATCGCGTGCTTCGCTTACTCTCTCAATAATTGCAATAGCAATAATAGGAAATCGAAGCTAATTGCATAGTGGTTAGGTTTAGAGGGCTTCCCAGCAATCCAAGCACAACTGTAAAGCGACAGTATCTCGCGGGCGACTTAGACTACCAGTCACTTTCTAATCCAAACAGTTAGACAGTGACAAGTAGTCTATCTCGCCCGCGAGATACTGTCGCTTTACACTTGTGCTTGCCGTGCAGTTCTACAACAGTTCTAAGTTTCTAACTGTGTCGCGGCGGGGTCGAACCCGCTGCACCGATAACCTCGTCCGGCGCGAAGTGGCCGCCGCCGGACAAGGCGACTGGCTCGTGCTAACGGCTCACATCCGTAAAGAGGTCACTCTGAATATGGCATTATTTGAGCATGATTTCTGGCATACATAGGGCTGATTGTGTCGGGGGACGCAACATGCCAATGCCACGGGCAATTCTTCTAACAGACAGGCCATCAGGCCACAGGTATTTAGGGGGATGCCGGTGAGCCTTGCCTACCCCAATATGGTCTAGTGCCCACCCAAAGATGTCGGGTTTCCGATAGAAATTCAATGGTTTTATCTCATCGACCATGGCCAGGCCCTTATCCTCAACATCTTAGATATGCCAGTGCTAACAGAGTTATCGCATTCGTAAAGAGGTAGTCCTGAAGTTCTTCAAAACTTGAGCATGCTTTGATGTCCGTTAGGCTGGTTGAGCCGAATCACACAGTGCGATGCGCATGTTGAGCTCAGACTGGCACTGGCACCCGTTACGCTGGTTGAATATGATGAGACGAGAATGACATTCGTCAATTGATCACTTTTGAATAATCCGTAAACTTACTTATAATTATGTATTTAGTGGGTAACAGGGTACCTCTTAGTATTTTTAAATATGGAAGTAGCTTCAAACCAGAGCTCTAATTTGACAACCTCGGGCATCGGTCTCAGTTTAACCATTATAAAAGCACTATGTCTGACGCTCTGACGGTTGAAACGCTCGCCTTTAATTGGATTTTTTATCGTATTGCAATATAATCAGGCGATACGTTTGCTCGTTTGCCCCCTATGACATATAAAAAAAAAAAAACAGAAAAAAAATCAATGAAGTGCGTTAAACCGAATTTTCAGTGAACCGTGTCCACCGGCCGTGCAACGGGTTCGCGGATTGCATCATATATATTTTTCACCTCACTAGCTCGGAAAGGCCAGTTTGTTGGTTTGATATCTATTGAGAAAATCGCTTTTTATCCACATGTGGAGAAAGAGTTTTGACGTTTCAACGCAGCTAAAGTAAAATTTGACATGAGCTTATTTTCTGAAAAATCCCGTTTAAAATACCTACATGAAAGCTAATTAGACCTTAGTTTTAATAAATGGCAAATTGGTTGATTATTGCAGATATTTTTCAAAGATATAGTACAAACCCTTATTTTTTTTTCCTCGCTGTAGTGAGGTGAAAAGTTTTGTGTTATACACGGGCGAAAAGTTATTTTACGTCTCGTGTATTGAAACACTCGCTACGCTCAGGATTCTATTTTGAACCACTCGCTTCGCTCGTGGTCAATCATAGGATCCTTCCGCTAGCTCGTGTTTCAAATAAACACTCGCGGGTAAAATACAACTTTCCCCCCTTGTATAACAAATAACTATTGTTTATGTTTGCAGTTTGTTGCATAAGGTTAAGGTTGTTCTAGCTATAGACTATGTTTGTTGTAGTATATCGCGTAGTAAACAGTGAATGAAGTTGTTTGTGTTGTTATAATCACTCGTAATTGTAGTGAACCCAAATTATTATTTAGGTACCTAATAACAAAAAATATTTTAAATTAGTCGAATTAAAAACTTCCCTTGAAGGGCTCTTACGACTACAGTCAACCAAGTTGATTCCTAGATTAGATCTTTAACTTATAAGCTTATTATAATTATGCAAAAATAAATATTTTTAGTATGATAAGGTTACAAAATTGTACCCGGGTTCTAACTTGACTTAACTGGTTTTCGTTAATTGTCTAATGATAAGGAATAGGTAGGTACAGTTAATTACATTTACATAACTTAATGAGTCGTATTAGGTATGCCCGACACTATCTTCAATAAAATTGTCTTCGCTTCGCAACCAAAGCCATGATGAACGCTTCAAAGGACGTGGTTCAAACTAGTCTGATATGATTGATACACCTCCGTGCGACAATGGGCTACCTATTACACTTTTCTAATTTAGTCACTGACGAAAGGGATGCAGCAATACGAAGGAGTGAGATGGAGTTATCTCCATACGTGTCTCACATATTGCTGCATCCCTCTCGTCCAGTGATTAATTTAGGAAAGTGTAATAGCTGCTATGGTTTTTTATTGTTGAGCACTGAGCACACAAACGAGGCCTATCACGACGAAGAGCGACGTATTTGAAAGTATTTAAGTACATAGATATTTCTATACAATCGGTAATATCCATTGAGTGCTATGGACTATTTGTTGTGACCGTAACGCCATAATGTCAAAGTTAGTAGTAATACACAAGTTGTGAATTATTATGCTTAATTTTCATACAATTTTATATTTTACAGAACATATTATGTCTGGGCTACATATAGTCCTTGACTTGAAATATCTTAATTATAACTAAAGTGATGCTGGCGCAACCCAGAAAGCAAAACAATATGACATGGGGGACAAAACATGCGTACAGATAAGCGCGTGTTTACATTATGTTCAACTAAAAATTATAAAGTAGGTACTAATAGTGGAAACATACCGGGCATCATGCGAAATCTCCGGACGACGATAACAGTAACATAACATCGGAACCTTCTGAAACGAATATTTCCGCATAAAATGTCCCATGTGCCATTGACTTGTGACGAATACTTGGAGTGAAAAACAATCACTTGCGTCAAACTTGAACATTACGATCACTTGGAATCAGGTCACAAGTGTTTTGGTCCTTGGGAACTTAGTGTCACGGAACTGACGTAGAAACGACCGATACTATTATTAGGAGGAATCAACGTTTTGACCGACACAAATCTGCCCACAGCTTTTAAACTTCTCTCTAAAGTTTCACCTTTAAATAATGGCTTCTCTATATTAATTGATGCTTTTCAATAAAACAATTTAAACGGATTATATCGCGTATATTAATTATTTGACCCTCCCCTACGTTTCGGTAGCTTTACAGTTACCGTTGTCAAAAAGGTTGACTGAGAAAAACACAATTTTATGAATCAATAAAAAAAGTGTAGGCAGGTACATGCATGCCAGATGGGCCTAATATGTAAAGACAGTTACACAAGTGCCAGAAGGGCATTAATTATTTTATTTAAACATATCTACCTGGTCTCAAATATATCCTATCAGCTTCACACATTTCTAACGTAGGCACGTCGCATTTCTGACGCAACAGCGCCGCCCCTTGCGTTGGCTGCGTCTAGACGGCGTGCCCACGCGCAGGACGCGGGCTTTGCCCCATGTCTCAAATCAGTGTGGCCGTGCCCCAAATAGTTTCACTTTTAGGCTAAAACCTTTCTTCAAACTTAGGGAGTGACCGTAGGCAATTAAACCGTACTCTTAAACCTAGGAGTCTCCACATATTATCATCTATAGTTGCCGGCAAACTTTTAGAACAAAAAGGATCTGCGCGTATACCTACATTTGTACGTAAATCGGCTTCTGCGCAGTCAAGGTTATGCTCTAAAAGTTTGCCGGCAGCTGTAATAACGCTGATGTTTCAGCTGGTTATCATTAATATTATTCGCTAGGTCTACACAATCCATTAGCGTCCCTATGCTAAGCGAAGAGCATGATGCAACAGGGTCGCGTTTTACACGGAGCTGTATAAAAGCTACCAATAAAAAATAAGTGTCAGGTAAATACACACATGTCAGGCGACATTAATACAAAGGAGGATGAGCAAAACGTTCCCATCCACCAACAGAGATAAGAACATATATCTCAATCTGTAGATCTTAACAACATGATTGTTTTTCACTATGAGAACAATCACCCGTAAAGTATGGGGTTTGTATGTGTTCCCTTAGAGGATGTAGGGGAGAAAGAGTATATGTAGAGGAGGCGTATTTCAGTCGAATGTTGACCACTTGCTATTCAAAAGCCTCTCCCATAGATCTCTTGCAGGAGTCCAAGATGGCAAGTTGTATTGTACGCTACCTGTTACATCTGGTTCCCGTGATCCTTCTATTCAAAGACAGGATTTACAATCTATTCCTGAGAAGACGAGAGCCATTTAATACGATGGCTACGATGCCACCCTAAGGCATGTTGAAGCAACTGGTTGAAAGATTCAATGGCTCTGACATCTGGTTCGTGGTCCAGTTGGTAGGACGCCCGTGTTGGCCCGGAAAGCCGTTGGAAACGCAGGTTCGAATCCCGTCCGAACCATAAAATTTTTAAGTTTTTCGCTTCATTGTAAACATTTGGTTTACGTTAGCAGAAGTTACTGCTTTAATAAAAAGACAGCTAAATCATAAACATATTCAAATATTACTTAAATGAAACTATTATAATATGTTCTATACATAATAACCTTCATTATCTTGTAATTTTCTAGAATAAGATACAACTAGTATTACATAAAGATTCCATTATAAGTATTTCTCGCGGACATCGCTGCCCGGCGCGCGGCGAGTGTGCGTAATAGGAAACGTCAAAAGATGTTTTATTGGGCTGTTTATAGTATGTTGTACTTGTGCTACTGCGGACCGTAAACAATGCAGACCTGAAGTTACAAGTGATGCTATCGTATTAATTAGTTTATAGCTAGCTATCTACGCCGCGCCGTGGGTGTGAGCCTACCTTCATTTCATACCAAAATTTATCAAAATTGGTCTAGCCGTTTGAGCGTGAAGAAGTAACAAACATAAACGCACTCACAAACTTTCGCTCTCTCAATAAGGTTCGTGTTTCCAAATATGAAATTAATCTGTTCCGAGATCATGGTCGGGTCATGTTTTCAGTACAGCTCAAAATGCGGTATTTTAAATTCCTATCTTCCAGAAATGGGGTAAGTTACCTACTTTACCGGAGCGATACGCTATGGGAGCCACTTAGGCTCAGGCGTAAATTGAATTCAGGAATCATGTACGAACTAAGGGGCAGCGCCGAAATCGCTTCTTCGCCGAAATTCCTGATACAATTAGATGCGTAAAGTACGTGTTCTATATCACAGGTCACAGTATATAGGTGCGTCAAGCTAATGTATAATGTCAATTTTAGAAATAGGGCTTCTAAGGTTTAACAATTGGCATTGGGACCAGTGCCGTATTTATCCCTAGGTCCAGGCTCGGGCCTAGGGACCCCAGTCCCAAAAGCAGGACTCGCACCATACTTATGTTCTCCTTATTTATCACTTAAAATACTACTACCTACTATTTCATTTGCTGAAAACCGTTTTGAAGTAGGGGAGGGGGCCACAAATGCCTAGGCACTTGGCTGGTTCCGGCCCTCTAAGTCCGGGCCTGGTTGGGACACAGATCGTTTTAGCGTAAAAAATCATAAAGTATATTTTCTTCGGTTTCCGCGACTGTCACACATTGAAATAAAACAATTTAAACGGATTATATCGGATTTTAAAAGTATACGTACTTATATTCTAGTAATAATGCAATCTGGGAGCTTTTCTTCGTTCTTTCTCCTCAGTAAGGCTTATAGTGAACTGCTGGTAGTTGAGACATAATATTATTGTAACGGACGCATTCGCGAATATCTTATTGTGGACTCGATCGTAATAAAACGTGTAAAAATAGTTCATGCCAATAGTTAATGAACACGTTAATTTGATAGTGTTAGATATTTATTTTCCCGGCTTTGTACATGTGTGTTAAAAACAGTGGCAATTTTACTGTCGGGAATCTACTCTACATAGCTTTCAACACTTTATATAAAATCTATACCTACTCACCGTTTTCAGCCCATAAGAATAGGGATCGAAATCATTAAGTTGCTGATCACAGGAACTTAATGAAATCTAAGGTTAAATTAATTTCAATTAGTTATTAGTATTCTGCCATTATATTAATCTGTGATTCTGCCCTGATTGGGTGTCTCTACGTGATCGAATCAGAAATGAGGAAATCCGTATAGACAAACTAAAGTGACTGATATAGCTCACCGGATTAGCAAGTTGAAGCATAGAGCAAAGATTAGCAATTGGGAAGGCCACATAGCACGCAGAGCAGATGGCCGATGGGGCCGAAAAGTGCTCGAGTGGAGACCTCGGACCAGCAAGCGCAGCGTAGGACGTCCACCTACAAGATGGACGGATGACCTTATAAAGGTCGCCGGAAGGCGCTGGATGCAGTTCGCTTCCAACCGGTATATATGGAAGTCCAAAGGGTAGGCCTATGTTCAGCAGTGGACGTCCTATGGCTGAGATGATGATGATGATGATGATTCTGCCCATTCTCCCTGCGAGTCTTCGATATATATAATTTTCCAGAATCCAATGTTTCCATGTTGGTAGGGTGTACCTACATTTACTCGCGTAACTTTGGAAACTTAACTATCCATAGAAGTCTACAACACTAGTATACCTAACGCAATTTGCTATAGCAACATAAAATGAGCCAATAACTTGTAGAATTTCTACAAAAACTTACTATTCAAGGTGGCAGAGCGGGATAGCGCTATTGTTTATATTGCCGTCTCTAACACCGGATGTCTAATGCAAGGCGTGTGACTAGTTTCGTCATAGCCATTCCCAACAAAACACCGATTTAGATAGACCCCCCTCACTAAGAAATACGGTAGACTACTAAGGTCTTGGGATATTGGGTATCAGGCTATCAGATATCGGCAAGAGGAAACTAGGACAAGCCCGAAGAGTGGCGGATAACGCTTGCGAAATGTTATCGGACTTGTTTTCCAGATTTAGAAAAAGATATTGAGGGATGAAAATGGCGTTGATCGTTGGGGGTGGGCTCAGTATCTGATGATATGGTGTGAACCAGTAGAGGGTTACATAATTTAAATTTCTAGCAAAACTGGCAGGTTTTTTGACCGACGGTTCCAGTTTGAAATTCAATTACCTAAATTACCTTCTCAAATGTTATGATATGACTATATGACCTACTATAAATAACTAATTGCAAAAATGCACAATATAAGTCGTATGTTCCCAATGTATAAGTAGTAGGTTCTTACGGATAGTCGTAAACAGATTAGGTATAAATAACCTTTTATTTATACATTTCAATATTCCTATTGCATTCAATAGTTTAAAGACGCGTTGATATTTTAATCATGAGTATCATGACCATCACAAATAAAATAATAATATTAAAACCAGCAATGCATAAACAAATATTTTTACTTACTGAAAAATTTACAGAATTTTCCAGCCAACACATACTTAGGAATTACAATTAATACGCACATTTTCACTTGTTTACACTCTAAGATATGCGATAAAGACATCAATAATTTGTAAAAATAATGATTTCACTACTTAACCCTCAAACTATAAACAAAAACAACATAAACAAATCCGCTTGCACTCGCCGCCGAAGATTCGATACCCTGCGCAGCCGCATACATTACATATAAGCGCGGACGCCGTTCCTCCGGACATTTGCGCCCTAAGCGTGCCAGAGCCAACAACTAAATACTTTCTTCACTCATCCCGGTGCACATTCGTAGTTTTGTATAACGCTGTAATTTATAAGACTGTATCGACAAGTGAAGTGATTTTTTGTGATTTTTTGGACTTTTTGAATTTTAATTTTAGGTGAGTATACTTGTTTTTTAAAGTTTTGTGAATTATTAATTATTATTTCCTTTATTTTTTTTTTTTTGCATTGTTTTTCCGATCACTTAACAAGTTGCGCAGACGCAACTTCGGACGCAAGATGCCTTGTTGCACAGACTAAGCGGCAACCGCATAATCGTTCAATTTTGGTTAATAATTAATTGGCTGAGCGAGCGAAGTGAGCGAGTTGTCTCCCTTACATTACAGCTAGGGTTGCCAGGTCGTCAAACCTAATAGCCGGACAGACCAGCCAGTTTGGCCGGCCATTTGAGTACAAAGGCCAGACACCCTACATTATTGAGGATTTTGTGTCTGATTATTATTAGGTATGACAAAAAATGCATATAAAATCACGCCACTCTCGGCGCTCCCTCGCTGGACGTTTATTTTTACCGGACACGGAATAAAAAAACCTAACTATGTCCGGCTTTATCCGGACGCCTGGCAACGCTACTTACCTACAGCGTTAGCCAAAATAAGTTCGTATGTCCAAATTCCGGATGTTTGGATGTCCGGTTGTTCTCGTCGACAGATCGCGTTTCTCAACCGATGCTCGTGAAATTTTGTGATATTCAATAATCATGTAGATTTTTTCCTCGAGTCAATTTTTCATTTTTTTTAATGACCGAGATATGGACTCCCACGTCTATATCTCCATGAAAACGTGAAAAGATCTCGAGGTATGTATAAGTAATCATAGACAGCTCAGAGCCGCTAGTGATTAGGGAAGGGTCTTAGATAAGGTCGCGAAGTGAATGACCCGCCTGTCATGTGATCGAGACGGCCGGCCTCCCTCAGCCTTCGAAGGAGATATCTAGTTTACGAAATTATTTCCATTACTAGGTCTCCGGTATACAACCCACGTAACACATATTATGCTGCATAAGTGCTGTATAAAATAAATAAATAATAAAATAAATAAATATTATGGGACAATCATACACAAATCGACCTAGTCCCAAACTAAGCAAAGCTTGTACTATGGGTACTAGTACTAGACGACGATAATATACATAATATAGAAATACATATATAGATAACATCCATGACCCAAGAACAAATATTCGAGTTCATCACACAAATAATTGCCCCGGCCGGGATTCGAGCCCGGGACCGCCGGCTCAGTAGGCAGGTGTCTGCAGACTGCGCCAACCGCGTCGCCAAAGCACTTAACAGCCTAATACGTGCTACTAGGGCAGCCACGGATACGCCGATACTAGCGAGAAAAGCTTTGCAGTATACCTCCCTTTACCATGAGTTAACGTGACTGTAGTTACTCGCTACTCGCTAGCCACAGCGTAATTTGCATACCTAGGATAACTCGGGGCACGTTCTAGGGATAGGATATCGATAAAAAAGATGTCGACATAATTAAATTAATATATGTGCTCAATGAACATTCTGGATTACTATAAAGATGTTCGATGTCATATCTGGGGCCCAATTCGAGAATGCCGTTTGAGATATCGCCGAACGTCAAATCTCCATTAGATAACAGTTATATCGCCATTGAACTGTCATTTAAATGCGATGAGCTTGAAAGTGACATATCTCATCTCAATTTTGGAAATACGAAGGCGATAATGATTGTCAAAAATGTTATTCATGTATATAAATTTCTGTTTTGAACGAAACGTAACGGACTAATTTTACATACTACGCGGTCAATTTAAAGTATGCGCCTGTTATTTATGCCGTCACATACAAAGGAAACGAAAATTTTGCGCGTCCGAATTGACGAAGTTGCGATATCGCCACTTGTCAAGTAGGCACACGTCAAAAGTGACGGATGGCGATGAAAATGAGATCTCCATTATATCTCTAAAATTGGTCGAATACCCCCCCTGATCTGATATCGAGCCTCTTAAATTAAGATAATAAAAGTATGAGGATGTCATTTCAATCAAAATGTCAATTTACGTATATTATGAAAATTATTTTAAAATAAACATACACGTTTTAATATGTTTATTTTTTCATTTGAAAATGTTTCGTTTCGTTTCGTTTCGTTTCGGTGACTACACCCAGCCAGCAGTTCTGCTGCAAGGACGCGGAGGCGTTGAGCATGCAAGAGAGGGAAAGACAAAGGAGCTCAACGAAATGACTCAGAAGCGCATACTGGCACAATACCGAAAGTCGTTCAGGGTAGTATAGAAACCTTAACATTCCCTGGCCGGAGCTTTCGGTTCTGAGACAGGGCACGTATCCGGGTCCTCTCGTGTTCCCCTCCGTCTTTTGCCGCTCCGGTAAGATCAACTGGCCCTCCTATCCGAGGCACCGGGGAGCCAAAAGTTTACAGGTTGGGAGTGTAGGTTATTTTGCAGTCAGGATGAGGACCGACGGGAGAGATCCGACAAGAATACCAGCATCGAGCCAGAAAGGAAATAGACAGATAGTTGTGTAAATATATACAGGGAAGGATAGTAGACTGCGTCTCGTCGTCCAAAGTTTCCGGTTACAACGTAGGATAAGTTCTTGTGTTGTAGGTTTATGTCGCTGAGCCGTCGCTATTTGTGTGTAATTGTCCTCCGGTTTTGATTCTGTGTCTGTTTTTATCTATTTTAGATTTTCCATGCACACTACAAGTGGCCGTGTTGGGTCCATGTTCTGGGGATAGTATTCTCGTTCTGGATGATTACTCTAGTGAATAAAATTTGCTTGTGCTTTCCGTCAACTCCAGTTCAGATAATATTGCGTGTGTGTGGGCGTCTTTGTAGGTAACTTCTTGAAGTTTATTTAGTGATAACTGAAGAGAGGCGGTCGCGAGCCAAATCAAGTTCTATGGCGGGGTCTTATTTGATGTCTGTATGAGATCTCGTTGGATTCGCCCCAGGTTGGGTTCTTATTAGACACGTTCTTCTTCACCTTGTGACATCGTGATTATGGCCGTTTGGTGACGGTTCGATTCCTTTTGATATTTCTTTACCATAGCTGTTATTGTGAGGTAGCGTGATAGCATGCGTTTTTAGTTTATTTTAGGTTGTGCGTCAATTAATCGGTAGCGGCGTATTACATCGGTCGTGGTTTGGTCCTGGTTTGGCTGGATTGTTGAATCAATGATGCTTCAGTGTCAGGACTGTTGAAGTGGACGGAGCTCCGCGAAGTCGTAGAAGACACGAAGATTTGGCATTGCGGTATTTCTAGGTATATGGGGTGTCCTATATTGTAGTGATCGCTGGTGATTCATATGCACATAGATATTTACCGTAGAGCAACTCACGGCGGCAAATATAATCATATTTTATCCACCCTGAAAACCGTTTCTAAACTGGTTCCGAATGTGTTATCAATTTGTTCCGCGAAGGGAGAAGCATTGTAACCGGGAGACATTAAGTCTGAAACACTGCCATTAATGTCTAATTGGATTTGCCTGTTATTTTTCTCGTCGGACAAGTGATTAGCGAGCAATCCTCGAAACTCCATCGATGGTCGAAATTGGTATCAACACGGTTTTCAACTGGTTCGCTATCGCCCTTATAGGTGTACAGACAATTGCCTCCCTTGGGAATTGGTAAAATTTCCATCGTGATAAATGAAGACAGTCGAGTTTAATGTTATGGATGAGCCGGCGATGCACTTATTTATGTTAGTCCCCTTTTTTTGACGATGTCCAATTGTTGCTAGCTGGCGGTGTCCGCACGTGTTCGGGACAAAGTGAGCTGGCCTTTAAGAGCAATGAAAAAAGGGACCTCTTTGTTCTAGGAAGTTATTGCTTGCAAGCTGTTGCATTTCTTGATTACGTAGCCTCTAACGAAATTATTACTGTTGAACGGTTAATATATATTTGTAAATTACCCAAACTATGCTATTTGAGTCCTACGGCAAAAAATATAGATGTGTATCATACACCACACTTGGTTAATATTCGATTTAAGGCAGGACTTTTAGTATAATTTTGGTATTACATAATGTAACGAGCATAATTATTTGTGTAATATACAAAAAAGACACTAAAACAAAAATATAAGCGAATAATTATTTAGCTGGCCGTTCACCTCTTCGTCCCTTACAAAATTACAAGGCATTAATTAGGTACACCATCGAACCGAAGTAGGTTATATCAGCAAGAAAACGCGCACGCCGGTATCTTTCGATTATGGTTGTAAAACATAAAAGGAAAAAACAAAAACGTACAGTAATTATGACTAATATACCATCCGTTTGTAATCTAACCAGTGACATTGTAAACTGACGGGTAGGTTAGGTTAGTTTATTATTTCACTAGATGAATTACAAACTGTCCACAATCATCTACTAAACCTAATATAATTTAATTACGGTTAGAAATATAAATTTTATGGGAAAGTAGTACAAGTACTGAAGTGAGGGAAAGTCCCTCGGGTAGGAAAAGTACTTAAGTAATGAAAATTACAGCGAATAAAACCTAAAACTACATTAATAACGATTCCAATAAATAAAGCCTGGATTTAAAACTAACTGGCCTATTTATTTAAATTATTACTAATATTTTATTGAATGTTTGCTAGTATTAAAATGTATTAAATGACAAATATTGTATATATTTTACAACAACTCCCGATGTTGTTGCGAGTACCGTTTATTTGCAACTTAAAATAACTAAAGATATAATTGTTCTGACGAATGCCGTGAGACGGCTGGGTCGTACTACCTATATTACGCTGCTCCACAGGTAGCGGTTGATGAAGTGTGGCCTGATTTCCAAGAAAAGGTGCATAATTGACGTTAGTTAAAGAGTGTTACTACGAGTATACGGGTCGTGCTTGGCCCTATGCCCATCTAAACTTGGTACTGGTTTTAGCTTAAACTCTTAAGCCGTATCCTTTCTTAGCTTTTCTTGTGGCGGGCCGGCATAGCCAGGTCGTAGACAAGGAGATATATAATATTATTGCAATTGGCATTAGAAAATGGAACGGTCTCACCAAATTAAGCTGCTGTGGTGTGGCCGGCGCGGCGGAGGGGTACTGCAGACTCGGAACACACACTTGATCAACACTCACAGATAGGCCGAGTAATATAGACGCACCAAATACTATGCTATCGTCTTAGTCACTAAATATTTGAAAGAAAGACAGAAGGAAAGGTATAGCGCGGTGAATTCGTTTACACGCGGTAAAAATTTAACAGGCGACTATGCAAACATCTGGTCGAGCCTTGTTTTTGTCTCGTGACTATTGTTTTGGCCGGGTTTTTACGATGCCAATACAGATCGGCAGAGGCTAAGAAAACGCGTCCGCTCCGTATGGTGTCCCAAACGGTTCTCCAAGATATTTATTCGATTAAATATTTTGCTACGTCACTTTCGTATAGGTGCCCCGAGTCATCCTAGGTATGGATTTGTATGGAGAATAGTACGGCGCCACTAGCGGTTGTAGAACTACAATTTTCCATACAAATCGTTTACACTGTCGCTCAAGACTCATGGTAAGGGCACAGGATGGATACTTTATAATTGACCGAGCGAGCGAAGCGTCTACGTTTCAGCTTGGCCGAAAAAAAATCGTATGCCCGAATTCCGAATGTTCTGATATCCTGTACCACAATACGCGAAAGGTTTTGAACTTCAATAACATAAAAGTGTGTGATTTTTTGTAGGCAGTTAGAGTAGGTATATTGAGTACGGGTATGAAAATTTTCTAACGTATTTTGAGTTTGCTTTAAAAAGTTTTTGTAAGCAACCTCTGTAAATCTAAGACAAGATTATTCAAATTTATTTCTTATGCACTAGGACATCGCATTTTACTGTATTGACATTATTTTCCAACAGTTTCATCGGGAGATTATGTCAGCGCAATACGAAACGAGTGAAATTATTATTTATTTTTTAATCTTCTCGCTTCTACCAGACTTCACAGTCACAGCGGATAATGAGGAAAGTAGCCTATTGTCGGTTCGAGATGTAGTTGTGTTGTTGTGTACTTATTGAAGATATTGGCGCGATAAGCGAGCGGTGCGTGCGGTGAGATCCGGATGGATTCGGCCTTATCTCGGTGAATAATTTGTTTGTTGCCGGCTCTCGGTAAACATGGAACTATATTATTTCGATTGTGGATGAATAAGAGTAAATACGAGGGAGTAGTACGACATGTTGAATTAAAACTAGTTTGAAATACGTATAGAACACACGAATGCTTCCCTGTGGTCTTTATTTTATTATGAACTAGCTGTGCCCCACGGTGTTACCCGCTCATCCCACGGGAACACTAAATTTATTCGGGATGAAAAGTATCCTATTGTCCTTTCCCGGGTCTCAAACTATCTCCATACCAAATTTCATCTAAGTCGGTTCAGCGGTTTAAGCGTGGAAGAGGTAACAGACAGACAGACACACTTTCGCATTTATAATATTAGTATGGATTTACCAATAAAGCTATTAGGTATAACATTTTTTAATAGAATCTTTTATCGATTCTGTTTTAATGTGGAAATACCACATTTTTTACTTTTATAAATATTGACAAACGTAAATTATGAAAGAAAAATGTAATTTGATCCACTGCAATATAAGCAGGACTCGAACCTGCCCTAATACGTTTCCAGCGTAGTGGTGCTCTACCAACTGAGCTATCACAGCGTTACGTCAATCACACCAAATCTTTGATAGCCATAACTCTTAGCTTATCTATCGCATTGGGGCTGCCTGTAATGATAGATTTAAGTTATTGATTGTAGAAATAAAATAAATAAAACTACCCAACTGGAGCGCCCTCTGCGTCATATATGTGTTTAAAATGCTTATGCGCATTAGCCATACCTACCCTAGGATAATAATTACATTCCAATACTTATTAGGTACATAACTTTACTCAATTGTAAATATTAAAATTGCTAGTTTTATTTTCCACGCGGTACGGATTCTTTTTATTTCTACAATGTGTGTCGGTGTCCTCGCGGAAAATGCAACTTGCCTTTAACAGGCAACACTTCCTGCTACATAGTAGTCGACCATAATTACAAGTACAATGTTAATGTCACTTAATAAACGAGGAACATACGTATTTATTGTACCACTTTCCACATATGAAATGGTTTCAAGGTTACTTACTTTTATTTTAGTTTATTTTTTAAATATCGCCTATTGTTTACCTCTGATATAATGCTAAGTGTTATCTGTGTGCAATAAAGAGTACTTTATCAATTTATCCTCTTCACTTTCTGATCTTTGCCAGTTGTTAAAGAAATCTGGACAAAATATTTGGTCTGTTTTTAGTACGCCAATCTAGCTCATTATACAACGATGTTTATCGTATATTCTTAAACCGACTTTAATCAAGAGATGCTTGCGTATGAATTTTTCCCTTCGCAAAGAAGATGCTCTAGAACTCCTAGAAGAGGCAACTTCTTTTGCCAAAAGAAAAAGATAGATCTACTGGATTACTAGACTAAGAGTCACTCGCAAATGTTTGCACTCTAATTTGTATTAAAAAAGTGAATTTCCTTTCGGTGCAATGAACGCCACAGTGAATGAATGAGTCGCACGAGTAGTCGGACTGCCATCGGCAGACGTCCAACTTGTCTGCAATTCCTGTGACGTCGGGGAGCTGACAGATCGACGTCGATTTAGATTTGGACATCGTCCATTAATTATAATCATGCTCTAGTGTAAAAAAACGTGTTATTGCGTTACTTTGTTTATATTTAAATTACGTTAGTAGATATTCTAATTGTGGCTGTAGGTATCTAGACACCATATAAACACTTTCAAAAGGCAATTAGTAATTTTAACACAGCCGATATAATAAATATCTTATCAAATGTTGCAGTGCCGTACATAGCGGAAAAGTGCAAAATGTACCATCTTGTAATTTACCTATGAAGACAATAAAAAATAAACTGATATCCATATTATCCATGATTTTTTTATCGAACGTTTACATATTAAGTATGTCCTCGACTCTTGAGTGTGATTACCAAGTGACTGGTGTGCATAGAACACTTTTATCATAATAGTACAGTAACTGACGACTCTTATTGACTGGGCGTTACAGTACATGTTCAGATATTTATGAACGCCTTATATACCGCGATATATCTGATGGCGGCTGTACATGTCTTGGGCGGTGAATTCGTGAATGACCTAGATCGCAGGATGCCTGCATGTCTTGCCTTAGCCAGGAACTGAGATTTTCTCACCTGAAAACTCCTCCAGAAAATCCCACTTACGGCCTAGGGTGACAATCCATTCTCTTATTTAAAACGTCTTCGTCGGACTCCAATCACCACCCAATGGACCTGACCTGAGGTTTTGCATCACCTGTTACTTCGTATTTTGGATTATTTGAGATTTTGAATGTACTTCGCTACCCAAAGCTTTTCTAGACGAGTTCGCTCTTTAAACAGCCTGTCTTGTAATTTTTCAGTTTTTGTATTTGTGTTTCTCCTGTAGATTTATTTAATTAATAGCACTTTACATATCCTCCTTAGCGCCAAGTTTTTAAATGAGTCTCGCTTGCGTCATGGTGTCAAAGTTCCCCAACAAGAAGATAACTCTTGCTCAACGCTGTCGCCCTAGTAACCGTTATCAAAAGCGTTGCCCAATATTTTGCGCATCTTAGAAGTAATTAACTAATACGTTTACGTTGACACGTAAATTTCAGACCGTCTTCTTTTTATTGGGCTCACGGCATAATGCTTAGGAACCTTTCATCCCCATTCGCGTGTCTTAGTGATTGAGATGTAAGCTCGCAAATTAAGAGGAAACACCACTGCATTGCAAATTTTTCCATACAAATCTAGGTATCCTTCGCGTCTACTAGGAAATTGATGTGAAGGAAATGTCCTGTGTCTGACCGTTTCGATTTTTGACCGTCATTCGACTTATAAGAAAGTCTGGTCAAGCGATAAAAAAATTGTCTATGCACATTATACAGAGCTTTCAGTGACTTTCACTAAAAGTAACGACAAAAAAAAAGTTTTTACTAATGGAGAAAAATCTATCTTGAAGGAGGTTAATACTATAAAATGCAGTTGTGTGAAATACTGTACGTACAGATAAACCACTATTGTAATCATTATGTGACCATAGTTTATGAAAACAAGTACGACGTCTATTAGTTACAGCGGAAAGATTCAGTGGCCCCAAGTCTACCTTAATGAAAATATTATGACCATCCGATAGCGAGGCAGGAAGCAAACGAAACATAATCTTTATAGAAACAGCAACAGTCAGGGAAAGCATTAGCTAAGTAGATTCCGTTCACGGACGTCCTAGCTTGATTATCTGAATTACCGTGTGTTTGTACTCCCCTATGGGATTTCCAACCGATATTATGACTCACCCTTAAAAGTTTCTATAAATATTAAAGAAAAAGAAGTATTTTTTGATAAAAAAGTTTCTTCTCTCAAACGGTTTTCCAAAAAATATGAAAAAGTTGCGACGTAAGGGGGCGGAAATTCTGTGGTATGGCTCAGCGAAATAGGAAGACTAAGCCTCAACGAAACCCTCTGGTTAGAGTTAGATCTCTTAAAATAAATACATATCTCAATGAAGTTCACATATTTCAGCGATGTCACGAGTATGCGTGATCGGCGCGGGCGCAGCGGGACTGTGCTCGGCGCGACACCTGCTGATGGAGCCCTGCGTGGCGACGGTGGACGTGCTGGAGCAGTCGAGTCAGCTGGGCGGCACCTGGGTCTACACCGAGACCACGGGCTACGACGACTTCGGCCTGCCCGTGCACACCAGCATGTACAAGAGTCTCAGGTAATATACTGCCTAGCGGCATCGAACGGTATCGGCTTCATCCCTCAACTGTGGAGAGCCCCTTCGGGGCGTAGTAACGCCAATCTTTTTGCTTTGTATGTAAGTATGTAAACACTTTATTGTACATAAAAACACATTACAAAAGAATAAGCATTGTACAAAAGCTTTGTTTAACAGATAGGTAGTTTTCGTTACAAATGAGGCTTGATATTGTGATTGTGACTACGCGGTGCCGAAGGGGCTCTCCACAGCTGAGTGGACAAATAACAGATACCAACATACAATTCGTGCATAAGCTTGTGTCTCTGAAGTTAGTCCTGGGTTTATTGTGAAAAGATATGCATGGGAATTCACCATTTTCCCAAACGCCTAGTCGCGTTAATGTCCACACTATGGCGAAGATAAGCATGTGTTACGATATGATTGTAGTAGTTCGGAAATTCACGGAGATGATACGCGGTCAAGTGTCAACCAACCTTTAATCAGACATTTTGGAGTAAGACAAGCGTGTGGAACCGTAGAAAAAAGGGGAAAACAAAGGGGTTAACAAAAAGATCACCCTTCTGTTACTGAGCGCACAATAACCACTAATGTATGACTAAGCCCGCTGGCTAGAGATGTACCGTTCTCGAGAACATTACCAGATTTGTATGAGAAATGTTCTCGAGAACGTTTTTCCCCATACAAATTAGGCAACGTTCTCAAAAACGGTATATCTCTAGCTGTCTAGGTTCAGTGGTCCAATGCTGCAGCCCGTGTTGGCCCGGAAAGCCGTTGAAGACAGAAGATATTTTCCATATCATTGTAAACATTTATACCTATTTTTATATATAGTTGATAGGTAATTGACCACTGTCAAAAACGGCTAGTCACGTTAAAGCAAGCCGTACTCGCCGTAGCAACAATAACATATGCAATAGCATTAGTTTATTGTCACATCACATGTCACTCGCTGTGATACGCGGTCAAGTGTAAGTCGACCTCTAATCAAAGCGGTCGTTAAATGAGTAGGTACCTGATACGACAAGCAAATTACAAGTGTTTCACTAAGATAAGGTGAGCATTGTCAGTTGGATTACCTAATATTCAGGGTGAACTAGTAGCTCCGTGAGCTGTAGGTACTTTGCGAGTCGAAATCAAAATTGCTGACAAAGAAAAAAATACTACGTTTTCAACCCCCATACGAGTATCTCCGACATTTTGATTTTTTGAATAAAACTGAATTTAACGTCAAACCTCTCACAGCTCACCAAACAAGATAATCAGTTGAGAAATGCGACCTGTAGGTTCTCGAATATCCGGAAAACTAGACATATTCCGGACATATACGAAAGCATTTTGGCCAAGCTGAAGAGGAGTTTCTTCGCTAGTAATGTTAAGTTTAATTACCTATTAGCTATACTAGTGTTGACATTTTGATCTGAAGATAATCATTAGTTCTTAGCGTGTATTAGTAACATTTCCCGCTATTACAGACACGCGTAACCCCTTATCTCTCTTATCAGACTTTTCCCCTAATGTGGTTATGATCCAACTTCGAGTTCACTCACACCAGCCTGGTCGTCCGTCCATTCTCGTACAATGTAAATATCTACACTTTTTAATTAATGGGTCGGAGGGTATCTTGTTCCAGTTCATTCTAGATCATTTTTATTGTTTCGTTACTTTCGTTATACAACAGTTCATTGGTAAGAAATTAAATCTCACTTTGAACAGTTGAACATCAATATTTTGGATGGCAGACGCATGCGATTAAGTTTTATAGTACGTGATACATTATAATTATTTCGGTTGGTTGCGCTCGGTGAGTGTTAAATAATGATTAAATAGTATAATTGACAATATACCGATGCCGACATATTCTCGTATGAAATGGAATGTAATGGATATTTTTAGCTATCTTTATGACTAACTTCAAGTGAGTGCTTTCTTGAGCCATGACCTGCAAGCATACATTGATAACAATATCGAATAATTGAAAAACACAGAGCTATGTAGGTAGTTCAAAGATTTAACCCTGAATTTTGCTGCATAGTAGGTACTGATGCGATATAGACAGCTAATAATAATCTTCTCTTGAAGTCGATTTTTTTATAAAATCGCCATTTTACAATGAAGATCAAACCAATTCATGGCCCAAGTAATATTCTTTATCGTTTTCTATTTACAGAAACAAGAACTATATAATAAATTTTGCTTTTCTTTCTTTCAGAACCAATCTTCCTAAAGAAATCATGGGATTTCCAGACTTCCCGATCCCTGAGAGCGACAAGTCCTATCTGCCGGCCAAAGACATGCTCGCCTTCCTACAGCTCTACTCAGACAAGCACGGAGTCACCCAACACATCAAGGTACATAGCCCATCCTTCTAAGGAGATCATGGGTTTCCCAGGCTTCTTGATCCCCGAGCGCAACAAGTCCTCCTCCTACCGCCGGCCGAAGACATGCTGGCCTTCCTCCAGCTCTACTCAGACAAGCACCGAGTCACAGAAGTCTTTAAGGTACTAATCATCCCAAGAAGATCATGGCCGCGTTTTTTTCAATCTAGATTTAATTAAGGGTCTAAAATTTTCCAAATCAACTGGTGATCGAATTTATCTCTTGAAAATTTTGTATTTATATTATCGAACTTGAACGTTTTTTTATTGTTTTCCAGTTCAAGACCCACGTCCAGTTAATCAAACCTCGGGCCACAGCCACGAGCGAGGTCTGGGACGTCACCTACAAGAGCATGGAGAGCGGAGAGTCGGAGACCAAGGAGTATGACTACGTGTTCGTCTGCAATGGCCACTATAACACGCCTTTCATCCCGAAAATACCAGGGCTTAAAGAGTTCCAAGGTAGATAGCACTATTTTTAAAGCCAGCCTTCGATGTTAGAGATAAACAGTGAAGAGCTGAGATTTTGTACGTGAAAACTAGCTTGTACATTTGTGTTATTGTAGTCTCAAAAGTATTCTGAAGTAACATCAATGAGCGGCATAGGCACACGCTGAACGTTTCATTATTAACGGAGACACTTGACCGGTTAGTCTTAAGCCTTTTTCTTCCTCGTTTCCTCATGACTGAGGGTCGTGACTATATGAGGTCGTTATCTTTTGCATCAAGCTCTCCACTCCACACGGTTTTCCGCCTTCCGGATTGGAGCCTGTAGCCTTCAGCCTTTTTAAATAGATAATAGTTAAATATCAGACAACCTCACACAAATCGACCTAGTCCCAAATTAAGCTCTTGTGTTATGCGCACTAGATGACGATATACATACTTATATACTTCGATAATATATACTTAAAAACAAATACCATCCAAATATTCGAGTTCACCAATCAGCAAACAGCACAAATTTTTGCCGTTGCCGGATCGCCGCCGCTTCGCGAACCGCGTCGCTGTCGTCGACTATGTACAATTGTACATCTTCAAAATGAAATATAAGTACAAAAATCAATCATCATTGTTCATAAGCAGGTTATCGTATACATACATCGTCTTAACAGTTTTGACAACCCAACAGTAGGTACACAAAACTATTTTGAAAAAGCTAACAGGTGCGTACCGTCTAGCCCATCTACCCACTAATACAGAAAACTTAAACCACTCTTTACATACCGCATAGCTTGAGATACCTCGGGTCATAGTCTATTCCTTCGCCATACCTTCCCATCTAATCTAACTCACTCTTCATCTCCAGGTGACGTGATGCACAGCCACGACTACCGCGTGCCCGACATCTTCACCTCCAAGCGCGTGCTGGTGGTGGGCGCCGGGCCCTCGGGCATGGACATCGCGCTGGAGGTGACCTCCGTGGCCACGCACGTGATCCTCAGCCACCACCTCAAGGAGCAGCCCAAGACGGTGTTCCCCGACAACCTGGCGCAGAAGCCTGACGTGCAGCGGCTCGAGGGGACCCGGGCGGTGTTTGTGGACGGAACTGAAGCTGAGATTGATGTCGTGTTCCTTTGCACAGGTAACAATTTTATAAGATTGCTGGTTGGTACATACCTAAGTCAGCGGTTAGATTTGTAGGGTACCTATTTACCTATAGAGATACCGGCGTCTTCAAAGTGCCTTCAAATAATCTTGATGCATATAAGCATACTAAAGAATCTTTTCTTCTCTTAAGGCACATTTTTAGGGTTCCGTACCCAAAGGGTAAAAAAAAGGGACCCTATTAGGTACGTCCGCCGCGCCGTCCACTGTCCGCCCGTTAGTCTGTCTGTATGTCTGTACGTCTGTCTCATAAACCGTGACACTAAGACAGTTGAAATTTTCAATGATGATGTATTTCTGTTGCCGCCATAACAACAAATACTGAAAAACAAAATAAAATAAATATTTAAGGGGCGCCCATACAACAAGCGTGATCGGTTGCGTTACCTTTTCACCTCATTTTTATGCGGCGCCATACCACATTATAAATAAAGAGTACTAACAACGTAACCAGTGGCCATACAATACCAGGTTTAACTATAAACTTATCCCTGCCAGTTAAGATGGGAAATGTTTGTACGGAACCGTCGATGCGCGAGTCAGACTCGCACTTGGCCGGTTTGTGATGTTTCCCGTGGTCCCCAGGCTACCTGTACAACTTCCCGTTCCTGCACCCGTCGTGCGGCGTGGCGGTGGACGACAACTGCGTGGAGCCGCTCTACAAGCACCTCGTCAACATCCGACACCCCTCCATGTGCTTCGTCGGCGTGCCCTACTACGTGTGCGCCTTCTCCATGTTTGATCTACAGGTAAATTCTTTTGGTGTCTTCTTGCTTCACTTGGTGTCTTCTTGCTTCACTTGGTGGGTAATATTAAGATATAACAAGCCAGTACTTTAGTCGAAATAGCTATTACCCATTCTTTGCCTTCACCATTCTCCAGCGCAACCTGGTCCAAACTTTGGACCAGCTATACTATCGGAGGAAGACCCATGACTTTGGTAAATATATGAATTCATAGTGAAACAATCAAAAATTTCGAAACTTCATTTATCCGAAATCCGAAACTATTATTATTCCGAATTTGTATATTTACCGGAGCGCTATCACACCAAATCAATTATATTTGCCATATTTCCGTGAATGGTATGTTACGCGATATAATTAAGTCAGGTTAGGATTATAAATGTTATATCAAAAAATAAAAACATAATATTTCATTAGAAGATGACTTTCGGAATATTCATTCGGACAAATTAAACTTCAGAGCTTTGTACCTAAGTGTATCCGTATCCGTATCAATCGCTGATCACTCCGGTGAAAATTTGCCAACGGTTGCAAAGCCGTCTGAAGTTATCTGTTTTATCCCGGTTAGTCAGTGTCAGTCCATGTCCGTCCAAGATTCACATGGTTCTAGAGCAAAAAAGTTCTGATCTGATTTCTTCACTAGTAAGTCGTACCTGCATAAGCCAAAGGAAGTAATTCGTCGGTACCCATTTTTGGTTTTCCCATTCAACGTGGATTTAATTTTCCCACATGAAGCCCCCTTTATCTGGGTTCAACAAGGTTTTCACGGAGTTCACTGAAAAAATAAATAGCTCAACTAGTTTAACTACTTGAGAACTAGGCAAATTGTGCTTAGTAATAACCAAATTATGCTACTCTCGTTATAATATGACTAATGAAGCCTACAAAAAGTAGGTAATGCAGGTATATTAAGTACCACGACTTATCGCAAATCCTAACTGCTGTTGTTGTCAGGTCCGATACTACGTGCGGTCGATGAACGGCACCTTCAAGCTGCCCTCGCAGCAGGCGATGACCCAGCACTGTGAAGAGGAGAAACTGGACAGGGTGGCGCGAGGATACAACAAGCGGCAGACGCATATGATGGGGCCGGACCAGGTAAGCGCCAGACTATTTCTGTGCTCTTGGTGGTATACTTTCGACTGTTGAAAAACCGGATGGGTATTACAATCAACGGACATCTAAAGGACCAACCAAATACAAAATCATACGATAATCAAGACATGCTCATTTTTATTCTTATTAGGCATGACATATTTAGTCAATTGAATCTTAAATGGTGAACTAGCTAGGTGAACAGATGGTCTAGTGGAGTGTGAAGTAGGGGGTTTGGCTGGGTGCAGGTAGCGCAGTTTCTTCGAGGGAGGGGAGTCCAGCGTCTTTCGGCTGATGATGATGCTTTTGATAATTTCATGTTTACAAAAAATATTTGAATGAATGAATGAAATTAAATGAAATTGTTTATTCAGTAAGTAGGCCACAGGGGCACTTTTACAAGTCAGATTGTGAATCTACCAGCATTTCGCAAGAGGAGACCGCTGTTGAGAAGAAAGCCGAAAGAAACTCAACAGTAAGTCATTTTTTCGTAAATAATACTTAAAACAATTACATGATACATTTGTGTTATAACTAATTACACTGTTACACGTAAAGGAGATGTATAGTAAAATGAAAATTTATTCGTAAACATACACGAACTGGACAACACACAATACATTAGAAATAAAATACATAAAATGGTAGGAGTGTAGGTATGCCATGAAACGGAAACCAGTATTTTTGTTTTGTTATTATGTTTTTCTGGTTTCAATTTTGTATCGCTATTATAAAACTCAATAGTTCATTTTACCTTGACTGATGTGTCATTACTCAGAGTGGAATCCTGAATCCATGTAACATTACAGTCATGTCCTTTTTTGCCACGAAATCTAAGATGGAAATCGTGAAGCAGATACAAAAGGAAAAGTAATCGGTTGACCTCGGAAATGTCTGGGATATGAATATGGCCTCAGCAGAAAACTATCGCACGGAATTATAGCATACGATAAGGGTCTGCAACACTTATTTCTTGCATAACCTTCCAAGCAGAATATTAATTAATAAACAAAGACATTAAATCTCGGAGGTCATAATAAGTATTATTCTTCCACGGAAGAAACAAAGGTACATGATATCGCTTAGTGTTAATAAGTCAGGGTAAACGAGCAGATAAAGCAGCGCCAGCGGATGAACTTGCAATGCCAACTTGTTGCTATAATTCAGCGAGGGTTTTGATCTCCGTATTTGATAGCGACGAGTACATACTCGTACACTGTCGAAGATTATTTTATAATATTACCTACTGCAAATATCGTGAGACATCTTTACTAGAGATTATTTACAGTAAATATTTGGAAACAAGGAATAATGAGTCATGTATTATAGACACCAATTCGAGAAAAAAATATGGTTTATCAGTTTGTTAAAAAAGAACGGGTGAATGAAGTTAAAAACAACATTTGAATCACTATAGTCATTTTTATTTATAGTACTACCTATTTCGTTCATTGTATGAGGACACAACAACTACTTAATCAAATATATTACTAAAATTTCTTGATCCTACAGCATATCTGGGTAAGTAAAAGTAAAAATTAATCCAATAAATTCTTAAACAAACTTAACTAACTAATTTAGTCTCGAAAACCTCCATCTGATATTATTCTCTTTTCATCTACCCAGCTTTATGCAGAGAGTGAGTTATCAGCACATCCCTCGAAGCACTTTCCCCATTTACAAACATCACAGTTATCTCTTCCGCCTCTATTCTTAGCTCCTTAAGATCATTGCTTCTTGGGCCTAATACTACTACACTAGAGGCAGAGACAGGGTGTGTCACACTGGAGCCCTGAACAATGGACGTCCTATGACGGCAGTGTTCGCGCTCATTTGTTCTACGTCAATTTTAGAACGGGACAGCTTGCCGATGGGATTAGCACTGATCCTCAACATCTTTCACTCTATTCTGTCACCCTAGCCCGGATCTCATAGCCATTGCCCCTCAGGCGGAATACTACGTGTCCCTCTCTGCGGAGAGCGGGGCGGCGCCCCTACCGGAGGTGTTCACGCTGATCCACAACGACAGCAGCCAGAAGTTCCTGGACGACCTCGTGCACTACCGGAACGGCATCTACTGCGTCATCGACGACGCGCACTTTGTCTGCTACACTAAAGCTTAAGCCGCTCCCACACTACTCGCGCAGTTGGCCGAGGTTGGGCGACTATGATAGTGTGGAGGGGCACTTCGCTGTGGAATGGAAACCCATACTTCGGCCAACTTCGCCTCGGCCAACTTCGGTCAACTTTGCAAGTAGTGTAGAGCTAAAGTTAGGATCTCGTTCGTTTTTAATTTTGGGAACACAGCGCGTTACTCTTCTCATGTATAAAGTTGACCACTAAAGATACCTATCTAAATATTTATCTTAAATTTGTCGTGTTGTTATTTACTACGGAAGCTATAGGTAGGCATAAGGCATATGCCTAGTTTATTTGATAATTCTCTATTGGCCTAAGCATTCGTGTACCTAGCCTATAAGCTGACAACGTTAGGTTAATTTGTAGCTGTTAGGAAGAACGTGGGAATAAAAAATATTTTTATCTAATTTTCTTAATAAAATATCAATTATATCTGCATACGTACTATATGCTCGTGTAATGGGAAATATACGGAAAAATAATGTGCGTAATTTTTAATTTATATTAGTTATTTATTTTATTATCATGTAACGTTTCATTTTAAAAGTGAATGTAATGTAATGATTAGAGTAGACTAGACATAGATACATTATCTATAATAAATATAAATGCGATACGCTTGTTTTTCAATGAACTGATAACTTAATGAATACTTGGCCTCATTACCTATGACCCGAGCGAAGCCATCTTGAAAACATTCGTACTTTAAACGTGGATAAATTATTATCATTCTCTGACTAAACGAGTAAATGTTATTAAGGAATTAATGTCAGTAATATAAAATTCAAAACATTTAAAAGACACGATATAGTTTCAAGATTATGTGTCAACTTATGTACCTATATAACTATAGTTAGGAAGTTTTTGTTGGCCGAGTCTACTTACCTTTGTTGACTGCAAACAATGCCATGATCATGATCTCTCTTCTTCGTTAAACCGCAAAAAGAAGTAGTCCCGTAAAAACGCAAAAAAAGTGCAGACACCTTAAAACATGAGATGCGTCTTAAGTCGATGGACATAGGGTTCACATTGAATCAAAGTGCAGTGTATAGATTTAAGACATTTTGTAGGTATACTTATTTTTTATTAAAGCAGTAACGTCTGCTAACGTAAACTAAATGTCTACAAATGAAGCGAAAATTGAAAAATTTAATGATTCGGACAGGATTTGAACGTGCGTTTCCAACGGCTTTCCGGGCCAACACTGGCGTCCTCCCAATTGGACCACCGAATCAGATGTCAGAGTCATTGATTTTTTCAACCAGTTGCTTCGACATGCCTTAGGGTGGCATCGTAGCGACATCTACCGTAAAGATTTAGACTTTATCGTCGGCATCATCGTCTCAGTTGAGAATCGATAGTAACGATCCTGTCCGAATCATTAAATTTTTCAATTTTCGCTTCATTTGTAAACATTAAGACATTTTGTATTTAAAACAGCAGTAAAGTCCGCGAAAACATCTATAGATACATTGGTATTGTTCTCGGGTAACAAAGGTAAGGAGATGGTTACATTTCTGAAACCCTAATTTTTGTTTTCAAAATGTAACGTTTCGCCAATTTTTCATTTGTCCAAAAGCCATTTTTTCCAAAACTGTTAATTTTTAACAATTTTTAAAACAAATCTAACCTAATCTAATGGGTTATTTAAAACGATGTTCATAAAATAAAATCCTGAAAATATTTCAGAAAAAAATACTTTCGGAAAAAAAATTTGGCGAAACGTTACAGATAGGAAACAATGTTTCGGAGTTGAGACAGGATACCTAAGTAGATTCAGACTTCAAAAATAATTCTTACAATACATAGGTTCACAATTTCACATACAGATCTGTACAGGGTATAGATAGTCCATCTGTTAGTAAGTTATTCATGAACATTTTACGGGGTTCTAATCTCGCTACTTCACCGCTACAACCGGATTCACTTTTGGCTCTTCGTTGTGATTGTGAACTGCAATGGCGATGCGGGCACCAGTAGTTATCACTATTGCAACATTCTTCCTGTCCATACCTGGGACCTGCACGTGGCATCGTCTCTATTCACAATTATTACACTTACATTAGCTCCGCACTACTCGCGAAGTTGGGCGAATATCAGTGTAGAGCCATACTTCGGCCAACTTCGCCTCGGCGTGAGTGTGGAGCCAAGGCCGTCTTAAAGCATGCCGGGGCCCTAGGCACTCCATAATTGGGGGCCTGAAAAAACGTCCTCTAGGTACGTTTTTTCAAGGTTGTTGGGACCCCCACGTGAGATTGGGGACCCTAGCGAGACTGGGGGCCCTGGGCAAGTGCCCAAAATGCCCAGTGGGAAACAGGGGTATGTGTGGAACCGCAGTTAGGGTTAACGCGGCGTCTCTTCATCCAGGCCAGCACTACAACAAGGACTGTAGAGTTGACCGAGCAAAGCGTCTCATTTCAGATTGGTCGAAAATTCTTCCGGATATTCGGATGTCCGGCTGCTCTGGCCTACAGGCCGCATTTCTGTTGAATTTTGTGGACAGATTCAATATAGTATTTTTTGTAATCAGTTTTTCGAAAATTTTCAAACTGGCGCGTGGCCACCGTGTGGGGGTTGAAAACGTATTAAAGTCATATTTCGGTCATTACGAAAAAAATATCGCTAGGTCTATACTATAGCTCGCCTCTGCGAGAGCCTCTAGTGTATCTAGGGCATATGGAGATACTTTGTAGTAGGTATATGATTAATGTTTTAGTTCTGGTTCTCCTTGGTTTAGCGTCAAGGTCACCACAGATTTTGTAGTGTGGTTAATTTTATTGGTAGAGTGAAGGGCTTGTGTACATATAAAATACTAAGAGCACCATTCGATTAACTGCAGCATTCGATTAATACCTTTTGGTACCTAACATCTATACATACCTAGACCTACCTATATTAATTGTAGTATTGTTCGCTACTTGCAATACTTACTTCGAAAATCCCACTTCCACTCTACATTGCTCTACAAACTCTACGAAAATGTTTATTACCTACTGTATTTCTGTATTGAATAGCGTGCTTCCATTTCCACTTTGAGTATTGTAATAACTTTGTCAGAATATTGGTTCCAGGATAGAGAACATTGACAGATTCACAACACACAGGCGATTGAATGAAACAACAACAACCATAATGTATTTATTTAACAAAAAAATAACACTATATGGGTTGTTCTACAAACTAAGGACGAAAATGAGTGTGATTCCGGCCCGACGTTTTTTTTTCATTATGGTTACAAAATATAGTTTATCATAAAGATTACACCGTCTTTTAGCCTATATTAAGTGGAACGGTCAAAATATTCAAAAATATTAGATTTATGGCAATTTTAAGAAATCAAGCAGCAGGAAACTGAGATTGTAACCAGGAAACTGAAGATTTAAGCAAATATCAATAAAAATCAACGTCTATTGAATAATAAATTCACAAATAAAAATTATGCTTCTAACCATTAGTTTGTAATAGTACAAATATCTTGAACTATCGTGAAAATTAGGTCTATTCTTGACGTATACTAATTATCTATCTAAACCAGTCTTGAACAGGAACTTTTATCATTAAATCTACAATATTAGAGCTTTAATTAAGTAATAATTTTAACAAACATTATGTAATAAAATCTCTGACATCTGGTTCGTGGTCCAGTTGGTAGGACGCCCGTGTTGACCCGGAAAGCCGTTGGAAACGCAGGTTCGAATCCTGTCCGAACCATTAAATTTTTCAATTTTTCGCTTCATTGTAAACATTTGGTTTACGTTAGCAGAGGTTACTGCTCTAATAAAAAATAATTAAAATCTAATAATAATAACAAAGTAACAAAATTATTGTTAATAATTTAATTATGAACGACACATCATAAACAAAATTATGACGGAAACCAAAAACATTTAGCAGTCTTATTAATTTGCTTTTCCTAGGCATTTATTTTCTAATTCGAACACTAATCGTTAAATAATTTTTGAGCATTTTTTAGTATTTCTTCTCTAGTCTGTTTTTCTTTGGTTTCGCCATTTTATCTCCAAAAAACAAACAATCTAATGATCTTTCAAATAATGAAAATCAATGAACCCATACTTTAAAATATTACAGTTTTATGCCTATGTTACCGTCCGTAAGTATTTGTCCAACTTTAGTTTTCAGTATTAAAAGTTACGCTATAGGATAAAAGTATTTATGGAAATGTCTATTCTTATTTATCACATTATAATCTGCAACCGACATGTTACTGTAAACCTCATATTTACAACAGTACTTACGCGATTAAATAATTTGGTTTAGAATTCGAGGTCAGGCAAATACTTAATTAAGAATTTTTTTTATATAATGTAAATAGACATAGGCACAGGTTTTAAATGTGCGTTTACGTTGTATTTATCTTTTTTTCTGATGTTTTGAAACGATTATACGAATTGCTCTGCTTAGTTCAGTGATAATACTTATAAGTTATAGATAAATTGATTATTAGAACTAGTTAAACGCTTTATTATTTTGACTTCATAGTATATAGCAGAAAAAGTAACAAATTATCTAGCACAAAAATAATATTTCAATATAAACACTCAGGATCCTGCATTTTTCTCAGTATCATGCCTATTTATTTGACAGGATCCTGAGACCAGGTTCCTGAGAATTGTAGAATAATATTTAAAAATATCGTCTATTTATAACATTCAACCAAAATTAAGCAGCATCAAGCCTTCGTGTAAGCAATTTATAAATCTAAATGCTACAATTACCATATTACCATATAAATTTCGTAATTAAATATCTTACCAGGATCCTGTGAACTCGACTGATTACCACGCAACTTCCTCCATCAAATGTGTCGGGCAGACTAAGCAACACACTGGGTGCAAAGCGATAGGTGGTATTCTTTGTCTCTTTCGTAGCAGCAACGAATTTAGCTAAACCTCAAGGTCGCGCGGCTAATGGAATATTGAATATTCGCTTATTTTACATTGGACAGGATCCTGATATGAAACTGTTGGGACAAATTCTGGACAAAGTTTTTATAATGTTTTTGCTACAATAAAGTAGTAATATGTCACCTAGGTAACAATAATAATAGGAAGTCATTTATATTGGTTTAACTTATGGTCTCAATGTAGTAGAAAATAAATTATATTGCACATTAGATTCGATTTTGCTCGTGGGACACACCAGGATCCTGAAAATTTGACGCTTTGAATATTTTTTTTCTTAAGAAAATATTATGTCATCTAAATTATTTTTAGAGACCAGGTAGATATAGGTATGGTAAACAGTATGTTATGTAAATAAACTAGGTTTTAACCATTTTTTCATGATATTTTAGCTGAGCTGTCGAAAATTCCTTACTTTGTAGAACTACCCATTTAACAAATCAATCAATGAACGTTTCTATTTACCAAAGTACCAGGGCCGCATAAGTTGCGAGCAACTAACACTATCAGCAGCACGCCCACCACGTCTTGATCCTTTCACTCGGCGCCAAGCACTGGTTGCGACACCACACCGCGAGCCACTGGAAACGATTTTATCAAGTACACTGTTTGCTCTGAGCAACTTGATACGTCTTTTACAGATAGATATAAAGGTCGTAATCGATCGTCGTGTTGCTAATTCGACCTCTCGCATTTATACATACCTAGTATTCGCGGATAACGGTTATTTGTTATAAATATATAGGTATCACGATTAGATATAATATATAATGGAACCGGTTGTTAGCTGTTATCGGCCTTACGTCTTACTACTGATACCTTCACTTAAGGCAAACCGGACGTTTATATATTAGTGTTTCCTATGTTGCTATTTCAAGTGTACTATGTTTTGGATTATCAATGTTTGTAGCACGGTTCATTATTTAAATAATAACTGGTCAGTCACTGCATTACAGGTTATTTAAAAAATATTTTGTATGGAATAGTGACAGTTGCGGTTGATATAATAATATAATAAACATATTTATAAAAATGTCCCAATAGTGTGCAAATACAGTCATATTTCATTTTCTACCTAAGATTTGTAAATTTGTATATATAACTATCATTAGTGACCCTGCTGGTGTTATGAACTTAGGAAATGGTACTATTGGTATAGTCAGGCAAAACTAAATCTGTAAATCTTGGGCCTTATATAATTACCTATTATTACGCCTCTTCTGCATGTCTATTGTAGTATTTGTAGTAGCCCTTTAAAAAACTTTTTGTATCTAGGAATTCCCTGATTATTTAGGCGGTGAAGCCTGTGAATTACTGTATCTAAATAACCCCCGTCCTATTCCTTCTTACTTAAAATGTAATTAAGACGTAATAAAAATAAGTGAAGTAACTCAGATAGGATCTCACTATACCAGAGACATAAAATTCCTTCACAGTCTACTCTTCTTCCTCAAACGAAGTACATATAAAATCACTGAACAGCCGTTTCTCTTGTCCACAGGAGAAATACTACGCGTCCCTGGCCACAGAAGCGCAGACGAAGAACCTGCCGTCCGTGATCACCAAGATCCGCGAGGAGAGCTCCAACCGGTTCCTGCACAACCTGCAGCGCTACCGCCTCGACGTGTACAAGGTCATCGACGACGAGACCTACGAACTCATTAGTAATGGGAAGAGCGAGATTCTTTGTTGACCCTACTCGGGGACTCGTGATTTTGTTAAGGCTTAGCTTTAAAGAGGCGTTGCATGAATTTTACTAGTGCCGGAATTATTGGAAAAAAAGATGTAACCAAGTAACGTTCATGCAAAAATGCCGTTTAGAATACTTTAGAATTTTATTCTGTTCTTAATTAGTATAAGATATTTTAATAGTAAATATGATGTATAGATGAAAATGGGATTTTAGGAAACATAAAGCATAATGATATCAGTAACAATCTGTTGTCATATTAATTTATTGTAAGTGTATGCTTCTCGCCTACTTGTAAATGTAAACTCGAATAAGAAATCTTGCCTTTGGTATTAAATAAAACAATCGAATCAGCCAAAAATATTTTATTTAAGCGTATTTTATAATCTTTATATTATCAATGCTGATATATTATTAATCTTTAATTCTAATATTTATGGCTTCCCTTTGATTACAATAATGAATTAGGGATGTTGGTAAAGTTCACGGCCGTCACTAGGACAGCATGAGCGGAAACGGTCACGTGAGTTGAACCTCTCGGAAATTGGAAAGTACAACGACGCTCCCGCTGTACACGTAGTCAGGCGGAGTGCTGGTGACCTGGTACACGGGACCAGCTCCCGCTATACACGTGGTCAGGCGGAGTGCTGGTGACCTGGTACACGGGACCAGCTCCCGCTATACACGTAGTCAGGCGGAGTGCTGATGACCTGGTACACGGGAGCAGCTCCCGCTATACACGTACTATGGGCTGCACAAGTGCGTGGCCTATTTATGAATTCATTCATAAATAGATCATGCAATTCTTCTGATGAACTCATTCATAAATAGGTCAAGCAATTATGCAGCTCATAGTACAGTCAGGCAGCGCTGGTGCCCTGGTACAGCCAGCTCCGCGGCCGTGAAGCTTACCCGCCGCGCTAGTGGGGACAGACTGGGCCGAGCCACAATACCATCAACAAGTTTGTACTTATTTTATAATAGCTTTGCTTCAGATAAAATAAAAAGTCACTTCATTATATTATAAAAATACTATTTATCTCAATATTGTTTCCAAATTCGCACTTTTCGTTTTCTTTATTATACATATATGTGTCAAATTGTAGTTCCAATAATCCGTTATATATATTTTGTATAAGAATCGTAACGAAACAAAATCCTTAATTTAACCTAAAGTAAACTTAGAAATAAAATTACATCTGATAACGAAAAGTACAACGCGCGAGTCTGTAGGGCCGCGGCCCGCGCCCGCAGTCGGAGTGACTCCTCCCTACTGAGTAACTCCTTACATTTAAGGCTGATACCTTTCCCACATTTTCTTACAAACGTTTGGCCGCTCCGTACAAAACCTATCTAAGCCTATCCTGGTCGATCCAGCTACTTCCCTGTCTTCTCAGTCCCTTCAACTCCATCGATATGATCAAAAGGTCAGAAAGAAGGGCTTACCCTGTGGAAATCATACCATAAATACTACATAAAAATATAGAGTCAATTTTGAAGTAAATGGCAAATTTTATAGCAAGCCGACAATCACGAAATTGTGGAAAATACGATAGTATACTTATGTTTGAAACTTATCTAAGTATATATATACAGTCTTAACTACCGCGAACATAATCGAAATATATCAAGCGTCTAGCACCATTCCGATACAAATGTATACTTCATCAACATAAAATTATTAAACAAGAATATAAAATAGCGAAAAACAATAATAACAAAGTCCTGAACCTTCCCGCGACTAATAGACACTGGTTAATTTTGAACAAAGGGACTAGCTGAAACAGTATTGCATCCAAAGAAGAGATACGTCGGGAGATACGCGCGTTTATCTAATAGCATATACAACTACCTAAACACTGAGACTACAGCGTTACACGTATAAAAAATAAATCACATATCGTCGATTACCACATCGGTTATTCCAATTTTGACCTTATAACACATGTCAAAAAGGACAAAAAGTCTATATTGTCTCAATTCGCTTCTCACTCTTCTCACGCACTCGGCCCATGGGAAACAACATTCCGAATTGAAAACCACTAATACAAACGTAACAAGGGTAACTAACATACCGAGTCGTATATTACATAGATCGTCTCGAAAGAGGACGGTAAATCTGAAAAATGTCACAAATTTGAGCCTCAAAAATCTAGATTGTACTTTAAGACCTGTATAAGTGACTCGTTTAGTCGTTCAAGCTACGTGCAACGTTTCAGGAACAAACGTTTAAAACCTTACCACTGGGGATCTACCAAAACTGACGCTAACATCGAGATAGACAAAACTGTGTATAACTAACACCGCTAACACAAACGTGACGTCGGAGAAATTAAATCTAAACACGGATCAAAATCGTTCCGTTGCGCTACATTTCATTTTTTTGTAACTTTCGCCACGAGTTTCATTCGCCGGCACCAGGGCAGCAGAAGCGGCTAGGCGGTGTCGGCGACGGGGACGTCGGGCTCCATGCGCAGCGTCCGCTGCGTGGGGTCGTAGCGGCCGGCCAGGTAGTACGCGTCGTTGTTGTCGTACGCGCTGCCGCAGCGCGCCGCCTCGCCGCCCGTGCGCGCCTGGTACTGCGCCAGCGGCAGCACCTCGCACTTGTGCGAGATCGTCTGCACGTCGTTCTCGTCCGTGTGCGGGGACTCGAATAAGCCGCCCTGAAAAACACCAAGATATAAAATGAGAAAAATAGTACATTACTGCAGACGCCGGGAAATAAGTATCTCTTCTCCCTTGCGGTCGGCCGTCTATACCTACTCAGCCGGCAAGCCCTTTTCACGGGCATGTATAGTGCTTTTCTCATACATATGCAATGAAATGAAAAAATACACCACTCAAAAAAACATAATTCAGCTGTTCAGCTAGTCCATGAACACAGACGCCATGTTTAAAAAAGGTTTTTTAATTTTCCCTCCAATCCCTCTATATTTTTTTTCTTTAATAAGTCGTCCACGACGTGTGTAGTGGTCGAATATTAGGGACATAATACACAACCTGATAATAAGAATCTTAATTTCTATAATAAATAAAATAACGGCAGAGGATTTTTAATATTGTGTATGGTCTCTGGTGACTTACGTATAGACTTTTATTTATTTGTATTCTTAATATCAGTTCGTGTGTATTAGGCATTAACGCGAATCTTGTTGGTCCGGTGGCTCAATGGGTAGCCACTAGAAAACAATATATATCAGCTATTCATAAATACAGACGCCATGTTTACATTAAAATTAAAAACAAATTACTTCCCGGCCTAACCCTTCAATTTTGTATGAAATTCGTTTACAGTTCTCTCGAATTGTTTCGCCCGAAACTCGACACTTCGAAGCCTGTTTTAACGCACGTTATGACGATATTTCATTGCATGTTTGAGAAAATTAGCTTTACGATCACAAGTGAGTCGAGGACGGTCACTACGAGCCGTATAAAAAGTTCAAGTCGCCCTATTCAACAACAATGGAGAGGGCGATGTTTGAGTTTCCCGGTGAGATCGAATGGAAATGATATCCGCAGGAGAACTACTGACGTAGTCGGAAGAATAATAGTAGCAATGAGTCGCTGAGCCAGGCAGGAATTCACGAGTAGGGACCATGGAAGAACCCTTTCGCAAGAAACTGTGGTAGAAGTACGAGTATCGTTTCGGCGAACAGCAATTAGTACTGCAGTGTGTATTAGGTATAGTTCGAAGCCCATTTCTTAAGCGAATCCCATTAGCTTTGTACCAGATGAACAATACTCATTATCTGTATTGTTAACTGTGGCCACAGCTGCCACTTCGAAATGTAAAGCGTTATAAGTGCAAATTACTTTTACACTAAATTAGTCTTTAAGTCAAACGAAATAAGGTTTACTCTAAAGAGAACACAGATGTTGGTCACTTCGTAAGTGAAAGAGCAGTGAAGTTCCTATCGATGCTTATAATGACAATGAAGTGACCAACATCTCTGTTCTCTTTGTTTAAGAGTAAACCTTATTTCGTTTGAATTAAAGACTAATTTAGTATATAATATAAGTAATTTGCACTTATAACGCCTTACATTTTGAAGTGGCAGTTCTGGCCACAGCTAACAATACAGATAATGACTATTGTTCATCGGGTACAAAGCTAAGTGGATTCGCTCAAGCAAAAGGATTATTTCTATACGTACCGGGTAGAGCAGCGGCAGACAGCCGTGCGTCTCCTCGGGGTGGTAGAACCAGCGCACGCGCACGGCCATGGCGCCGCGCGCCTGCCACAGCGCCTCCAGCCGGCCGACGTAGGGCCGGTCCGGCCGCCCCGTCGACAGGAACACCGCCGCCTCGCCCACCTGCACACAACTACATTAGCTGCGTGCTCAATGAGGAACACCATTCGAGTACACATCACATTTACAGAAACTGAGATTCCTCAGTGCGGACGGTTTGAGAAACTCGTCTGAATCAGTAGCGACACGTATAGTTTGGCTTGCTCCCAAGCGGGAAACACAGAACCATGATATAAAACAACAGTCTTCAGAAATAGTAGGATATTCTGTTCCTAAAACTGACACAAACGCCACTCTTATTAATAAGCAAGCGGTCGGTATTAACATGTGTTATAGGCGCAGCTACCGGGAGCACAGCACACGTGTACAGTACTCACGTGCAGCGTCTCCTCGCCGCGCTGGATGGCGCGGTGGAACAGCTTGCGGTGGCGGGGGCGGGCGGTGCGGCGGTAGGGCGCGCCCGCCCAGCGCCACAGCTACCGGGAGCACAGCACACGTGTACAGTACTCACGTGCAGCGTCTCCTCGCCGCGCTGGATGGCGCGGTGGAACAGCTTGCGGTGGCGGGGGCGGGCGGTGCGGCGGTAGGGCGCGCCCGCCCAGCGCCACAGCTACCGGGAGCACAGCACACGTGTACAGTACTCACGTGCAGCGTCTCCTCGCCGCGCTGGATGGCGCGGTGGAACAGCTTGCGGTGGCGGGGGCGGGCGGTGCGGCGGTAGGGCGCGCCCGCCCAGCGCCACAGCTACCGGGAGCACAGCACACGTGTACAGTACTCACGTGCAGCGTCTCCTCGCCGCGCTGGATGGCGCGGTGGAACAGCTTGCGGTGGCGGGGGCGGGCGGTGCGGCGGTAGGGCGCGCCCGCCCAGCGCCACAGCTACCGGGAGCACAGCACACGTGTACAGTACTCACGTGCAGCGTCTCCTCGCCGCGCTGGATGGCGCGGTGGAACAGCTTGCGGTGGCGGGGGCGGGCGGTGCGGCGGTAGGGCGCGCCCGCCCAGCGCCACAGCTACCGGGAGCACAGCACACGTGTACAGTACTCACGTGCAGCGTCTCCTCGCCGCGCTGGATGGCGCGGTGGAACAGCTTGCGGTGGCGGGGGCGGGCGGTGCGGCGGTAGGGCGCGCCCGCCCAGCGCCACAGCTACCGGGAGCACAGCACACGTGTACAGTACTCACGTGCAGCGTCTCCTCGCCGCGCTGGATGGCGCGGTGGAACAGCTTGCGGTGGCGGGGGCGGGCGGTGCGGCGGTAGGGCGCGCCCGCCCAGCGCCACAGCTACCGGGAGCACAGCACACGTGTACAGTACTCACGTGCAGCGTCTCCTCGCCGCGCTGGATGGCGCGGTGGAACAGCTTGCGGTGGCGGGGGCGGGCGGTGCGGCGGTAGGGCGCGCCCGCCCAGCGCCACAGCTACCGGGAGCACAGCACACGTGTACAGTACTCACGTGCAGCGTCTCCTCGCCGCGCTGGATGGCGCGGTGGAACAGCTTGCGGTGGCGGGGGCGGGCGGTGCGGCGGTAGGGCGCGCCCGCCCAGCGCCACAGCTACCGGGAGCACAGCACACGTGTACAGTACTCACGTGCAGCGTCTCCTCGCCGCGCTGGATGGCGCGGTGGAACAGCTTGCGGTGGCGGGGGCGGGCGGTGCGGCGGTAGGGCGCGCCCGCCCAGCGCCACAGCTACCGGGAGCACAGCACACGTGTACAGTACTCACGTGCAGCGTCTCCTCGCCGCGCTGGATGGCGCGGTGGAACAGCTTGCGGTGGCGGGGGCGGGCGGTGCGGCGGTAGGGCGCGCCCGCCCAGCGCCACAGCTACCGGGAGCACAGCACACGTGTACAGTACTCACGTGCAGCGTCTCCTCGCCGCGCTGGATGGCGCGGTGGAACAGCTTGCGGTGGCGGGGGCGGGCGGTGCGGCGGTAGGGCGCGCCCGCCCAGCGCCACAGCTACCGGGAGCACAGCACACGTGTACAGTACTCACGTGCAGCGTCTCCTCGCCGCGCTGGATGGCGCGGTGGAACAGCTTGCGGTGGCGGGGGCGGGCGGTGCGGCGGTAGGGCGCGCCCGCCCAGCGCCACAGCTACCGGGAGCACAGCACACGTGTACAGTACTCACGTGCAGCGTCTCCTCGCCGCGCTGGATGGCGCGGTGGAACAGCTTGCGGTGGCGGGGGCGGGCGGTGCGGCGGTAGGGCGCGCCCGCCCAGCGCCACAGCTACCGGGAGCACAGCACACGTGTACAGTACTCACGTGCAGCGTCTCCTCGCCGCGCTGGATGGCGCGGTGGAACAGCTTGCGGTGGCGGGGGCGGGCGGTGCGGCGGTAGGGCGCGCCCGCCCAGCGCCACAGCTACCGGGAGCACAGCACACGTGTACAGTACTCACGTGCAGCGTCTCCTCGCCGCGCTGGATGGCGCGGTGGAACAGCTTGCGGTGGCGGGGGCGGGCGGTGCGGCGGTAGGGCGCGCCCGCCCAGCGCCACAGCTACCGGGAGCACAGCACACGTGTACAGTACTCACGTGCAGCGTCTCCTCGCCGCGCTGGATGGCGCGGTGGAACAGCTTGCGGTGGCGGGGGCGGGCGGTGCGGCGGTAGGGCGCGCCCGCCCAGCGCCACAGCTACCGGGAGCACAGCACACGTGTACAGTACTCACGTGCAGCGTCTCCTCGCCGCGCTGGATGGCGCGGTGGAACAGCTTGCGGTGGCGGGGGCGGGCGGTGCGGCGGTAGGGCGCGCCCGCCCAGCGCCACAGCTACCGGGAGCACAGCACACGTGTACAGTACTCACGTGCAGCGTCTCCTCGCCGCGCTGGATGGCGCGGTGGAACAGCTTGCGGTGGCGGGGGCGGGCGGTGCGGCGGTAGGGCGCGCCCGCCCAGCGCCACAGCTACCGGGAGCACAGCACACGTGTACAGTACTCACGTGCAGCGTCTCCTCGCCGCGCTGGATGGCGCGGTGGAACAGCTTGCGGTGGCGGGGGCGGGCGGTGCGGCGGTAGGGCGCGCCCGCCCAGCGCCACAGCTACCGGGAGCACAGCACACGTGTACAGTACTCACGTGCAGCGTCTCCTCGCCGCGCTGGATGGCGCGGTGGAACAGCTTGCGGTGGCGGGGGCGGGCGGTGCGGCGGTAGGGCGCGCCCGCCCAGCGCCACAGCTACCGGGAGCACAGCACACGTGTACAGTACTCACGTGCAGCGTCTCCTCGCCGCGCTGGATGGCGCGGTGGAACAGCTTGCGGTGGCGGGGGCGGGCGGTGCGGCGGTAGGGCGCGCCCGCCCAGCGCCACAGCTACCGGGAGCACAGCACACGTGTACAGTACTCACGTGCAGCGTCTCCTCGCCGCGCTGGATGGCGCGGTGGAACAGCTTGCGGTGGCGGGGGCGGGCGGTGCGGCGGTAGGGCGCGCCCGCCCAGCGCCACAGCGCGCCGCCGGGCAGGAAGGCCGCCATCTTGCTGACGCCGCCGCCCACGTCTGAGCCGCCCGACGTCGCGGACACCGTGCGCTTCTTGCTCTTCTGGAACGTCAAGGTTGAGATTGAGAACGAGAATGGTCGAATAAAGTTGCAGTTGGGGCATCGAGCCAAAGTTGCCTGAGTTTTGCGGAAGTCCTGCATCAAGGCAGTCGCAACACTTGCAAAACGTAGCGTAATAGACAGATATTTCTTATACTTTTTCCTACTCGTATTAATATTTACCTTCTTAGCAACTTCGCTAGTCGAAGCCGACGGTTCCTCCTCCAAGCCGATCCCGCTATCCTTCAGGTTGTCCTTCGGGTCGTCTTCCTTCTTCGCCGCGAGCTTGCCCAGATTGCTGGAGTCCAGCACCGCGGTCTTCACGATAGGATTCTTCGACAGCACGGCTTTCTTTATTACCGTCTTCATTTTATCATCAGGAGATTTCTCCACTGCTATCAGCGTGGACAATTGATCATTAGAATCACCCGAATCTTCGTTTGACTTGTTGGAATCCATGTAATCTGATGAGGATTTCTTCTGTTGATCGTCGCCAGAGGAACTGGTCTCTTTGCTGTCAGAATGATGTCTCTTTCTGTGTTTCCTGTGGTGTTTCTTATGATGCCGTCGGTGCTTGCAATGTTCTTCGCAGCACTTATGTTTCTTCTTTTTCTTTTTTACATAGTCTGCGGAATTTGGATCATCCTCGCAAGACTGGAGGCGCTTAAGTTTTTCTTTTCTGTGTTTCTTGAGTTTTTTCCTGTCTCTCCGGTCTTCTTCTTCGGCCTTCTCCTTAGCCAGGTTTTCCGGATTCGAGGTTTTATCTGCACTCGTGGAAGCGATTGGCTTCTTGTCTTCTGTACTGTTAGCGCTCGTATTTCTTCTTCGCTTCCCGAGGGTGAATAGTGGGTTTTCGTATACTGAAACAGATAAAAGCTTCATTAGTACAATTGTACAGTCACTGGAAAAGACTTTACAGAGAGATTTAAATAAAACACATGTCCAGAGAATGCTTAATTATACAAAATTATACCAGGCAAACATAAAACGCGAGGCTACTCACCTACAACAGGGTAGTTGGGCTCGAGGAACCGAATGTCCTCGATGGCTATGCGGCCCGAGTCTCCGTCGTCGAACTCGACGGCGACGAACTTGTCGAGATGCGGGTCCGGCGACGCCACGGCCACGGTGCCGGGGTACAGGCAGCGGTACTGCTGCGACCAGTACGCGCACACGCGCGCGCCCGACGCCAGCTCCGACACCGATGTCGGAGACACCTCTAGGATCTGGAAACGATGGACAACCAATATCAGTAAAAGGTATGTAATAAATATAGGTGCTTATGATAAACATGCCAATTCTGCCGATTCGTTTAATGGCTCTGAGTGAATGGGATGGCAGGCGATTATGCAGTTAAGAGAGCCTATCAGGATAAACCGATCCAGTTGGTCGTACCGTTAGCTTCAAGCTGACCAAAAAGACATTCAAGATCGAGGCTGTTGGCGTCTGTACAGGAGAACATTTTATACTTCAAGAGTAATAATAAATAATTGTGAGTGATTTATTTGTACTTACAGCATCCCTGAGCGTCTCCTCTCTCGACAATATATGCGGCTTGTTGCCCCTTTCTCCGTCCAGCGTGATGGCGTACACGTCGGGCGCCGTGACGGCGCTGAGCTTGCCCGCGTAGAACAGCCCGCCCATGGCCGTGAGCACCCGCGGCGACGAGTCCAGCTTGTCTTCCGTCAACGTGCACTTGGACACCGGCGGCGGGACCGGTGAGGCCGTCGCCTCCTTCGCTTCCTCGCGCTCTTTGGACTTGAGGCTCTTCCGTCGTTTCTTCGCCCTCCGTCGCTCTTTCTCGCTGTCGCTGGATGCGCTGGCACGACGCATCGCGAACTCCAATTCGGGCATATCGTCTCTCGAATGCTTCCGCACCAATCTATCAACCTTCTCCCTATTCTTCTGCCGGACTTCATTGAGGCTCTCCATTGATGAGCTGGCGGATCTGTTAAGACCCCATTCGTTTTCTTCTTCTTCCGAGTATACTTTCAAAATCGGTTCCGCTTTTAGCTTCGGACGGACCTTGCTCGTCCGGTTAGTGTCCTCTCTAGAAGGTTCGCTTCTCGAGCAGACTATGCCGCCCTTGAGTTTACCTTTGGCCAACAGGTAGCCGACTAGACTGCTCTTAGACTTGGGTTTCTTAGCGACTATGGTCTCGGTGGAGTCCGGGCTGGAGACCTTGCGCGGACGGCCGACCTTGCGCTTCTTGGAGGAGCCGCGGTCGGGGTCGGGCGACGGCGCGGGCGGAGACGGCGTCGGCGGCGTCGACAGCGCGGGCAGCGGCGGCGTGAGGGCATTGAGTTGAGCTCGCTTCTCGTCGCACTGCCGTTGTAGTTCGTGGAGCCGCTCGCGCAGGTCCTTCTCCATGGCGTTGACGAGCGCGTGCGCGTCGGGCACGGGCGCGGCCGCCGCGTGCGCGCAGGCCGCCGCGCCGCACGGACACGCCGTCACGCGCCTCAAACTCGCTTCCAGCTCCCCGCCATTATTCCTAACCTCATCTTTCTCTCGTTTGTAGCGTCGCATCTTGTCAATCTTGTGACGGTGCCGGTCCTCGCGGTCGCGGCTCCGCTTCCGCCGCCTCTCGGCGGAGGAGTTCCTTCTGCTCCTGTCCTTCTTGATTAATGCTTCGGTCGCGAGATGCGGCTCTGTGGGGCTCATGAGTGGTTCGCTCTTTATGAAGGGCCGGGACGTCGCCAGGCTCGCGGTCGGGGGGCTCTCGACCTCCTCCATGAATCTCTGTTCGGCGAGCGCACACAACAGCCCGAGCCCGTCGAGCGACGGCTTGGCGCGCTCTCCGGCGCTCGGCTCGGCGGGAGGGAACTCGAACCTCCTCTGCGGTTCGACATCGGTGCGCGGCGGAGACTTCGGCGACGATTTAATCATGATATTCGTCGTGGTCCTGGTGTCCACCGTCAGAGGAGTCGCGTCTAAGGTCGGCATACTGGCGGGGGTGGTTCTCTCGAACTGTTCGATGCTGTTCGACAGGAGTTCGAGGCCGCTGACGTCGACCATGGACCTGGTCTGCTGCGCCGGCGGAACGGGAGACGTGCTCGCCGTGTCGATCACCAGGTCGTTGGAGGCGCTACTGCTGGAGCTATCCACTAACGCTTCGTCTCTTTCTATCGCATGTATTGCTTTCTCCACCGCGCCGACCACCGCGGACGTGGACAGTGCTTCAGAAGACGATTCCTCGGCGCTGTCGATTCTCGAAGGCTGCAGGATGGGCATGTGGAGCGTCTGGGGTTCCTCAGGGAAGTGTGCGACGCCAACGCAGGCGACGTCCCGCTCGTCTTCGTCAGCGTGATTGGGGGAGTCGTCGTCGTCGTCGATGTGGTCGGTCTGGTTGGAGGCGTCCCTGTGCGCGGGCGCCTCGTGCGCGTCGGGCGGCGGCGTCGGCGGCGCGGCGGGGGACGTCGCCTGGCTGCGACAAGCTTGCTCGGCGAAGTCTGGCTGGTAATACAAGTGTGTGGCCAACATTGGTTGCTGCACAGGTTCTGGGGCGAAGGTCGGAGGCGGCTTTTCTTGTGGCGGTTCCGCCTCTATCTTTATCAGGGCATGAGGAGTTATGAGCGGTTGCATGATAGGTTTCCTATTATCCTGCTTATGAGACTGCGGGGCCGGAGCAGGGGCGAGGGTTACCAGGCGAGTAGAATGGGTGTGCGTGTGTTGGAGGGTCGCGGTGGACGCTAAGAGATCGCCAGATAGGAGCTGGAGGTGGTGGGACGGGTGCGGGGCTGGAGGGAGTAGCAGGGGAGCAGAAGGGTAAGGAACGCCACCCCAGACGACGGCGTGAGGTAGATCAGGGGGCGCCGGCAGCAGTAGCAGGGCTCCGGAGGTGGGCTCGCGCACGAGCTGGAAGCCGCCCATGGACCCCACGCTGCCGCCCACAGACCCCACGCCACCCACGCCCACGCCGCCCATCACCATGCTCTCCATGGACATTTGAGCTGGAAAGACAAAAAAATGCTTATTAATTTATGCAAGTAATAACTACTAACGGATTTTTTAAACTAACTTAAGTTCAAAGGAAGCCCTTCCACATTTTAACTCGTCGACTGACTGTTTTTCTTTTACTTTTTATGTGAATAAGTTGGTCTTGAATATACTTAGATACCAACACACTTCTTCATACCTCCTTCATACTTATATTTTGAATACTTAATGCAAATGTACCTATACAGTTATTTTCACATGAAATAAATGAATCTGAATCTGAATCAGATGTCAATACACTTCTTCATACCTCAGATGTCAATACACTTCTTTTGGGCTTTACAAAGACGGAGCCTGATTAGTGATAGGTTACAGTATAGGATCATTTTTTTAAGGTCGAATTTAAATCGCTTTGTTCTAACAAACAATGGGATCCAATGGGTATTGTGTAGCGCTTGCAATTTCGGAATTGGCTTATCTGGGCAGTATCGGAAATTCAGGAATTTCCAATACTGCCGACGATACTACTCGTATATACCTACATATACGAACAGGACTGTAATAAATATAACATTATTAGTAACTATTTTTTTGCAATCAAGATCGCGGGATTATCTATAATTGTGTTCATATTAAAATTACTATCAATTGGGAATTGGGAATGTTGGCGAGCTAATGAAGTTGGAGTTGGACGGTCACCGACCGCGCAATGAGGGAATCACACCAGTTCATACAGGTTAGCCAGGAACCGATCGATCCTGAAGGCCTTGGCTTGATGCATTGCATAACGATCTAAAACAGTCACCACCGTCAATAGTAGGTAAGGTTACTATGGAGAAAAATGTCTATCAATCTATCAGCCACAGACGTCCACTGCTGAACATAGGCCTCCCCCATGACTCGCCACAAAGTGCCATCCCGTGCAGACCGTATGCATTGATTCCCGCTACCCCTACGAGGTCATCCGTCCATTTAGTCGGGGGGCGATCCACGCTGCGCTTTCCTATACGTGGTCAACTTTGCTGTCCCAAGCGCAGTCCATTCTCCGGGCTACATGGCCAAGAAAAATGTAGTGAAATATATTTGGCAAATACGCTAGTCTCACTCAGCCCGCCGCCGACGCGCGATTCGTATGCTGACGCTGCGCAGGCGCTTCCGGCGCGGGCGCGTGACGGAATGTGCGCGCTCGTGGGAAACATACTAACATATATATAAACGTCAGCGAGTCGATTCCTATCGGCTTGTCTATAAAGCGTTTAACTGAGACTCCACGGCTCCGCACTACTCGACATGGGCGTCGCCAAGGAGGGGGCAGCTGCCCCCCCTAGAGATCCAAAAATATGTCCAGTCACTTGACTTGTCTGATCGATCATTCTTGTACATCGAAACTCAAATGAATTCAGTAGCTATATGCACTATGCAAAATCTATCGAAATTTCTGAAATTTGTATTTTTTACGTTTCCAGTCTCATTACTACCCGTCATTTTGTCAAAGAAGATCTGTATACTTATTAAACCTACTCACAAAATTTCATGAAAATCGGTTGAGCAACGCGACTAGTAGGTGAGTACAGCCGGCAATATGGATAACTGGACATCCGAGCATCCAACCATCCGGACATAAGAAAGAAATAAAGAATGTTCGCCCAAGTTGTATCGGAGATGCTTCGATCGCTCGGTTGATGAAGCTTTGTGATTTTAACGTCCCTAGGTCTATTGGGTAAACTCGAGTCTTTACTCGTCGCGTCCGTTGGATCTTGGGCTCGTGGCAAGATTTCTCGGTCCTATGACTCGTGATTTTCCGCACTTGCATCAAAATGTATTGAATGATTGTCATTCAATTTACGTTATTGCTAACGAAAATTTTCGCGCTCGCTGCGCTCGCGTTTTCATCTGGATTTTTTTTGGACCCTTCCTCTCGAAAAATGTCGCGCTCGCTACGCTCGCGTTTTGCCTGACTATGAGATAAGTTCTTTTACCGATCCCCTTCCAAAAAAAAAATTATATAATTACATTTATGATTATGACTGTACTTACACCGAAATACACTTCTATATTTACGTGCTTGATGAAGCTTCCTATCCTCTAGCTAGGCTATACCTTCCTTCCTTTTCCTCATCCTGCATTTATTATATCAAGTTGCCCTGCCCCCCTGGACCTTCGGCTGGCGACGCCCTTGCTACTCGAGAAGTTCACTGAAGTTCGGCGAATACGTCAGAGTGGAGAGGCACTTCACTGCGCAAACCCATTCAGCCAACTTCACCTCGGCCAACTTCTTTATTCTTTAGAGCTAGGGGGAACATTTGGAGCAGAATTGGCTCGGTTTGCAATTTTAGTTTTCAATGCATTTCTGCTTCGTATTGGCCAGGGCCCAGGGATTTCGTAAACGCGCCATTCATAAACATTCTGATCTGACAAGGATTGTGCAGGTTACCCCAAAGGAGGACAGGACTTAAGTACATCGACAACTCTTAAGATAACGTTCATAAGTTTCTAACAAAAATTTCATCCATGGGAGCCGTTGGGCCCCCAGGCATTCGCCTACATTGCCTTATGGATGCATGCCCAGCAACAGGATTTCAAGGAGCACTATGAAATATCCCAGACTTGGTCTCAAAGTCCATTGATACTAGGTATAACATTTTACAAAATTTGGTAAATTACGACCTTTGTTAATTTCGAAACCATCTCCGGGAATAGGGCTATCGCAATGAACAATTAGATTTTGACAATATGACACCTGTGAAAAATTCTTCATATTTTATTTTTCGACTTTCACTTGTCCTTGACGTTTTGCACTACAAGTTAATCGTGACGTCATCACAAAATGCTACGGAGAAAAATAATGAAACATATCTAATTCTCAGATGAAATTCGTATCTTAAATAGGCCTAAGTATATTTTACAATTTTAACAAAAACTGGGGTGTTTTTTTGTAAATCCCTGAAGTAGCTCAACCGTACTGCGCGATAAATAAACCGTACGAGCAACTGACTGAAATTACAGCAGGGAAGCCTTGCGCAGCCGATTAAACGATAAAACCGTAGCAGTCGGCGATTAAACAGCAACACACTTAGTTCAGCGAGCGAGCGAAGCTCTCCGTTTCAACTTGGACAAAAATTATTCCGGATGTTTGGTTGTTGGGGGTGTCCGTTTGTCCGGATAACCGGCTGTCACCTACAGGTTGCATTTTTCAACAGATTTTTGTGAAATTTTGTAAGCAGGCTCAATAAATAGGTAAGTACAGATTTCCATTTCCTAAATCGAAGGGGGTTAAAAACGTAAAAAAGTTCTATTTAAGCCGAATAAGAAATTCTAAAAATTATCGCGAGTTAATTTACCAATCTACGAAATTTTAGGACCTGAAAATGGGAAGACAATGTTCTTTGTTGGACCATTTCGATTTTTGCGCTTATTATATCTATAAGTAGTTACAAATTAGGTAGGTATGTACTTAAGTAGGTAGGCTTCTGTTATTGGCCAAATTTCCGCCGCAAACGGCTAATTCTATAATCATTTGCGCAAAAATTAAAAAACTAAACACCGGCCAACTGCGATTCTGACTCGCTCACCGAGGGTTCCATCATAACTGGCCAGGTTAAGTTAAGTTTGTTTTCCATTTATTTTGTAGGTATGGCGCCGGATACAAAACGAGGTGCAAAGTTAACGCAAACGGGTTCTCCAAATATGATTTTTGAGAGTGTAGGAGCCAGTTAGCCCTTACACTTGCTTGTGGTGTTGGAGTGCGTTGAAAGAACGATGAAGTTAAGTTATAGTTGAACTGGTTTATTGTACGTAAAGATACAAAATTAAGTAGGTAAAAAGATTGGTCGTTCCTCCGTTGACGTTTATCGTCCGCGTGTTAGTTATGCTCTGATCGGTAAAATGTTGATTTATTATAAATTACGCGGTCTCAAGTAGATCGCAACTTAAGCTAAAACATGTACAGTTGACACTGTACAGAGAAGGACTATATTTTATGATTTAATTACAAATATATAGTTTTCAGATTTTTCCCTATAGGTAGGTAAGTATTTATGGTATACCTAAGACCAAATTTAAATTACTTGCCTTTCAGTTCTATTAGGTCAACGGAAAATAGGTACGTGCCACATAAACGACCATGAAAATTTTGCCACATAAACGGCAGTATCTTTAGTAAGTTAACCCATAAGTTTGATTACCTAATTCACAGCTTCAAGTGTTGAGTAATGGTTTAAATTTCAACTCGATAGGTACTACACGCACCCGAAAAACAGAGTCTTGACAGACGGACGGACGCACGCGGACAACAAAATAAGGGTTCACTTTTTTCCTTTTAAGGTACGGAACCCTAAAAACCAAAAAAACCTGCAAAGTCCAAATAAACCCGGGGTATGGGCTTTGTGAAGCACTCCATTTAAATGGATCGCCGCGCGGCATACAGAGCGCCGCGGTTTTTGACGGCTCATACATGATTTATATCGTGTAGGTCCGGCGAACCTAATTAATATAATTGGCTCATTAAATATACATACGCGCGAAGAAATGTTTACGCGACGTCAATACAAAATTACTGTTTAATCGGGATAATGTGAACCATTAAAAGTCCTGCTGTCACTCTGACGGCAGTAAAAAATGTATCTAAAACACCCAGACACAAGCCGATCATTGTGATCCTCATTCAATGAGCGATATGTAGAAATGCTACTAAAACTGAACATAACTATTCTTTTGATTCTTAGCTTCAATATTGGCTGAAATCCTGTCACTTGTTCCAATTAAAGCTGAAATGGAAAGCTAATAATGTCTGCGTATAGAGCTAGATTTGCATAATTAGGTCGCTCGGTTGAGAAAGTATTAGTCGTCATCAGACATGCACGTGTGACAAGAATGGCTGTAGGTACCTATTTCATGACACTATGACTTATTCAAAGCTTACTACCTACCTACCTATGTTTTTTTACGTGGACAATTTGAAAGGTTGTATAGACCATCAGGAACCACAATTAATTTACAAGTTCACCTGTAAACCTGTAAATTAATGTCGAACTGTATGGTACCTCCTCTTACCTATGATCGTCTATGAATGACATTCTAAGTACTTATGATAAAAATTATCGGCTCCATAGCACTCTAACGTCCTACCGTGCAATGACAAATTAAGTGTTATTCTGTACCTGCCAGTTAAGCGTCTTTACAAGTAGTATACATTTTTTGAATTAGATACAATCGATCGATCATGAATTTGTGGACTGATACCGGCTGATGATGATGCTGATGATGATTATGAAGTTTACTGTCATTTATCACCAAACTGAGAACCTATTGGAAAATGGACCCGTTTTCTTTACATTTCAATCATTCTGAATTCAAGTAAGTACACTACCTAGGTTACAAGTACATACCTAATTCTAATTCGGAAATTATGATGAGTGCCTAATTAGTAATTAGTATTAGGTAATTAGGACGAATGACGAGCGGAAAAACAAAATTGTCGCCATGGTACAGGTACAGTCAGTATTGAAAGTAGCTGACAATTTTACTGTCTGCTTAGAAGCAACAGATCTGTCAAATTGCATATTATTCAAATTGTCAGTTATCTACTGTTTAGCTGATACGTAGGATAATGTATAAAAGAGTGAGGCCTCATTCCCATGCTGGTGCTGTCGTTAAAACTTCTGTGGACTTATCTACCTATTTGTCGAACAACAGTCATTAATACTATGATGTTACTACACATAATTATTATCCCAAAGAAATAAGTCTCTATCAACTTTTACGAGGGAAATATTCCTATAAACATGCAAAAAATTCGCGTGACGCGTCAAATTCCGAAACGCAACGACGTAAACACCCAGTAATCGCCATGATAACCGAGCCGTTGGCCACCAGTGGAACATAAACAGAAAAAACTAATTCACAACACTAAAACACTTGAGGCGTACCGCGCGGCCCCGCCTTGGAAGGCGCGGTGAGCCCTCATTGGCTTAGACGAGAAAGTGGGAGGGGCGGAGCAGGCGGAGTTAGGAGTTATAGGGTTGGCCCACGCTCGGGTTATCGATAATTTGATTTTTTACGTTTTTTTTTTCAAGATAGATTATTTATGGTAGGGAAGTGACAGGGAGCGTGTGAAACTCGGCGAATGATGCGGGCGCGTGGAACTGGTCGGGTTAAATATTTAGTGTTCGTTACTTTTTGACATAACAACAAGTTTGAAAGTAGGACGTGACGTAGGATATTAATAAGTTTACATTACCAAATTTAGTTGACAAGATTCGAAGTTCAAGTGAGTTAAGTATCCACTGACTTAGTAAATTTGGCACAAGAGCGGCCTTCAAATTCTTCCTCATAAGACAATTACAGCGCCGCGAATCTTTACCTAATTACGTACGAGTAGGTACAAAGATAAAAAAAAACAGGCTATCTGCAGATGTATTGAATAATACTTTCCCATCGTTTTTTGTCGGGCAAGCTCGTTCTTATATTTCTCAACTTTTTCACCGGAGTTGATAGAGAAAACACGCTAAAACGCACTTTTCCAACAAGACAACGATGGAAAAATATTATGCACTAGGTATACTTATCTGTACCTACTTATATGTAGTTAATCTATGCTTATACTTCAACCGCTACCACTAATGTCCTATTCAGGTACCGAAATTATCAGATCCAACGAGATGCAAGCGACAATGCAAGTGCAAGCGACAGCGCACGTAGCCTTAAATTACCTAGACGAACATTTCCGCAACCAACATTACTGACTCCAACTATATTGATGTATTTTCACGCTCGCTTCACTAAGCTTTAATCAATTTGATTGAAAATAACACACTTGTTCAATTTGAATAAACTTCACACATGAAATCCGTTGAAATTCTATCCCATCAAAAACATAAATGTAAAATGAGAGCCAAGTTCAATATCGCGTGCACTTCGCCGACAAAAGAATTGAGATCTGCAAGGGTGCCAAGTTCTTTGCTCTAAAATTTTTAGATACAAGGACATGCGACATACTCAATGCATTTATTTTACTTGGGGAGTAATTCAATATCAAGATTTGACTTGGCTAGTTTTCATAAACTAACTAAATTTTATAAAAGTAACATATTCATAGTCATAGTTCATTATCAAGCTAACAGTATAAGTAACAAGACGTACACTAACTTGCGTACTTACCTTTACGAAAATAGGTTAATGATTTGATTGATTTTGATTTATAATATAAATTTATATTTTAAAACTAGCCAAGTCACGTCTTGATATTGAATTACACCCCAAGTAAAATAAATGCATTGAGTATGTCGCATGTCCTTGTATCTAAAAATTTTAGAGCAAAGAACTTGGCACCCTTGCAGATCTCAATTCTTTTGTCGGCGAAGTGCACGCGATATTGAACTTGGCTCTCATTTTACATTTATGTTTTTGATGGGATATCATTACTTTTTGTACAGAATTTATTATGATGTGTAAATTACTTAATTATTATTTGTTAATTAGTTCTGTGTGCTATTCTAGTACATCTTTTGAAAGTTTTGAACAAACAAAGAATTTTCCAAAACGGTTAGTACGTATTGGATTTTTATGTGCATGTATGTGTAAGTGTGTGCGTGTGAGTGTAAGTATATGCTATTCTAGTATATCTTTCAAACAAAAAAAGAATTTTCGAAATCGGTTTATAAATGACAGAGTTCTGAGGCAACAACCATCAATAATAATAATAATAATAAAAAACATAAAAAAATCACTGTTTTAGATTTTTATATGTATACACACACAATTACTAAGCTGGATGCCAAATTTCACCTTTCTAGGTCACCTGGAAGTGGGTTAGGTTTTTGATTACTAGTCAGTCAGTCAGTCAGTCAGTCAGTCAGTCAGTCAGTGATAAAAATACCGTTTTTTGGACTTTAATATCTCAATAACTATTTAACCTATATTAATGAAATTTGGGGTTCTACTTGTTCTAAAGGATCTTAATACATAAGCCAAATTTCATTTTTTTATGTTAAATAGATTTGGAGTTATTGGGGGGTCAAAAGTGGCTCCAAACGGTTCGTGTAATATAACACACGGCTGCTGCTCGCCAGTTCCTGCGGTGAACTTGGCTGGACACGCTGCCGCGTGTCTAGATAGTGCCGTCCTGTTCACCCAAATATACTGTGACAGGAGATCGAGATGGACGGCACTATACGATGGTCGAATTTCGAACATTGAAGTATTCCCTTCTAGAGCTTAGGTACAGCGGACTACTTATACCTATTACAGGATTTACAGGTCTAGTTCATCAGCTTCACACGCCAAACTCTGTTAGTTTAACCTATCCCTAATGGTTATAGGATTGTTTTATAACAATATCGATTAGTTTACGGTTTCAGAGAAAACTGCTTTCTACGGAATGACACTTAAAAATTCGACGAAACATTATCCGGCGAAAAGGCAGAGAACACATGGTTGTTCGCGTACTGATTTATACGTATAGATGTAGTGTTTTTTTTAAATTAATTTCTGATATCAATTGTACAATAAACATTTAGAACATCTGCTAAACTGCGTAGCAAACGCCATCAACATTTGAGCGAAAAATAACGCGGGATCTATTCTGTCTAGCGCTGGACTCATGTATCTATTCATGTTTCCAGAACCGTATACCTGCTAGCGCTGCAAGTCCAGCATATCTGTGACACGCGACTGTTTGTCGCGCGACAAATACTACCTGTTCCGTCAATTCTGTGCGAGCAAGACATGTGACTTAGCACTACAAGCGAAATCGCGTCAAGATATGCTAGCCCCGCTGGTATGACACAAAAATTAACGCCAGCTACCTGAAAACGTCTTGTAACGAGCCATACAAAGCGTACCTAATACAAGTGTTAATCACGTAAGCACGTTAGTTGGTTATGAATTCCTTATTTTCAAAACCAAGTTGAGTAGCAATGGCTTGGCGTCAAACAAAAACTTAGAGAAAAACAGGGTTATACTTCGCTTACTTTTTCTTCATTAGCGATAGGTAATGGTGCTCAATCATCCTGAGGTGCCATGCTGTTGGTCGGGGTCTATGGACGCCGCGTTAACCCTAGTTTTACAACTCGCGAAGTTGACCGAAGATGGGCAAAGTAGAAAAATAGTGTGGAGAGGCACTTCGCTGAGGAAACCCATCATGTATACTTCGACCAAATGTAAATTTTCGCGAGCAGTGTGGAGCCGCAATTAGGTTAATAATAATAATACCCTTCCAATGTGGCTTTTTAGAAATCATTGCGCCATCAGCGGAGGATTTGTTTTGCTGCCTTAATTGGTTTTCCTAGAAAAGGTATTTGAAGGACCCGACTAGGCCTAATATTTCTTAGTCAAAAAACGTAGGTTAACAGCTTTTACATGCCTTCATGTGGCTGGGGTTCCTATTTTCAAGATCAAATATTAAAATTCATATACCGACGTATACCATCTCGTCGTTTGATAACTGAAGAGCGGTTATAGCACATACCATTCGAGACGGCGTTATGACATTGCTTTGGTTGAATGAATAAGATGCGCGGATAGATTAAAAAATATAGAAAATCTAAAACGCTGTAAAACGGAACAGTATCTCCCCCAGTTTATAGTAATGAAGAGGCGTCAGCATCTAGCACCCAAATCCTATCGGTAGGTATTGCTGATCTAGCACAACTATGCTTCGCGGCTCTTGTCGCGCGACATAGCGCTGCCCGTTACTCTCTCGCAGTACTGTACAGAAAGAGACGGGTACCTAATATATCTCGCGCGAGAGAGAGTATAGCTACTTATCACAGTTATGCTTAGACCTGCTGCTTCTCATTAAGGACCCCTCCTCTTGAAGCAACGAATAAAAGCAAGCGAAGTCTCAGGTTTGGCTAATTGCATAACTAATAAAACGTTACGTTTTTTCTGCCATGTTTTAACAAAAACCCTGATTGGCACAATTACGGGCCGTAAAAATAATCTGAAAACCGCAGCTCAGCCGCAAGCGCGACGCACCTGACACCTGACGGCTGAGGTTTGGGGTTCCGCAGGGAAAACGCCTCAGTGGACGAATCACACTTGGAATTCACAGTTTGGGATTCTTATTTGTCTTATGCGATCATATACCTATTGCTTCTGTAAAATAATAAAAGTAGTGTGTTTCAAATGGCTGAAATTCGGCAAGCTTTATTACCTATTGTCTCGCGGAGGTTGAAAACGTAGGTAGGTAGGTAGACATTAACTTCGTTGACATGGCTATTACGAGAATATCGAGGAATCCAGAGAAACTGATGCAAATCCCATTTTTATCATGATGACCACCAACCATATACCTCTGTAGGTCTACGAGTAGGCACTGTTTCGAAATAAGTAATAGGTATTTAAAGAATTAATCGCCAAAAAAAATTCAACCTACTCAAAATTTCATGGGGATCGTTCGAGAAATGCGACCTCTAGGCGAGACGATGCAAGCATCCGGACACCAAATAATTTAAGTCCAAAGTCCAAGCTGAAATGGAGACGCTTCCCTCGATTTGTCGCACTTCATTACTAATTATTCCGAGGCCTCGCACTCGCACGCCTGTCAAACTTTCGTTTATTCTTCCGAAAACGATACCCTATTTTTGATGAGATGTATGTAGGCAGAGTTAATCAGATAACAGAACTCAGTTTGTTGAATTTCCATACTTTGAAAAGTAATTAATTCCAATCCAGTGTCTGTTAGTAAGCAAATTAAAAGAAGTTCTAAATAATGCGGAACTCAGAAACGAGTAGGTTTAGTTTTAAACAGTAAAACGAACCAAAGCCTAATTTATTATGCATTCCAATTGGAAGAAATAAAACTGCCAGAGATTTATAAAGAACGCGCCCTTAATAAACGAGCGTCGGATTACCTTAATAAAAACATCCAAACAATTAAGAATTCAAAGAATGAAGAAACAATTAAAAAAGTTTTGAAAGAGTTCACGCGAGGCGCCAAAGTAGCTCCGCGCAAACGCGTCAGCGTGTAAACCGACAAAGTTAAATATGGCTTCCTCTTCAATAGACTTTCATTGTTTTGAATAGCCTTTTAAATTCGGCCGGGTTATATACCAAAGGCCGGATGGAATGTCAACAGCTATTGACCGGACAAATTCAGTTGCAATGCCGCTACCAAAGCAGCATGACTCAACAGGGTCCTCGGAAAGGCGGGCTCCGGCGATGCTACGGCGGTCTCGCAATGCAGTTGGCGCGTAGTTACCAGGCGAGCAGCAGTCGGCAGGAGGTGTGGCTTACTTACCGGGGTACTGCCAGAGGGGCGCGGGGGGCGGAGCAGGCGGGGCCGGCCACGCCAGCGGGGCGGAGCGATCGTCGCACAGCACCGTCATGGCCGCCGCGCCGTCCGGATGACAGAATGACGCCGGCCCTGAGGAAGAGAAGCGTGTTATGCACGTACGAACAATTTATTATAATCAATGGGAGTAATTACACTGACTAGACATATTTGAAAGTATAATAACTGAGTCACGAAGCCATTATTTTTACTGACCTGAGTCTGAAATTATTTCAGACTAATTTTGAAACATATTTGGCAACGAAAATCCGTTAATTATTAGTAAATATGTATCAGTTGCATAAACTAATACAATAGTACTAATTAAAAGTACTTAACATAAAGATACGAGCAAGTAATTACTAGAATTACAATCAGTATAGGTACTTCTTATTCAATAAACACATTACAATGCGGGAAAACAAACAAAATTTTAAAATAGAAATGATAATTTTAAAAAATACGATGTTTTTTTTTGTGATGCAAGAAGTAAAGAAATAAAAACGAATTTATAGTCTCAAGACTAGGTTCAGTCACGTGTTGATCGGGAATTAATATAATTGACCATCAAAACAACACAAAGTGATCGTAATTAATAAGTACCTAGTCTCTATTCCGGCAACTTTAAGTGGCGCCTTGGTATTATTACCACGTTGTCCTGATACGATACCGATATCGTAAAAACCAACTGCATTCATTACTACAATTTACACTGTATTTATCACTTTTATCAGCCACTATCGCCCGTCTCCAAGATAAACGAATAGCAGTTTATCTGAATTACATCAATTAAGTACTATCATACAAATATGTCTCTTTCCTTTCAATACCGTGCGAAAAACATGGGGACTAAGATACTTGCGCCAAAGATGGCCCTGTTCCTAAGATAGCCCACTTCAAAATTTTATAGTTATAACCGTTCGTCTATGGTAACCATGTGTCTATGGTAGGTACTAACCGAACATGGGCGCGAAATTTGAATTCGTTCGGACGGTTATAACTATAAAATTTTGAAGTAGGCTATCTTAGGAACAGGGTCATCTTTGGCGCAAGTAGGTAGGGGAGACCGGGTATGGAAGTCACATTTTATTTCTTTTGCATTTTAAGTACTATTGTTTTTAGTTGGGGATGATGAAAGATAATTTAATAGGTAGTGTATTTATTTGAGTTTAAAAATATATCAATACTTTTTCACTAACATTATGTACGGAGGAAATATTTTTATTTTTATGAAAAAAGAGAAATGTGACTTTTAACCCCGTATCAGGGATGGTTGTCACAGGTGCTGGGGTACGTAATCACATAGTAAAATAAGAGGGATATACAATATTACACACATTTATATCAAACGAACTTTTTTCTTGTTGAAGATATAAATGTTTTATGTAAGTTACTGTAACGGAAAATAACGAAATATTCGTAATTAATAAAAAAATCTCAAAAACAAATATTTTTTTCAGCTAGTAACTTATATAAACTTAAATGATGTATGTAAGTCACTGTGACCAGGAAAGTAACGAAATACGTATTCATAATTAATAAAAACACCCAAAAACTAAATTCGCTTTCAGCTAATAAGGTAGTCACACGTGACTACCAGCCCCCATCGACCTGAGACAACCTGCCCCAAAACACGTTTTAGAAAATAATCTTACAATATAAATTCAAATGAATGTTTCCTCTAAAAACCTTATAACAATATGATTATACACAAGTTCAACTTGAACAATACACGAAGAAGCATATTAATATGCAAAATAAAAGTGTACCTACGAGACTTAACACAGATGCACAAAAAAATACTTTTACTTTCGGAAAAAAGTAAACGAATGTGGCTCCGTCACAACATACCGGAGCCGACTGAGGTAAAGTACGGAGGGGGGTTTAGCTCTCGCGATCCTTGGACACCGGTCGGTAAACTGATTCGTGCCTTTAGTTGTCAGTTATGGCCGCTGTGACAACCAACCCGTGTGACTTCCATACCCGGTCTCCCCTACCTTATGTCGCGCGACAAGTGAAGTCGCTCCTAGCTGTACTAGCCCTGCAGCCTATAGACTAGATATATGCTTGCGTCAAGATATGTTAGTCGATGATGTGATATCTACATAAGTGTTCGATTGTTTTTTCAGTTATACAATGTAGGTACGCGTACAATTTGTCTTATAATTTGATTATTTATAGAAGGTTGAGGTTAGTTTCCAACGTAATCGGCTATCATATTCTATAGCCAGATCATGGCAACCTGAGCTTTGGTTTATATTGAATATTGTTGGTAATTGAGTAGCTATCATGTGTGATAGTGATAACTCTCAATACTTTCAGGTCGACTGTCGAGTATTTCCAACGATGGACATAGCAGATTTCATAGATGATACTACCCAAGTACCACAACTGGGTCTAAATAGCTCGTATATCATATCTAATTAGATGCTTAAGTGAAATTTACCACCATGACTAAGTGCTATATAGGTGGCAAGAACCCTTATGCCACCAGTATAGAACCAAAAGGAGAAAAATTGCAGCCTATTTTTGGTGCTAAATAGAATCCATAAGAGATCTCACAATTACCTTAAGTGGTAATTAGAACTATGGGTGAAAGTTATGCGCAGTGAACGAATGAAAACATTTCAGTTCGGTCAATGGGTGATAAATGAGTCGCCAAAATTATCTTTGAGTGGCGAGGCAACTGTCAAATTGTGTTTTATTAAAAGTAATACGTGATCCGCCATATTCATTTTGGATTTATATGTCTGTTTGATTGTGATTAAAACTTTACGTTATACAAGCATTGAAATAAGCACGAAATTCTTGCGAATTTTTTTTTACTGTGAAACTATAGTATGTTTTCTTTGTAAATTTCGACGCGCCCTTCATTTGATCAGGAATATTAAAAAAGAGAGTGCAAAATTAAATAAGGAATAGATACTGATAAGAAATAAAACTGTTAAAAACCTGACCTAATGATTGTAGGTTACGTACAATGTTAAAGTAACATCGTCACAACTATCAAAAGTCTGTGATTATGCGTGAGTGTGATAAAATTCTTGTTAAAATAATCAATTTTCATAGGCTTCCATTTGTAAACATGGCGAAACAAAAAAATCCTACAGTGTTTATTTTCACTTATTTTTTCCTTATTTGGAACTATCAAGTCTAATAATCACTTATTTGTATCTTGCGAGTGGCAAAGCAGTGAATGCTATTACCAATAGTAATTATTTGCTCTTTTGTAGACTATTAAACAAGCAAGACTATTAAATATATTTTGACAAGGCGCAAATAGGAACAATAATAGAACTTTTAGTTCGTTAGTGGTTTGAAATAAGTGAAAATAACTGCTTTTGGTTCCAAGAACCTCCTACTGAGACCTATTTATGCGTTGGAGTGGCAATAAGGTACTTCTTAGGCCTTAAAGTTGCAATATTTTTCGGTTCCAAAAGAGCCGTAAAATTATCCCTTTAGCCACTATTGGTGATATAATTCGCTATTGTACTTGTCATTTGGAACTTTTAGTTCCAAATAAGGGTATGTTCCCACTTATATGTAAAAGTTGCTTATAAGTGATTTTACTATTGCTTCTTATTGAGTGACAATTTGAACCTGCATGCAACTTTAAGTAGCAAAATCGACTTTATCCCACCATAAGTAATAAAGTAGAAACAAAAAACGTTCCTATGCAACTACAAGTGATAGGATGAACTCATATACAGTTTTGAGTTGTGTTTAAAGCTATAAGTTGTATCAAACACTGTTAAACCACTCATTTAGAACTTAAAGCTATAAGATAAGCTGCAAAATTCACTAATGTGCTGCTTGGGTAGTAACTGGCCGAGCGAGGGAACTGACTCCATTTCAGCTTAACCCGATATCCTTTCGTATGTCCGGGTGTTTGTCTCCTTTCGTATGTTCGAATGTTTTTTTTTTTACATTTACATAATATAGGTACCTAATGTAACAATAACAATAAAGAATGCAGCAAACATCCTACATGATGCCCAAGAACGAACAGTTCATAATGTGGATTTAACGTGATTTACCGCATAGACAGTAACTATTAACATTATCAGTTAAACGCATATAACCCATACTTTGATTGCAAAAGCAAAAAAAAACTTGGATATAACCACATATTATGCCTATATACATTTTTCATAACGCATTATACGATAATTACCTACATTATACAAGAAAATCTTAAATTAACTACAACAAAAACCAATTGGCCATACACGCTGCGAGCTCGCAAAAAGACCTGAAAACTTTCAACCGAGAATGTCTATAGGAACGCATATAGTGTTCAAATGTGCTGTGAGAAATACAGTCTTATCTAACTGAATTTAAAATTAAATTTTCTAGTAACAGCAGTAGTGGGATACGAGTATTTGGTATATCATGCACGAGGTAGTGGTACCCGACCGCGCGGATCGGAGGGTAATGTTTTTGCGCTCGTGCAGGGGTGCGCTTTTGCATTGCATATGCAATGAGTTCACGGGAACGTTTGCATGTATTTATGAATATGTTCACGTTAGCAGCGAGGAAATGCTTCAACTCTTACTAGGTATTTTTTCTGATCAAATTGACGCGTTTTTTATATATATGCGTTTTTACTTTTTACAACCCCATAAGATACTAGAAGGCGTCCGAAATTGCATTGGGTCATGGAAGAAAAAAGTCATAACTCTACATTTTGGTTGACCGGGATCGGGTAGCAATTATCCTATAGATATGCGTAAATATACCCATCTTGCCGTGTATGATAGCAAGTTCAAATCTATCCATGCCGATGAGACAAAGGCAAATGAGTAAGGGCGAAGCAAATGTAACATACTCGTAAACCGTACGCATCGTCGCATACACTTAACAAAATATACAAAAAAATACAAAGGTGGGAATAATAGGTACTTGATTTTGAAGGTCCTTGAATAGAGAACTATTAAAGAATTAAAAAATATATGTACTTGCTTCAAAACAGTAAACGTGTAACCTTTTTACTAGGTATGTATTGTTTATTTATCTATCGTATGGCATTTCAGTCACTGGATATAGGTAGGTACAATTAATTAAATTAAATTTAAAGGTTGATGTTAGCCTTCTCCAAGTAATCTCTGGCAATTTCAGTGAGGTTTTTGATGTCTTCTATTCCTCCTGCGAATTTGGTGATAGGACAGTCGAATACGGTATGTATTGTATAAAGATAACATGACATCCAAGAATGTTTATTGGATATTTTTTAACCTACTGTACCGATAAAGCATATTGATTTAAACTTACGCGATTTTCACACATTATTACCTATAACAAAACAGGACTTTCGAAAAGGCGTTTATTTAAATTACCTCTACGTTACAGATGTGGCGATTACAGAAAGGGTGAGTACCTAAAAAAAGATGATCTAAACGAAGCTCACCTTACTTCTAAGTACAGTCTATAAATAGCTACAAATAAATACGTTATTCTTGTTAAACTAAACGGTGACTAGATTAGATAGGGTCTACACCACGGTCATTAAACGTGAGTAATCGTTAGTCATCTTTTATTTATCATAAAACAATTATATTTATAGTGTCTACAATGAAGTAATATGAATATTGTTTATTATTTGAATGCATAAAGACGGGTTTTAGTATTCGCAGAATTATTATACACGTTCAATAATTTCGAATAATTATGAAGGGAAGGGAAGGAAAAGAATTCATGATTATTCGAATTTTTAAAATCAGGACTTGTTAATCTTTAGTCATTTCATGAACATTGTGCACTACATATATCTCGACTCGGAATGTATTGACACTTTATTTTTATGTCGTATTGATTTCATATTTAATCATCATCACGTTTGTATAGATTGTTTGGCTGTAAGTCATCTGTAAGTATACATTTTCACATTGGTGAAGGAAAATATAACAAAAATTTGTTACCGTCATGTTTTTTTTTTGTAATTTTCCTAATAAAATTATAATCACTCCGATGATAAAAAAATCTAATATTTAATTTGCTAACTATAAAAAACAATAAATTCAGTGGCTAACATTAGGTGGGCCCTGTCCTGTGACACCACATGCACGTATACAGAAATAGGGCATTCATTCTTATTGACAATTCATTACAAAAATCGTAAACTAAAGAGAAAAAAATAAAGTGAACAACACTGGAAAACTTAACATTCCCAATTTGGGTTTTTCGCATCGACTCAATTGCCGCCGATTACTCCACATGCGATTACCGCGGACTTTATAAATAAACACCAGCTTTATCGACTCCTTCCTAAACTGTCGACCAGATGTGCCGACTTCGTTTTTTGGCAAGTAGCTCGCTCAAAATGTAAGTACTTGCGCGTCGAGACAGGAATAGACATTTCAAAATGTTTATCACAGTAGCTTTACTTATGTTTTCATAGTGAAGCTAGATTGTCCTAGTTTGTTTTGTTAGGTTGCTACCTAACTTTGGTTGACTCAAGAGTCCCGAGCAGATGTGATAGGGTTACACTGAGCAATTATCGTTTACGGCCCAACCACGAAAACGTACATAAAAATCAGCCATTCCATTGATTCCGGATAGTTTGCGATCAATTAGCCATCAATTAACTATTGGTTTTTTATCACGACTTCGTGGCTGAACTCTAATGAAAAATGCTCAGTGTGGCCCACCCCATCACCCCTATCAGTCCTGCTCATGAAGTCATGACTCCTAAATTACCCCGTAGTGTACGCTATATCTATGAATAATAACTTCCTTGGAATTCAATCGGAGAGCAGAAAATTCATGATTTTTTAGTCAAGGTCAAAAAGTCTCTATAAATCATGATTCATTAGCCTGACGTAATGGCAAACAGTTAATATTAACAGTTAATAGAGGCACATATGTAATTCTTTTGTAATACTACGAATTACATATGTGCCTCTATTAATATAATATTGCCGCGAAGATATTTTAGTTACAACGATATTCGTAACCTATCTGAATTGTTCAAAATTAATTCATCTCGTTCGTAATCATTTCATGTTCTCATAATTATTAAACTGAAATCACACATCAAAGATATATTGTACAAATACAAAACCTACAGCTGAAGCGGACCTGTTATAAGGGGGTAACAAGGGTTTAGCTAAACCCCGGTAAAGCAGGTCCCGAACAGTTCGGCCAGCTGACCAACCGGCTAGGCCGGTTACCTAATAATACATAATCTGATATCGCATTTCATAAACAAATATTATTTTTTCTATTCTACACATAATACTGTAAGGACCTTATTGGGTGATAGCAGAGTTGGCATATTAGATTTGACATAAAAATATATTTCAATATTCGAATTATGGCCGTCTCTGTCACACACCATGAAAGCCGGGCATTCGGACATAGCCTACTATATTAAACAGTTGTGTTAAAGTCCCAATATAAAAAATGAAAAAAAAAAACAATACCCTTCATTTAACCACCACTAAGCTGCACCCCCGCTACAATACATTCCAGATAGACATACAAACCTACATCTTAATTGAACCTGTTACAGCGATAAGGGTTTAGCTACACTAAAACCCGGTAGAGCAGGTCCCGACCCCGAACAGTTTCGGCCAGCTGACCCGGCCGCGCGACCGGCCGGACCGGTTACCCAATAATCTGATATCGCTTTTCATTAAAATTATTTTTTTGCTTGGCGCACTTACGGATGATGCTTTTTTGGAATTTAATCATTATCTTTGGTCATTTGACACTTTTGAGTGCGTAATTTGTTATATTCGAATATCGAAATGTGCGAGCACGCGTACGGAACTTGTGAATTTCGTGAATAGGATTATTCAACCGAGTACCGATGTTCCATAAAACGACCAGTTCTCATGTTTTTATTTCTAATTATATTTCTGGTTTATTATAATTTATATCTAAGGCCATGTGTCGTCAAGGCATTAAACTTCTTTTTGTATTACAATAAACGTTATTTTTTATATCAAGATAAAATAAATTGTGTTGTTTTAGGAACAATATTTTTATCATTTTAGAAACTATGTAAAAGCTTAATCTAGTAATCATTATTGTTCGTAACGCAAATTACATCATGGTAAGAGCATTATCTTGTAAAAATATCTCTGTTTAAGTTCTTAATTCTTATTTGGTAGAGCAATTTTTTCACCACAAATTTTCCCACAAAGTTCATAAAATGGGCCCACAAAGTGATTTTAGAAATACTTTGTATATGTTAAGAGCTCGTTTAAAAAAATAAAATAAACATACAATGCAACAAGTCATTTAAATATTTCTAGTTAAAATATATCCATCTAGTTTAAAATTATTTGCATTAATTAAAACACGTGTAATTAAAATGTATCTAATTTAAAGTGAAACCAAATAAAACGGTTTAGCCTAAAAAAGTATAAAAAACAAAAGTACAAAAAAAAAAGAAACAACAGCTATTTCTTCTCACGAAACAAATTCCCACAATGAGATGTAATATCGGAGCGGCAGCGGCGCGAGGAGGCAAAAAGAGGATTATGAAAGGAAGCACGTGCTGGCGCGCGCGCTCGTTCTAGCGCGGCGCAGCGTCCTTTACTGATATTGGCTGGCACAGAGTACTCGTCCAATACAGATGAAACATATCGCAACTAGAATTATAGTAACCTAATTCAAAAGGTTTTTTTATTTAGGGTTTTTTTTCATTCTAAATATGTTATTTAAAATTCTAGTGTCGACGATTTCAATTTATTATTTGGACTAAAATAGAGTATATGCATGTATATTGAAGTAACTGCTGCAGCTGTAAGAATATCTATTAACGAATTAATTGAAGTTGTAAAACAACTAGAATTCAAATTTAGTATCATAAAATATAAACATTATGCATTCGTATGTTAATGAGAACTGGTTCGGGTAAATAAATCAACCTCAAGAACATTTCCTAGTTCGGTTTTTAAATAAACATTACTACTAGTTTACTACAGCGTGCATCTGTCTTCATAAATACACTACTTCGTCTATCAGTTGACCTTCACCGCGGCATTACGCTCCAACTTTAGCATTCCACGCATAAGTCCGTCCCGCTCGCACCGACGCTGGTCGCGAGGCGTTCGCTCACGCTACCTCCTCGTAGCCGCTGCGAGCCTAGTATCACGCGCGCTGAAGAAAAGGGTTTATCCGACGCCGAATGACCCGAATGGGCAACTACGATTTTCCGAACAAACTATAAAAAGCTCTCGAGTTTTCCCGCTAAGCTTCGAAGTAAAAACTGGTAGTAAACTTCCATTGATATTTTTATTTCTTCATTCATCGAAACGCAAGTAAACAAATGTAGTTTACTATTTTATTCTACACGCTAGAAATCTAGGCCAGTTAATAGCGTCCCTATTCTAGAATTAGCCGCGTCGCCGTGGTGATCGCGCGGAGCGTAAAATAGAACAAGTGGAGACTCGGAGAGACGACCGGTCGCGAACCAAACGCGACGCCGGCCGGCTAGCCGGCGACCGGTATTAATGTTAATCGACGGCCGGGAATAAAATCGCTATCGGTAATTCGATATTACGATAACGAATCTCGAAACCCGAGTAAGATTATAAAAGTACGCTCGCGTTTTGTTTTTACATTTTTCGATTATTATAGCGCGAGCGTAATTTCGAGGAAAACGTAATTTTTGCCGGTTAAAAGGAATCCCGTGTAGGGCGGTATGAATGGAATCCACCTAAGAGCTGTGAACACCAATTAATTTGGAAATACAATCCCCTTTAATATAAATAAGCCTTTTCACTGTGAACCTTAGTAACCATAGGATAGGGTGCTAGTTCAAAATTGGGATTATAGATAGACGGTAATGCACGTACGCTGAATTCATTCTTATTGCGATTGACATAAAATCCAAAGCAGGTTGCTTAAGCGTAACTAAGCAAATTACTGTTTAAAGCAAAAACTGCTGAATATGCCACGATCGTAATAGAAACGATCCACTAGCTATATAAAACAGAAAAAAGCTTTAAAAATGTATTACAAGAAACATCTATAATTCTATATAGGTCTCTACGTTGTTTTCTTTAACTCTTCCGTTTGACGGGTTAGTTAAGAAGCTCATAATAGACCCTAAAAAATGATCTCATTACAGGCTTAGCGGAGTGTTTAATTAAACATTAGTTATACAAAACCCTCGAGAAAGTATTACTCATATTTACAATGCAAATAAATGTCAACATGCATTTTGTAATAGCAGAGTCAACAGCATTTTATGCAAACTAGGGGGCCAGTCCCCTCCCAGCACCCTTGAACCGGCAGAAATTTTTGCCAAACGTGAACCTTAGAGACTGTGCTGTATGTTTTAAATTTGAATAGGTTCTTTTTATTGAAAATACATTGGTTTTATCGAAATTTTAGGCTTGCATTTAGGAAATTGAGGGGCTGAGCTAAGGTAAAAAGGCTCTCAGTACCTATTCAATACAAACGTGTACCTACTTTCATAGCGGTTGGTATATAATAAAAATTATGTATTTTCTAATGATGAGCGGATTTGGTCAGACCACCTCATCGGTGACCGGCCCCTTGGACGCTTCCCATCGACCTTTCCAGTCACCATGAGTTGTTCCAAGTTGTTTCCTTCTTTCCTGGCAATATGGCCGAAAAATTCCATTACTCTTCTCAAGCACATAGTGGACAGACGAGTTTCAATATGGAGTTCGCGAAGAATGGATTCGTTTGTGCGAAATGCAGTCCATGGAATCTGTAACATTCTCCTCCAGCACCACATCTCAAAAGCGTCAATACGATTTCGGTCCGCTTTCTTCAGTGTCCAAGTTTCAGCGTTCAAATTCAGCTTTAGTGTTAAAATTTCTAGACTAAGTCCTACCAAATTAAGGAAAAGTTAATATTGTGTCAAATCAGGAAGTCTTAAAAATAGAGGATGAGTGGAAACTTCTCCACTCCACTGACAAAATCTTGAGTAGGTAGGTAGTAAGAGCAATTTGAAGGCATACCCGATCGATAGGACGTATCGTTGTGCTGTCATTTGTCAAGTGCATAATTAATAACAGAACAATAACGTCCAAGACAAACTCTGTTCTGTGCCTAGTTACAAAAAAATCCGTTACCTGTGTAAATTGCGTTTCGAAAATATTTCTGATACAACGGAAAATAATCCCCTGTCCGTGTCCGTCCAGGATGCGATGCAAATTGCATTCGATTCAAACTCGAAGACGACTCACATCATTGTCTGTATTACAATGAAATTCATAGGTTCCCCCTCGTGGTTTTGTACTTAAATTGTGACGTAGTTTCTTCGTATTTTTGAGAGGCCGAAAGATATCAAAACTGGTTTTTATTATTTAAAAAAAACGAATCTACTTCGAAAATATAGAGAACGTCGTCGCCGATCGGAGCAGAGGAAATGATAAAATTGTCCGTGTCTTCTGGTGGGGGCAAACGGTCGGATAGAAACGTCACGGCATGTACCAGGGGAGCAGAGGCTGGCAGCGGTGGACTCGTCACTCGACCCCAGCGAGGGTCGCTGCGCGGGGGAGAATCTATTGCATCCTTTACGCAGGGTTGACAGTGCCCGATGTTAGTGTTTCAATAGGGTTTTATAAAAATATATATATTATTATTATTATTATTTAATACTGATGCAGATAATGTGGTACGACTATGCTTAATCATTCATCATAGCTGCTGAAACAGGTAATATAATCTTATCGATGTAAGTACTCAGTAAAGGAAACTGAAAACGTACCTTTTGAAGCCTTATTGTCATTATAACAAGAGCGAAAAAAGTAAGTGTTTCAATTTCCTTGACTAGGTACCTACGTGTTTTCGTATGCTTAAAAACACAGCATTAGGTTAGCTCTGTTCTGTTCTATAATAATTCTGAAAAGTTTACGGTTTCGGAGTAAATGTTAGTAGGCAAAACGAAATACTAGAAAAGCACTTTGGGTAACATTAACTGTCACTAAAAGCGATAAAATTCGATTTAATTCATTAGCTTTGTTCATTGTAGGTGGGATACTTATGCGAGCTAGACCATCGTTTGTAATCTTATGTAACTAATTATATTAGGCGAAATTGCAATATCCATACTTCCATACTAATATTATAAATGCGAAAGTGTGTCTGTCTGTCTGTTACCTCTTCACGCTTAAACCGCTGAATCGATTTTGATGAAATTTGGCGTAGAGATAGTTTAAGATCCGAGGAAGGACATAGGATAGTTTTCATCCTGGAAATGATACCTAAAAAGATTGAAAAGTGAGTGAACATTTCTGTTGGGGTGCGGTGACCCTGTAGGAAATGTAATTATTAGACCAAAAGCACAATTGCTCTTACATTTTCTTAGGCGCTTTTAATAATCCCTTTTATCAAGTTTCACGCGTACGTAGTCGCGGGCAACAGCTAGTTAATAATAAATCTCCCACACATAATCCATTCAATATTGAGAAATTAATAATGTTAATTCCCATCGTTGGCAACCCTGGCGGGAAGCTCGCCAAATGTTAGTGACGGCCGCGAGATTACAAAATAGGTACTCCTCATATCGGTCGGCGGCGCATTCTCCGTTACTAAATATCGGGATTTGGAGACCAGGAGCCCAGACGGGCCCAAGATAGTTTGTAACTAACATAGTAAAAAGTTTGACATATTAGAGTAAGGTCCTATAAATCAACAACAGTTAAAACATCATGCAGTTTCTATCCGGGTGAAATAAATACCGACTATGATCCATTTCTTTTATACAGAAAATATATTTACACAGCATTATAGTGAAACAAGGCCATGGCACTGTTACCAGTTTTCCGGAAATAGTGACCCTTCATAGAAAGCTGATTTACATTACGATTTTAGATATTACTAGCTGTGCCCCGCGGTGTTACCCGCTCATCCCACGGGAACACTATATTTATTCGGGATGAAAAGTATCCTATGTCCTTTCCCGGGTCTCAAACTATCTCCATACCAAATTTCATCTAAATCGGTTCAGCGGTTTAAGCGTGAAGAGGTAACAGACAGACAGACAGACAGACACACTTTCGCATTTATAATATTATAGTATAGTATAGTATGGATTAGTATGTATAGATAATAGGTACCTATACCTATTATACACAACAGATAGCCGATGTTTCGTCCAATGCGCCCGCGAGACGACCTCTCTCCCTCACTCCCTACGGGTGAATATCTCCATTGTCCACGAGGGGAATCACAACTCACAACCCTACCTTTTCCATTAATTTAAAGTATTGTATTTAACCGTAATTGAATTATTTTTTCCACCTTTTTAAAAATATATATAAAAAATTAAATATTAGGACCACTTTTTTTCCTTTTTTTCCACAGGATGACGTCATTTGCTGATTCTTAAGATGACGCTGCTTTCACTTATTTTTTTTAAAACTAGACCGTTTAACCCAAGAACAATAATAGTTTTACGTTCTGTGATAATAAATTTATGAAATTAGTTTAAACTGAACACTGAAAATTTTAAATGTTGTCAATTGTGGTTAGTAGGAACCAAAATAAATTTATGCATACCTATACCTACTCGTACCTACACAACTTATTTTAGTTAGTAGTAGTAGCCCTCAGTTTGTCAGTCCTCCGATTTATTAACTAGCAGCTAACATTTGGGCTACTGTTAACAAATATTTTTTACTCAGTGCGGCTAGATCAGATCATACCTACGTTAAAAAAAGATGCAATTCCCGAGAACACGAGCGAAGCCACGGGCGCAGGCTAGCACTGGCAGCAAACTATTGGTGTGATCATCACACCTGTGACACCTGTGATGTGAGCGGAGAGTGACCAAAGTAAATACTAATGACGTCATTAGCGCTATACTGGTATTGATCCGGGGCACCGCGGCTGCTAATGTGCTTAGAGACGCATCAGTACCCTTGCCATGAGTTTACAGTGACCGTACTCGCTAGCTAGTGCGTAAACAGTTTGTATGGAGAGTTGTAGTTCTATAAAGTAACCGGGTATTATCTCGCTATGTCGGCCACTAGCGAGTACGTCACGTTATCTCGTGGTAAGGGTATGGCATTGGCGTATCTAAGATTATTTTTCAGGGGGGGCCTGGGGTGGGCCTGAGGGGGGGCCTGGCCATGGCCAAAGAGATGAAGCCATGAATTTCTATCGGTAACCCAAAATCCTGGGGTGGGCACTAGACCATACTGGGGTGGGCACGGCCCACCCGGCCACCCCCCTAAATACGCCTATGGGGTATGGTGGCGATTTATTTATTTACACACATTATAAGAACTATAAGTATTATACATCTGCATAATACTTATAGTATTAACTTTACAAGACGGTGCCCGCAACTTCTGCTAATTTTTTTCTTTACCACAGTCGGGTAAAAACTCAGTGTCCTATAACCTCTTTGGATGTCCAGATATCCTTGTACCAAAATCTGATAAAATCAGTCCAACCGTTTCGGCGGGATGAGGGGATAAAGAAAAAAATGCCAACAGGTGGCGCCACGCGGCTGCATCGCGCTGCGTGAGACTTTTAACTATTAAGAGTGAAATTTCTAATTTGTTACAATTAGTAATAATCAGACTTCTTGCCTCTTGGTCTAAATAAAACCTTAAATCATAATAAAATATATAAAACCTACGTATAATAACTATACTGGAGTATAGATATATATATTTATCTTACACATATATTATATAATATGTATAACTTTTGTACTCGGATAGCATAAACGTTTAGCAGCCTGAGTCGTCACTTCAATCGGACATAAACATAACTACCTATAGTTATGTTGAATAATAAGCAAACTGTGTTTATGGTAAACCCGCCCGTAACTAATATAACGTACCTATATAACCGATTCCAATAAATTAAACTAGCCGTTTCAATCACAAGGTCTCATATTAATACTCTATTACGTACGCTTTGTGGTTTGATTGCAATTCTAATAACATAATAAAGTATTGTGCAGGGCCAGTATTATACAAAACAATGTCAATAGTATTTAAATATAATGTTACAACAAGAGATACATATACGAGTATGTTCGCTTCGGTGAATCAAAAATAATTGGTGAAAACTGACGAAGAATACATGCACCTAACTAATGCATATGAAAAATTTCACATTTTTTTCGGTCTTGGTTCTGATGATTTGATTGTTTATGCTATCCTAGTAATTCGTATCAGTCTGCATGACGATGACATGTACGGGGTATTTATTGGAGCGGAGCGAGCGAAGCGAGCGAAGCTCCCATGGATCGACTCGAATGGACTTTGTAACAATGCGCAGATCTCAGCGAGTTCTCAACCGATTTTGGAAATTTTTGTTTTAAAATGCACAAATTAAATTTCGCTAGGTCGTGACGAAGAGAAAATTTTGAAATTGTTCTTAATTAAAAAGTTATGATAAAAAAACAAAAAGCTCCCATGGATCGACTCGAATGGACTTTGTAACAATGCGCAGATCTCAGCGAGTTCTCAACCGATTTTGGAAATTTTTGTTTTGAAATGCACAAATTAAATTTCGCTAGGTCGTGACGAAGAGAAAATTTTGAAATTGTTCTTAATTAAAAAGTTATGATAAAAAACAAAAAGCTCCCATGGATCGACTCGAATGGACTTTGTAACAATGCGCAGATCTCAGCGAGTTCTCAACCGATTTTGGAAATTTTTGTTTTGAAATGCACAAATTAAATTTCGCTAGGTCGTGACGAAGAGAAAATTTTAAAATTGTTCAAAAAAGAGATCAAAATTGTGATTATTGACGAATTCTCGATGATAGGCTTGAAACTTCTCGGTCAAATCGACCATCGGCTGCGGCAAGCAAGACCACTCAACGAAATCATGGGTGTATACATTGTTGTTTTCTTTGGCGATTTCAATCAACTTCAACCTGTCGGTGACGTTCCCCTATATGGCACTCCTCGGAGCTCAAATACAGTCGCAGTACAAGGCCAAATTGCTTATCGTAACATCAAAAAAGTTTTTGTGTTGAAACAAATCATGAGACAAGTGGGTGAAGATCAGAAGCAATTCAGGGATTGTTTGCAGAGATTGGCAGTAGGTGAGGTCACAGTTGCTGACTACAAGTTGATCGAAACCAGATTCATCTCAAAGCATCAAGCTTCAGTATCCTCAACACGAGATGTAATTCGATTGATTTCAACAAACAAAGAAATCGAGTCGTTCAATCTTGATAAGTTGAGGAACGTCGGCCACCCTGTTGTTCGAATCAACGCCATCCACAACGACCCAAGGGCTGAAAAAATTAGAAGAAATTGGCTGAAAAGCGCACAGAGCTGAATCGTTTGGTATAGCTATCTGAACGCCAGTCAAATTAAATCATCATCAAAAAATAATTTCTATATTAATATTTTCCATAAACTTTTCTAAATAAATTATTATTTCTTTCAACTTTCTGTTGAAGTTTATTTTGTAGTTACTGCGTTATACAAATCGAAGATCGCACAACTCCGCTCCAATCTATGGTGCAAGCTTAGCCGGTGGCTGACTCTGCATCGACCTAGTTTATAAACAGATAGTACCGGCTAAGCGGTGAACACCTATCGATAGCATTTTCGTATGCTAATTAAGATAACGTACTCGCAGTCTTGGTGCCCTGGTAGCATGCATGTACAAGTACTAATATGACCAATCTGATTATGCGGGCATTTATTTAAAGGAACTTTGGCCAAATGATAGAGACGACCAAAGTTTCTCTAAACACCAAATGATATACACGAACATAAGAAAACGTATGTGTGTTCGTGTTTTTGTTTGGTTATTTGGAGTCATGCGATTCACAAAGGTTTTGAATTTTGATCAGTGTAACACAATGTATTAAAAATTGACAGTGTCCTGATCAGGAGCGCGTTAGAGACAATAACGAATGACTATAGGGAGCAATACGAAAAAACATTTGAACATTCAATTACAATTACCTATTAACAAAAAATTTGCAAGGACCAATTGGCCAACGACTTGTTTAGCAAACCTATCAGATATGGTTCGCTTGAAACTGCCACAGATCTGTCTCTCTCAGCCATATCTCCCAGCCAGCCGGTTCTCTCTTTATCTCTATACCCGAGGTTTGCACAGTAATAGACTAGATACAATTTCGAAAGTTCAATACGTGCTCTAAAACCCGACAAAGACTATGGCATTTTTTACCTTTTTAAATTCATGAAGCCGTTAAAGCCCGCAATTTATTGTAATTGTAAACTCTTATTAGCATGTAATTGTGCGCGTTTGACGCAAGTTCGCTTTCGCGATCTTATCGAAGCCGAGCCAATAAAACTGCAGCCGTCTCACTCTCTCGCGTCTAAAGCCAAGGTTCGAAAGGGATCGCTGCTTAATTAACTTATTAGATTTGCTGATATGATGTTGCGTATATTTTAAAATTATATTGTTCGTAAAACGCATCTGCCTTACAAATTTTGCCAAATTGTTATGTCCAAATTTTTGTACCTATTTGTACTGTATCCACTTTATTGAATAAATTATATAAGAGTTATGTATATAATTGTTATGTCCTGTTTTAGTACAATAATTACAGTTTTTTTTCTCTATAATACAAACATTTTACATCAATTGGACGGTCCGCTGAGAACTGTTTTTTAATGTACATATGTACTTTTTACGTATTTTTTACAAATATTTTCTCTATTATAATAGGTAAGGTATAACAATAAGTAAGAAAATACAAGTATTAATTATTTAATAAACTCTGTCACTAAACAGAACATAACAGTTAAATGTGCAATCGAACTCATTACATTAAAAAAGTTATGTACCTACATATAAATATTATGTATGGTTCACGACATAAAAAAACGGTGAATATAGAGAACAAGTAAAGACCGAAATTAAAAAGTTACTCAAATGTTTAGAAATGGTTGAAAACAGACAGATAGTCCTTTCGAGACCATAACCGTAACACCACATCGACACGGTCGAAACGTCGAGGTAATTAAATAAACCCTTTGAACGCAATTAAGTCCCGTCTTGTTATAATAATGTGTAATGTGTGTGTGAAAATCGTGTTCGTGTAAGTTTAAATCAATATAATGACAGTTTTAATATCACACATTCATCTGCTGTCAATCTGTAGTCTATAAATAACAAGTTATTCACGATCCATGATCAATGCAATTTGCACCTCATAAATCTCCTCCTGATTGATTCGGGGGCCGCCAGTGACGACAGTTACGTGATGACCGAATTAAAAACCGCTCTCTACCGTTTGTCATTATCAAGAAGCAATTTTTTACCGAGATTTGCACTGCGCGTGGTATTCTGAAATTACTGTTTGTAGTTGGCTGTTCTGTTACAGATAATATCAAACTTTGGTGGTTTTTCATTCTTATCGCATTTACCTAAACTCGAACTCGAGTACGAGTAAACTTGCAATGATCCTTTTGATTAATTGTTATCTTATACACCTTTCATAGTGCCTAATAGCCCCCTCTTACCGAGTAAAACTCTACGTTGGCCGTTACCGTTAGCTAACATTACAAAATAAAATGGACTCTCAATACCTATGCAATATTCTTAAATTTCCTTTCTGAAAATCCGTATAAGAACTCGTCTTTAAATATTGACTTATACTAATACCTTACGTAGTCAATGATTTTAGTATAGAGAAGTACATATATAGGTGGGTCATTGTCAGTAAGCAAAAAACAAAATTCATCCCTTCGGTGGTCAAAAGTTAAGAGCTTGTATGAATCTAGGTTATGTTGCTGTTACATCGGATTATAGAAGACGGAACGTTCTTTATTCTCACAGGCATTTAATCAGAAAATTAAGCCCTGGAATCCTTAATTTCGCAAATGTCCACCGGAAAGACACGCACCTAATAAATCTGACAATGACCCAGATATAGGGTATACAACTCTTTTTATATGTCGAACTACACCTAATGGATTTCGCTATGGTGTTTCGAATCTGATATTTCTCTCTATTATTGACATTACAGATTACCTCGATTTGGACCAAAGCGCTGACCCGCAGGCATACATAGATCCATAGATCCGAGGTGTTGAATTATCTAGATTAGATTTAGACAATCGAATCACCGTGTCACGGGACCAGTGCACTTGACTTGTCCAATTCAATCAATACAATCATGCATGTGGACGTACGTGTATATACATGATGAATCGAGTATATAAAGAATGCTCAAATGTAAAATTTTGCACGTTAACCACTTCGCTACCCTAACTCCAAGTAAGTCTATTTGAAAGGCTTCGTCATCGTCAGGCTGCTTGGAGTTAGGGTAGCGAAGTGGTGAACGCGCTGGACCGGTAATCCAGAGGTATCGGGTTACATTCCCGGTCTCTTCCACCAAGTAACTCCTTTTTCAATTTTTCTTTAAGCTTTGATCTTTGTATCAATGGTTGTAGTATATGAGTGTTAAAGTGACTTGTTGATATCGCCAGATAAACGTAACTATCGTATTACTGAGCGAGGTGAGTAAGGTGGACCTGATAGAAATTGTAAAATGTAATCATGGAAGCAGTAATCCAGGCAACAGTGAGTGACCATTATTGAGGACTTGAAGGGACTGTCAGGGGACCCCTATAGGGGTTTATCAGTGATCGTAGAGACAAACTATCATACTATTGTCGGGTGACTGAACGCATGCGCGATTATTTAAAAAATGAAGAAGTTCGCAATGGTCTGGGAAATTTAATAGGGGTGGAACGTATAACGGTATAACTTTGTGTAACCTTGGCTAGCTAAACCGAGTAAAACGTGGCATGGTGCTCATGATACAGCTAATCAAGCGTGGTAGCGATTTCGCAGTAGCGTAATGAGCGCACTGCGCATTAATCGTCATGCGCAGAATGCGTCCGCGCAGGCTTGATGGCGTCTTCGCGTGCTGAAATTAGTGCAGCGCCGTAATCGCCGCTTGCGATAGCGTTGTAGCTAAAGACCTAGTTTACAGAGTATGCGGTTAATTGCTGTTGGTATTTAACGATGTTATCCGAATAATAACTAGCATAGCTATTCACGAAACTCGTGTCCGCCGCGAGCGGAGCGCCGCTGTAATATAAGCTTCTAGACACGCCCGATTCCTCCTCCTGAAATCTATATTTCTCATCACTCTCTCGCCTTTGGTTTCGTTTCATATGCCAAATATAATCTACCAGCTCTCCCACGTACTACTACCACGCACTTTATGTCTAAACTCACACAAGAACCAGATGCTGTTTAAGCACATTTCCAGAATGACCCTCCAGAATACAAGAAATAGACAAAACATCGCCATAATAGGTTAGGATGTGTGAGCAATTCGAATCCACGAACCAAAACGGACAGAATTGCGTATCTGATTTCCACGATTGCATGCCCGAACGGCGAACGCCCTAGGCTTTTCTAGACCACAAACAAAGTTCCAAGATTAAGCAGAACTGATCGAATGGCTGGTGCCTCCGGCGGTGCGAGTACCAGGGCATAATAACCACCTGCCCGTTAATTGATTGTGGCCGTAATAACCCAGGCGCCCGACCTACCCTTGTACGGCCTAGGATTGATTAGCATTGTGAATTAAATCATCTTTTTGTTTGTTGACCAGCTAGTAATTATCGAGAAATGTGATGATCGTTTGTAATTACTGTATATACGTTGCTGGTCATACTGAGAAAAACAAACATATCAGAAATAACGATCAAACTTTTTATCAAAAGAGAAACATTGTAACATTGTCTGTGACTTAATAAAATTCCACACGTTTGTATAAGTAGATAAGTTTAGACGTAAGTTGTTAAGTAAATACAAAATGAAACTGCCAAAAACATCAAAATAGTGACAGGAAACGAGGCCCAAAGGCAGATAAGTGTGGGCTCATTAAAAATTACTTTAACTGTAATGTAAATTTATTTAACACGGATGGTGCAATTACCTTCAATAAATCACAAAACAGTTAACAAAATTATCTAAGAGCGAACAATGCCAAAGCTGATATTATCAAAATTAATATTCCTGATAACAATAATTACGTACCGACTACATGAACATACACATTCACGTCGACGGGACCAGGACACCATGGATTCGAGGAGTTAAAGGAAGCGTAGTGGCGGAGGGTCGGGGTACGCTGGTCGCGCTATGTACCACATTTGCATATAATTGTCGGATGCGAGCGCTTCGGCATCGTAAATCTCATGTACAAAGGCTTGTGCAAGTAAATACATACTTATAGGTTATAATTTATACGTCGGCTGAGTGTTGCAACTTTGACTTTGGAGTTTGACACGTATAAGTATTTGAGAACAGTTGCGAAAACTTGGTCGGCTGAAGTTCTATACAATGTAACAACCTAATACATGGCATGTTTTCATAAGTTCGTACTTACAGTACGTAAACTACGAATCACTAAAGGTGGTTCCAACTTAACCTAACCTTCACCTGTTTATTCAAAGTGTAAAATGCTTTACAGTATTTAAACTTTATATTCTTTATTTTGACTGCATTCTGTGAATACAATGTGATCAAAGAATTTACGCAGAAAAAAGTTATCAATTTATTTCTTATTATTCTAAATAAAAAATCTGCTGGTATTTCATCAGCAGTGAAGTTCCGTCCCAAACAGGAAGAGTTGATCCGATGTTCGAAATTCAAACGTTGTATCGTGCATGCCGTCCTGCTTATTCAAATATGGTTTGACGTGAGATCGAGAGGGACGGCACGGTGCAAACTTGGAATCTTCGGAGCAACCATTCAACGGTCGGGCAAATACGACGCGATCTGAACGCTATAAATAACTCGAATGCACAAAAACTGTCCCCTATCTAAGCCCTTGCGCGCATACATTTCTCACTTCAATATACAGCATTTATCAACATGAAAAAAAAGTAGATGGAATTGTGTACTTAGTAAGCCTGTGCTAGTTCGGAACCCCCGACGAAAAAAGAGGGGTGTTATAAGTGTGTCTATCTGTGGCATCATAGCTCCTAAACTGATGGACCAAATTGAGTGCAGTGCTTTTTTATCGAAAGACTTGTCCGTCGAGATGCGTCGAGTTTCCAAGACATTCGGCTTTAATTAGAACAAGTGACAAAATGTCAGCTCATTTTGCAGCTAAGAATTCCAAATTTTGTAGTCATGTTTATTTTTAGTAGCATTTTCGATATCACTCGTTGAATGAGGGTCTCATGATGGCTAGCTACTTTCAATACTAGTGATGGCTCTGTGTGTTGTATGCCTCGCGGGTTGCGAGTAGGCGAGAACAGCTGATCTTCCAAACCAGGACATACGAAAGAATTTTCGCTAAGCTGAAACGCAGTCGTTTCGCTCGCTCGGTCAATTATCACAGATGTGTTGAATAAGGAGCAATCGGATACCTTGCAATACGATCAACCGACACTTAAGTTCGCAAGATCTTTTATTTTATATGCCGATCCAAAATAAAACATCGCAAATAAAATGACTATTTTCAATTCATTCGTACGTAATTTTGGAAAATTAATCCGTTGTTGCGAATACTTTGTAGATCTGCGTCTAGTCGATCAAAAAGTTCAACTTGAAAAACGACCGTCACGATTTTTATAATAAATTCGTCGCATTTCGACTCACAGGAACGAAATTTTCGAAAATAAGATGTATGGCTTATAAAATAAACAAGATTAAAAAAACCGGCCAAGTGCGAGTCGGACTCGCGCACCGAGGGTTCCGTACAAACACTTTCCATCCCTAAGTGGTTAAGTTAAGTTTGCACCTGGTATGTATAGCGCCCCATATAAATTAGGTGCAAAGTTAGGTATTAATAGGTATTAAAAAAAACTACTTACCAGATCTCGTTCAAAACAATTTTCGTTGGTAGTTTTTATAGTAATGTACATCATATGTTTTTTTTAGATTTTTCATTTTCTTATTTTAGAAGTTAGAGGGGGGGGGGGACCAACTTTTTTCCACTTTGGAAGCGTCTGTCACGCAAACTATTCGGTTTAGAAAAAAAATATTTTAGAAACCTCGATATCATTTTTGAAGACCTATCCATAGATACCCCACACGTATGTGTTTGATGAAAAAAAAATTTTTGAGTTTCAGTTTTAAGTATGGGGAGCCCCCAATATTTATTATTATTTTTTTATTTTTGCATCAAATTCTTAATGCGGTTCACAGAATACATCTACCTACCAAGTTTCAACAGTATAGCTCTTATAGTTTCGGAAAAAAATGGCTGTGACATACGGACGGACAGACGGACAGACGGACAGACGGACAGACAGACAGACAGACAGACATGACGAATCTATAAGGGTTCCGTTTTTTGCCATTTGGCTACGGAACCCTAAAAACCGGCGGCTGTGATTACCCTTGCCATGAGTTTACAGTGACCGTACTCGCTAGCGCCAGCGTGGACGACTTGTATGGAGCGCCCCCTAGCGGTCAGTTTGTAGAACTACAATTCCCCATAAAAATCGTTTACATTGTCGCTAGCGAGAACGGTCATAAAGAAAATACATAAATAAATAAATAAATATCGGACAATCTCACACAAATCAATCTAGTCCCACAGTAAGCTCTACCCACTCAATTGCTTCGAATTTTGAGTTGGACTCTATTTATATAATAAAATAAGAGCGGTGACAGGTAGCCGTAGTTACCAAGAGCAATCTAGTGGCTAATAGGCTTGTGTTATGGGTACTAGACGACGATATAAGTACTTATATAGATAAATGCACGACAATGGTCATGCACGTTAACTCATGGTAATAAGAAAGAGTACAGTGCTCCCTTTTAGTTTTACTTATCGTAATCGCTTAATTTCGTATTTAAACCTTCTCCTGCAGTATTTGCAGGATTAAAGACACAAGTTTTGAATCCTTTCGGTTTGAGCGACGTCCTCGACGTTTATAACGTCTTATCTAAAGTGGCTGCGTGTATAATCCTCTCTGAGATTACGCGTATGGAGTGAATATGTATGTGAATGTGTATGTATTCGTGTAGACATACACGGTGCATGGTTACAGTGGAAATAACCCGCATGCAGGAAAACCGCAAACGAAACTGTAGGTAGTTAGCTAGGTCATCGAGTTAATAAAACTTTTCCAATGGTATTATACTATTAGTGGCCCTGCGAGTTGTAGACCTCGTGAGTTTGTTTTCAACCCCCATATCAGCCCCATTTTGAAAAATTTCGATAAACTGAATCAACAAAAAAAACCTTTAATCTATAGAACCTAAACGCACCTGAGAATCGGTTGAGAAATGCGACGTCTAGGCGACAACCAGTCGAAAATCGTCTCGACATCCAAACATCCTAGCATACGAAAGAAATTTCTCGCTTAGTCAACTATGTCGCGTATTCATTATTCAAAAGGCTTATTACTGCTGGCTCCCCAAAAACGCCTCGAGTTCATGCCGCCCCCGTGTCCAGCGGGGCCATAAGTATACTGTAATTCTGACGTTTCTATTTACATCATTAAAACAAGACAACTAAAAACGGTAGTTATCTAAAATCAATCGGGATCGAACGGGCGAAAGAGCGTGACCGCGCGACGTACGACCGCTGTCGACAGCGATAATCGCCGGGGGCTGCCGGGAGTTACGATCTACCGCTACTTTCACCTGTACAGGTTGAAATGCTAAAGTCTATATTGACTAATAGCACGAACTCGAGCTACTCTATAAATGATATGATAAAACAACTGCAAACATTATCTAGAATCAATCAGGGTCGAATTGGTGAACGAACGCAAGTAGCGTACTACCGCCGCCGTCGAAAGCGAATATCGCCGGAGGCTGCCGCGCGTTTCGATCGGTGTAATTTTCATTTGCTTAGTTAGGTTTAGATCTTAGTATGTTTATTTAATAACATTAAAATACTGAGCTATTTGAGCTAATAAAATGCCTTTTAACTAACGAGATTTGGCAATGCATATCACATTCATTGGTGGCGGAGAGTGCACCTAATGTAACAATGACAGGCGGACTAGGAAATTAATATAACTGTGATTATGATTACCAATGAAACAAGAGTCTTTAGCTTAAGCCGTAATTTTTTTACCCTTATTGGAATTGTGAGAGCGGAAATGTAAAGTCAAGGAAATTGAAACACGTACCTACCTTTTTCGCTCTCATCATAATGACAATAAAGGTCAAAAAGGTACGCGTTTCAGTTTCCTTTACTGAAACACGTACGTGTTTAAAATGTAAATTTCCTTGGACGCACGAGTATGTATTATGTAGAACCTTTGTAAAACAAAACAAATGAACACCACACATTTACACCATTAAGTCCTGTAATTTATAAATTGAAAATAAAGTGTTCAATTGACACGCTACACTCGACAGTCGACACGGCAGCTGCATTGTCGATAGACTCGATAGCGATAATCGCGGGTCTGGCGGGGTTCGATCACTTTCTCTAATCCATTAGGGCTCTCGGAAAACCAACAGACCGGTAAAGTGGATTTATGCGCGAGGTTGTAACATTAAATGTATCTACACTTTTACAGTTACAATTTGAATTGAATGACGACGCAGTTTGCAGTGTCATGGGTTCGAATCCCGGCAAGGCCAAATATTTGTGTGATGAACTCGAATATTTGTTCCTAGGTCGTGGATGTTATCTATGTATAATATGTATTTGTATTTGTGTATATCGGCGACTAGTAACCATAAGATTGTTCTTGTCCATGCTTGTGCATTGCTCAGTTTGGGACTAGGTCGCTTTGTGTAAGATTGTCCCTTAAAAAATCAATCGTTTTGGTTTTAGTCAATACAGTACACAGAAGCACCTAACCTATAATTAATTATACATTATTGCTAAATGTTTTCGTAATAAAAGGCCTAAAAAATCCTATCCAGCTCTTTAGAAGCTTTGTAAAAATGCCCGTAAATTTTAAGTTTTTGAATACAAATGATACAATATGTAAGAATTGAGTATAATATAAAATTAGGATCAAACGAGGTAGATGTCGAGATCTTTATCTCTTCCGTTTATTGAATTACCTAATTTGCGAATTAAATAATCGGTGAAGCTAAACAAACGTTATTTATATATTTGTATAGAATCTTTTTATCAATTCATATTTTTTATGTGGTAATACCACATTTTTATTTTTATAAATAATGACACAAAGGTAAATTAAGAAAGAAAACTGAATGCGATCTACTGCAATCGAAGCGGGATTTATTTATAAACGTTATTTATAGTTAGCAGGCGACGAAATCGACCGAATCACCATAATCACTTATAATATCATTATCAGTGATAGCATAGATTGATTCTGATATAATATAGTCCCACTTAGGTTATCGCGATATAAAACAGCTAGATTTACACTAATGATTAAGTCATTGACACCACCAGACCGCGGTATCTTTACACAAATAAATATTTAAAAAAAACCGGTCACGTGCGAGTCGGACTCGCGCACCGAGGGTTCCGTACAAACACTTTCCATCCTTAAGTGGTTAAGTTAAGTTTGCACCTGGTATGTATAGCGCTCCATACAAATGAGGTGCAAAGTTAACGCAACCAATCCCGTTTGTTGTATGGGAGCTCCCCTTAAATATTTATTTTATTTTATTTTTAGTATTTGTTGTTATAGCGGCAATAGAAATACATCTTCTGTGAAAATTTCAACTGTCTAGCTATCTCCGTTCTTGAGATACAGCCTGGTGACAGACAGACGGACGGACGGACGGACGGACAGCGAAGTCTCAGTAATAGGGTCCTGTTTTTACCCTTTGGGTAGGGTTCCCTAAAAACAATAACCTGAATTCAAAATGTAAAAACCCCGGCCTGGAGTCAAACCACGCAAACTTCCAAGCAAATGTACTGTCAAACCTGATGTGAACTTTTTGACAGTTCATTTGCTTGGAAGAGTCAGCGTGGTTTGGCTCTAACCAATCATAGCTAAGAACCGTCTCGACACACAAGGCTTTCGATTAAACAAAAACCGACACCGAACAGAGACAGACACAGATACACAAATAGACAGATAGACGTGTTATACTTATAACACCCCTCATTATTGAGGGGGTTACAAGATAGAGCAATTTTATTAAATATCAATTTAGCAAGCCTGTTGTTATACGAGTATGTATAAGTGGTTTTGTCAACTGTAGACCTCGCGAGTTTATTTTGAGATGGCTAAAATTTGCAATTTTGTACGTTTCTCTGCCATTTTGAAAAAATCCAAAGAACTGAATTAACTTAAAAATTCTATATACTTATCGAACCTACTCATTGAAAACGTAAAAAACCGGCCAAGTGCGAGTCGGACTCGCGCACCGAGGGTTCCGTACAAACACTTTCCATCCCTAAGTGGTTAAGTTAAGTTTGCACCTGGTATGTATAGCGCCCCATATAAATTAGGTGCAAAGTTAGGTATTAAAATATAAAAAAAAACTACTTACTAGATCTCGTTCAAAACAATTTTCGTTGGTAGTTTTTATAGTAATGTACATCATATGTTTTTTTTAGATTTTTCATTTTCTTATTTTAGAAGTTAGAGGGGGGGGGACCAACTTTTTTCCACTTTGGAAGCGTCTGTCACGCAAACTATACGGCTTAGAAAAAAAATATTTTAGAAATCTCGATATCATTTTTGAAGACCTATCCATAGATACCCCACACGTATGTGTTTGATGAAAAAAAATTTTTTGAGTTTCAGTTCTAAGTATGGGGAGCCCCCAATAATTATTATTATTTTTTTATTTTTGCATCAAAATCTTAATGCGGTTCACACAATACATCTACCTACCAAGTTTCAACAGTATAGCTCTTATAGTTTCGGAAAAAAATGGATGTGACATACGGACGGACAGACAGACGGACAGACGGACAGACGGACAGACGGACAGACGGACAGACGGACAGACAGACATGACGAATCTATAAGGGTTCCGTTTTTTGCCATTTGGCTACGGAACCCTAAAAAGACAGCTATTTCCGAACAAACTCGCGAGTCGCGAGGTCTTACAGTCCGTCTACCTCAACTATGCTTCGCGACTCTTGTCGCGCGGCATAGCGTCACCTGTCACTCTCTCACAATACTGCACGGAAAGAGATAGATAAATGTCTCGCGCGAGAAAGAGTCGCGTATCACAGTTGTCCTAGATGTGCAGCTCACAGAGGCACTAACATAGTGGCTGTTTAGATCCCATCTCCGAATGGAGAAGCCCCCCTATCCGTGATTACGGCATCCTTATCCGAGGTAGTCATATTCTCAAACATTTTCAATGTGATACCTAGCAATCATCTAATGTCGAGTAGGTAAACCTTCCTTTACAATTAAATAGCGCGCAAAAAAAAGGAAATACAAAATACCGGAACAAATCGGAATAAACAAAGCTGTTTACTGTCTAGCAGAGCGCTCGGTACGGTATTGACTCAGCGCCACTCTGTCATATTTCACGGCTCGCGTGATCGCCGCGATAACCGCGCGATTCCGCTCCGAACGCGCAATCAATTAAACACGACTACTGATTTACCAAACGAACGTTTGCATTATGATTTTCGTTCAAGGTGAAACTAATAGGCGATTTCGTTGCGTCATCGTGCAAATTTTTTAATCGAATTTTACGTCAATTAGTAACCGCAAACGTTAAGTTTACAAACAACCTAGGAAACAACTATTGATTTGCCCGACAGAATATCCGAACTGCACAAAGCAAAAACTACATAGCAAAATGAAACAGCCTCATTCGACTGTTTCGACTTCAATCCATCAATTTATTTTGCCATTTTCCTTTTCAATATACTTTTTTTTTCTATCAAGCGCATCGTAGTAAATACATAGTGGTACCAGGCTAACAGAGTCTACGGAGAGATATTATAGCATACCGTTACACAGCGACACGAGTTTTGTGCGTGCTAGATAAGTATGCTATACCTACTGTATATGTGTGCACAGGTAGGTGTATTGTCGTATCAACGTATTGAGCTGCGCTGCGAGGCTAACCGGACAAAATATCAGTCAACTACCAGGCTCGCATAGCCGAGCGAAGCCATAGTATCGTAGAGAACGGAATTATATACATAGTATGCTACAAGTTCGCTGTATAGCTGTGTTGGTAAAAAAATAAACGTTATGAAAGAAACTAAACTGCCTGAGTGAAAAAAATGTAGAGAAAACACCACTATCCTATGATAGAATAGGTCAGGCTTTATGCCTTCATCTTTAATGTTGTTACTCGACTTACTCGTAGTCACATTCGTAATGAGATGAAAATTCGTGAACCCAATTCGTTATGATATGACGGGTTCAGGGCTGCAGTGCTCCAGGCGAGATGATAAGTTGCCAGTTCATTAATATTTTGATGTTTAAAGGTTTTAATTTACAATGCCTGAAATAAATCTTTTGGTAACGGCCAAAACATTGTGGCTGATACAAATAAACAGTGTGTAATTAAAATAATGTGCCTCGTTTTTAAATTATTATAAGTACAGAGTTATTAAAATACATCTCCGAAAAAAAACATGAGAAATCCGTTAGAAGAGTCGTTGAGATCGTAGTATTTTTTTTTTATTTGTCCATAAATATGTTTATTAATTGAATTAATAAACGCTCCACTGTACCACCTGTACTATAATGTGCTCTTAAAACATGATAACACCAGGAAAACAGAACTCAGCAGGAGTACTCACCGAGGTCGTGCAGCCGTTGTTGAGCGTCCTTCTGCGACAGAGCCGCCAGCAGGCCGGCGTCGCCCACGCGCTGCCGCGCCACCGCGATGCCCACGGGAATGGAACCTACACCAAAACGCAGGTTAGACTTACACACCAAATACTGATTAAGATTATTGTCTCCAAAAATATTCAACTTGACACGATTAAGGCACCGCTCTTTTTCATAAAAGCATACTCGGAATGGTCCCTAAACTTTATAAGTAATAAAATCCCAATAGACATTATAAATGTAGAAAATATAGTAGAATTCAAAAATAAGTTATTGAATTTCTTGGCAGAAAAAGCGTACTATAAAATAAGTGATTTTTTGTTAGATAAAAATTAATGGAGCACAACTTCCCTGTACTCTATTAATTAATTACAATATTTGTATGCCTAACGGCTCAGCATATATAGTGGAACTGAAATAAAATTGTCACACCTGTATTATGTACATGCACCTATGTTGAACAAATAAACGCCTTTGCTCAAGAAGTTTTTAAACGATCCCACAAGTCGTTCGTAGCGCAAATAACACACGTATCAAAAATGTACGTCGTGATCGTGAGCAGACGCCGGGAAATAAGGGGTAGCCGGCTGAGTAGGTATAGACGGCCGACCGTAGGGTGGCCGGATAGTGATATGAAGCCGGCATGGCAAGTGCTTTTCACGGCTAAGGCTTGTATAGGGCTTTTCTCAAACGTATGCAATGAAATAAAAAAATACACCACTCAAAAAAACATAATTCAGCTGTTTAGCCCGTTCATGAACACTGACGCCATGTTTAAAAAGAAATTATACTTCTCGGCCTAGGCCTTCCATTTTGTATGAAATTCCTCTACAGTTCTTTCGAGTTGTTCCGCCCGAAACTTGACACTTCGAAGCCTGTTTTAACGCCCGTTATGACAATATTTCATTGCATGTTTGAGAAAATACATTCCGAGCAAAGTCCAAGAAGTATCAAATACTATCCTGTAGATGAAAGCTATACAATACGTGAAATCACACTACTTAACTTTACTATAATTTCATTGATATCATTTCAATTCAAGACAACGGTAGAGACGGTTGCTTATCTTCAAAACGTGTCGACCAGTTTCTATACGCACGAAACAGACATACAAAACCAAGAAGTGCGTAAGTAAGAGACAAGGCGCGTCTGTGTACAAGGTACAAGTACATTCCCTCGAACACATCGCCGTCTCGCATACTATCATTCTCCGTCTACCAGGGGATTAGCGGCGTTTGAAGTAAAATTAGAATATTCTAAATTCTTATTTATGTACGAGTCGGAGGTGAAGCACGTGAAAATTGAATGAGTACATATTTTGTAAACAACATTTGCTTATTTGATGTGATATGTCGTGATACATTTGTTACCTAGGTAACCTAGGTTACGAGGAAAATAAATACGAAGTACAGAGTACCTACAGATGAAGTCTGAAGGGCGCGAATTGAAACCTAACATAAATAATACATAGCATTACTACCTGATGATTTTTTTATGTGTTGACGATCCTTTTTTGGATTTTTCTTTTATTTCTATAATGTTGTTTTTTATGTTTTTTTATTTTATTCTTAGTATAAGTTTATCAATAAATTGCTCTGCTCTCTGTAACTGACGATTCGAAAGTGCTTGTAGCTAGGCCTACTTGAATAAAGAATATTTTGACTTGACTTTGACTTGATGATATGCTTAAATCTATGTTGAAATTATCTTCACTCAGTGAAACTAGTTACCTAGTTGATTCACATGAACATAAAATCTACGTTTACATTTTAGAGTAACAAAACATGGAGTTCAAATAATAAAAAGTAACAATTAGCATGAAACAGAATAACTTTTAAACACGAACATGTAAGCTTCCGAAATGGCATTTTCCCAAACGTGCAGTGCACATCTCTAATAAAATAAATACTGTTGCATTGCTACTATCCAAATAAACGGTAAAAATATAAGTGTTGCAATATACGTTATATATGTGCACACATTCAATAACACGCGTGAAAAATTGCACTGCACACATAGCGTAATAAAATAAGATGTTTTTAGAAAAGTGTTCTAATTTTTTTTTACCCTTGGGTCCACTCGTATACCCTTTTCCTGCACTACCGTTCTTACAGTTATTTATGACATTCGCGAGGTGGCAAGAAGGGTTTTGGTTATTAGCTAACCTTACTAACCCATACTTATATTCCAGCCTGTATAAAAAAAAAACCCACATTTACTTTTCAAGGAAACTTGTGGGCACAAAGAAGTGGGGGCGAGGTTTGCTAAACTGGACAAAATAGGATTTCGCTGTTGTGTCGCGGCTCCCGTCACTTGGACCAGGAGGGCATAAGACAGTGAGTCACGTACCGTTGTTGAGCGAAGCTGGTATGGCGGGCGCAGGCTGGTCGGGCTTGGTGCCAGGCGATGCCTGCTCTAATTTGACGGCGACCAACTCCGACATGTGGACGTGTTGGGGCTCCCGTTTCACTTGGACCTGCACGTTCTGGCCCGCCACGCCGAGCCAGGTCACTGGGTTTGTGCGGCTGCAACCCCCGTCCGCGTGGATAATCTGCACATAGATTACGATAAGATTAGAAATCAAAATATCAAATATACATATAGAATATCTTTCACAAAGGGATTTAGGAAAACGGGAGGAAATGTTCTGTGAGGGCAGCGCACGACCAGCTGTTGTTCCTCTGGCTAATGGAATTAAGTGACCTCACCTCACTTCACCAGGGGATGAGAATAAAGCAGAAGGCTAACTGTTTTCCGTGAATCGTCAAGCACGTATTTCAGGAGCGCTTAGCCTGCTCCGTCTTGGGTCAGCGGCTGCATAACACAGATCCCTGCCAGAGCCGACGTTGACCAGGGCAACAAAGAGTCTTAGGAAGCCAAGTTACTTGTTAGCTAAACCAGGAAATAAAAGATGCAGAAAGCTTACCTTTTTCGGTGAATTCGTCAAGCACGTATTGCAGGAGCGCTTGGCCTGCTCCGTCTTGATGGTCAGCGGCTGCATAACACTGATCCCTTCCAACAGCTGGCGTTGGTCACCAGGGCAACATAAGTTTTCGGGAAGACACGCTTTTCCGAGCTTCGTATCTTCCATTTTATTTGGATCCCTAAACAAAAAGTGCGAATTAACAATAATCAACGTGCTCATTAGTAATGTGTGATTAGCTAATAGATTGTCACCAGTTTTCGCGAATATTTGCAGTCAGCAGTAAGATTTATATCTAACATGCAGATGAGCGCAAAATTTAAATATTAAGCATCTACATCTCATATCATAACATAACTGGTATTTCGAAATGCATTTCACTTATCAGCCATTCGCGAGAATATTGCACAAAAATAATTACGATCTGCGAGTTGTTTTACAACCTATTAAAAAAAGATAAAGTAAAGACAAAGGAAGATAGGACTATTAATATTCATAATCGTGAAAGCACAAAACCTAAATTCTTTACATCCTGTATAATACAGAACCCAAACACAAATAAGCATGGTATCTTAACTAATATAGAGATGGGCACTTGTGGGAAAATACCTACTTAATCAACTTCGTCCCAACAGCATGTTTGGTATGAACGGGTAAATGCCTGGCAGACTAGGTATTTACCCACGAGCGTAGAGACCAGGCTGGTCACAGACAAAAGGGCTGCTATCTATCAGCATCTTACTTATCCAGCAACAATGGTTGCGAGAACTTGAGCAGTTCCAACTACTGCGACGTGGAGTCACGTCTAGCATACTCGCTACTGTAAATGCGCCATGTTTTATTTGGGCCGACATTATTATTACTCGTTCTCTTAAGTTTAGTTAGAAAGACACAGATTAATTCGGTGTGAAGTTAGAACAATCGGGACCGAGTGTGTCGTACACTCACACTACCAAACTTTAAGAGTGTAGTCACTCTATTCGAAGCACGTTTGCTCGCAAGCAACTGTAGTAAGCGTAACGACTGTTTTCGAAAGCAACGGTAGAGGTACTGGTATCTACAAGCGTCTTACTTGTCCAGCAACAGCCGTTGCGAGCAGTTGAGCAGTTCGAGTTGCAGCGGCGAGTTGGGCGGCGGCGTGGGCACGCCGAACGTGGACAGCGACGTCGAGAACAGGCTCTCCGTGGTCACTGCGGAGGTGAGAGCGTTAGTAGCTGCGGCTTATGCGACCCTGGTCGGCCGGATTGGGAAAGTGGCGAAAATTAAAAAGTGCAGCTAGCCATCACCGGTTTTGTTCTAGTGTTGTGTTGTCTAATAAAAAGGTGATAAGCGCACTGATAGTGGGCAGGCGAATCTGAGCATTTGAGCGTTTAAATTTTAAAAGCTCTAATTGAAGCTGTATAAAGGCTGTAAAAGTGGTTATGCAGCCTGTGTGGTTCTTGGGAACGGCGCGATTCATCATTATGGTATCATGATTATCAACCATTTCATTCCCACAACGGAAAAACAAGCCTTCGAAATCAAGTAATCAAGCTATAATAAGACTTGGGAGTGTCTTACGAATTCAAAAAAAGTCAAAACTTTACCATGCCTTAAACTATCATATCCTAATAATATTATAAACGTGAAAGTTTGGATGGATGGATGGATGTACGTTCCACTTAATCTCAAAAACTACTGGACGAATTTTTATGAAACTTTCCAGTTATGTACCTTATATATCAGAATAGGACATAGGCTATCATTTATATCAAGTTTTATCCATTTTAGGGACGAAAAACGGGATTAAAGTTTGTATGGAGAGCAAATCATTGTAGTTGTAACAACTCCATACATGTCATCGTTTTGACGTAAACTAATCAATGATTTCGTCTGGGCCTACGATATACCTTCACGAAACGCATACCAAATTAATCTTTGTAAAAAAACAATAAATTCTGATATGGAAACATGTATCCGCAAAATTCGATTAATCGCGTAATTTCAAGAATCAAATACATAAAATTTTACAAATATGAAACAATCACATTTAATTTGACAAACGTCACACACCCATCTGGCAGGTCATGTCAAACCAGTGATGCCAGCAGGGCTACTCCGATGTTCAAAATTCGACTGTCGAATAGTGCCATCCTTCTCTATCTACTGTCAAAGTATATTTGAGAGTGAATGGAATAGCACTATACGACGGTAAAATTTCGAACATCGCAGTAGCCCTTCAGGTAGGTATCACGTTCCGTTACGCACATCATCTGAAAATAGTACGTAGGTACTTTGATTATGTACACCCGCTTGGTAACTTAATATAAATAAAGTAGTAAATAACTGAGTATGCAAATACAGGATAATCAACATATATAAATAATCCTAATAATATTATAAACGTAAAAGTATTAACGTTTGTTCCTCTTAATTTTAAACGATGATTGATGGACGGTCGCCAGTGTTCGGAAATCGTCGTAAACAGCCAATTATTGAATTTTGTCTTTCTAAAGACCGATGTGCATTATTTTATTTATCACTGAGTACAGTATTAGTGCATAAAGTTTTCGTATTACTCGGATCTTAGATTCGGATACTCGACAATACCCGAATTGTCAATCAAGAATAAGAATAAGAATACGTTTATTTCTTCGAATATGGTACAATAAAGTTGTTGTTACAATTAGTTAAGCTCAGCATATCCTGCCGAAAACGGCGTAGAAATATTTATACATTGAATCACATAAGTTAACAAGCTATTAAAATTATTCAATATTTTTTTAAATTACATATTATACGATACAAAAAACATTATTAAATTTAAATTACATTGGCAGTTCAAATAATATTTATTACATGTTACAATCAATCTAAGTATAACATCATTAATCGTCAGGTATATAATTATTTAAGAATTCGTTAATTGAGTAAAAAGACATGTCAAGTAACCAATTAAATAATTGCGATTGATACTGCAAAACAACTAAATCTTCCGGTAATTTATTATACAATTTGATCGCCATAATATAAGCGTTTTTGCTGAAAAATTTGACCCTTTGTCTAGGAGTGTACAACTTATACTACACTACACTACATATACTACTTACTACATACTCGTAGTCGACGTGCTTACGTCAAGGGCCTGACACGCTTTGATAGAGAAGGATAGCCTAATTGCGATACTTATAAGAGGAAATAGAAAAGAGTGCCATTTTTTGGCTCTATCACCGACCGAGCATTGTTTCATGGTCGGTTTATGGGCACATTCATATTCATGACGAAAACTGACTGTGAAAGAACCATATTGTCACGAAAAATGATATTGTTTTGAAAATCAACAGTACCAGCACCTCTAGCACAACTGTGACACGCGACTCTTTCTCGCGCCAGAAATGTTACCCATCTCTTTCTTCGCTATACTGTGAGATAGTGACGGGTGATGCTATGTGATGCGACAAGAGTCGCGAAGCGTACTTATGCTAGGCGAGCTGTTTTGTTAATGCGCAAGTTAGACGCACACAGATCTTGCCAGGGCGCTTGATTGAAAATCACCTAATTAGGGAAGTACATTGTGAAGGGCACGCTTTAAACGGGAGAAGCCAAGGAACAAAGTGTACTTATACCACGTATTCCAATTATACCGAATAATTTACCATTTAATTTTAAACGTCTATAGTTTCCAAAAGTGTTTAGCATTTTCTATGACTATTAATAAATCGTTACACAAACGGCAAATGTAAAAAGTAGCAGGAATACAAACGTTTGGGCACGCCATGTTTTTCTCATGAACAGTATGTAGCTTCCTCACATCACATGTCTCCAAATAAAATAAAAAACATGTTTTTATTGACCGAAATAAATCATTTAAGATAAAACTTATTGAACTACTTCAATAAACTAAGTTGTAAAAACCAAGTTAGAAAAAATAATAGTACCTACCTACCTAATAATTATTTTGTCCCAATTTCATAATGTCACAATAATCTTTGGTGAATAGAACCATACCTTCTTCGTCAGTTGATTAAGGACCGTCACCATCTCGAGCCATTTCTGAGCATAGCTACTTGAATCGAATGTGACTTAGCCTAGCAACTCCAAGGAGATTCAAAAAGGATGTTTTGCATTTTGTCCATCACTTTCACCAATAGCCCAGAACTAAACTAATAACTAGATTCCATTCGAGTATTGAATAGGGGCCATCCATAAATTACGTCACACGTTAAGGGGGAGGGAGGGGGTCGACGAAGTGTAACATTGTGTGACAAGGGGGTGGGAGGGGTCCTAAATTTCGTGACGTCACATTTCAAAATCTATTATAAGTGTTAATACACGAACTTTATTTAAACTATTACTTTACGAAAACCTCAAAACCTATACAACTATATCTGTGTAAATATAAGATACCAATTGTTTTGTCGACCACTCGCTCTACTATCATCGTTTTTTGTTTTGTTTGATTTGATGTTAATTTAAAAAAATATATATTTAAATGGAAATAAAACCGATTTCGGAACCGCTGTTTTCATTCAATAATTTCTAAATGTAAATTTGCAAAATATGTGACGTCACACTAGGGAGGGGGGAGTCTCCAAAATGTGACCAGCTGTGACAAGGACGGGGGGAGGGGCAAAAAATCATGAAATTCGTGTGACGTAATTTATGGATGACCCCATACCTGAAAGTCTAATTGCTTTTTTCTTATTGTCAATATCAATTAAGGAGTTCTACGCGTACGAAGTCGCGGGCAAAAGCTAGTTGAGTCATAATTTATGACACAATATTTGTTGTGATAACGATGTCAATAAAACGCTGATGATTCGCCCGAGCCCGCGGGTACGCCACGGCAGCGGCATCGACAAGCACTCCGTGGCCATTGCAACGGAGCCGTTAGCTGTCGTGGCTTATGGGGCCCTGGTCCGCCAGATTGGGAAAGTATCGAAAAAAAGTTGAGATTTCGCGGCGTCATTTGGGCATTGGTTCCTTATAAAGATCATAAGCGACGTGATAAAATATCGAACTCAACGCGCTTTGTAATAAAGTTCATATTAAAAGGGTTTTTGTTAAGTCGCTCGCTACCGCATGTGGGAGGACATGAAAACCGATTCATTATTATTATGTGGTAGCGTCAGAAATTCGTAGCTGATCGTTTTAATACGCACACTAATAATATCTATAACTTGTAGCCTTTTAAAACAAATCGTCACTATCAAAGCTTGTAGATAGATGACCGGGTACCTCCATATTTTTTGTTAAACATCAGTAAAATTCTAAAAATAACATTACTAACTTCAGTAAGTATTTCAAAATTCCACATTTGCGAATCAAAAAAAAACATCTTTTTAGAATATTGTTTTTTTTCCGGCTCAACTTACTCAGAATCGTCAAACTCACAGAAGAAAAAGAAAAGTATCTCGAAATTTCTAAGGTGACCCTAAAAAAACAATTTTCTAAAAAAAAGTTCAAGTACCTACCTGCATATATTTTTTTGGAAAACTACGATTTACGAGTAAACATATATTTCATGACCGATTTTCTGGACATGTTTTATTAGGTGCAGTACCACAGGCTACAACGCTAATCATAACAACAAAAACCGCATTACATTAATTTGACTAAGAATAAGACCCCTTATCAAGAACTCAAGAAGTAGCGTATGTCTGTCTGTCGCCGCCGGCAGTCCACGCATCACGACCCGACCCGGGTGTCGGGAAGATTTATGTTATTTGGATTTGTGTAATTGGACTACTTATCTTTTTGTATTGTTCGGAAATTGCTTAACCGGCTCTATTGTTTCCGAGTCTCGTGCTAGGTTATGTAATGTCGATCATTAACTTTTTACTTTGGATTCAGTAAACCCTTATGCGAAGATACGAAAATTCTAATATATACAGCATGCCTCTGAATATGGCGCTTTGAATGTAAAGTTCGATTCTACTCATTTACTGATCTCATTTAATTTTGTGACATAAAAAATAAATAATTGACATAATCTATTAGACCTCGTACATGTTGTCAATTTAGCATTGCACTGCGTAAATTTAAAATGACATTTAACTCGTCTGAAAAAAAAAAACAAATTAAGACTGGTGATATTTAAAAAAGTTGAAATCGCAAATGAACCTTGCATTTAAAGCCCCATGTTCAATGTTCAGAGACACCCTGTATGTGAGACACAAGCTAGTTAGGCCCAGGCCCTAATTTCATATTACTTTCTGATATCTCGGAGAGATCTCTAAAGTGGCGATGTACCTAGTATATCCGGTCCGTTGAATGTAGTCAATGTAACTACATGAATCTTAATTTCACAAACATTTGCCTTAACTAGTTTTTCAAGCATTATTATAATCCTTTGTCTTATCAAATTGATCCAGCTAGAAACACTACATACCTAATATCCTAGCTAACATGGCATAACTACTCTAAACTACTATTCTAAACCATAAATCCGGCTCAAAAAGAGTTTATCCCAGAATCAGAGGGTTTTAAATTTCAAGCATTACACCATACTTGCATATATCCAACACAAATGGTCGGATATAGGGCGTGCACATGTGCGCGGGAGTCGGGTGACGGTGACACACGCTCCGTGATGACTCCCCGGGCCCGGGGCCCGCAAATAGACGCGCTCGCGACTGTGGCGCCCTCTGTACACAACAGTGTCTCGACGTGGGGCCGCTGTTACCAGCGTCGATCATTCCATATAAGGGGCGACACTTAGGCGTTTCCAAAAAAAGCACAATGTACACTGTACCTCTACATTAGTTTCAGACTATTATTTTTTTCGGCGCATGAGACTCTTTTCTTGTGTGAGGTTTATTTTATCTGTACAAACGATTCTGAGTACGATGAACCAAAAAAAGAAAAACAATTTACACCGCAGATAAAACGAAATTTCCGAGGATATACAATGACAAAACATTATCCATTAATCATAACATCTGTACTTTGAAACATATTTTGTTTTGCGTATAGGCCAATTCGAATGTGACCAGCGATTGACCACGCCACAATACTACCCTTGCTACCCCCTGATGGTAAACGACTACGGGGACGAAGATTGAACTCCTTAGATCAGTAATAATAGCTAATTCGCTCTTGCCTTGAAGATAACCTACATTAAGTATAATGATCAGGAAATACACATGCCGCCAGTACTATGATGTGCCTAAATTTTACGTCATTGTACAGTCGCCATCAGATATATCGCAGCATATAAGGCGTTCATAAATATTTGAACATGTACTGTAACCTGTAACACCCAGTCAATAAGAGTCGTGTTCAGATATTTATAAACGCCTTATATGCTGCGATATATCTGATGGCGACTGTACAATCGCAATATTTACGTGTAGTTAATATTTTCAGTGCATTTTGAACCGGAGCCATATGAAAGAGCCGTTATTAGAGCAGGCTTCGCTTTCATTCAATTATTTATCATACCTTTGTGTAGCGTCGGTCGGTTGCCTGCCTGCGTCGGAAACAGCGAATACAGCGGAAACCGGGATACACCTGCAAATGGAACTCCATTTTATATCCCGAAACAAACATTTCCCGAAGCAACTAATGTAACGGTAACAAACTGAGTACCAGGGCTCCATACCTTGCTGTAGGTCAGAGGGCGGGCGGGAGCGGGCGCCCCCCGCCGCCCCGCCCAGCATAGCTCTCCTTGATACACCTCACCACCTGTGAACAACACATCATACATTATTTCAATTAATATTTGGAACTCTTTGTGCTTATGATATCCGCGTGTTGATTAATACTGAGTATTAACCGAATGGGCGGGATAGAAATAATTATATTTCTCGCTGATATTCATTTCGTAGGCTACATTTGAACACATAATGAATTCGAATAATAATTCCATGTTTCGCAAAGATTCGGGTTTCACAAATCAAATCGTCGACTATCAAATGTTTTTTTCATCTCTCCTGTTCGGAAAGTGTCATTTTCATGAGTAGATAGCCGGGTGGAAAATAGCTTTTCCATCCCTAGGGTGGAAAGTATTTTTTTTTAATTGCCACGGAGTCAAGGCAATTGCCATCTAGATGCACGTCGTGACCAACTCAATTAGGTACAATCTAGTCGGCCGTGGTAAGTGGCCATTAAAAAAAAATCTCCAAAGGTTAGATATATTTATTTAAATCCAATTATTATTAAATATAAATATGTATTATTATATTTGTAATACATACATATAATTCTATCCCTCATTTTATTGATAGAATCATACATTTATATAGTAAACAAAATTGAAACCATTGGATTTGTTTTTTTTTTTTTTAATATTGGCGGTACGTATATTTTAACTTTTTTTTTCTATTAAAAAATAATTATAATGAAGAAAATAAATCTATTACTTCATGTTAACTACTTAAACACTTTTCAACACTTTACTTCATAATCTTCGTCTCCTTTGCTCTGTTCAAAAAATATTTGTTAATAATTTCATTTCATGTTGTAATAAAATTATAATGAAAGTTTGCAATAGAAAAAGCGGGAGCAAGCACGAGATTAACTATAAATACCATGTCTTTAATTGATTATTGGTTAAAAATAACATGGACATTAATTTAGCTCACTTATGACATGTGAATTGTGAGTGTAGTATTTTATTTTCCTCGCAGTCGAAATGAAAAGTAGAGTGTTTAACTCGGGTGAAATTACCCATTTCACCCTCGAACTATTGGCGCTCTCACTTCGTTCGAGCGCCAGAAATATCTCGGGTGCAATGGGTAACTTTCTACCCTTGGCTAACAATCTACCATTGACAGTCTTAACGTAGAATTAGAGATCATCCATGTAAAAGAAGGTAAGTTTAACTAGGTCGATGCAGATTCAGCCACCGGCTAAGCTTGCACCATAGATTGGAGCGGTTTTCTTTTTTTTTCGAAATTTTCTCTTAGTCACGACCTAGCGAAATTTAATTTGTGCATTTTAAAACAAAAATTTCTAAAATCGGTTGAGAACTCGCCGAGATCTGCGCATTGTTACGAAGTCCATTCGAGTCGATCCATGGGAGCTTCGCTCGCTTCGCTCCAATTAAGAAGGTGACATTACACAAACACTGATGTATGGAAAAAGTATTGCCGTCTCGCTGGGCCGCTTGTTTTTTTTACAAGACTAGGTCGATGCAGAGTCAGCCACCGGCTAAGCTTGCACCATAGATTGGAGCGGAGTTTTTTTTTTCCAAATTTTCTCTTCGTCACGACCTAGCGAAATTTAATTTTTGCATTTTAAAACAAAAATTTCTAAAATCGGTTGAGAACTCGCTGAGATCTGCGCATTGTTACGAAGTCCATTCGAGTCGATCCATGGGAGCTTCGCTCGCTCCGCTCCAATTAAGAACAATTTCGAAATTTTCTCTTCGTCACGACCTAGCGAAATTTAATTTGTGCATTTTAAAACAAAAATTTCCAAAATCGGTTGAGAACTCGCTGAGATCTGCGCATTGTTACAAAGTCCATTCGAGTCGATCCATGGGAGCTTTTTGTTTTTTATCTGAACTTTTTAATTAAGAACAATTTCGAAATTTTTTCTTCGTCACGACCTAGCGAAATTTAATTTGTGCATGTTAAAACAAAAATTTCCAAAATCGGTTGAGAACTCGCTGAGATCTGCGCATTGTTACAAAGTCCATTCGAGTCGATCCATGGGAGCTTCGCTCGCTTCGCTCGCTCCGCTCCAATAAAGACTGTTTGAATCTTTTGTATGTGTCGTTGTATATATCTGTACTTATAGATTGTAGGTATCTGTATACTATTCAAAAGAAGGCAAACAATTTTACGTTATTAAACCAATATAAAAAACAGCCGAGAACCATTTAATGGAAATAATTCTGTTTATCTTTCGCTCTTATTTAATGAACTGAGTTGTGTTGAATTTAATTGAATTGAATTGGAAATTAGACAGGAAGTTTCGGGCCAGATCAAAAGTGATCTCACAGCGGTAGCCGTTTACCGTCTCATTCGATTTGTTCGTACAACTTGTTACGTACGTTTTTGAGATGCAGTTTTAGGTTCGCCGTTCACGTAACGCCCCGGGTTCGGTGACTCGAGACGATATTGAGTAACCGCTCCCTCGATTTGAAAGTGCGACGCGACGCGACCCACCAGGACAGCAGATTTTGGAGGAGCCATTAACAGTTCGTTAGACATGTATCAAGCGATGACGTCACTTGGCAGACGGGTTGGAAACCTTGCATAGTACTTTTTCTTGTTTATTCTCCCCCACTGCTTAAAGTTACAATGCGCGATGAGTCACTTAAGTCTCACAAGTCGCAACGACAACTTCGAAAAGTTGCATCGCTTGAACGACTAAAGTCGGGAAAACTTTTTTGTTTCTTAAACTTTTTGCTAGGGATATTCGTATTTTTCTGTTCAGTGCGGTACACAGATCATATTATGGATGGTACAAGTGGAGCTTTTCTGATTGTGAGCAAATTAACTTTATTGCCGCAGCGAGGATGTTAACTGTTACCCTTTCTATGACTATGACACATAGAAATAATGTGAACTATGCGTTTACAGTCAACCAATTTGAATCCTAGGCCATTTCGTACCTTGTCCCAGTAAACGTCAATATGAAAGCCGCTTGAAATCTCATATCATTGTCAATGTGACAAGGTTCTATAATGGCCTAAAAAATAAAATTGGTTGACTGTACATTGTAAGTTTACTCGTGTGTGAAATGCAGATATTTTGAATTCTGTTACTATAATAAGTTTTAATGCAAAGTTATTTATCCATACTAATCTTATAAAGTGCGAAAGTGCGTTTGTATGTCTGTCTATTAACACTTTACGCTTAAACCGCTAAACCGATCTAAATGCTGTTTTTTTTATCGAGATAGATTGAGTCCCGAGAAAGTGGGGGACCGTATGAAATGAAATAGTTTGTCCCGTGGAAGGACATCATAGGATAGTTTTCATCCCGTAAAATGTGGTAGAAGCAGGCATGGGGACGTAAGTACTAATTAGTAATAGCGGGCAAAAGCTAGCAGGTTAAAGCTCCTACTAATATACCTTAGCCGTAGTAATAATATGAAATGTTCTCAGTGAAAACACGGTCAGTATACTGTGATATCGGTAATGTAATGATGGTGTGTTGGTCGGTATTGAGGATGCTCGGTGGTTAGTTCGATGAAAGATAAGAAAAGATAGCTACTTCCATATTTCTTCTGAACTAATTAGTATAAAACCAATACATTTCAGTAAAAAATTTAATTTTTGTGAGGAGCTTTTATAGCTGACTGTATTTTTTTTGTATGCAAAATTTCAGCTCAATCGGTAGAAGATATCTGCTTCAAAATTGAGTTGCAAGATTCCACCCACACAAACGTATACTTAGTTACATATGTACATTGCAAGTTAAATAAAATAAAACTTGTATTTTACAAGGTATCTATATGAGAATTAAAATCAGCTACAAATCAGACAGCCACGTAGAAAAAATTAAATAATGTTATTACAGACCGTCTATCAATTAATTTCCTCGTCGTGATTGTGAAAGGACCTTGCAGTCTGTCAAATAAAAACTTATCAAATAACAGGTTGGAAACAGGTCGGGCTGAGACGGCGAATGGTGGGAGCACTAAATCGGTCTCCTCGTATTCATACAGCCCTGGTACGCGTTAGGTCTAGATTCTAGACTTTCTAGACGCACTAGGCTAGACTGCCAGCCTGCGCGCTGCCACTTGTCGATTTTACTAGGACTAGTGTTTTGTTCGCCTCTAACATTTTTAATAATAATATAAATACGATCATAGTGAAGGGAAATTGCGATGTTCTGCATTCTACTCGGTTTTCTAATTCAAGACCAAAAAAACTAGCACAATGTTACCACTACAATAAAATATTTAGTAAAAGCCTTATTCTTTTTTAGACACGAAGATAATTTATTAATTGAGAACTGTAACTCTATGTTTTAACAAAATAATTAGATATATTTATTATTATATAAATACGAGAGGAGATAGTAAAAACTGAGGGATCGGAGATTTTTGGTACAAAATCTGGGTATTGTACTTGTAACACTTGAGGTACCTATTCAAAACATTTAAAAAATTTTAGTGCAATAATTTACAAGCTCAGATGTCATTTAAATTTTGACAACTTTGACAGTGACGTATCTGTCGTAGTTTTTTTGGTCTTGAATTAGAAAACCGAGTATAAATAAATAAATTAATTAGCTTTCAATTTCTATGAGTCACAAGTCAATTACTTTGTACCTAGACAAAATAGTAGTTTTTGATACAAGTGTGGAAAGTATGTCATTTTGAACGAGTCCCGAGGAGTCTTGGCCTGAGCCGCAAGGCGAGGGTCAAGACTCGGGACGAGTTAAAATGACACTTCCACACGTGTACCAAACAACGTTTTTTAATACATTTGCGAAAAATTGCAATAATACAAATTTAAAACAGTAATTGAAAGGGGCAATTATATTTATTTCTGTCTGATAAAAATTAAGAGTACTTACCTACAATTTTTAGAGTAATTGTGAAGGGTCGCATTTAAGGCCTTTGCTGGTAAGTTTAAAGCTTTATTCAAGTTGTTAATAATTCTCTTTTTCTCGTTTCCAGCCAGTAAAATGTTCATAGACGGCAATGTAATTTCTCTTTCGATTTTGCGGGTAAAATACTCTTACTTGCAATTTTTGGCTTGGCTCGTATATAGGGCGGTGTTAAATCTATTCTGATAACATCAGAATCCATCATTTTCTATCAAAAACTCTTATTTTATAAATCTTACGTGTCATTTACATATAATTAAAACAATACTGAATGAAAATGAAAGTTTTACTTTTAATTGTAATATTTTTTTTAAGATGGCGTCGGCTGTCATCATTCAGCCAAATCAAAAGAAGTAGTTTTAATATTTCAGAAGAGATATGATAATGTTACACAGTAATTTAATTGATTCGAAACAATAAAAATCGTGAATCTGTTTTTAGTTCTTTACATTTCATATAATTGTAAATAAATATATTATTTTATACATAAAAATAGCGATTATTCATAATTATTATGAATTTATAAAGCAGCGCGTGGGTCACGCTTAATACTGTATTTTCTAATCTGTGACAATACTTTCTTTTTAATTTTTTTAGGTCACGCATAATACTCATTTGCTCATTAAATAATAGTCACTCAGACAAATTATTAAAACCGCTTTTGTATATAATTTAATAGATAACCCTTTGATTGATCCAGTATGCAATTTAAATATTTTAAGCATAATTATAAGATATACACTTGCAATGCAATGACGTAATAAATAAAGTCGGAAAGTGATTGACCTTTTTTTGGATGTATGAGACATGACGTGTTAGTACAACAGAAAATTAAAAAAATTTGAAAAGTAAAAAGCACTAGTTCGAAATAACCAACTTTTCGCACGATTTGCAGCTACGAAAAGTACCACTTTTTGAGCAACTGTATTAAAAATAAATTTTCGCACCTTCACTTTCTATCAGACATTCAATACCATACACTAACAGCTCAGTTCCACAATAGCAGTTTTAACGCGCACACTGTCTACGTTTGGCGCCATAAAGACGATATCTTTATCTATGGCTAGAACAAAAACCCGTGGGAGTGTAACGGCAGTGCCAGTGTTGCCACACAATGGCCGCCACAAGACGGATAGCGCCCCAACACTACACGCTAAATCTAATTAATCGCAAGTGTATCAACGTTTTTTATTAATCGCCTCGTGATGTGAAAGTGGCTGCTTTGGGAACCGACTAAACACATAGTTTTTTTTCATTTGATTAATTAGCATTGTGGCTCCACACTACTTGCGAAGTTGACCGAAGTCGAGCGAGCGTCTGTGAAGAGAGTGTCGCCAACTTCGCCTCGGCCAACTTGGCGAGTAGTGTAGCTCTAGGTATACCTTTTATCTTCACTGAATCTACTGAAATCTCAATGTCAGAGAAATGATTTATTTCATTCATCGGTCATGATTACGCTGCAGCCATTTCAGCAATACATCACACGCGCCGACTAAAAGCATCAGCGGCTGCTGGGGGGACTCAAAACAACAGTTTCATAAACATAAACAACCGAAGGCCCGCGGCGCGACTCGTAAATCCGGCGAAATAAAATCTGTATAAAACGTCCCATTGTTAACTAAACGCGTCATTACGTCACAAAAACAACGAAACAACTTATTGTTACCAAAACGCCACATTTGAATAGCTTAAGCAATAAAAACAAAAAACTAATAAGCATTCAAATACGGGAAAAAAGCACAAAGAAGGTGTACCGCTCATCATCGAAAAAGGACGGATGGTAGAAAAAAGAATATTGTTCCTATTAAACATTGAGAGTTGTGAAGAATAAATTATAAGTCGTGGAGACTTGGAGAGCGAGAGGCCGGGGCACGGGTTAGGCCTTCTCGGAATTTGAGTCTCGGAGGAATGGCGTCTCGAAACGGTTGAACATTTTATTTACTTTCCGCGCGGCGGCGGTAATTCATCGCAACGTTGATTAACATTACAATGGTCGGAGTGACGTTTACTGTTAAGGGATATTAGCATTCAGATTGTTCTCGATACGACGGTCCTTGATAACCTAGGATCGTGTATTTAGGATAGTGACTTAATTTCCGGGGTAACATACCTATAATTAGAACAATGCTGTTTGTATTTTGCATAGAAGCTTGGTACAGTACGATTAAAATCAGTTAACACTTCGGCTTTTCTCGGGTATCATCGCCTAAATCTGGAGACGGAAATGACACGAAATACATTACCGCGATTTCTTTTAGGTAGCATTCAATTTGAAGTATCATAAACGCAATGTATAGCACCTGCCAAGATGACATTACTAACCGGTAGACCTAAGAAATTTATTATGCAGAAGCGACATGAATTTTAACATTCTTGTAGGTATACAATATATAAAAAACATATATAAGTCAATATTTTACTGTTCGATGTAAGTAGTACCTACGATATTACGTCGGATTAATAATTAATAATAATCACTAAATAAAAATTTAAAAAAACCGATTTCAACCGATTTTTGTTGATATTTCATAAACTGCTTGACCGATTTTGATAAAATTTACATGGGACCATCTCGGAAGTATACCCTATCAAATACGAAAAGAATTTTGTAAATCGGTCATATCTGTAAATTGATAACTCTATGTGAGAGATGAGGGATTCACGACAATTACCGAAGTTGGCCGAAGTGTTAACTGATTTTAATCGTACTGTACACTGCTGTTTTCCCAAAAAAATCGGAATATCATTAAATGATTATAGAAATGATTATAGAACATAACTAACATAAGGACGCAGAAATATTTTCTCAAGAGGACTCTGACTTCATTCATGGATTTTGACAGGTGTCACCTTTTTTTATATTATATTTACCTTAAAACAGCTGACAAATTCGACCTTGAAGAAGATTCAGCAATATTCAATCAAATTTTACCAGTAGGTAAACAATTTATCTTAAGTATTTTTTGGAAATTACCGATTGGATGTCTAATTACCATTTCAACTGAAAATATTAACTCAATATTCATGGCTATTCTGCAAAAAACAAGTGTCTGCATTCGAGAGGACATTTTAAAGGTGGCTCACATCTAGAGACGTGCCGTTCTCAGGAGCCTTTCCCGATTTGTATGGGAAAAGAACGTTCTCAAGAATATCATCATCATCATCATCATCATCATCATCATATCAGCCTATAGACGTCCACTGCTGGACAAAGGCCTCCCCCAAAGTTCTACACAACGATCGATCTTGCGCCGCCCTCATCCAATTTCTACCCGCGATCTTTACCAGGTCGTCGGTCCACCTTGTTGGAGGCCTTCCAACGCTGCGTCTTTCGGTCCGCGGTCGCCACTCAAGAACCTTTCTACCCCAACGGCCAGCGATTCTACGAGCAATGTGCCCTGCCCACTGCCACTTAAGAATAGGTATATCCCATACAAATCGGGAAACGTTCTCAAGAACGGCAGGGCTCTACTCACATCACTCACATCACAAAAGTCGTGCACCTCGTGTGGAGTTTCGCCACTCGCAGGAGTTTCCTCACTAGATGCATAACATGCATAATGTGACTCCTCCGTTATTTGGGGAGCGTGCTTTGTCGTGAGCTGTGAAATCGGGCCGGGCCAGGGGTCACACGATCTGACACACGAATACCCATCGCCTCTCCTATGTTTAGCCAATTATTTTTATTAAAGCAGTTACGTCTGCTAACCTAAACCAAAACATTAGAATAAAGCGAAAATTTTAAAACATCAAACAGTTGCTTCTTGCATGCTTTAGGGTGGCATCGTAGCACCATCCACCGTCTCAAATGATGTTGAGAATCGATAGTAATGAGCTACACCCAAACTAATTATTTTCATTAAAACAGTAACGTCTGCTAACGTAAGCCACGTCTGCCACCTTAAGGCATACAAGAAGCAACTGGTTGAAAAATTCAATGGCTCTTGCATCAGATTCAGTGGTCTAATAGGTAGGACGCCCGTGTTGGTCCAGAAAGCCGTTGGAGACGTAGGTTCAAACCCTGCCCGAACCATTGGGTGGTTAAACATAAATGTTTAAAATTTAATTTTAACGGAGGAGTTTCCTCACTTAATATGGAACATGCATAATGCGTCTTCGTTATTTGGGTAATGAGTTTTGTCATACCCTCGTGAGCTGGAAATTAAGTCGGAGCAGAGGGGTCACACGAGCTGACAAACGAATACCCATCGCCTCACCTATGTTTAGCCACATAAACGGAGGAGGGTCATCCAATGATGATTATAAGATACTTTTTACTCGTCTACTGTAAAGAAACAAATACGGGAACGTGTGGTTGCGGACACCTCTTAGTTACCAAACAGTGCAAGCCCCCGAAAAAACGACTAAAAAGGTTAAAGTAAAAAGCCAGCATAAACAAGAAGCACTTCACTTACGAGCAGACATGCTGGCGCTGAAAACGGCCGCCACACGGCGCTCGCGGCGCACCGACTCACAAATACAGACCAAGTTTTACATTTCTTAAGCTTGTTTTGTTTTGCGAATTTATCTTTAAAAACACCGCCTGCCAAGTAAACTGAAAAGCCAAAAAACCTCGTTCATGTACAGATTTCATTCCAAACCAAGCCAAACCACTCAATTGACGACGCGTTTGGCTCGGTTGGTAGACACCTGCCTACTGAGTCGGCGGTCCTGGGTTCGAATCCCGGCCGGGGCAAATATTTGTGCAAAATATTTGTTCTTGGGTCATGGATGTTATCTATATATGTATTTATATATTATGTATATCGTCGTCTAGTACCCATAGTACAAGCTTTGCTTAGTTTGGGACTAGGTCGATTTGTGTAAGATTGTCCCTTAATATTTATTTATTTTATTTATTTATTTATTTAATTATTACTATGAAAACAGATTCCACGCAATGAAGCCTTTAATGATTAGATTAGATTAATATTTGGTATTACGAGTACATATTTTTGTTCGATAAAGCAGTTTACGTGAGGTTTTTGGAAGAAACGTCTGCACAATCCTCTCTTTTTACCGTAGCCGAGTAAAAGTATTCTATAACCGCCTGCTAGATTTGGGACATTCGGGACTATCCCTGTTCCAAAATAGGTAAAAATACATCCGATTCAGCGTGATAACAGGATAAAGAAAACTTTACCAAGAGAGTGCGATATTGGCGATGTACGGCGGCTGGCGCCACTGAAATAATGAACACTCTCCATAGAAAATGAATGATCAATACAATTTTAGAATTTTATATGAGTAAGGTATATGTATATACATGAACATGAACTATATCTTCCAACCAAATAATCCAATAAACTTCCTAATTTTCCCTTAATTCAGTGGCTTCTCGCCGAAGAAACCTCAGGCTAGTCTCTCCCTCAGGTTGTTAGAGCAATTTGCGACCCTATCGAATGTCTGGAAGCCAACCTGGGAAATGCTAATCCGCGTGTTATTATGTTTGCTCCCGGCGAGGGTGTGCGCGATTTGTCAAAACTTCGAATTGCGCTTAACGAATGACTTGGGAAACCTAGACTTATTCGGCTACTTATATTGTCGTGTCGTAACAACTGTTCAGAAAACATGCAGGTCTGAGTATTATTGTACTCTTAAAACAGACACTGAAAACTCGAGAGATAACTAATTAAATGCATTCACAAAATTTTGCTTTTTCACGAACATTGCGGTAAATTTTTCGTGTTGTCATGATGTGTCTAAAAACTGTTTTGTATTAAGTAGATGCGGTGGTCAAGTCCATGAAAACTCGAATGGAAATCAGTCGGTGAATGTTTTCTTAGAAGAAAATGACATGTACGTGATTCTTCATGTTTTGTATATTTTTCCCAAAACAACAATTACAAGTCGCACCGATGTCTTCGTCGGTGTCTTAGTTTCTGTAATTTTAATGTAAGAGAAGACGTTGAAATTTCTAGTAACCATGTACCACCATCATAACCACTTTGTAGTGATAGTGTTGTAGTAAGCTAACATTTAACAATATCATCCATTCATCACATACATATATGTACACATTAGTATATTCACTTATTTCATCGTATTTTAAGAGAGCAAGTTAAATACAAAATTCGACAGAATATTTTCGGATTTATCAAGATCGTCGTGGCAGTGAAATTTATTCGAACCGAGACAATACTAGGCACGCATGAATGTCAAAGGATCCAATCTAAATTCTGCATGAACGGCGCCAGTCTCCGGGGACGAAACAAGACGCGCTTTGTGGAATTGGGCACGCGGATAACCTTCAACGCTTTGAGGTCGTCTTTTATGAAGATTGCCTATAAAACTCAGTTTTACTCGTATGTGGACTATTATTTAATATTTAGGCCGTCCCACGGGGTAATATATTACCTATACCTATCAGATTTATGTCAGCGTTTTGTATGCATCATTTCAGAAGACTTTTAAAAGGATTGGATTTTATATGTATAAACGAACAGAAATAGTATGATTAGTGTTCAGGATCACGACGAGAATATTTTACAAACTTTTTAACATAACCTATATAAACTACAATTTCAAAAGGTTTTTCTCACTGCTCGATTAAACTTCTTTTTCCTAAGAAAATATTAACAAACTATAAAGATTTACAAACACACCGTTAAGATTTACGAATAATAAGAAATAATATCCGTCCATAACAGCGACAGTTTGTTTAGATATCAATCTTTTCCCCCTCTAAACACAGATCGACAAACAATACCATTACAATTAATATAACATTCTCGAAATCGCTCGCCCATCATATTTAGTTTCCACCCACCAGGCTGACAGCGACGCGAGGGGTTGCCAGGCAGCCCCCCAGCCCCAGCGACGGCGCGTCGGTGTAATTTTCTATGGAGCCCACGGCTACGCATTTAGATATTTCATCGACGCGGTTCAGAAATTGCTGCAATTTTTGCTCACAGGACCGTAACAAACATTATTAATCACTAGAGACCCGTTGCGGCGTCGAACCGCCGCTAGAATATGGAAATCCGGTAGTGTTACAGAAAATAACTACTTTATCGATAAGAAGTTTTTGGGGAATGAAGAATAAATTAATACTGTAAAAAAACACACTAAAATTATGTTTTAAAAACGTTAAAACATGCCAGGCTAGAGGCAGGCCTGATAGCCAACTGCCAGCTTCATCGTGACAATTTATTCAACTCTTTTGTAAAAATAACTTGTGCATGACATGTGATCTGCTGATCTGTTTCACAAATAAAATGCATATTATTCGATTTATGGAAAAATATATTCATGACAATAGTCCCATATCTTAAAAATATAATTGACATATTTTCATAGGACCGAACATAAGATTGGTAGAATTTTAATTTGTTGTTCTTTCTTCAGGACATAAATTTATCGATTTGATCGATTTCTATCAATTTCCAGAAATAGCACATGAATCGAAACGACAGATTTGAGGAAACAGGAAATCATGGAGTGCGTAACTGTTTATGTATTCATTTATAATCGTAAATATTTCACAATATTAATAATAAAAAATGTTACAAAAACTCAATTGTATGAAATAGAGAGTAAAAAACGTTTATAGATACACGAAAAACCACTATTATCAATGCTTGTTTTTTTTTATGAAATTCATTAGATCGTGCAAGTTTTCTTAATATGGGTGCTGCCATGTCATCATCATCAATCATTTATTCAATAACAATTACACATTGTGTTTGAAATTCTTACGCTAGTTATACTTAATCAAACCCTACTTACTAATCTAAATAAATTACTGACCAACAATACTCCACCATAAAAAAAAGAATGTGTCAAATATGTGTAATAAGAAAAAACAATATATAAAACAGCTAAACATGTTTGAAAAAAGAATAATTCAAACTTTCGTGTCTTTCCTCTCATTGAAATTGTGTCTGACAGAAGAGTGAGGGAGATGCTAAAGACTCTCAAGCCTATAATATAAACCTAATTTTAGGGTTCCTTACCATATTCGGTAAAAACGGAAACCTTATAAAATCAATTTGTTTTGTTGACCGCAGAATTTGTCAATTTTTATTTTGAATGAGAATAAGAATGATCAGCCAGACGTCATTAATTCAAATATGATTTATTCTTGAGCGCGTCGATTTTTTGAAATTTGCATCATATGTAGGTTATTTCTCCATCAAGTTTCGCATGTTAGCGTAACATGTTAATTATTCCACATTGCCAACTCGTCCACAATGTCAGCTCGTCTATATTCCCATCTGGGTCACAATGCCAACTTGTCCATACACCCAACACGTCTACATTGCCAACTCGTTCATACACCCAACTCATCTGCATTGCAAACTCGTCTATATTACCAATTCGTCTCCATTGGCAACTCGTCCATATTCCCAATTCGTCCATAATGCCACCTCGTCCATATTACCAACTCGTCCACAATTCCAACGCGTCCATATTGCTTACTCGTCCACAATGCCAACTCGTCCACAAATACAACTCGTCCACATTCTCAACTCGTACACAATGCCAAATCGTTCATATTGCCCACTCGCCCATACACCCAACTCATCTACATTGCCAACTCGTTCATATTACCAACTCGTCTTTATTGCCAACTCATCTATATTCCCAACTCGTCCACAATGCCAACTCATCCATATTGCTAACTCGTCCACATTTCCAACTCGTCCATACACCCAACTCGTCTACAATACCAACTCGTCCTTATTATTAACTCATCTTTATTGCCAATCTCGTCCATATTATTAACTCGTCCGTATTAGCAACTCGTCTTCATTGCCAACTCGTTTATATTCCCAACTCATCCACAATGCCAACGCGTCCATATTACTTGCTCGTCCACAATGCCAACTCGTCCACAAATACAACTCGTCCACATTTCCAACTCGTCCATATTCCCACCTCGTCCACAATTCCAAGTCGTCCACATTGCCAACTCATCCACATTTCTAACTCGTCCATATTCCCAACTCGATGATACACCCAACTCGTCTACAATACAAACTCGTCCTTATTATCAGCTCGTCTTTATTGCCAACTCGTCCATATTCCCAACTTGTTCATTTTGCCAACTCATCCACATTTCCAACTCGTCCATATTCTTAACTTGTCCACGTTGACAACTCGTCCGTATTACCAAGTCGTCTTCATTGCCCACTCGTCCGTGTTCCCAACTTGTTCAATGTTCATGCCAACTCATCCACATTCCCAACTCGTCCATATTCACAACTCGTCCATAATACCAACTTGTCCGTATTACCAACTCGTCTTCATTGCCAACTCGTCCATAATACGAACTCGTCCACATTGCCCCCTTGTCCATGTTCTCAACTTGTCAATTTTACCAACTCATTCATATTGCCAACTCATCCACATTTCCAACTCGTCCATATTCCCAACTCGACGATACACCCAACTTGTCTACAATACCAACTTGTCCTTATTATCAGCTCGTCTTTATTGCCAAATCTTCCATATCACCAACTCGTCCGTATTACCAAGTCGTCTTCATTGCCAACTTATCCGTATTACCAACTCGTCTTCACTGCCAACTCGTCCATAATGCGAACTCGTCCATAGTGCCCACTTGTCCATTTTCCCAACTTGTCAATTTTACCAACTCATCCACATTGCCAATTCATCCCCATTTCCAACTCGTCCATATTCCCAACTCGACGATACACCCAACTCGTCTACAATACCAACTTGTCCTTTTTATCAGCTCGTCTTTATTGCGAAATCTTCCATATCTACAACTCGTCCGTATTACCAAGTCGTCTTCATTGCCAACTCGTCCATATTCTCAACTCGTCCACATTGCCCACTCGTCCGTGTTCCCAACTTGTTTATTTTGCCAACTCATCCACATTTCCAACTCGTCCACATTGCCCACTCGTCCGTATTCCCAACTTGTTTACTTTGCCCACTCATCCACATTCCCAACTCGTCCATATTCCCAACTCGTCCATATTCCCAACTCGTCCACATTTCCAACTCGTCCATTTTACCAACTCATCCATATTACCAATGAAGATACATTCCCAACTTATCTACATTGTCAAGTCGTCCATATTCTCAACTCGGCCACATTTCCCATCCCGTCGACATGCAAGCGGAAGGACTAAGTTTCTTCTTGTAAAATACCATTTAATTTACCAT